>CM058235.1:31153903-32353903 GCA_030180135.1 Orychophragmus violaceus
AATAGTTATTATAATGATTAAATAGTTATACTAGTATTACACACAAAATCTTTAGAGTAAATCTAAGTATTACATAGGGTCTCATTACATAGGTCTGCGTGGGGAAAATCAAACAGTCGCGTCCGGTCTAAAAAAAGATCTTTTATTTCTCAAACACAACTGCTCCTCGTCATTTCCACATTTCCACACCACTTCCCTAGAAGAAAAAACTGTCCTTTTCTTTCTTCCGAAGGAACGAACTCGAATCTGAAAGAAAGAAGATAACCCACAAAGTATGAAGTCCCAAAAACAGACGGTCGCGAAGAAGAGAAATGCGAACGCACATGTGTACTGGCCGTGGCATCGTCCCAACCAGCCGCGCTACGAAACGAGGTCTGTACGCGAAGGCGGAAGGAACAGCCACCGTTCGATCTGCTCGGATTGCCGGAGGGTATCATAAGACAATAATGGCTCGTGTGGGCGAAGAAGACATGCAGGATCTCCGTCACTCGAGAATCACATCCCCACTCGCCTTAATGCTATCACCACGGGAGCCTCGTTATTTGCCTCTGTTAATCTAATGAAGATGAATCCTTATGTTTGGTCTCCAGGTTTTGACTGAAGAAGTTTCATAGAAGGTGCTACGACGAAGGGAATCCAACCGCCCTCAGCCTTAAAGGCATCTCTAACCTCTTTTTCGAGAATAAGCGGGTTGAAGGACTCGAGCAACTCAAGGCGGCTGCAGATAAAGGAATCTTCGTCAGCGAGTACATCTACGGGATGATGAGGCAACCTCTTCAGGGACGAATGGGAGGAAGGTCTGTTCGGTAATCATCACCTTACTCGAGAACGTGCAACTCAGCTTAGCAGCAAACTGCCTATGCTGCCTGGAAGTGGGTGGGGAGGAAGGGAGATGCCTGATTGGATGATTGTTAAACGAGATCAAAATGAGCCACATTTAATCTCGCACTAGCAACTGTTCCAAAGTCGATCCATGGTGGCGGGTGGGGGGTTTAAGTTTGTGGAGCCAGAGAATGATGAGTTGTGCGATAAATGTTTCTGGATCCTGGAAGTAGCCTTTTTCTGTAGAATGGTTGATGAGCACTTTACGGTTTTTTCTGGTTAACTGATAAACTCTTTCATGTTCTGTTTTTAGTATCACTCCCTGTTTATCGTTGAAAACTCTTTCTGTTTATGTTGAATGCTCTCTTTCGGTTTATGTTATGCTGAATACTCTTTCTGTTAATGTTTTGCTCTTTCGGTTTATGTTGAATGCTCTGTTTATATTGAATACTCTGTTTCTTTCCATTTTGCGTGAGACAGTTCTAGTTCTCTTGACAATGGAACTGGTTAAACAACACGTCCTAGTGTTACCTGGTTTTTACTTAGTTATACTAAGGGTCAACAAACTACCCAGAAATATTATTTAAAATGGGAATGTGCATCAAATCGTTTAGAGCATTTTTTTTCCAATTGGGAACGCCGGGGCGAATTGAGACGTACACAGCGAAGATCCGGCGAAGAGCGACGTTCCCAAGCTCTGGAGGTGAATCCGACGAGAATCCGAGAGAGCTAAAATGAGAAATTGAGATTTCTATCCCATTTTGGTTTCATTGTCGATTTGAAACAATTTGCCCAATCGAATTGGATTTCGATTTGAAATTCAATTTTGCCCAATCAATTTCGATTTCGGTTTCGGTTTGAAATTCAATTTCGATTTCGGGTCAAGCATACCGACCCAACCCATTTACCTAAATTAATATTTACTTGATTTTAAAAAACAATTCATTAAGGGTACAACAGTAAACAACCACCCCCCCCCCCCCCCTTTTAATGAGAGGGGTATTGTAGATTAATGAGTGGCATTGTGGATTTTCTTTGGCAACATAGGGGCAAGAGAGCCAAAACCCCGTGTGATTTAATGCAAGGCTTTGAATCGGGGGAAATTGGATATAAATGAAATTGCCACGTAAATTAAAAGAAGTTGCTGACATGGACATGCTGAGAGGAGAGAAAAATAGTGCCTGATTATATATACTAGGAGAGAATCCGCGCAAATGGGCGGATTTTGCTTAAATTTGTAAATATTTAATATATTTTAATATTTATTTTGAGACTCAATATTTTTATGTTTTTTAATTTACAAATTTGTATTTTCTTCTTTTTATTATTATAATGATTTGTAGGAGAAAATATGCGCTAACATACGATTATTAATTCAATTTGTTTTATAAATAAATGTTTTAATCATCAATTTTTAATGAACTTTTTATAAACCTTTATTTACTTCAATTTTTTATAATCCTTTTATTTTTTATATACTATTTAAAATATATACTTATTTTATACATTTTCATTCTTTAAAACACTTAAATTTTTAATTTTCATTCGTAATATTTGAGTTTTTAGTTATTATTTTAATTTTTTAATTTTTATATATATATTTCATTGATTTTGTTTTATTTTCTTATGTTCTAATATTTTATATAATTTATTTTATTATCATTTTATCTCATTTTGTAACATTTTCTTTCTATTCTTAATAATTAAAATTTCTATATTTTAATATTTAGCTACCATTTTATATTTCTTTAATTTTATATATATTTCATTGATTTTGTTTTATTTCTTATGTTATTATATTTTTTATATTTTTTATTTTTATGATCATTGTATCTCATTTTTATAATATTTTATATCTATTGTTAATAATTTTTATTTCTTGTATTTATATTTTTTTTGTTCTACGGTTCTTTGCTTTTGATTTTCAATTATTGTAAACTTTTTAGTAGTGTTATCTTTATTTTTGTTTATATTGTGATTTATTTATTTTTGTTTATATATTGCATAAAAATATGAAAATTTATTTAAAATTTATAATATATAATATTTATGTATTTATAAAATTGTAAATTAAATTCAAATTTAGAATTTATGTTTCAATAATTTTAACTTATTATATTTAATTTCAATGATCATACATTAATTATTATATTTATTTAGTTTAAATGATGATGTGGAAATTTTGTGTGAAATTGACCAATTAAAGAGGGGCAAATGCGTGGATTTTGCTCAAATTTATTGATATTTAGTATTTTTAATGTTTATTTTGTGTATCAATATTTTATATATTTTTAATTTACAAATTTGTATTTTTTTTATATAATTATAATGATTTTAGAAGAGAATATACGCTAACATAAGATTATTAATTTAAATTATTTTATAAATAAATAAATATTTTTAATTATCCATTTTAATGAGCTTTTTAAAAACTTTTATTTCCTTCTTAAAACTATTTATATATACTTGTTATTTATATATTTTCATTTTTTCCATGTTCTTATATTCTATATAATTTCTTGTTTTATTATCATTTTATTTCATTTTGTAACATTTTATTTCTATTCTTATTTATAATTATTTCTAGAATTTTAATATTTTTGTTATCATTTTAGATTTCTTTAATTTTTATATATATTTCATTGATTTTATTTTATTTTTATGTTCTTATATTTTGTATACTTTTTTATGATCATTGTATCTCATTTTTATGATATATTTTTCTAAGAATAATAATTATTATTCTTATCATTCATATTTTTTGTTTTATGATTCTTTGTTTATAGTTTTTAATTATTGTAATTTTTTTTAATCATGTTATCTTTACTTTTAGTGTTATAAGATAATTTTTAATGAGATTTATTTATTTTTGTTTATTTAATGCATAAAATATGGAAGATGTTTTTAAAATTTATAATATTTTTATATTTATGAGATTTTAAATTAAGTTCAAATTTAAAATTTATGTTTACATAATTTTAACTAATTATATTTAAATTAAATAATCATATATTAAATAGATATTTATTTACTTTAAATGATGATGTGGAAAATGTTGCTTTAAATTGGCCAATCAAAGGGGAGCTGATGTGGCGGCTGGAGAGAGTCCCCTTCTCCTATTATATATAGGATAATTAATAAATGAGCTCCAAAATGTAAATAGTATTATATTTTGATTTTACTTTAAGCAAATTTCATATAAAATCATATGTAATTGTGTGACTACTATTAATATAATATGTAATAATACATCTACTATAATTCAAATTTTAATTCAAACTAGTATAATTTATTCGCATCATGTGTAAGCACAACCATTAATAATAAATTTTAAGAAGATCATCAATTCAATTTAGGATCAATAATATTATAAATTTTTATATCATATTAGTTATAATTAAACATATATATATATATAATTATTATTATATTTAACCTCTTATTAAAACATATTATAGTTTATATATAAATTTAAAACTAATAGCAACAAAATAAATTATTATCTAAATATATATATATATATATATATACATATCTACATTTACATTGTAAACATATTTTATATTAATTATAATAAAATATAATTATATATATATGTATAAACATCAATATATGTAAATTTTTAAATTAAAAATTATCGTCTATATTTATCTAAATTCAAAATAATATAAATAATAAAAATTTACTAAATAAAATCGTATTATCTACAACAATATTTATCAATATTTAAATTTCATATTTCAAAAATATTTTCGTATTTATGATCTTATTATTTTTATTTTTTATAAGATTGTACTTATCGCTAAAATAAAATAAAATAAAATAATTTTTAAAACTGATATAATACATAAAGAGACTGGCCTCAGATCTGGGAAATAGAAGACAAAGTATGTGGAAGGGTATAGTTCATCTTTAGTAAAGAGGCTGGCCTCCTGAGCATCCTTTGACCCAAGCCTTGGTTTCTCACTGGTTGGATGGTCATGGTGGCTTGGTGGAAGCCGAGAATAGACCCGGATGAACTATCCAAGATTTCTTTTTGGGTTCGTTTCAAAGGGATTCCCCTCCACCTCCTCAAAGAGGATACTGTCAAAAGCGTGTGCAATGATTGGGGTGTGGCTGAAAAGTTTATTCTCCACGCAAATAAATCTGACTAGATGCAATATATGAGGGCTCGGTCTGGTTGAATGATGATAACCCCCTAGTCTTTAAATGCGCACTAAGGTTCAAAACGGGTGAGACCAATTGTTGTGAAAATGGAATACGAAATGCTCTCCAAATGTTGCTTTCTCTGCAAAAGGCTTATTTATGAGAAATCTTTATGCCCCTATCAGTTTAGAAGCGAATCTATTGGTGATAACAAGAGAGAGCAAAGAAAATCTATTGGAAATGAGTTCAACTCGCCGGTCAGGTCGAGGAATTCCAGTGGCACAGACCTTTGTCACCAATTTAGCGATCTTGCTCGTCTGGGAAAAATTAGTGGGTTTTGAAAATTTTCAGGAGGTATCAATGAACTACGCAGACAAGAAGAGGCATAAAGAGTCTATCAGAGAAAAGTCTAGAGGTAAGTAATTTTCTAAAGCACCTAGGGACGCGGTCTCTCAGATAGGTGTAGAAACCTCCAACCCTAAGAGAGGAACATAGAAATCATTTAGGAGTGAGCTAACGCAGGTGCGTGCTGCAAAAAAGACTGTCCTTTCCGTTTGGAGGAAGAATGAAAGGTAAGCACCGACAAAGAAAGGAAACATTTGTGCAACTTGCCTCCAGCAGTCTCCACATTGCTAAAACTTCAAATTCCTCTATCCAATCCCCTTGAAAGAAAAGGAAACTCTCTGCTGAGAAGAACATTAATTTAAGAGGTCTAGATTTGATAGAAAAAAGGAATCTCCTCTGATGAGGATTGCGTCTAGTTAAGTCGATCAACCTCCCTCGGTTGAACGTATTGTCCCTTTTGGTCAGAATGCAGCGTCATCTGCTAATATGGAAACCCCAAGTCCTTCTGTAGCATATCCAAAGTGTGGTGTAGATTCACCAGACCAACTCCCAATGAGGATTCTGGCATAGAACTGTCAGAGGATTGGGAACAACCCTACGGTTCGTCGTCTCACAAAGATACATGGTCAATATTTCCCAGATGTTTTGTTCCTAAATGAGACCAAACAACAATGAGTTTGTTTAGAGAATGTAATAGATTACTTGGGCTATCATAATCTTCATACGGTTGATCCGGTGGGATGAGTGGTGGTCTAGCAATAATGTGGAAGGAATTTGTTCATTAGGATGATAGATACTCGAATTTTGTAGCATGACAAGTATTTTTTGTTACTTTTGCGTATGGAGACCATGTTCGAGATAACATGGATTATGTGTGAGAGAAGCTCAGCAGAATCTGAGTTAATAGAAACGAACCGTGGCTAATGGTTGGGGACTTCAGTGAGATAGTGAGCAATGATGAGAATAAAGGCGAGTTAAGAAGGTCTGAGAAGTATTTTGGCCGTTAAATAGATGCTCAACGCTTGTGGGATGCTGGAATTTCTCTATTATGGCTATCATTTCTTGTGGTATGGTTGTTGATACAACGACATTGTTCACTGCTGATTAGACATAACACTTTGTAATGTGGGCTGGTTAGACCCATGTTCACAGACTCACTATTTGTACTTGCAGGGGTAAGAGTCGTATCACAGCCCGGTTATCGTGAATATTGATGGAGAAGGGTAGAGAATAGATATTGCTTCCGATTCGATATACATGTGATAAAAAAGGATGATATTAAAGAGGTAGTGTGTAACTCTTGGAACCAAACTGGAGGATTAAACTCATGATCAATGTTTGAGAAGATATCAGCCTATAGAAAGTGCCTTTCATCTCTTGAAAAAGCTAATGTTCCTAACTCCGCAAAGCAAATCCAAGAATTACAAAAGGAGATTAATGATCCATTCTATCAGGAAAAATTTAGTCAGGATGCACTAAAGGAGTTGAATAGAGAGTTAAATAAAGAGATTATAGCAGAGGAAGTGTTTTGGCAGCAGAAGAGCTGTATACAGTTGCTCATGACAGGTGGTAGACACAACAAATTATACTTTGCATCAACAAAAGCCAAATGAGCATGTAATCTCCTTAAAAAGTCTCCGGAATTTGGTGGGTATAGAAGTCTTCACGAGTGCAGAGATGGGAGCAGTGGCTGAGGAATTCTTTGGCAACTGTTTACCTATGTTAATCCACTGGATAATGATTCGTTGATGAGAGACGTTCAACCTATAACTACTGAGGCTCGTAAATTTTTTCTAACGAAATTAGTCTCTGCCAAAGAAATCAAGGTTGCAGCCTTTGATATCAACCTCATGAAGTGTCATGGGTATGATGGCATGACATGGAATTTCTTCCAATCTTGTTGGGATGAGGTAGGCACTCATATAGTGGTGATGGTTCAGTTGTTATTGGATATTGGCGAGTTGGATCCATGGATAAATGAAATAAATATTTGCCTCATTCTGAAGAAGATTAACCCGGTGGACCTCTTAGAGCATCGTCATATAATTTTGTGAAACGTTGTCTACAAGATTATCATGAATGTTATGGTATGAAGGCTGAAACCGATGATTGTGGATGTGATCTCTGAAACCTAAGTAGCTTTTGCTAAAGGATGGTTGATCTCATATAACATTCTCACTGCTCAGGAATTTGTTCATGCCTTGGGGACTCAAGATAGCTGCTCCAAACACTTCATGATACTCAAAAATGATATGGCAAAGGCCTACGACTGTTTGAAATGGAAGTTTATTGAATGTGAACTGAATGTACTTGGTTTTGATGATCATTGGGAAGGATTATAATTAGATGTGTAACTTTTGTTTCTTATGCATTTTTAATCAATGGCTAACCATATTGGAGGATTCAACTCTCAAGGGGTAAATGGAAAGGAGACATGCTCTCTCCATACATGTTTATCTTGTGTTCTTAGATCCTTGCTTAACTTCTACAAAACGCAGAATCTCAAAAGAAGATAACAAGTATTAAGGTAGCAATGGAGTCTCCCCCTATTTCCCACTTCATGTTTGTCGACGATACCCTGCTATTCTGTCGTGCAAAAAGTGAGGAAACGTTGTACTTGTTTCAAGTCATTACTGACTATAGTGCAGTCTCTGGTCAGATATGGAGTCTTACAAAGTCCAACATCATATTTGGGAAAAATATAGGAGAAAAAAAGTTAGAGCTAAATAATGTCTTAGGTGTTGAAAATGAAGGCATGGAAGAAGTGTATTTGGGACTCCATGAGTCTTTCGTTGGTTCATGTGTTGTAATTCTCAACAACCTATATGAGCGCCTATCCTACCGATTGAATGGATGGACCATCAAATTCTTGTCTCATACCGGAAAACATGTCTTTTTGAAAGCAGTGTCAATGGTTATACCAACCTTTACAACAGCATGCTTTAGATCGCCAAAACCAGTGTGTGACGGCATAGTCTCGATCATGGAAAGATTTTGGTGGCAAAATAAGGAGATTGGTCTGGGCATACACTGGGCATCTTGGTCAAAAGTTAGTGTTCCGAATAACGAAGGAACGTTACGACTTCGTTTTAACATTGCTTTGTTTGGTAAACGACTTTGGAGGATGCTTACTTGTCTGGAATCTCTCTTAGATTGGGTGTACAAATACATATACTTTAAGAATAACACCCTTCTATCTGCCGCTCTTGGCTCACGTCGTACTTTATTGGAGAGGTATTCACTCAGATCAGGCTTGTAACACCCCAACCCGGCCTTTCTAGACCGCACTCGATGCGTTCCTGTGGTCAGGCCGCTTCTTTGCCTGAACCTTCCTAAATTCCGTCCTAGTTTAATATTTCTTTCTAGTACAAGTATTCCTCGATCTTCCTATTGACTTCTAGTCTTAGATCCTCCATACTTAACAATACACAGCGGAAATCTTTATCTAACTTTGGTACTGTTCTTCTAAAGAACGATCCATCCGTGAACTTCAGGAGTTCTTAGTTCGTCTTCCTAAAAATCATTTTGAGGTTCCAATCCCATCTATTCGTTCTAACCACCTAAGTCATAACTTAAGTTGTTCCGTTCACCTATTCAGTTTTTATCACTCCTTAGATCAATCGAGTACTTGAACACATACCTTAGCTTTTTAGGTGAAGTCATTAAGAAGCTAGTTCGATGTCCAGCTTAGCTCATTGATTCATCAAACCCATACAAAATATCTCCCTTGTACCTAGTCATTCAACCAACCATCCTCACATGACTAAGTATAAGAGAGATCTTCAAGTTTCCTTCTTGGTCAGTTCACCATTCAACTCGTAAGTCTGCTTCTCGATTACTCCAACCGTCGCTACGTTCCAAGCTCGATACATGCATCCAAAATACTTAAGAAACACTTGAAAATGATTAGATAAATAGCCCAACAACCTAGCATTCGATCTATATACATACCATGTTCCAAAAACATTCATTATTTCCTATTCACATGCCTAAGCCCTTAACCGATTGGTAAAAGATCTGATCTCAGCCCAAGGCGTTGATCATGATCCGTACCAACTTATGTGAGAGTCAGACCGAGACTGATCCTACGAGGGATGCATCCATGGTTGATTCAGCTCAAACCGCCGACTCAGATCTTCTTGGCTTATCGGCCGGTTTTCTTGACTATCGATCCATCCGATCCTTCCACTCACGATCGGTCCTCGACCCCTGACCTGCAAGCCATCCCTGGTCTGATCCCATACTCATACCAAAACAACTTATACCCATTCGATCAAGGAAATTAGACTAGGGGAAACTCCTATAAAAAAAAAATCCAGTTGAGTGAGAAAGAAATTCCGATCAGAAACTCAACCCACCGTTGACAATGATAGGTCAAGAATTAATCCCTATACTAAACTGCAAGTGTACAGCAATATCAATGTAGTATATAGGGTATCGAAATCCACAGAGACTCCGGTGTTCAATAGCTCAAGAACAGGAATTTAACTAGGAAGAAAGCAATGTAATTGAATTAAAAGCAATGCAAGAAAGTAAATCAGTAGCAGAGTTTAACGGTTGTGAAAGCAAGTTATTAAAAGCGCTAGGTCTAGGGCGTTCTCAGGAAACCAGACAAGCAGACAGTTCATTCAGTAAGGATCTAATTAAGCACAGTTCTAGAACTCAAAACACAGATATAGAATTAACCAAATTCCTTTGCGATAATTCTCTAAGTCTAAGTGCAGCAAACCAAACTTTCGTTTGCGAGAACTAACAGATTAAACCAGCTTTAATCCCAAGTTTGATATGTTCACAATTATCCTAAACCAAACTTCCGTTTGCGCAAAGTTTAATTGCCCAATTTAATTAGTTCAGATTCCTAAACCCCACTTCCGTGACATATTTAGCAACCTAAGATCTAGATTCTAATTGATCAGGTTAGAACTAGCTTTAAGCACAATTAAATTGAAGAACAGATATAGTTTGAATCCTTAACTGAAATTGAACAAGTCTAGCAAGTCATGAAATCCTATGTGAGAAACCCTAAACCTAACAAGGAATCTACTCAGACATAGATAATGAAAACATAATCATATGATGAATAAATTGCATAAAAGAATAAGAGTAAAAGGGGTTCGAAATCTTCTCCAAATACAGATGAAGTAATAGGTTCAGATCAGCCCCAAAAGCTCTAAAAATCCTCTGCTCTTAATTATGAAAGCGTAATGTAAAGCGTATCTAATTAAAACACCAAAAACTCTATTATATAGGTATAATCTCGGCCAGGGGCTTCTTTGTAAATATCAAGAACTTCTGGATCAAAGTGCAATATCTTGATTCTTCTAAACCGCCGAGTTTTGGCCCATCTCGCTGGTGCATCGATCGATGCTAGGCATGCAACGATCGACACCTTTCTCTGTTTCGGACATTGAACTCTATCTCTCGGCCAATCACTCCAAAAATCTCCAAAATGCTCCATTATCTCCAATTTAGCTCCAAACCTGATTATACCTGTAAAAGACTCTAAAAGAACACAAAAGACACTAAAAACAAAACTATATCATGGTCTAAAACTAGTAAAAACCATGATATATCAACTCCCCCACACTTAGCCTTTGCTTGCCCTCAAGCAAAACATAGAACTAAAGCTTGGTGAAGAGGTTTGAAAACTCTTCAGAAACTCATTTCATCCTAGAAGCTACAATACTCAGATTCCCCTTAGTAAACCACTGAAAGAATCAATCACAGGATATCAAGACCAACATGTACTTCCCCCACACTTAGCAACTGTCCTAGGTAAACTCCACAATCACATTCAAGCATTCAAATTTTCCCTACTGACTTCTGCAAGTATTTAAGTGCGGTCTCACCTAAGGAGTATCGATCAAAGGGCACATGGATTCTTACCTTATCAGCTCTAGACCACCATACTATCTTTCTCTAGTCCCTTTCTTCTCTTTCCCTTCTTTAACAACTGATTTTTCCCCACTGGGTATCATTTTATTTTTTTTATCAGTGTTCTTCCCGTTATGGGGTGTACTTTGGACACATTCCATGGATCACATGAGAGAAAATAGTGTTAGCTACCATTCCCATGACCACTTCGGAGTTACTAACTCATCCTCAGTTTATTATCTTTTTTTTTTTTTTTACTTTATAGAAGGGGAGAAGGGAACTAAATAGGATAGGTTGACAGGCTGTGTCAGAACTAACAAGGGAATCCGACACAAAGTATACCAAGCCCTTAGGTGAGAAATCTAAGTCAGTATTAAATTGAAGTCAGTAAAAGGATCCTCTGATACCTGAAGTGATGTGGGTGTTCCCAGTAGGTTGATCTGTGATGGGGTTTTCTAATAGTCAGAGATAGATCCTGCAACTTCATCCCAATGGTTACTTAAGTTCCTGCAAGTCTTGTAAATCTTCTCAGAAAATCATAGTTTCTTACTTAAACAATTTTGACTCAATAAAACAAAATTTTTTTGAAAAACGGACTGACTCTTAAGAAAACAGAAAACAAAAGTCAGTAGCACCTCCCCCACACTTAAGACACACTGTCCCCAGTAGTGTCCAGCGAAGGATCGGTAAAAACGAAAATAAAAAAAATTGAAAAGATGAAATTATGTCTGTCGGGTTACCTCTGTCGCTCATGCATCGCCCGTTGCACTAAGTGCATCGACCGTTACTTGGCGATTTTCGTGTATGGTCGATCGTTGCTCAGGACCGCAACGATCACTGCAATGCGATTCCTTTCGTGTTGTGACGATCGACACATAAGTGAGTCGATCGTTGCACTGCGATTTTGTCCGAGACCTGCAAACATAACTGCACCAAAAACAGAAACAAACGTAAAATCCTAACAAAAACACCAAAAATTAAGTAGAAAAACACCAGTACCTAATGGTGGGTTGCCTCCCACCCAGCGCTTGTTTAAGGTCAATAGCTTGACCGGACGGATGGGAATTTTCAGGTACCAGGAGATCCTGACAGAGACTTTTTCTGTCTCTGTTCAAGTCTCCTCATCCAAGGTGGTGAGTAGGCTGTTGCGGAATGCTCATGTCCAAGAAAAGATGGAGTGAAATGTGCTCCAGGATCTATAACCATAGTATTATCCGGCTGCTCAAAATCTGCGTCCCTTATGGTGAATGTCTGCCCATCTATCAGTGGCTTTCGCAGCTTATCCATCTCATAGTGCAGTGGTTCATCTCCCAGATGGAGGTCTATCAAGCTGTTCCTAACATCAATCAACGCTCCTGCTGTAGCCAAAAAGGGTCTCCCAAGCAATAATGCTTCATCCGGATCACAGTCATATCTCAGCACAAGGAAGTCCGTTGGAACTAAGTAGTTTCCAACTCTCACCGGAATGTCCATAAGGAGTCCTTCAGGAATTCGTATGGACTGATCAGCTAGGACAAGAGAAGTCCTAGTAGGAGTAAAATCCAACATACCCAGCTTCTCTGCCACAGAGTAAGGCATTAAACTTCCAGCAGCTCCTAAATCACACAGAGAGCGTCTAAAGCTATCCTCAAAGATAGAACAATCCATCACAAAGACTCCAGGATCAGGCGGCTTCTTCGGGATCTTAGTGTTGGAAATGTGTCCAGTAATCTCGGTACTGTCTCTAGAAAGTAAGAGTATGTCAAAGATCAGACATAAGTCATATAATACTGGGGGTCATGATGGCTTGCTAGAGTCCGCTCATGATCTATAAGTCTTGGACTTATTGCCTTTATTATATGATCCCATATGGGTCACACGCCTAAGCTAACAGGAAATCGTGTAGGAACGGTTTAGCAGGAGTATGGTAAAAGTGCTAGGCATTTACTATACTTAGAGAGAATAAGAGGGTTTTAGCCATTGTGCATCGATCGATGCATAAGGTGCAACGATCGATGCAATGCGCGAACGCCTCGGAGTTAATTGGCATTTGGGCCAAATGGCCCAAAACGAACTGAACAAGTTTTATATAAACTTAAGACGAGTTCAGGTCGACTGGTAGCCCTAGCCGCGATTCTCTCTCTCCCTGCGACCTCCCACAGCTCGGTCTAGCAGCCTCTTCCTGCTTGGTGTGCGTGTGTGAACCTCTGGAGGAGTTATCACTCGGTGGCTCTCTGATCTCTGACCTGTTCTTCCTTTCCGCTGCACAAAACAGGTAAAAGGTGAGATCTACTTATGTTTCTATTCAAGAGAACCTAGATCTGGCATGTTTAGGATCAAGTAATCTGATGAATTGAATCAGGATTAACACCGGAAGATCCTTCAGTGGTATCAGAGCCATTGGTTCTGGTTTTTCTTGTTTAGATTCATGTTTAGGATTGTTTTCTTGTTTTAGAAGTGTTTTGAATCAATTACTGATAAGAGAAATCACTTAAGCAACAAGGAATTGAAACCTAAACACACTTGAAATCGCAAAAACCAAACTATATTGATTTGGGGAATGCGATTTATTGAAAGTGAGAATCGGCTGTGATCGCGATGCATCGATCGATGCTATCGCATGATCGATCGATGCAACCGCGAGAGATCGACCGAAATCGCACGGATCGATCAAACGATCGCGTGGATCTCGCGAGAATCACTCGGCCAAACCTGATAACCGTTCGTGCATGCGTGAGAGCATCGATCGATGCAGGATCGATGAACGATCGTTGCAGGATCGATGCTGAGGGCATCGATCGATGCGGTTATGGTTTTGGCTCGGTTTAATTTAATTAAAATTAATCGTCTCGGTTTAATAAACAGATTTAATAATTTTATTAAGTCTGGTTAAACCAAGATAAGAAATCCAATGTCGAAAGAATTATTGGATTTAGTGCCTAAACCAGGATTTTCTAATTTGATTTGGTTGGACCAAATAAATTGAGAAAATCCGGTTTAGTAAATAACCGGTTGACAATTGTGGTCATCGTAGTAATTAATTTTGGTTAAGACCAATTTTAATGAACCAGACCGGTTATGTCATTTAATTGGACAATTGGGTTATGTCTTGGACATGGACCAATTCTTGGGCCTCGGGCCAAGAAGTTAAAACAGTTGAGCCAATTATTTGAGTCTTTCTTCAGATTAATTTAAAATTTATTTTATAAAGTTATAAAGTCGATTTTAAATTAAAGTTTCCGATATTTTGAAATTAGAAAGTTTCTTATTTTCTAGATTTGCATGATTCGGATTTTAAGAAATTTCTAAAGTTAGAAAGTTTCCGTTTTTAGAAAGTTTCCAATTTTAGAAAGTTTCCTAAAATAGTAGGTTTCCTAAAATAGAAAGTTTCCCGAAATAGTAATCTTCTATTTTGGGAATGATTTTAAATAAACCTACAAACCTCAAATAATATCAAGCGTTGGATGTCTTGTCCAGGCTATGTCAGCTGTCAAAGCCCATTCAATTGCATTCATGGCCTTACAGTGTGAGGATGTCTGCTTTTGCGTGGGTAAGACAGTTTGTGATTCATAAATGTCATTGGGAGTCCCAGACATTAATGATTACATGACTGTATAGTCTGGTTTTCTTGACTAGGCCATCGGGAGTCCCGGGCCTTGAGACATCAGAGTGGATTGGGCCTCGGGCCCAGATTCACAACCAAGAATTATATCACGGATATAATTAGCCGATATAGGGCTTACCGATATAAGCTAAGGTTGGGTGACGGCCAGTGGCCCACTTTGATCTTAGTTATATGTGGATCTTGGAATCATTATATTCTATTGAGGGTAACTTAGGTTATTGAATATAATGCGTGATTAATCATATTAATTTTAATACAAGATTAATCATATTGAACATATTAACTAAAATCCTTTTATCTTAAATTTCAGTTATGACTAGCACAAACAATCAAAACACTTTCTCGATCCGGTCTATCCTTGGGATGGACAAGCTGAACGGATCAAATTTCTTGACTTGGTCGCGGAACCTGAGACTAGTTCTCAGACAGGAGAGAAAGGACTATGTTCTTGAGAGAGCTCTCCCCGTGAGGATCGGGTCCAATGCTTCTCATGCAGTATATGATGCTTGGAATAAGCATTATAATGATGCGGTAGATGTGCGTGGTCTGATATTGGCTACCATGGACTCAGACTTGCAGAAGCAATATGAGAACACGGAGTCGCCAATAGAGATGATCAGCAGCCTGAAATTGAAATTTCAGGAGCAGATAAGAGTGGAGAGATACCAGTTGGTTAAATATCTCACTAGCTGTAAGCTACCAAATGATCATCCAGTAAGTCCTCATGTCAGTAAAATGATGGGTTACATTGATAACCTGAGGAAACTGGATTATCCAGTTAGCCAGGAATTGGCAACTGAGATCATTCTGCAGTCACTGCCGTCAAGCTATGATAAGTTCGTAAGGAACTATATCAAGAAAGGCTTAACGAAGACGCTGACTGAACTGCATGATATGCTCAAGACAGTTGAGCCAAACGTGAAGAGTACCCTGTACAATCTCATGAATGAGAAGGGTAGGTTTACTAAACCTAATGCTGACAAGGGTGAAGACAAAGTTGTCCAGATTTTGAATCATGGCAAGCGTGTGTCTTCTGAGCCCGAGTCAGATACCTCTTACGTTGGTAAGTGCTGCTACTGTAAGGAGACAGGGCATTGGAAGAGAGATTGCATTAAATTCATGGAAGATAATGAGGAGTTAAAGTCGATGTATGCGACTACTTCCTCAGGTATTCATGTTATTACTTCAAGTTCTACCTTAATGGTATTGGATACTGATTGTGGCACTGATATTTGTGATAATATGCAGAGCTTAAGCAACAGTAGAACGTTGAAGGAAGGGCAAGTGAAACTACATGTCTGGAAGGAGCTTGGGATGCTGCCTCAGTCGTAGGGTTTTTCACTTATAGATCCCTTTGAGGCTTGGTTTTGTATTAAGTAATTGCTACAATGTACCTGCTTTAAGCAGAGTTGTCTTTCATTTTCTTGTAAGAATTTGAATGTTTTTATTTTGATAAAAGACAAGTTTTGTTCTTTTGATCTTAATGAAATATTAATTGTAGCACCCTATTCATGGAATGGGTTTTATATCTTAAACCAAAGAGTGCCTAAATGTAACATAAATACCGAATTGGTTTAAATCTGATGAATTAAACCTGATTTTTCTTGGCATAAAGCCTTGGTCACATAGAGTAAGTCGGATTCAGAAATCCCATAGTCATGGACGTTTGGGCTCATTTGATAAAATATCTTATGAGACTTGAATTCTGTTTACTAGACCAAAAGGGTAAAGGGCCTATCTTAGCCGAGCTAGAGAAAAGCCCAAAGACTTATTGGACCTGAAACATACTCATGTATGTGGCCCAATGAGCAGTAATGCCAGAGAAAATCTCCTGTACTTCATTGTTTCTACTGATTTCAGTGAGTGTGACTGTGTTCATTTGATGAGACACAAGTCGGAATTCTTTGACATGGTCGAAAGAGTTCCAGAATGAAGTATAGAATCTGAATGACAGAAGTATTAAGACTCTGGATTAGATCACGAGTGAGAATACTTAAGTCATTGATTGAGTGATCATCTTAATGAGTGTGAAATCGTTTCACAGCTCATTTCTCCTGAAAACCTGAAGGTGTTTCTGTGAGAAAGAATCAGATCTTATTAGAAATGATTAAAGATGAGTCACACGAATCTTCCATGATATTATTTAAGAATAACGCTCTAAAATATCTAAGTTTACGCTGAAATAGTTCCACAAATATCAGTTGAAAGACACCACGTTAATGTGGATTGGAATCGATCCAAATTTGTCTTTACTGAGTATTTGTAGTTGTGCTACTTCGCTGATTGTCCTAGAGAAACTAAGGCTTGTTACTTTTACGTCCAATCTGTTTTCTAAGAAGGGAAGTTATTTTCCAAGAAGAACAGTGGGAGTAAAAGTATAACTCGAAGTTTTCTAAGGGAAACCAAGGCTCGGTATTTTCACGACCATTCTGTTTTCTAAGAAGGGAAGTTACTTTCCAAAGAAGAACAGTGGGAGTAAAAGTACAACTCGAAGAAATTCGAGAAATACAGGAGGCTGCTTAACCTATTGAGGGAGAGCAGCGGAAGGATTTACAGATTTCTGTAGAATCTACACCTGTGGAGCCTGAAGTTCGCAGATATGAATCAGTTACTAATCCGAGAGTGATTTCTTGTCATTAGTTGAACCTGATAATCGTTGAAAGTTCGCATGATCTGATGATCATTGAAAGCGATGAATCTGCGAAATTCAAAGAAGCGAAAGTGAGCCCGGACTCCGAAAAAAAAAAATTACATTTTATGTAAGTTAGCTTCATCGATCCATTCATGGATGGAAGCAAACATATCGG
This sequence comes from Orychophragmus violaceus, assembly GCA_030180135.1. NCBI lineage: Eukaryota > Viridiplantae > Streptophyta > Magnoliopsida > Brassicales > Brassicaceae > Orychophragmus > Orychophragmus violaceus. The sequence continues at coordinate 31,171,502 of CM058235.1, forward strand.
AGTTGGAATCTTCGTTCTGTTGAAGTAGTCAAAGTTTTGACTTGAACAGGAACGAAGAGGAACTGTGTGTTTACTAACAGATAAGTGGGAGCGATATTGCATTTCTCATAGTGTATGTCGATGACATACTGATTCTCGGATATAACGTCCCAATGCTGCAGTCGGTAAAGGACTGGCTTGGGAGTTGGTTTTGTGAATGACATGGGTATAGCCACGAAAGTCTTGGATTTTGGATTTAAAGATAGAGATCCAAAAGAGCTGGTAGGACAATGTCAGGATTCTTAAATTGACAAAGTCCTACACGTTTTTCAGCAATCCAAGAAGGGTTTTATGCCAATGTCACATGGCATTACGTTAAGCAAGATACAGTATCCTACTATAACTGCTGAGCTTAAATGCATGGATAGGATTCCATATGCTTCGGTAATTGGATCTATCATGTATGTCATGAAACGTACTTGTTTGATGTTGCTTTAATGTTAAGCAAGACAAGTAAAGACCAGTCAAATCCATCAAAGAATCAAGTTTCCTAAAGTATGTCCTAAAGTATTTGAGGAATACTAAGGATAAGTTCTTGATTTACGGAGAAAGTGATGTGCTACAAGTCAGCAGAGTCTGAAAGGCAAGTTTCCAACAGACAAAGATGATTTCCGGTCACAGTCCGGTTATATCTTGTGTCTGTCTGGCGGTGCAAGGCACTGTTGCTGACTCCATGACTTAAACTGAACATTTCGCAGCTTGGAAAGCGGCGAAAGAGGTTGTTTGGAAAGAAGATTTCGTCAATGAACTTGATGTGATTCCCAGCATAGATGAGACTAGCTGCACATCAGAGGTCCAAACACCTTAAGATAAATGACAGAGATGTTAAGTAGATCAGCAAGTTTCAACAAATGAGAACGTTGCTAATCTATTAACGAAGCCACTCCTTAGCCCTAAGCACGAGTCACGGACTGTAGCTGTAGGATAAGTGAAGTTAAGATATAGTCTTAATTTCAGTGGGAGTTAGTAAAGGGCTTTATTTAGTTATTGATATGTTCTTGTAAAACATTTGAGATGTTTGATAATGAAATTATTATTTCAAGATTATTTTAACTGTGATGAAATAATCGTTCCAAAATGATATGAACCATTTTATAGGTCATCGAAGTAAATGACTTGATCTTGAGTCATCAAATTCATTTAGCTTGATCATGAGACCCTATATTTGATAGATGTTTTATATCATCCTGTCCCTAGTCAAAGGTTGTTGAAATTGGAACACCAACAACCGTGTGAGACTGGATTGGTACGTGACTTATGACAAAGTCTCAGTGTGTCATAGATGCTCGGCATCAAAGTCAGTACATAGGTGTATGTTGGGGAACATACGACCGGACAAGACCCGCTTATAAGAACTCTTCAGGATATTTATATCTGTGTCATAAGAGATTCTTACTACGACTATAGAGTATAGTCCTTAGACCTGAGTTCGCATGCATGTGACTGCACATGGACTGATGCACTTTGATCATTGTCTAACGCTATCGTTCTGCGATAGTTATAAGGTCCTTGTTTGGGTACATTGTGAAATGAGTAGTTTACAGTGATGGAACAAGACGGGATTTGTCCCTCCAATATAAATGGAGTGAATATCTCTAGGCCAATCGGAGATTTGAATACTGAAAATGCATGGCCATGCTCAAACGGACTGTCCCGAGTCGTTTGGATTGACAGTATCAAATCAGAGTCCGATGAACAAGATTAGGCTTTATAAGGATGACACTAATCTTGCCTTATGACTAATCGAGATATTGTGACAAAAGGATTATGAATACAGAGATTCCAGTACAAGTGGGAGATTGTTGGAAATGTGTCCAGTAATCTCGGTACTGTCTCTAGAAAGTAAGAGTATGTCAAAGATCAGACATAAGTCATATAATACTGGGGGTCATGATGGCTTGCTAGAGTCCGCTCATGATCTATAAGTCTTGGACTTATTGCCTTTATTATATGATCCCATATGGGTCACACGCCTAAGCTAACAGGAAATCGTGTAGGAACGGTTTAGCAGGAGTATGGTAAAAGTGCTAGGCATTTACTATACTTAGAGAGAATAAGAGGGTTTTAGCCATTGTGCATCGATCGATGCATAAGGTGCAACGATCGATGCAATGCGCGAACGCCTCGGAGTTAATTGGCATTTGGGCCAAATGGCCCAAAACGAACTGAACAAGTTTTATATAAACTTAAGACGAGTTCAGGTCGACTGGTAGCCCTAGCCGCGATTCTCTCTCTCCCTGCGACCTCCCACAGCTCGGTCTAGCAGCCTCTTCCTGCTTGGTGTGCGTGTGTGAACCTCTGGAGGAGTTATCACTCGGTGGCTCTCTGATCTCTGACCTGTTCTTCCTTTCCGCTGCACAAAACAGGTAAAAGGTGAGATCTACTTATGTTTCTATTCAAGAGAACCTAGATCTGGCATGTTTAGGATCAAGTAATCTGATGAATTGAATCAGGATTAACACCGGAAGATCCTTCACTTAGTTAGCAGAACATCACTAATATGTTGAGGAACTATTATCACCCAGTCTTTCAGATCATCATCCAGGGGCAACATCTTGTTCAGGTACCTCTGCACACATGGATGATAAGGTGGATCATCAGAAGGTGGAATTTCTTCCAATTCTTCACCAATCTCCTCTAGCTTCTTAAGCTCTTCAATTTCCTGCCTAATCACTTCAGACACTGAGGAGTGTTGTCTAACAATCTGTTCGTAGATCTCCTGTTGAGTAATCTCAGAGGCTCCAGTGAATAGGCGATCAAGCTCCAAGTCAGCATCTATGCCATTATCATCCGATAGTTCTGTCTGTTCACGCCCTGCAACGACCGACACTAAGGGTGTGTCGATCGTTACCATCCCGACTGGTGTATCGATCGTCGCAGGAGTTGCATCGATCGATGCACTGCAGCAGATTTCACCCGAGAGTTTTTCACAAATATCCGAAAATTCTTGTTCTGTCACCAACTCAGCTGTACTTAGCTCAAATCTTTCACCTAGGTGAGATCCATTATTAATGTACACAGACCAGGCCTTAACATGAGTGTCTGCCACTCCTTTTCCCTTCAGTGAGCTGGACATCTGGTTCACCTGAGTGTCCAACTGCTTCAAGTGAGTGCTCATAGACTCAAATTTCCCATTGAGGTCTTCATAGACAGCGTCCAACTTCTTGTTGCAGTCCACAGAAATCTTGGTCTGACTCTCAATCAGTTGTTCCATCATAGCCTCCATTTTGCTCTCATGGGCTGTAGGTGCAGGAGGAGTCTGATAGGATGTAGATCCATAAGTTCTCTGAGTACCTTGTCCATAGGTCTTCTGAAAACCACCAGTCTGTCCTCCATTGGAGAATCTGTTCCCCTGTTGATTACTAAATCTATTACCTTGGAAACCAGAACCTCCTATGAAATTCACATCTTCTTCCTGAGTGTCCTCCTCAGTCTGAATCACCTCTACATCTTGGTCAAAGTGGACAGCTTTCTTACTTGTCAGGAGATTGTAAACTGTGTCCAATCTGGATCTTATATTAGCTATATCAGAATTCTCTACAGTTCCACCAGATTTCTTCCTCCTTTCATCCATTGTCTTGCAACTGTTGCTGCTAATCAGGTTCTCAATCAACTGCTTAGCTTGTGTAGGAGTCCTGGTGTTGAAATTAGCATTACTGGAATTATCCAGCGCGGTCTGATAAGGGAGATCTATGCCTCTGAAGAAGATACCAATCAGCTGTACTTCTGCGAATCCATGGTGTGGACAGTCACGCTGATACTGCTTAAATCTCATCCAGGCAGTCTTCAAGGGCTCCACAGCTCCTTGGGAAAAAGTGAGTATGTCCTGTCTGGACTGATCTGAGCGCGCATCATCATAAAAGTGACGCAGGAACTCACTCTTTAAGGCTGCCCAAGTAGTATACTGACCAGGTGCCAGTTGTCTCAGCCATGCACTAGCGTCTCCAGCAAGACTATGCGGAAATAGCTTAAGGAACAGATAGTCCGGGCATACTCCTTCATACTTCATGCCAGTGACTATGTCCTCAAACTTGTCAATGTGATCCATAGGCTGCTCTGCTTGAAGACCATGAAAAGCAATCTGCCTCATCAGCTGGTAGTAGATGGTCTTTACCTCAAAATCATTCCTCTCAAAAGCAGGAAGCACTAGAGCTGCCCGGTTTGCATGAAACTCATCAGGTCTGTTGTAGTCAGCTAGTGTCCTCTCATGAACCACCATCTCTCTACCTTGGGCTCGTTCCTGGCCCTGGTTTTGGTTCTGCTCCTGTTGTTGTTGCTCAGGAGGGTCAGGGATCACTCGTCCATCAGCATCAATCCTCTGCCCAGCAGCATTGTAAGGATTGTTTTCCGGATCCCTCAGGACACCTTCAACATCTTGTATCAAGATCAGACGTTCTCGTACCATTCTCTCTCTCTTTTCTCTTCTGATAGTCCTTTCTAGACGTCCAAGTTCCTCTAGTCCGAGATTAAGCAAGCTCGAGTTCGGATTACTTCTAGTTTTCTGCGTTGGCATAAACTGTCTGTAATCGTCCAACAACGATCGATGCTATCAGTGCAACGATAGATTCAATCTCAGAATCGCCTAGTGACGATCGACGCAAGGGATGCAACGATCGACGCAAGGCGAAAGTCGTACCTGCGACAGAGAGAAAAACGAAAATTAATAAAACTGAAAATAAAATAAAAACAAAAACGAAAACAAAAAGAAAAATCCTAGTAAAACCCTAGGCTCGAAGCTATCGAAGACTCAAAGAGTCCCCGGCAACGGCGCCAAAAACTTGATAGGTCAAGAATTAATCCCTATACTAAACTGCAAGTGTACAACAATATCAATGTAGTATATAGGGTATCGAAATCCACAGAGACTCCGGTGTTCAATAGCTCAAGAACAGGAATTTAACTAGGAAGAAAGCAATGTAATTGAATTAAAAGCAATGCAAGAAAGTAAATCAGTAGCAGAGATTAACGGTTGTGAAAGCAAGTTATTAAAAGCGCTAGGTCTAGGGCGTTCTCAGGAAATCAGACAAGCAGACAGTTCATTCAGTAAGGATCTAATTAAGCACAGTTCTAGAACTCAAAACACAGATATAGAATTAACCAAATTCCTTTGCGATAATTCTCTAAGTCTAAGTGCAGCAAACCAAACTTTCGTTTGCGAGAACTAACAGATTAAACCAGCTTTAATCCCAAGTTTGATATGTTCACAATTATCCTAAACCAAACTTCCGTTTGCGCAAAGTTTAATTACCCAATTTAATTAGTTCAGATTCCTAAACCCCACTTCCGTGACGTATTTAGCAACCTAAGATCTAGATTCTAATTGATCAGGTTAGAACTAGCTTTAAGCACAATTAAATTGAAGAACAGATATAGTTTGAATCCTTAACTGAAATTGAACAAGTCTAGCAAGTCATGAAATCCTATGTGAGAAACCCTAAACCTAACAAGGAATCTACTCAGACATAGATAATGAAAACATAATCATATGATGAATAAATTGCATAAAAGAATAAGAGTAAAAGGGGTTCGAAATCTTCTCCAAATACAGATGAAGTAATAGGTTCAGATCAGCCCCAAAAGCTCTAAAAATCCTCTGCTCTTAATTATGAAAGCGTAATGTAAAGCGTATCTAATTAAAACACCAAAAACTCTATTATATAGGTATAATCTCGGCCAGGGGCTTCTTTGTAAATATCAGGAACTTCTGGATCAAAGTGCAATATCTTGATTCTTCTAAACCGCCGAGTTTTGGCCCATCTCGCTGGTGCATCGATCGATGCTAGGCATGCAACGATCGACACCTTTCTCTATTTCGGACAGTGAACTCTATCTCTCGGCCAATCACTCCAAAAATCTCCAAAATGCTCCATTATCTCCAATTTAGCTCCAAACCTGATTATACCTGTAAAAGACTCTAAAAGAACACAAAAGACACTAAAAACAAAACTATATCATGGTCTAAAACTAGTAAAAACCATGATATATCAGACAACACGACGTTGCCGTGGTTGGGGTTTGGTCGAGCATCCAATACGCACATGGGCCTTCTAGTAGTCTGTCCTGGTAGCCTAATTGTATCCTAGGACGTGGTGAATCCAGGTCTGGTCCATCCACGACCCTTTGTCCGTTCTCCTTGATCCGCACCAAAGTATTCTCCCTCCTTAACCGCCCATCGGCTTCACCTAATCCATGAATTGAATTGACCATGACGTCCCTGTCTGATAGCCACAGTCAGTGGTCACAGGTGATTCTATATTATCCCTCCACCACGACCCTTAGGGTGTTGGTGGTTAACCGCATCAAATCCTCCTCATAAAAACAAGCCGGTCAGCCCCTCTTTCTTCTTCCCTAGAGAAAACGACCATACTGCTTTTACCCCTTTTTGTTTACCACGATCTTCCTAGAAGGTTTCTGGAAATTCCTTCTTATCCATATGTCCTTGATTGCACTGAATAAACTGTCCTAAACCATCCTAATAAATTGCCCACAACCTTCCGCTAAAACAACTGGTAAATTCATCCTTCTTCTCCCTTAGAGAAATCCGACCAAGAACCCTTTGATCCCTCCTTGACTCTCATGGTCCCTTGAAGGGTTTCCTGATATTTGTTTCCCTTATTCATGTGTGTCTCGCCCCACAATCTTCATTGTGGAAACCATCCACTTCTCCTTTCCAAACCGCCTAGCAATCTCTTACCGATTTCCAGTCAAGTCTCTTTCATTTCTTCCTTCAAGCCTTGCGGTTTCTCTTGGAAATTTTCTGGGCATTTCTCCTCTGGATGTGTCTGTGTTTGACTAGGTTCCAGGTGTGGGTGGTGATCCCTGGTCAACGCCCCAAATATGTCCTAGAATCCGCCGACAATCCTTTACATATTCTATCCCGGAAACCTTGATCTCTTACCATGAAGCCTCCTCGGTTTTTCATTCATATTTTCTAGGTTTTCTTGTGTGTTTCCTGGCGTGATTATGTGTAAGGATGATCCCCAAATTCGTCCTTCATCCATCCTTTTAAAGGCCATCTCCAAAAACTGCCCATTAAGGGAAGGGGTGTAAATGGTTGGTGAATGGGTGCCAACCACTTGTGCCCTTTGGCTGGTAACCGTCCAACCACCCAGCTAGTGTCACTAGCTGACCTAGATCACTAGCTGACCCAACTAGCCAACACTGCTCCCAGCTGAGTGAGCTGACTCAGCTGATCCAGCTCGGCCGTTCAACTCATTTCAGCTGAATACTTCATGTCCAAATTGTCTAAGCTCCTTCCTCAATGATTTAGCTAATTCCATACCTTAGAACACTTCTCCTTGATCTCTTAGACTGATTGTCCACGTTCTGATTCTTCGCCTTAATTCCCCGATCCTCCTAGGGTCGGTTCCCGAGATACGGGTGTTACAAGGCTCTCCTGCGCGCAGACACCATCCGTGCGGTAGGATCAGGAAGAGACATTGACATGTGGAGTGAACCTTGGTTGTCTCTTAACCCTCCAAGTCCTCCTAGACCGGAACATTTCCCTCTGCCTGATGGATTGAACATTCGCGAGTTGTTTCGTACTGACGAATACGGATGGGACCTGAGAAGGGTTTAAGATGTTATCCACCATGAGGATTTAGATGTGGTAACATCTAATAGTGTGAGTTCTGCTCATAGTAAGGACGTATACAAATGTAATTCAACAAAACAAGCATATATACAGTCAAGTTGGCCTATTGGACTCTTGTGCATGTGCTTAACTCGACATCACTTTATTAGTGGTAAGTTGATAACAGGAATTTTACTTCCTTGAGGTATCAATTCCTCTTACTTATCGCGTAGTAAGAGGTATCGAACCTTTTGGGAGTGGATGATGACCAACAAGAATACACCAATCCTTAAAAGCCAAGCAAATTTCCAAATTCAAAAAGAGATCCTAATAGTTCTAAGTTCAATTAGCAATAACTAAGCAATCAACTTGAAGTAAAAGAGAACTAAACAAGCAAACACAAAGACAATCAAATGTTAAAGATAAGGCCTATGAGCAAGGTCAATGGACTAGGTGACTCGGGATGATCTCGGGATGCTAATCAAGCCTCGAACAAGCTAACCTCCTAGCAAGAACACAATAAGCCAATTAGCCTAATCTCTTAGAGCTAATCTCTTCACTTAAATCTAATTCAAGAACAAACTCTCATTTGTGAATTGGAATCAAGCAAGCATTCAATCAAGTTCTAAACAGCTAATAATCACTCTAGACATTCATTCCCATGAGCTAGAATGTGAAAATCCTATCTAAGCCTAAACTGGAATTTCATCGAACACTTGGTGAGCACAAAATCCTAAACATCCTAGTTCAACTTGATCAAGGTCAAATAGGCATTAAGAACACTTAGATAGAAGAGATTTGAGAAATATTAAACATTAGACACCCCTTAATCATCCCTAATCACACTAATCCTACCTAACCCATAAACCCTATGGGAAACTACTCACTAATCATGATGTGATCAACAAAACCCATAAAGATAGTGTTAATCATTTATGATTAATGAAAATAGAAAGATTGAAAGAAGAAATCTCAAAAGAAGTACTTAGATTAATAAAAGATCAAACTTGTTCTTACAAAAGGTTTTCAAATCAAAAACAAGCTTAAGAGACAACAAAAATCAGGTTTTTGGCCTTAAATAGTAAAGAGGGGGCGAACCGGGTCAACCCGGAACAAACCGGGTATTGACCCGGTTCAATTTGGGGCGCATGCGAAATCACCGACGTCTTGATGTCGGTTTGGCACGTCGGTTGAAGTGAGCTGGATCCAACCGACGTGTTTTCGTCGGTTTGGGACGTCGGTGATCTCCCTGCCCAAAAATCGACCAAAACTCGCCAATCTCAACCGACGTGTTGAGGTCGGTTGAGCACGTCGGTTCGTTCATGGGATTTCCACCGACGCGTTTTCGTCGGTTCGCCTGGTCGATTATTTCACTGCCCAAACTCGTCGAAAATGCTTGTTTCTCCATCGACGTGGACAACTCGGTTCAAGACGTCGGTTCAAATGCTGAGAATCCACCGACGTCTTTTGGTCGATTTGCTTGGTCGGTGATTTTACTGTCGGTTTGTGCACATCTTCCCTTCTTCCTTGAGCTCTCCCTTTGCTTACTCAACCTCTCAAATGCTCCAAATATGTCCAAGAACCTACAAAACACAAGCAAACACTCCAAAAACAACCTAGAGCGCTAAAACCTAGTCCTAAATGCAACTAGACTCTAAACTAGACAAAGAACAACAAAGGAAAGGAGAAAAGAAAGGAAAAGAGACCAAAATAAACACAAATCACTATCCTAAATGAATGAAAACACATGAATATTAATTCCCCCAAACTTAAACCTTGCTTGTCCACAAGCAAGCATAAGATCAACAAGTCAAGTTGGGAGAAAGGTTTGAAGGTGGGAACTCATATCCAAAGGTTCAATCAAGTTTCAACAAGTTTCAAGTCTATACAACCAAAGTGCAACCGAGAAAAGCTTACTCCAAGGATATAGCCATACTCATCAAAACAAAACTTCTAGCTTAACCTTCAACCTACACAAGCATTCAAATCCACTAGCTCCTTGACATTCATTAGATTTTTCAAGTGAATCCTTATTCAAAGCAAGGTGATCAAACTCATTTGGCTTAAGGGTCAAGGTCTTTAGACAAAGATGGTCTCAACTGAAAGAAAGGCTACTCCATAATCATTTAGGTTCTCTCGGAGGAAATACGAACAAGCTATAGTAAAATGCTAAGAGTTAGAGGCAATTGGTGCATACTAGGATAGATTCCCATCTACCCACACCCCAAGAACTTCAACTCCTAGTCTAAACCCTCCTAAATGAGTTCTACCCCTTTTCAAGGCTTTTGTTGCCTTTTCTTTCTTTCACAATGCAAAACTTCCCAAGAACCCCCAAAGGATCACTCAAAACACTTTGAAAACATTGGTAACTACAATCTTTTCAACTTAGCTCAAAACTCTTCTTTCTTTTCTGTAGTCTCTTCTTTTACAAACTTTCTTTTCTTTTTGGTGAGCCAATTGGCTTCTTTTCACTTCAAAACATTGAGACTTTTTTATTCCTTTTCAAAACACTTAAGAGCTTTTCATTCTTTGTTACCAAACAACTTTTGATCCCATTCAACCACTTCTTCCTTTTCTTTTTACCCTCTTTTCTCATTCCCAAATTTCCCAAGAAACCCCCAAACTTAAACTCTAGCCTATTGCAAAGCCAAAGGTGAAGAGCTTGCATCTAAAATGGAAAATTTCTCCTAGTCGCCTCATACTCAACACTTTTTACCTAGCTTGTTCCAAATAGGCCTACCACTCAAGATAGTGTTTGGGGCTTGAAATAAGGGTGGTGAAAGGTGTGGAAATCTATTAGAGCAAGTAGAGAGGGGTAGAAAGGATAAGCTTGCTCAAATATTCTATGGTACCCATGAGTTTATCACACAAAGCATGAACAAGGATAATTAGATGATTCAATTAAAGTTCTCACTTAGGTGGAGCTAGCTTCAAATCACAACAAGTTTCGGAATCAAATCAAGTTTCAAAGCAAGTTATCCAAGTATGGTTCGTTCTAGCTTTCAATGCGATTCTCGAGTTACAGCTTTAGTGTGGTCTATCTAGCTTAAAGCTAGCATGTGAAACAAGTTTAACCCAATTGAACCTTGCAAGGAAATCAAATCATTGTTCCCAATGCATGAATCCTATACTACTAACTAGACTCGATCCTACATGCTTCTTTTTGTGAAATTTTTTTTTTTTTTTTTTGAAAATTTTCAATTTTTTTTTGTTTTTCTATGCCTTAAGGATGCATGAGACTCAATAAAACGATAAAACGAAAATAAGAACAAAGAACACAAGATTAGCGACTTGGTCTCTCCCCCAAACTTAAATCACACGGTCCCTTGTGTGATCTAAGAAGGAGAAAAGACCGGAAACACACAAAACAAAGACAAAGAAAATAAAAGAAAAGAAATATGTACAAAGTTGGAGAGTTTACTTGGTTTTTTTAAGTGGAGTGGAATGGGATGAGAGCTCAATCCTTTGTTGATTTCGCCATGACCTAGGCTCATTTCGATTGATCCCCAACTTCACCTACTGACCAAAACCTGATAAAACTTAAAGAAAGAACATCAAAAATAACAAGCAAAAGATCATATGTACAAGGATAAACATGGGAATGTCTCCCAAGTGTGCTTTTGTTTAAATTCGGTAAGCTCGACTGTTCAAACCGGTTTTTTAGGCGGTTGAAGAGTGAGTCCTGCCCTCGAGAGTGATGGTCAGGACCTGAGAAGTTAGCTCACTGAGATTGACTGAGTCACCTTGAAACCTTGGACTGATTGAAGCTTTAGCACTTGCAAATGGCCTAGACCTTCCCTTGGACTTGACCTTGTACTCGATGTAGTTACCTTGCAGACCCAATGGATGCAAGCTGAGATGGTTGAGAGAAGTAGGAGTGTCAACAGCTATTAGAGCTTCCATCTTATCCTTATATCCTTTTCCAGCTCTCTTAACTTTATCTAGTCCATTGTTTGGGGTATTTCCATTATGCCCATCAAACAAAGATTGTAGACTCTCACCATCCATTATCTCCTTTTCAAACTCCTGAGTCCTTGGAGGATTGTTGACAGCCTTATCCTTTCCAACTTTTGCCATTTTTGGAGCCCTCTTTGTCACCATATCCACAACCATCTCCCTTGGTCCTTTATCCTCCTTGGTGGTCAGCTTCATTGAAGATATGGACCCAACATACTCAGTCCTTATGGGTGTAAGAGGAATTCCAATAGCTCTATCCACCCCCTTCTTTTGAGCACGGACCATGTGCTCACTCAATGATTCATAAGGAATGGGTTTATGCCAAATCTGCTTCCCTACATTTGCAAAGAGTCTTGCCTCCTCTAACACATCATCCTCATTTGGAGATAGGATGACACCACAAGTGTGGAGAGTTGTGCTCCTCAAAGGATAGTAAACCTTGTTGTCAACATTATTCAGCACAGCACGTTTCTTTTTGAAGTCCATAGAAGCTCCAGTGGTATGGAGGAAAGAGGTACCAAGTAAGAGAGGTAGTTGGGTACTCTTCTTCATCTTCATGACAATAAAGTCAGTTGGGATTTTGCACTCACCAATCTTCAGTGGATAGTCCTTGATCATTCCCATTGGAGTTTTGAGTAAGAGTCTCCAAATGTAATAGAAGATGGGTATCTTTCCATGCTCTTGATCCCAAGACTTTCCACCATGTCAAGAGATATCACACTCACAGTAGAGCCGGAGTCACACAATGCATCATTAATCTCCAAGTCTCCCAAAGTACAACTGATGGTAAATTTACCCGGATTGCCAAGCTTTGGGAGTACCCGTGGTGTTGTTTGGACAGTAGGCACAGTATCTTCAGCAGAAGTTTTAGTTGCACCTATCTTCTTAGCTGGTGCAATATAGGGAGGCTTAACTACAGTGGCCTTTATCTCCTTGAGAGGGACATGTGCAACCGGAGGGAGTTCATAACCATAGAGAAGTGCTTCAAGTTCATCAACCTCTCTCTCATGGTCTGGTTTCTCATGATCAACAGTAGAGAAGATTGCATTGCAGTAATCTTTCGGGTTCTTCTCCGGGTTTCCGGGCAATGTACCAGTAGGTCTAGAAGTGGAAGCGTGTGTGTTTTCAACATTGATCAAGCGTGAAGTCAAATGTTGCAGCTCATTCTTTAAGTTCTTTACATCCAATGCCCCACTTGCTTGCCCTTGGATGAGTTGCTGCATCATACCCTTTAACTCGCTGTCCAAACCTGAGGAAGAAGAGGCTTGTGTCTGTTGTTGGCCAAATCCGGGTGGAGGGTATTGTGGCTTTGGAGCATTTCCTTGTTGACCTTGAAACTGAGCCTTATTTCCAAACCCTTGCTGGTTAGTATAAGGGACAAAAGGCTGTTGTTGCTGAGTTTGTGTGAAGCCATGTTGCCCTTGTTGTTGAGCTTGAGCTTGAGCTTGGGGTTGAGCTTGGGGATAAACCTGATCTTGTGGGTTGGCAACATTGGGGTTTCTGTAAGAGAAGTTAGGGTGATTCCTGTAGTTTGGGTTGAAACCCCTGTTGAAACCTCCTTGGCCAGCAATGAAATTGATCTCTTCTTGGGTCATATCACCTTCAAGACTATAGAGGACGGGCTGAGAATCTTCGTAGTTGCCTACAAAGCTGATTTGCTTCTGACTAGAGCTGATCATCTTGTCTATCTTGTCATTTAGAGACTTGATTTCCTTCTCGTACTTCTCATCCGTAGAAGATGATCCTCTACTAGTCCGCTCATAGTCCTCATTGTAATTCCCATCACTTGTAGCAAGGTTTTCAATCAATTCCATAGCCTCATCAACTCCCTTGCCTAGGAAGTGTCCATTGCTGCAAGAATAAAGCATTGCCCTCATTCTAGGAAGCACACCGCGGTAGAGGTTACTGAGTAGTGTATCCTTGGTGAAACCGTGGTGTGGGCATTGAGTAGTGAGCTTATTGAACCTTTCCCAAGCTTCAGCGAAGGTCTCGTTGTTTCTTTGCACAAACCCGGATAACTCATTGCGGAAACGGGCGGTCCTTGTAGTTGAGAAAAATTTCTTCAAGAAAGCCTTCTTAAGGTCTGCCCATGTAGTGATGGACCCCGGTGGGATCGTGCTTTCCCAATCTTTGGCTCGGTCCGCCAAAGAGAACACAAAGAGGCGCATCTTGAGACCCTCATCCGTAACACCATTTAGTCGCGTAGTGGCGCAGATTTTATCGAAGGTATCCAAGTGTTGCAATGGGTCTTCTGAGGCAAGCCCATGGAACTGATTTTGCTGCACCATATTCATGACCATGGCCCTGATTTCGAAATTGTTGTTGTTCACTGGTGGAGGAATGATACCCCGCCTATTAGCGTTCGTATCGGGTGTATCGCCATCGCCAATGGCTCGAGCTGGTCTCTCACGATGAACCGGTATCCTATTTCCCTGTCCATCTCTAGCATCCTCATCCTGTTGATGCTCCTCTTGATGGCCATGATGGCCCTCTTGTCCTGGTGACCCTCTAGATCCATAACTGGCTGCTCTTGAGGCTCAAACAGAGGCTGAACTACTTCTTCCTGTTCCAACCCGAGTCTCTCTAAGTGAACAGCCCTTTCCAATGCTCTGCGTTCCTTTGCTAGTCTTCTCTCGTGTGCTTTTATATCCTCTACTCGTGCAACAAGGTTTGTAGGGCCTCTGCTACGCAAGTTCATGCACCTGACATCAAAGAGAAATGAAGAAGAAAAGTTAGTAACCAAAACTTGATTTAAATAGGAAAGGAAATCGAATTGATCTATCCAAGTTCCCAAAATGGCAACGGCGCCAAATTGATAACATGAATTTTACTTCCTTGAGGTATCAATTCCTCTTACTTATCGGGTAGTAAGAGGTATCGAACCTTTTGGGAGTGGATGATGACCAACAAGAATACACCAATCCTTAAAAGCCAAGCAAATTTCCAAATTCAAAAAGAGATCCTAATAGTTCTAAGTTCAATTAGCAATAAATAAGCAATCAACTTGAAGTAAAAGAGAACTAAACAAGCAAACACAAAGACAATCAAATGTTAAAGATAAGGCCTATGAGCAAGGTCAATGGACTAGGTGACTCGGGATGATCTCGGGATGCTAATCAAGCCTCGAACAAGCTAACCTCCTAGCAAGAACACAATAAGCCAATTAGCCTAATCTCTTAGAGCTAATCTCTTCACTTAAATCTAATTCAAGAACAAACTCTCATTTGTGAATTGGAATCAAGCAAGCATTCAATCAAGTTCTAAACAGCTAATAATCACTCTAGACATTCATTCCCATGAGCTAGAATGTGAAAATCCTATCTAAGCCTAAACTGGAATTTCATCGAACACTTGGTGAGCACAAAATCCTAAACATCCTAGTTCAACTTGATCAAGGTCAAATAGGCATTAAGCACACTTAGATAGAAGAGATTTGAGAAATATTAAACATTAGACACTCCTTAATCATCCCTAATCACACTAATCCTACCTAACCCATAAATCCTATGGGAAACTACTCACTAATCATGATGTGATCAACAAAACCCATAGAGATAGTGTTAATCATTTGTGATTAATGAAAATAGAAAGATTGAAAGAAGAAATCTCAAAAGAAGTACTTAGATTAATAAAAGATCAAACTTGTTCTTACAAAAGGTTTTCAAATCAAAAACAAGCTTAAGAGACAACAAAAATCAGGTTTTTGGCCTTAAATAGTAAAGAGGGGGCGAACCGGGTCAACCCGGAACAAACCGGGTATTGACCCGGTTCAATTTGGGGCGCATGCGAAATCACCGATGTCTTGATGTCGGTTTGGCACGTCGGTTGAAGTGAGCTGGATCCAACCGACGTGTTTTCGTCGGTTTGGGACGTCGGTGATCTCCCTGCCCAAAAATCGACCAAAACTCGCCAATCTCAATCGACGTGTTGAGGTCGGTTGAGCACGTCGGTTCGTTCATGGGATTTCCACCGACGCATTTTCGTCGGTTCGCCTGGTCGATTATTTCACTGCCCAAACTCGTCGAAAATGCTTGTTTCTCCATCGACGTGGACAGCTCGGTTCAAGACGTCGGTTCAAATGCTGAGAATCCACCGATGTCTTTTGGTCGATTTGCTTGGTCGGTGATTTTACTGTCGGTTTGTGCACATCTTCCCTTCTTCCTTGAGCTCTCCCTTTGCTTCCTCAACCTCTCAAATGCTCCAAATATGTCCAAGAACCTACAAAACACAAGCAAACACTCCAAAAACAACCTAGAGCGCTAAAACCTAGTCCTAAATGCAACTAGACTCTAAACTAGACAAAGAACAACAAAGGAAAGGAGAAAAGAAAGGAAAAGAGACCAAAATAAACACAAATCACTATCCTAAATGAATGAAAACACATGAATATCATAAGTCCATCTCTAAACCCGCTCTAGAATGCCCTTTGGAAGCTGGATGCAATTTCAAAGATTCACAACTTCTTACGGAGATGCCTTTTTCACAACCTCGCGGTCACAAGTAATCTCAAATATAGACATATGGCAGCGGATGATAGATGTACAAGGTGTGGACTCTCTGAAGAGTATGTTATGCATGTGATTTTTTAGTGTTCTTATGATACGCTAGTATGGACTTTGACCCCCTGGTCATGTGTTTTCCCGTGTGGAATTTCAAGCTCCTTCACCAACTTTGTAAATTTCCTGTGGGAGGATTTGGAGTCGGCATGGAATGTGGAAGCTTTGTCTTTTATTCCTTGGCTCCTATGGAAGTTGTGGAAAACAAGAAACTCCTTTTGCTCTCGTAATGATCTTTCTCATGTTATTGTTGCAAAAGCCAAGGTGGATGTAGATTTATGGATTAAGAGCCAATAAAAAGAAGAGGAGGATCAAGACATTGGTAGGATTGCTATTGACGCATCTGATCCTGGACACCTCTGGTATCCTAGTGCGGACTTGAGCATTTGTAATCTAGATGGTGGGCTCTTGATCGGTGAAGCCAGAGATTAGATTGTATGCTTTGGGATGGGACAACTTCTCTCTTTTATGCAGAGACCGAAGCAACGAGATGAGTAATGAGAAGCGTTGCAAACCTTGGAATGAAGAAAATTTGTTTTCAATTAGACTCCATACTTTATTTGTAATGGGAGAACCCCGTATAGTGGCCTAGTATTTCATCTCTTCTCCTCCATGTTAAATAGATATGTAATAGTTTGAGAACATGGTGTTAACGTTTATTCCTAGGAAGATCAATAAAACGGCGGATGTTTTAGCGGGTGCAAGTCACCAACTAATATTATATTTTTCTTTTATTTCAATTGTTTTTCTGTGTTGGTTGCAGTTTTTTTTTTAAATTGATATGTAAACAGTGTAGTATCTAAGTGAAAATAATGAATTGAGTATCGAGTTTAAAGAAAATGAAAAAAGAAGGAATTTTAGCTCTGGAATTGAGTACTGTATTGATTGCACAACGCGTACAAAACGTTAGAGAAATCTCGATGGTCGTGTTTTGTTTTTAGTATGTATATATTCTTTTTCTGCATAAGGAAAAAATAAAGTGGCAGAAGATAAGTTGTCGTGTTCATATGTTCGAACATGTGATACGGTTGGAGTTTTGTGGAGAGACCAAAACAAATTGGGTTGAACGTTTGAGACACTTACCTGTCTTTTTGTTCCACTTCTCTTTCAGGTAATTCTTTTCTTTTTCCCTATCGTCTATTTTAATTTCTAAATCATTTTGCATATAATTTTTTAGATTAAACATTAAAAGATACAATGCAAGATCTAGATAAATCAGAATCAACGTTCGAAAGTGCATGAAAAACAAAATTGGCAAGATCTAAATCTTCTGAAAACACAGTCTCAACAATTATAAAGGAGCAGAAACTTGGATTACACAAACGAAAAATATCAAACTTAAAGATATGAAAAATAAAAAAATATTAAAACCACAAAAGCATCTTCTACACCAAGAGAAGTCTACTTCTTAAGTTGTAAATAAACACCACAATTGTTCACTTAAGCCTAACGACTTAACGAAAAATTAGACAAAAATTAGAAAATACGTAGAACATAATTTTTAATAATAATTTATGTTTTGTATTATATTTATATATAATAATTAACCAAATTATTCTAATATTAATATGTTTAAATAATAGTTTGAACTATTTACCTTTAAAGATAAAAATATATAATTTTAAGAAGAATATTCGATTTTTAAATATATATATATATATACATTTAAAACCTTTCTCCAAGATTAACAAGCTTATTGTCGGATCTAAGAATCGACATGTTGACTGAATGGGCTATTTGAATGGGCTTAATGGGCTATTTGAGTTGACCCAATGGTTAACAATTATGATTTTTAAATTATAAACGAAGACTTAGCTTTTTTTTTTTTTGTTTGACGAAGTCGCGATGACCACCGCCGATCATGACTTGATGTTTTCGTTTCATCGTCGAGCGTAGCGTATAAAGATATTTTGAAGAAATCCCCACAGTCATCTCACCACTTCTTAGTTGGCGACTAGTTCAAGTGTTGAGCTCCGAACTCGCACTTCATGATGCTAGTGCGAGTCTTTGCCGTCATCTAACGAGTAACTCATGTTTATTATTCATAGATCGACTCATGCTTACATAGTCACACGTATTAGGCTCGGCATCCTGAAATTGTCATATAATTTTTTCGAATCTTGACCTACGATTATTTAAAATTCAAAGTTTACAAGCAAAATCACACTTGTCTTATCATCACTTTATTCGACTTGTTAGTTGGTTTATTGATTATATAACTTAACTACGGAAAAGATTATTCTTCTACGACAAACATTCAAAGGAATATCGGAGATTCATGCCGATCTTTTATACTTCACGAACCGAAATGTTTTCTATCACCGATCATCGCGTCAAACGCTCGAATCGCCGAGCTTGGTAACGTAAGCTTGTAATCCCAGTGGAGGCTTTAACTCGGCATGTTTGCCGTCATCCCGAGCTTTGTTCTTGGCGGTGTTTCGTGGCTGCTTGCCGCCTTTGGCAGCCTCATCTTCGTGATCACTCTGGTCGTAATCACTTTCATCATGAATGCTTAGGTCAACCATTGGGTTTTCCGGATCGATTTCTTTCCTGTTTCCCGACATCTCGTTCAGAAATTTCTTTTAGAAATCCCCACAGTCGTTACTCGCCGATCTTATTAACTGAATGGGCTATTTGAATGGGCTTAATAATAGCAGTGGCCTTGCAATTTCTCTGCTCCCTTTGCTTAGTCATGATCTCTTTGCTCATGCGTTTCTTTTCCTTCCGTTTACGGTGTCTCTTCCTCTGCCTTCTCTGCAGGTCGATTTCTTACTCATTCGTTCTAGGTTCTGGTGCTCTCGATCATCTTCCTCTCTTTTTCCTCTTCTGCAGCAGCTCAACTTTCAAGGATTAGGTTCAGTCTGTGGGTGATCAGTTTTAAGACATGTCATATTTAGGGTTTGGGCAGTTTTGAGCCCAACCAAATTTTTTACCGATTCTTTTCCTTTTCTTTGTTTTTATTTTTACCTTTCACATTTTTTTATTTTTCCAACTGTCATTATATGTTAAAAATGAAAATTTATATGAAAGTAATCTTTTAAAAAATAAAAATAGAACCCAAACTATTTGTGGAGAATCCGTTCAATTTATCTTTAACCGCAAGTTAAGTGATGTAAACACATATCTTATACTCAACTCTAATCTTCTTTTTTTTGCATTGATAAGAACACACATTTTCCCAACTTTTTTGTAAAAATATATTTCTTTATTCTGAATTATGTCTAAGTTTTTTATAATGTAAAATGTTTAAAAACTCCATCAAAATGCTCGGATGGTTTATTTCTAAGAAGTTTAAACTTTCGATTAGCTTCTGAGTTTAAAATCTAATCCATAACTGTTCGTCTCCAACCCGTGCGACTGTAAACGAGATTTGTATACAGTTTTTTTCTCCGCCATTAACTCTGGTCGGCGCCGTCTTCTCCGGCGTCGGTCTAGCATTCCTTTGTTTTTTCATTCGCTTAGATTAGGGCTCTTAAGCATGACTTGGAAATGCACAGATTCGCGAATTAGCGAAAGAAGAGTTGGTGTCTCGTCGATCTCTTTCTCGGCACACCCTGATGCGATACCATCTCTTCCCGTCGTCACTCACGGTATCAATCTTTCGATGGTCTATAAAGAAATTTGTAAGGCGATAATGGTTCTTTGGGCAATCGATTGTATGATTGACTCATTCTACCATTTTCGACAATCATTACTCTTTTATCGACATTGGATTGATACTTCGACAAAATGGCCGCGTGTGCAAGTTCACGGTGATTGGATTCATATAACCCAACACCGCCGTGTTTATATCCGCAATAATTTCTGACATCTTCGTTCATCCGTGGTGGATGTTTTATTCGGAAATTTTGCCGTGTTCAGTCCGGTAATCCATACCGAGAAATTTTCAAATCTTTCATCAAGATTTGTGGTTGTTATCGAAGGTCACCATCTTCTGGCTTCTCGATGGTTTATACAGATCGTCTCAGATTTGTTATGGCAAAGACCTTCTCGAAAACCACCATGGAATCTATACATCACGAAGAAGTTACTCATATCTTCAAAGTTAAAATGTCAGCAACGACAGTCGTATATTCAAGAATGGATTGTTTTTCTTTCAACAAGGCAACAAATATTAGAGATAAGTTTCATCATCAAGACCTTGATACGGAAATGTTGGTATCAATGTGGCTTCATTCCAGAATTTTATTGCGGCACATCAAGTTTCAGGAAGTGTTTTGTTCAAAAAATGATCAGCCAAATGATGATGTATACAAAACACATCAGAAAAGCTCAAATATGAAGTTAGACAATAACCGATATCATGATCGGTTAGCGAGTAAGACTACTCTTCGGAAAGCATCGTCAATCTCCCTTATATTGTTTTTTCTCAGTATATGGCTCATACCTATATGTATGTAATAAGTGTGTCGATGTAATTTTGTATATGTTTCTGATTTGTATACAAACATATATTTTATTAATGAAGTTATCACTACAAGAAATTTGAGTATATATAGCAATAGAATATAGCGTTTCAACATAGTCTGCTATAGTAAATACGAACCTTTTTTATTATAGCGTTTTCAAAAAAAAAACGCTATGTATAGGTTTTCTTAATTTTTATTTTGGTTACGCTTTTGGGTAACTTTGTTTACATAGCATTTTTATCCTCGAAAACGCTATGCATTCTTTTGGCGGAGAAAACTAAAAATTGCCCGCTACTTAGACAAATTTTGGCTCTCTTTTTTTCGCTTTATCCTTTTGGGTAACTTTGTTTACATAGCACTTTTACAAAGAAGATGCGTACAAATTAAGACATAACAAATTTAAAACGCTATAAAATTTTATAAAACGCCATGTATAACTGACGCTGGAAAATGAGCGCCCAAAAGTTCTACTTCCCTCCCTTGTTTTTAGCTTCCCTCTCTCTACTTTTTGTTCCCTCCAATTTTTTTAGTTTCCCTCTCTCTACTTTGTTACCTCCAACTTTTTTTTTTCTTTAACAAAATAAGATTTATGTTTTTCCCTTTAATATTAACAAAAAAAATTAATATTTTTATATAAATTAATGAGTATTTAATTATATACAAATGTAAAAAAAATTGAAAAAAAAAATATAATTATTTTTTAAATCTTAATCTAAACCTAAACTCTAAAACCTTAACTCTATACCCTAAAGACAAACCCTAAACCCTAATTAAACTTTTAATCTTAATCATATACACTATATTTTAAACTCTAAAACCTTAACTCTATACCCTAAACTCTAAAGTTTTAATCTTTAATCATAAACACTATATTTTAAAACTCTAAAACCTTAACTCTATACCCTAAACACAAACCCTAAACCCTAAACTTTTAATCTTAATCATAAACACTATATTTTAAACTCTAAAACCTTAACTCTATACCCTAAACCCTAAAGTTTTAATCTTTAATCATAAACACTATATTTTAAAACTCTACAACCTTAACTCTATACCCTAAACACAAACCCTAAACCCTAAACTTTTAATCTTAATCATAAACACTATATTTTAAACTCTAAAACCTTAACTCTATACCCTAAACCCTAAAGTTTTAATCTTTAATCATAAACACTACATTTTAAAACTCTAAAATATTAACTCTATACCCTAAACACAAACCCTAAACCCTAAACTTTTAATCTTAATCATAAACACTATATTTTAAACTCTAAAACCTTAACTCTTTACCCTAAAGTTTTAATCTTTAATCATACACACTACATTTTAAAACTCTAAAATATTAACTCTATACCCTAAACACAAACCCTAAACCCTAAACTTTTAATCTTAATCATAAACACTATATTTTAAACTCTAAAACCTTAACTCTTTACCCTAAAGTTTTAATCTTTAATCATAAACACTACATTTTAAAAATCTAAAATATTAATTCTATACCCTAAACACAAACCCTAAACCCTAAACATTTAATCTTTAATCATAAACACTATATTTTAAACTCTAACTCTAAACACAACCAAAACTCTATTTCATAATTTTTAAATACTATAACATATCCAAAACTATATTCAACACTTATAAAGGAAAAACATTTAAAAACATTTTCATATATACTTTATATAAAATTAAGTAAAAATATTTTAAACAATAGTAAATTAAAAATTCATATGAAAATTTAAAAATCATGTAAACAAAAATTAAAATTAAATTTAATCATTTATTATTTTTTAGTCGTTTTATATATTATAAATACTCATTTTATTAGTTTTATTTTCATATAATTTTAAAATTATTAACACTTTTAATTTTGTTTAGGTTTTACACTTAAAAAAAATTCATTCTGAGAAAACGAAATAAATAGTATAATATGATGTTTGGCAAAAAAAAGGAAAGATTTTGATTGGCTAAAGGTGAGGAGACAAGGATTGATGTTTTTGTATCATCCACCGTTGATTAATTAGATCTAACGGTGGACATCTTCAGTTTTGTTTTTCCTCTTCTCCTCTTTTTTTTTTGTGTCGTCTCTCTTCTCCTCCTTTCTCTCCAAAGATCGAGCAAATCAGTCTCCATTCTTCCTCTACTCTTTCTTTCTTCTCTTTTCATTTTCTTCTTCTGTAAAGCAATTGTAAAACCATCGTTGCAAGCTAAATTATTCTTCATCACCACATCATCTACTATGTGATTTCGATGGCAGCTCATCATCACAAACCAGGTTTTTCTTTTTCTTTTAACTTTTTAGATCTACAAAATTTTGGGGAAAATCTGGTGATAAACAATGTTTAGTGTGAAAGCTTAGACCAAAACTGCGTTCTTATTTCGTTGATGCAGGTCTTTTGCTTTGAAGTCTGGTGATAGACAGAAGACGTGGTGCATTGAAGCTGCGGAGGACGCGGCTTCGGGTCTCGGAAGAGCTGGGATGAAGACGAATGGATTCAATCATTAATTCCCATTTTGTACATTATTTTTGTTTATAATGTGTTGTATTTTTCTGGAAAAATGTAATTGTATATTCAATTTTAATTTAATTAATTATTTATATAATTTTTTTATTATTTTTTTAATTTTTTTTTTTATTTTTTTTTTCACGTAGTGTTAAGTCATAACAGAATTAAAACGCTATAAAAGATATATATGAAATATACAATGACGGAAATAAAATGCTATTACATTATTTATTATTGCATTAACATGAGCGCTGTTTTAAATATTACAATAATAGCATAATGAAAAACTGTTATGTAAAGTGTCTAACCTATTATAACGGCCGCAGATAGAGCGTTTAACAAACCGCTATGATAGTAATAAATAGCGTTTTTCGGACGCTATATATACTCAAATTTCTTGTAGTGTATGATTTAGTCGGAAAAAAAAACTTCCGTTTATCATGGATAGATCAAAATGTTATTAAAGACACTGATTTTTGAGATTGAAGGAGTGAAAGTACTTGTAATAGCACTAATCTTATGCTTAGTTACTACACTAGCATTATAGAGTAATCCGGAAAACTAATCTCTTGATTTATATAAAATCTGGACAATAAATCTGTAAGGATTCGAAAATCTGTAACACATGAAATGCCACGTCAGTAAAATAAGCAGAAATCAGCAACATTAAGGAACAAATCTGCAATACTACTTGCTATTATTGTAACTTTTGAAAAGTTTTTCGCGTATTACAGATTTTTTATATCTGGAACAAAGAAAAAAAATTCACAACAAAGGGATGCAGATTTGTTTAATAGTAGATATAAATATGGAAAACAAATAAATCCTAAACAAGAATTGTGGATTTATTTGAAAAATACTTGCATATTTATTTCAAAAACGCGGGTGGCAGTTTCATAAATAAGTGGATTTTTGTCTGATGTGCAAAAAAATAATAGTGGTATTTTTGTAATATGTTTTTTCCTAAAAGTACTAATAGGGGTATCATGGTCCGAAAATTAAACCTTCTCATAACAAAAAAAAAACAGGTGCTACTATAGTAATTTTCCTCTCTTTTTTTGTGCTACCACAACAAATTTCCCTAAAGGAAAAGCAATCGTAAGCTTGGATTTTCAAGCAAATTCTTCGAACTAAGGCAAAGACCTATCTATTGGCTAAAATCTTACCAAGAGATGGTATGATGTTTCATTTTGAGCTTCTCATTGGACGAATTTGGCACTCTTATCTCTTACATCGGTCTTACTGGTCCATGCCAATGTGGAATAACTCAGAATGCTACTTCAGCTTCAATCTGGAATGATGACTTTTGGAACATTGCGCCGGCTCCTTCTCTTCCAATAGAGCAAGTAAAAATTTGCTTATCTTCAATCAGCTTCTTAGATACACACCAGAAAAATAGTGTTGAAACTCAATATGCATCTCATACATAAACAAGAAATTTGTAGTCAGTCATATTTATGATCACCTAAGGGATCAGAGAAACATTGTTGATGGAACAAATTTCTGTGGTTTAAAAGAGGTGTGATGTGTGAATATTATGATCAAGACACAAAGACAAGTATATACTAATTTACTTGGGTAAATTTAATGTGTAGGACCACAAGAAAGCTGCACAAGGAGGACCACAAGATTCACAAGTGGACATGAAGGACCACAAGAGGAGCTTTTGACTTTTGTCATCTTGTAAGCTAGGTTTTGATGTTGTTTCCACTATATAACCTTATTGTGGATGTGAGAGAGAACTTGGTATGAGAAGCCACACAATGTAGTTTGCTAGAATGAGAGAAACCATGTAAAGTATAAGCTTTGGGGTTGGGTTTTTTTTCTCTTGTATTACATATGGTTTCACGAAGTGATATCACGAGTGTGAATCACCTTTAAATATGTATTCCTTCTAGTGGATTTCGAGCTGTAGTCGCGGGGAGATGCAGTTACCCTCGTTAATGGTCATGAACTCCTTAAATCGTGTGTGCTCCCCCTCCCCTTCTCTCTTTACTCTCTGATCTCTCTATTTATGTTTTTGTGCATATTTCTGTCAAATCTGTCACAGATCTTCAAAATGCTTATATCTTGGGTTGTGGAGACTCATTCTCTATCAAAATTGGTGGATTTAGAGCCTCTGATTTTCTCTACAAGTGGTATCAGAGCCTTAGTTATGTGTTATGTGGCTCTCTCAAGTTAAGAATCATGTTATATCAAGAAGAGAAGTGAAATGTTTTTGAAGCACACGGAGGCTGTGTTTTATGGTAGGAGAAGCTCGTGGCTTATGATGAGTTTCTAGGCCTAAAGGAAGCTTTGTGGATGAATGATTTTCCAGTAGAGGAAGTCTCAGATCCGGAACTCACAAAATTATAAAGTGAGAAAGAAGATCTAAATATAAAAAAGAGTAGATGTAGAGGATGGAGGAAAGTGAAGAGAAGTGGAAAGGTTGGAACTTTGGAAGGTTAGGGCAGTAGGGCTCATGTTCCTGAAGTATCCAAGTTTTCTCTTTGTAGTGCTGGTTGTGGAGAGACAAGAATTGTCTTAGGAGAAGCAATAAGTCAGTAGCTCTTGGTTAATTGTGTTGAAGATAGGAAGCGGCTGTAAGGCTCTTACTTGGTGGAGCATCATGGTATTTCTCAGGTTTTGAGGAAGATAATATGGAGACAGAAGTGTCTCAAGCTGAAAGACAGGTTGTATGTCTTGGTATCAGCACAATATGAGAAAAGGGAGTTGTAAGCCTCATTTTGGCGTCTCATGAAGCATCTCATTCACAACATCTCAAAGGACAAGAAGAACCTTTCAATTTTTCGTGGAAGCTGCTAGGTATTCTGTGCAACAAGAGGATTTCTGGTGCAATTGCAGTTACATCAGGGTTTTCCGTGGCAGTAACATCGACAACTTGGTAACATGTTATTTCTACTTGGTATAATATTCAATTAGACATTAAGTGGAGTAACAAAAGGTTTTTGGGTACTTAAATATTTATAATGTGTCCTTAGCTTAGGTTATGGTGTGTAACTGAGTGTGATAGGGAGATGTGAACAAGACGTACCGTCATGATTGATTCATGGTGGAAGATTGGATCAAGAGAGGTGATTTCAAGCTATAAGGTTTTTGTTTCAGATGGATGCAATGGGAGTCATTTATTGCAATATGAAATGTTCTGTGAAAAAAGAAAAGGCAACACTCAAGTTTATTGATATTTTCAGAAGGAGTGCAATGAAGTTTATGCTCTTGTGAGTCGTAATGTATGTTGGAAGTGTTTGAGCTTGTTTCAAGAAGTGTAAGCTCTTGACAAGGAGGCAGTAGCACATGTTCAGTTTCGGTGCATTGTATTGTTAAGTCTAACACATGGAGATTCTGCTGGAATGAATCTGCGAAAACAAAGAGTTCTGATCTCAGGTGGAGCATTGGTTATATCTATAGATTATTGTGTATTGTTTAGATCTTCACACAAGGAAGAATCTGATGTATTTAAAGCTAAATGCATTGGAGGCGCCATGTATCATGAGGAATGTCTTTCAATGTGTTATGCAACATGATATGCTAATATCAAGTATCGAAAGTTTTTCCAATATTGGGTGTTAGGCGGAGTGTTCTGTTCATTTTGACAGTGGTACAAGATAATGATGTGTTGTGTTTTGACTAAAATAGGAATTTATGTGATGTAAGTGTGGTTTGATGGTGTATCAGCATAAATTGGGGCATCATGGTTGCATGAAGAATGATTCATATGGAGAGAAAAAAGGCTGTTGGTTAAAGACATTCCGGGTTGTTCTCTAATTTCATATGGATCAGTTTTAGGTGGATGCATGTACAAAGGAGATGTGTCATAGGTTCTGATACACTTTCTGAAGCAAGAAACCATGGTTACTTAGTCTGATACACAAGAACATGGGAGTGGATGAAGAGTGCTTTTAACTCGGAATGGTGAAGTAGAGCTTATAAAGGGATGATATATCCGAGTAGTTGTGGTTTTAGGTGAAGTAAATTTAGTACTTCATTATGGGTGGAGCTATGTCTTAGAGGTTGTCTCAGGTGTTTAGCTAAAAATAGAAAAGTTCAAAGACTGCATATCTCATGGTTGTATCAGATTCATGAGAGTTCATGGTGCAAAGAGGAAAGTAAGGAAAGTGTTGTATATCAAGTCTGATAAACAACTCATCTCAAATCTGGTGTTAGCAACTGGAAATGAGACCTTCAGGGAAGAAAATGCTGAGAAGCAAGCTGCATTTGAAAGAAAACAACTTAGGAGGTTTGAGTTGTTGTTTGCATTGTGAGAAGGTTATGTAAGTATCTTCTCATGAAACGACTATGGTCATTCAAGTGAAATATCATCAGGTATCAGGTGATGATAAAGAAAATTGAAGCTTTGGTTTAAGTCTGGGTATTGAATGATATAAGGCTCAAGTTGTTTGATGGATTTTGCACATAAGTAATCGTGTTGCAAGATGCTGTCACTGTAGAATTCACATAACATGTTCAAGAATTGATGTGTAAGCTGTTCATGAAAATGTCTTAGAGATATCAGAAGGTTTTGTTGTTAAGACACATGTTCAAAGAAGCTAGTAGCAGGTTTTCTAGGTGCTGGTATGTAACGTCCATTTCCAGTTTATCTGCTGACTGGCGAGCTGACCGGCCAACAATCAGACGAGAATATGACCGGTCGAACCCAGACAAGTTAAACGAGAAGGGTTTGCTATGTGCAAAGCAGATGACGGGCCGGTTTGAGAAAAAGGCTCAAACCAATCCATCCTCGACTCCGTTTACCTCGCATCCACGATACAAGACTTTTCAACCCGTATCGCTTCCACGAGTTGTATCAGGTTCGGACTAAACCTTATACCAAGGAAAAAATTATATTTTAGTCTTTTAAATCTTTTATTATTTTAGTTAAATATTTAACTCTCATTTTGTAAGGTTTCCCAAATAATTTTACAGAGCTCCACAAAACCGAACACGAAAACAAACCGTAGCCTAAATGCAACCCGAATTTACTCTGAGGTACTACGCGTCCGCCATGATACTCTGAAACCTGAAAAATAGGAAAACGAGTTAGATGAGCAGTCTAAAATCACCCGGTGAGTTAGCTCTCAACTAAAAAGGCTAAATCTCAAATGATAAAACCCAAAATAACAAACAATAACAAATCATAAAGTAAAACAACCGATCACGTTCTACCATGACGTAATGGGGTCCACACAACACACAAGAATTCTCTATCAACACAGAACAATAACAAAGGAAATCGAGAACACTGCAGCATATGCCCTCAATTAGACTCGGTCTACACTAAACACATATCTAGCGCAATCTCAACACCATGCGCCCTTAACGCGAACTCGATAACTTCCAATTGAACACTTAGCTACCCCTTTTCCATGATAACTAAGACCTCCCACGTCTCCTAGACGTAAACAAAAAATCATATGACCTAGGATACCGTCCTTTGTCCATCAATATGCGGTCACTCGAACTATCATTTGATAGCCTAAGTTTCCACGGAGCCCAACCCTAGGACGCGACCCCGTGTCTCCGGACTACACACATACCAGCGTCACCACGTAGGTTAACGCCTATCCAGAACCACTACCCGAAGATACGTGAACTGACCAGGATATCCTGAGGATCTGATCGGGAAGGAAGCACCAGAACGCCAATGCAAGACTCGGGGGATCTAATGCACCCTACATAGTCTTAATAATAATAATAATAAAATAAGCAGAATCATTGTAAATCTATGACTTCACGTAAGACCGATAAGGTTAGACAATCACAAATGACTTAACCCAGTTACCCAAAAGCTATCCCACAAGTCCTAACCACAAAATCACCACTAGGTACGGTCTCACACCAGAATAGGTACCAACATCAAAGTCTACCCGGCCAAACATCAGAATAGATGAATCCACAACAATATCACCACATTATCGATGAGCAAACAAACATAAACTTAGGTTCATTCAGATTACTTAATTCACTTATTTTTACTTTAATCTTTAATTTTAGGTTTAATTCTCAGATTTAATCATATTATCTAATTTCTTTTTAATTTTCCTACATTAGAGTTAGTAAACTTACTAACCTAGTAACCCCAATAATTATTCAAATTCATTTATTTAATTATAAGATTTAATTCCACTTTATTCTTAGTTTTAATTCTCAATTAATTATTTTATTTAACCACTAAATTGGAGTTGGTAAACTTAGTAACCTCTAACTGGTTTAACCCCATTTAAGTCTTTTAATTTTATAATTCTTAAAGTTGATTATTTTAATTATTTATTTTCCATATTGAAGTTAGTAAATTTACTAAGATTCTAACCCATTAATTATTAATTCTTTAATTATCTTAACCTTATTAATTAATTTTATTTAATAATAACCGGTTTATCTAATATTCTAAGGTATGTTAAGTTTTAATTCATATTTTAATAATCTCATAATTATATATATATATATATATATATATTCATTTATATGGTTCTTATACTTATATATAAATGCATATATTTTCTAGTCATTATGTTCACACTCAACAATTACCCAATCATGCAACAATCAATTCTATCTACGCAAACAATCAGTCATGCCATTTATCGATAGTTAAACGTGTCAAGCCTATTTATTATCCTAACCGATTTATTTATTTTCCCAATTATTTTATCTTCCTAACCGCGTTTTACATATTAAAATTTTGGGTATGATATCCTACAACTCTATAGTTTACTAATTTTTGGGTTTATATGTAGACTCGATCTATTCCTAATGCATCATACATTCAGACATAAAAAACTCACAATGATTTTCGGATGATGGATGTGACCCGGATGGACGGATGTGACCCGGATGGACGGAACCCGAGACCCCAAACATGAACCCGATGAACCCCGAAAAGTAACCCAAATTGCTGACCTGAACTATGACCAGCATTGACCGTTTACCTTGGAGTTGACCAAGGGTTGACCGAGCGTTGACCACCGGCGTTGACCAGTCTAACCGCGTTGACACCGGCCGTTTACTCCGGCCAAAGTCTCCGTAACCTCCGACGAAAGGTGAGGAAGACCGGCGGGTAGAAGGCTAGGCGGACGACGGCGCCTGCAAGATTTCACCTCTCTCCGGCGATAGCAAAAATTCTGGCGAGTGATTAGGATGATATGTAGGGATATTTTAAGTGATGAATTTTAATTATGTTTAGGGATTTTAGAGAATAATTAGGAATTTTAGGAATTATTTAAAATATTTTTGGGGTTTGTATAGGGGTTTTTATTGTTGAATTTAACAGATTTTAGGGATTTAATTATATAAGGATTTGTTTGGTTATTTGGGGAAGAAGGAAGATTGATGGTGGTGGTGATGAATTACAAGGGAAAGGGAGGGATTAATTGCATCCAATGTATCTTTATTACAAAGTAATAGCAATTTTGTATCTTTCCAAATTTTTTTGCAAATTTGTATTTTTTTGTCTTTTTGTGGTGGTTAATGACCATTTTATCCTCACACTCTCTTTCTCACATTTTTTTTTCTTCTACCGAAAATTAACCTATTTCTTTTTCTTTTCTTTTTTTCTTTTTTTTTTCTTTTCCTTTCCCTTCTCTTTCTTACTTTTGCATTTATTTTTACCTCATTTTTTTGAACGGTGGATATCATGCAATGGGTGCGGTTTTCGGTCATATAGACCGCCGGAATGGAGTTAGAACCAGTCGATCTACTGGAATTCAAAAAAAAAAAAAAACGGACTTAATACGAAGATTTCGAATGGATAGTTGTCTCCATCCATGTGGATACTACGAAAATTGTGAATGAATATCTATCCATGTGGATACTACAATGATCATATACATGGAAGGTGCTTATTATGGGTAGGAAGTAGCCAATGAAAAAATGTTGTTTTTGAATGGATAGTGGTCTACACCTACTCTATGTCCACAAATTCAAAATCGTGTGGACTCTTAACCAACTTTTATCCATTAGACCTGTACTTTGTGTCCACGGATCGCAATAATGATAACTCACCATTGGTAAACGTTTAATTAACATATGATTATTCGTGGACAAGTTGCTTAACAAGATGGTTTAACATGAATGATGATGGACAAGATACTTAACAAGATGGTTTAACATGAATGATGATGGACAAGATGATTTAACATGATTGATGATGGACAAGATGCTTAACAAGATGGTTTAACATATGACTGTTCATGGACACAAAAGCATGTTGGACGATCACAATCGGTGGTCAAAAGTTATCATTATTGCGATCCGTGGACACAAAGTACGGGTCTAATGGACAAAAGTTGGTTAAGAGTCCACATGATTGTGAATTTGTGGACATAAAGTAGGTGTAGACCACTATCCACCAAAAACAACATTTTCATTGGCTACTTCCTACCCATAGTAAGCACCTTGCATGTATATGATCATTGTAGTATCCACATGGATGGATATTCATTTGCAATTTTCGTAGTATCCACATGGATGGAGACTCAACTATCCATTTGCAATCTCCGTATTAAGTTCGTTTTTTTTTTGAATTCCGGTAGATCGACCCGTTCTAACTCCATTCCGACGGTCTATATGACCGGAAACCTCACCCATTGCATTGCATGATATCTACCTTTCAAAAAATGGGGTGAAAATAAATGCAAAAGTAAGAAAGAGAAGGGAAAGGAAAAGAAAAGAAAATAGAAAAAAAAAAAAAAATAGATTGATTTTCGGTGGAAGAGAAAAAAAAAGATGGAGAAAGAAAGTGTGAGGATAAAATGGTCATTTTACTAGTGGGACCAAAGAAAAAAGATACAAAATTACAAACTCTTTTGGAAAGATACTAAATTGCAACAAAAAAAGATAAAAAGATATAGGGAGTGCAATTAACCCGGAAAGAGAGGAGGGGAGGAGATGGTGTGATTTGAGATGAAGGATTTATGCTCCTTTTATAATCTAACAAGACTTGCACCCCAAGTCTCTAGTGACAAATGTCACTTAATAAGCATGAGAATTCAATCGTCATTTTCAAGTGGTTAAATGAATCCAAATGATTTATTGCCACTCACCACTCACCATTAGCAACGTCACTTCGTTTTTCGATCCGCGATCCGTGATAATTTTTGGAATTTCCGCTAAAAATACTCCGTTGCCATTTTTTTTCTCGAAACCATCATTAATATTTCTCCATTATTTTATTGACCCCTCTTGATCTCATGTAGCTTCCAAAATCTCAAAAACGAGCTTCCCAAGACTTTTTTCAGTTTATTGGTTTATTTTCCCGATAAACTCTAAAAACTGTCTTAAACATTTTCCGTCTTCTAAATAATGTGTATTAATTATTAAAATATTATGTTTCCCTTTGTTGCTTCGTGACTGTCATTTTCCTTGAAATTAATAAAATGTTCTTTTGCTTCCAAAATTACAAAATGCATTCCAGCAATTTTCTTTGAACTCGAAACTGCATGTCAATAATAATACGAGACGGGTATCACATTCTTCCCTTATTACATGAATTCGGACCCTAAATTCTCCGATTAAACCTCGAATCTGAAACCAGACTTCTTGTAAGTCTGCTACTCCCTTCTGAATATGAATCTGCAAATTGCTGCTTCACTCAAAATTGGTTCTGCAACTCCAGTGCTTCTCTCCAAATATCTTTTCTCTGATTTAAAACTCTATTGTTCTACTGAACCGCTTAACTTTGATTCCACACTTCACTACTCAAACTGTAACTTTTACTCCAACCTCATATCTATGATACTCTACTCCGATATAAAACCGCAACACAAATAACTCCCGCCAAAAACGATTTCGGATTGGCCAATACCCAAAATGACTCACTCCATTAATGATCGCTGACTCCCCAATACTCACGATAGTTTGTGCCAATACTGATTCTTGAATCGCCCAAAAGATTCTCATCTTGAACTGACACCTCTGACCTTCTCTGATTACCATTGACTTCAAAACTCTTTTGAACCCAAAATGAACACTTCACCAACTCTCCTATGACTCCCACACTGAACCGAACAATATCTGAACCAATGCTTATTTTCCCAACAACGAACACACAAATATTCAAATCTTTGGGGTTTGGGTTTGGTCTCGTGTTTACGTTTCGCGGTCACAATCATGTCTTGCATAAACATGTTTACCAACACCAAAATGGGTAGACACTCTGAACTCTACTTTTGTATTGACGTCACTTTCCTATACATTTATTGGTAATTAGTCACACAACAATCAAACAAGAACAAGTGCGATTAACTATCAATAACCTATAGTTCCATAAGTGACCTATCTAACCGATTCCCAATTCCAAAACTTAATCTAACCCAAATCGATGCTCTAACAAATCTTCTAACTAAATCCAAACACTAACTAATAACTTATAATTCATCTAATGCAACGATACCAAACATTCAATTCTCGACTAACGCAATGCTACTAAACTACCAATCTAATTAATTCCTGGCCACCCAAGTTCTAACCAAGAAAAGCTTAACTCTTATCCAATGCACACGGCTAACAAACTAACTAATCAATAATGCAATTCAATGAAATGCAATGAAAGCGGTTATCTTTACGGGTCTTGCTAAAACCATCCATTCAGACCACCAATCGTTTTCAAGTTGTAACCATATTACATGGTCAACCACTAAATATCTTAAATACATGCATGCAATAAAAGTTACCCGTTACTCGAATTGATGTTGTTGTCAAAATCCCCATCGACGAAAACAATAGCCGAAAACATGATCGGTAGATCGGACACGGGCAGTCGTCTTGCTTCGTATAAACAAAATCTCATATGATTAACAAGTCGTACTAAGTGCTTCGTGTCAATGACTTCTTATGAATAACATTTTATATGAAAAGCTTCAAACGGATAACATTTCATACGAAACGGACAAAACTATTCACCAAAACATCCGAACGAATCAGTCGGACAAACACATCACTCGACAGAAGCTATGGACAGACTAAACATCCAAAAAGCAACTTCCAAGCTGAATCAGCTCGGATCCAAGCACGTCCCTTCTCATTTTCCGAGCAAAAATCCATCCCTTCGGAAGTTCCGAGATGATGCGTTCCTTGGAAACTTCAGAGCTGAATTTACGTCTCAAATTTTCCAACGGATATTCAACTTATATCGTATGATCAAACATTTGCCGATATCTCCTTCTTCGGATGCGCAACTAGCCGCAATCCATCTTCGGAAACATCGATTTATATGTCCCTAGCCGTTAAACCAAAATCGTCGGATAAAGTCAGACGAAATACGAATTTTGGTCCAACCTACAAGATTCGTATTTCCGAGACTTAGGGCCGAATCAAGAAGTCTATGCTAAGGCGGACCCGGACCATTCGTTTTCGGCCTATTCGGCAAAATATATTAAGCCGCGGAAAGATAGTCGCCAAAATAAGAGTTTAAACTCGAAAAGGGGAAGACGAAGATATCTCCGAGCAGAAGAGGGAAATCCGAGCTGAAAATGTAAATATTAATGGAATTGGAAGGAGACGATAACAAGAAGATTTCCGAATATCTTGCGGACGAAGATCCTTGAAGCCGATTGGCCGCAGCTATATAAAGAGATGGCATTCCTACGACTTAGATATCTAAAAAACCCTAGCATTTATACTTAGAACTACGAATGGCTTGATCCCTTTCTTAAGGGTACGTAGGCAGCCTTTCATAAGGTTCAGCTGTAACATCTTAAACTTTTATTCCTTGTACTTCGTTTCCGAATCGATCTATCAATAAAAATATCTTCTGTGTCTCTCTTGTCGTGTTGTTTACATTGAAAATTTTGTTCCCTAAAAAGTTTAGCTCTACAAATATAGACAGTGCGAGTTCCAACTCTCACAGTTTGGCGCCGTCTGTGGGGAATAGAAGTTTCTTATATTTAAAAACCACCGATTAGCGGATCCGAAGATATGTCCACTGACGGAAACAAAACAAATCATCCACTGGCGACCAACGCTGCAGCAGACGCAGCCACATAACACAATACCATGACGGACAATGCTGCAACAGACGACACCCATAATGGTGCAAAAAATTTATGATTAAAAGAAGGTGAATACCACGCTCACCGATCAAGTGGAGAGGCTCGGAACAAAAACCATGGAGCATTTGGGCAGTGAAGTTTGGACCAACTAAGCCTAGGCGACTCGACTTGCAAACAAGTGAACGCCTCCTGCGGTCAGATCTAACGCAACAGATCTACCACCGCTAATCCAACCAAGAAAAATCGCGACGACTATCGACGTCGACGGAGAAGATCGCATGGACGCAACCGCAAACAAAAATAGAATTGTAACATGGATACCAAGACCGGATCGGAATTCGTCGAATTGAAAAGAAAATTATTTGGTGTTATAAGTTCGTCTTCATCGTAAATCGCTTTACGATCTCTCCGATTATCAAGATAAGTACCTAAAATTCTAATTTTCCTTCTCATCATCAGTTGCTTTACAAATTATGCCGATTTATTTCAACTTCTTCGTGACTTATCAATTTTTTCATTGTTACAAGTTTTCTTCTTTCAGTGCTTTACGATTATAATAATTACTAATATCTCTAACTTATGTAGAAATTAACATGATAATCTCTTGATCGACATCATAAATAGCTCGTCAAATCTCTTCATGAATTCTTATGTACAGTTTAATGCTCTGTGATTTCGCTTTACATGTTAAGCATCTTGGTTTGGGACTTTGCGATTACACATCAAGATCAGATTCTAACAGATTTTCATCATTGAACGAGTCTCTGACTTTGCTTTGTTTGAAGATCTAGGCACGAAGCCAAGTAGGACAACCAACAGTCATACCAAAATCGAACGGTTCACCAAATCTGCTTCAGTACGATGCTGCACCTTTGCACCGCAGCTGAATTAAATTGTCCCTATCCAGTCGTCGTCAATGCCCCGCCGTTACACCAACTAGTGTTCCAAGCCATCCTGATGTCAAGCTTCTCAACGATCCACGTACAAAATACAGTATCTATCTGCATATAGTAGATTGGGAAAGCAATAACGCGAAACCAACTCAAGAAGCGATTCATTAATAAATCATCAACGGTAACCTTCTCGCTATCTAAGCATATTGTCTCATCGTAGCCGATCGTTTGAGTGCTCAAAATGTCCAAGTAGGCAGCTCGCCAAACAGCATATTCGTATACGTCATACTCGGAGAATCCACGACTAAAACCTTTTCGGATGTACCACGACAAGGCTGCCGAGACGGTGAACCTGCTCACACAGATTGTCATATGATCCTTCCGTGCACATTCTTGCACGGCAAACTCACATGTTCAGCTCAACATCAGCTCGGATGACTCGCGAGCTTGCCACAAATCCTGCTAAGTGATCGTGTTTATCTATGCACACAAATCTGCACAGAAAATCCGAGAACGCAAGAGTTCTCGAAAAATTGAGCTCGCAAGTATTCACAGAATTCTCGGCCTCGCAGAATCTTCGGAAACTCCGAGCAGGCAAATCAGCTAGGAAATTCCGACCTAACCAGCTCGGATTTTCCGAGCTCATCTTATTTTATTTTCCAAACTCGCAAGAACTCGCAACATTCTTGTAAACTCGCAGAATGCTCAGAAAATTGCGGCATTCTCGGCAACTCGCATTATTCTCGGCAACTCGCATAATGCTTAGAAACTCGGAGCAAGAAAATCAGCTCGGAAATTCTGAGCTAACCATCTCGGATTTTCCGAGTTCATCTTATTTTGTTTTCCGAAGTTACAAGTACTCGCATCATTCTCAGATACTTGCAACACGCTCGGAAAATCACAGCATTCTCGGCAACTCGCAGAATGTTTCGAAACTCGCATAATGCTTAAAAACTCGGAGCAG
This sequence comes from Orychophragmus violaceus, assembly GCA_030180135.1. Classification (NCBI taxonomy): domain Eukaryota; kingdom Viridiplantae; phylum Streptophyta; class Magnoliopsida; order Brassicales; family Brassicaceae; genus Orychophragmus; species Orychophragmus violaceus. Next base: position 31,208,384 of record CM058235.1, read on the forward strand.
GAAAATTAGCTCGGAAATTCTGAGCTAACCAGCTCGGATTTTCCGAGTTCATCTCATAATTTTTTTTTCGAACTTACAAGTACTCGCATCATTATCGGAAGCTTGCAACACGCTCGGAAAATTGCAGCATTCTCGGCAACTCGCAGAGTGTTTGGAAACTCGCAGAATGCTTGGAAACTCCGAACAGGCAGATCGGCTCAAAACTTTCGAGCTAACCAGCTTGGATTTTCCGAGCTTATTTTATTTTTGTTTTCTGAGCTAAAAAAAAAATATCCGAGCTGACAACAAAGCAGTGATCCCGAGCTAAGAAAAAAATGCAGCTCGGACAAAAAAGAGCCAGCTAATTCGAAAGAAAAAAAAATGCAGCACAGGCAAAATTCTGAATAGCAAGCTCGGGAAAAAAGGTTTGAGCAGAACAAAAACTTTCCCGAGCTGAACAAAAACTTTTCCAAGCTGACCGGGTAAAAGACAAAACAAAAAATGACGAGACAATAAGAGAAAAGGGGGCCGCAACATAACAAAACACGTTTCATTGTTGGACGTTGTTGTGGTTGTAATTAATTAAGTCCCACCCATGAAACCTCAACAAACAAAAAAAGGAAGAAATCTTTTTTGATTCTTCCGAGCAGGATCTGCTCATTTATCTGAGCAAAGATGAAAGGCGTATATCCTCACTTCTTCATTCGACTAGGTGAGTAGTCTCACAAGAAATCTGAGCCGACGATCTACAACTTTCAGGTCCATTATGCTCGGCATCCCCTCATATCCGAGCGAACACTAAATCCCTTTAAGCACCAATTCTTCCGAGCAGACATACGTCTGCGACGCCTCAACTTATTGGAGATCAATCTATCTTAACTTGCGAGCAGGATCCCTCAACTGTACCTGAGCCGCCTAGGCTCCAGCTCATCGTATCAAATCAAGGAAGGCAACAAAGTTAAACTTACAATCATAGATCCTACCATCTCGGTTGGTCGAAAAACAAACCAAAGCTCCAACGAAGCTGAACTAACTTCACGCTCAACGAACTCGTAAGCTCCAAACCCTGCACGAGCTCGTCCCTAAAGCTCCATCAAGACCAAAATCGTAGATGGTTGGCTACGTTAAACTCATTGAGAAAATTGAACTACGGGACGACTTGATCTCCGAAAGGGGTACGTAGGCAGCCGATATCTTGATCGGTTCAGCTCTTCGTCCTTTTCAAAAAAGGGGGGGGGGGAGTGGGTCCGTATACATCTATACGTCCGCATTGGAAATTCGAAAATTTCCAAAACAAATTTTGGACTCGAATGCAACCTGGGCTCAGACACAAATTCTCGGACAAAACTGCTCGAAACATCCAGGCACGTAGAACTTTCCGAACGAAGATGCTCAAACGTACCAACAAACCAGCTAGGAAATTCCGAGCTGACCTCTTCTCAGAAATTCCGAGCTGACCACTCTTCTCGGAAATTGCGAGCTTACCACTCTTCTCGGAAATTCCGAACTAACCAGCTAGGAAATTCCGAGCTGACCAATCTTCTTGGGGATTCCGAGCTAACCAGCAAGGAAATTTTGAGCTGGCCAATCTTCTCAAAAATTCCGAGCAAGACACCCCTCTCAACCAAAAACAAAAATTGTCCGGCTAACTTCAAAACGTACTCGGACAACCTTCACGACATTCAGTTCGCAAAGCCAATTCACTCAATGCCTTTTCAAAAACTCAAGATGACGGGTCATAACTACAAGCACAACGCATCCAAAAAGTTCAACTCCCCAACCATACGCTTGGATTTGTCCGGTAAATAAACTCATTCTCATTTTCATTTAATTTACTTCTCTTAGATCGAAATTAGGATATAAATCTCGTAACTTAGAATTCGTTTACTATCACGTCATATCTGGTCGAGTGCATGATTGTTAGGAATAGTTCATCTTGTCTGCTGACGGCCGCAGAAGACAAACAAATACATCCTTTACAGATATTAGCCAACATGTCCTCTATGGATTGAGGCTCTATACACCCAACAAACGGATAAAAGCGCGCTATATAAATTTTAAATACCGACTAGGTATGTTTATTATCAGCGAAGGGAACAAAAGTCGAGCAAACCCTGCACCAATACTAGAGTCGATAGTAGACCCCAAAAATCCAGTATGACGCTACTCGGCAAACTGGTAAAATGAGGTTATAGCCAAGTACATCTTGGTCTGATATTTTAAAAGGTATGTCCTGCGGATATCGGCTCACTATCGGTAACGGAAAATGTAAGAAAAAAGTCTCACGGAAATCCTTGAGGTGCTCAAATCCTAAGACCTTAGCCTCCATAGTTGTGATCAGCATGTGTCTCCTTGATAATGCGTCAGCCACAACATTCTCCTTGCCCTTCTTGTACTTTATCACATATGGAAATGCTTCTACAAACTCCATCCACTTAGCATGTCTTCTCTTCAGTGTTGTTTGTCCTCTAAGGTGCTTCAAAGTCTCATGATCAGTATGTATGACAAACTCCTTGGACAGAAGATAGTGCTGCCATGTTTCCAACGATCTCACTAGTGCATAGAGTTCCTTGTCGTAAGTTGGGTAGTTCAAATTGGCTCCACTTAGTTTCTCACTGAAGTAGGCTACGGGACGTCCTCCTTGAGTTAGCACAGCTCCAATACCTAAACCTGAAGCATCACATTCAATCTCAAAAGTTTTGTTAAAATCAGGTAATACCAAAACTGGTGCATGCGTCAAACGATCTTTGAGTCTGTTGAACGCGTCTTCTTGAGCTGATCCCCACTGAAATGCCACGTCCTTCTTGATCACAGCAGTTAGAGGGGCGGCTAAAGTACTGAAATCTTTGACAAAACGCCTATAGAAACTTGCCAATCCTAGGAAGCTCCTGACTTGTCCTATGTTGTTTGGTCTCGGCCATTCTTGGATGGCTTTGATCTTCTCTTGATCGACCTGTAAACCTGTGGAACTGACAACAAAACCTAGGAAAACCACTTCATTAGTACAAAAGGAGCACTTCTTAAGATTCCCATATAGGCTTTCTTTTCGAAGTGTGTCAAGGACTAACTCAAGATGTTTCTGGTGATCCTCAAACGATTTGCTATAAACCAATATATCATCAAAATAAACTACTACAAATTTACTGATGTAAGCTCTTAGAACCTGGTTCATTAACCTCATGAAGGTGCTGGGTGCATTGGTTAGACCAAATGGCATGACTAACCACTCATAGAGCCCCTGCTTAGTCTTGAAAGCAGTCTTCCATTCGTCACCTTCTTTCATTCTTACTTGATGGTATCCACTCCTAAGATCAATCTTTGAAAACAAATTAGATCCAGATAGTTCATCAAGCATGTCATCTAACCTTGGAATTGGATGTCGATATTTTATGGTGATGTTGTTGATTGCTCTGCAGTCTACACACATCCTCCAAGTTCCATCTTTTTTTTGCACTAAGAGAACTGGTACAACACACGGACTCAAGCTTTCTCTAATGTAACCTTTCTCCATTAAGTCTTGAATCTGCTTCTCCAACTCCTTAGTTTCTGTTGGGTTCATACGGTAAGTTGGACGGTTGGGCAATGGTACACCGGGAACTAGATCAATCTGATGCTCTATTCCTCTAATAGGTGGTAATCCAGCCGGTATCTCTTCAGGGAACACATCTTTGTATCTGTCAAGCAGTATACAATTTCTGGTACAAGTACATTGTCCTGTGAACCTGTAATCAACACATCTCTAAACACCATTAGTAGCACCGTTTCTTTACGTTCTAAAGCCTTATAGACAATACTAGGAGTGATGTAAAGGTTAGTTTTACTTACCTTGGCCTCGGCAGCAAATTTGGATTGCATCTCATGTACCTCTTGAGGCGATAAAGGAGCAAGTTGGAATTTGCGCTTGTTATGCGTGAAAGAATGAGTGTTGGTGCGTCCATTGTGTATGACCTCTCTATCAAATTGCCATGGTCTGCCTAGAAGCATATGGCCTACTTTCATTGGGACAACATCGCACAAAACTTCATCCTCATACTTCCCTATCTTGAACTGAATTAGGACTTGCTCATGTATCCTGATCTCTGTGCTTGAATCTAACCATCTCAGGCGGTATGGCCTCGGATGTTGGGTTGTCTTCAAACCTAGCTTTTCCACCATAATCTTGCTAGCAGCATTAGTACAAGATCCACCATCAATGATAAGACTACATACCTTGTTCTGAACTGAACATCGAGTGAAAAACAAGTTTTCTCGTTGGATGGTGTCTGGATCACTCAAGGCGCTCAATGCCCTGCATAAAACTAACATCTCTCCTGTCTCGGGAAATGCTACCTCTTCTTCTGAATCCGCAGCTTCAAGGTGTTCCTCTTCATCTTGAGACTCATATCCTCCATCAGGTGTTAAGATCATAACTCGCTGATTTGGACAATCTCGTGCATAGTGACCTTTACCCTGACACTTGAAACAAGTTATGTCTCGAGCTCTTGTATTAGTGGTTGAAGACTTACCTGAGTCAGTACGGTTGTTCCTTGGCGCTTCATAAGCTGGCCTCTTATCTTGGGAACCTGAGGCAACAGTCTTGCCTTTGTCAAGGTTCTTAGCTTGCGGTGCACTCCATTGATTCTTAGCCGGAGGTGCGTTCCATGAGTTAGGTCTTGAGCGACTCGCTGCCGCTGTCTTTCTCTTGATTCCTTGTTCAGCCTGCACGGCTGCATGCAACAAATCATTAAGATCATGACAAGGTTGACGTTCTACCTTTCTGGCAATCCGGTCATTGAGTCCATCAATGAAATGGCCCATGAGAACTTCTTCACTCTCGTCCAATGCCATTCTGTTTTTGAGTTTCTCAAATTCTTCATAGTACTCCTCAACGCTCTTGTTCTTCTGTGACAGCTGCCTGAACTGCTTTTGCATATCTCTGTGGTAATGAGGTGGCACAAATCGCCTCCTGAAGTTGTACTTCATGGCTGCCCAGGTTGTGATCCGCTCAAAGTTGTTTCGCCTACGGTCTTGGACTTCTCTGTCCCACCAAGTTAAGGCATGGTCCGTGAGTTGAGCCGAAGCTAGAGCTATCTTCTTCTGGTCATTGTACTCGTAGTAGTCAAAGATGTACTCCATACGCCTCTCCCAGTCAAGGTATGCTTCCGGATTAACCCTACCTGCAAAAGTTGGCACAATTAGTTTCAAATCTTTTGCAAAGTTACGGTTTACCTCTTGTTGCGGTTGGCGTTCACGGCGGTGGTGTTGATGATCTCGGTTTCTTCCTCCTGCTCCTGCATTCAGAGTATGCTCACTCTCCTCATCATCATATTGCTCATCATCCCTTGGAAGTTCTAGTCGTCCAACCCTTTGATCAATCCGTCCGATCTGAGCCGACAAATCGTTCCTCAAGGCTTGGAGCGCTTCTAGCAGAGTTGCAGTAGGGTCGACTTGTTCTCCTGCCATTGGTTTCCTGTTCCTACACACACTAGAGCAAGCGATCAAGGGACTAGGGAACAAAAGGCACAAAATAAGAAGAAAGATCCTAAGCAAACCTATGATAACTTGTGATACAAGCGATGCGTCAAGGACTGACACAAGAGAAGGCTCGGTTACAAGTAAAAAATCACGCTCGGTTTTGACAAAAGAGTTTTGGAAAGTTGAAATCGATTTATGAAGATATGAAAAATCTTTATGAAGTTTGAAAAGATTTAGAAATTTTTTTTTTTTTTTTTTGTTTGAAAACGAGATTTAGCCAAAAAATTAGGAACTAGAATATCTTAAGATATGGAAATATTTCGAAATATTTTGGGAAAAGGAAAGAAACACTTTGAACCAAAAATTCTGATGAAAAATCGGATCAAAAGGTTAAACTTCTTCTTCTTCGTTAAATCTTTTTTTTTTGAATGCCAAAAATAAGAACTAAAACAAAGAACACAAAACAAACTCTTTTTTTTTTGAAAGTTGAATACGAGTTCCAGGAAAAGAAAAGTTTTGATTCTAAAACCCTAAGATTGACAAGAGAATTTCGCTTATTGGCTCACGCACAAAGAAGCGATTTCTAAATTGAATCAAGGATGTAGATCAACAATGAAACTAGATGAAACAAAAGACTTTTTTTTTATGGTTTTTTTTTTTTGAATGTAGAAATCGAAAGCTATAAACTAGATGCAAGGAAAACCGAAAGGAAAAGGGATAGATACACCTGATCTAGGAACCTTTCGGCTCTGATACCAGATGATGCAAGATGGAAGCGTGTTTGACGTAGAACAGGGACTGAAGTCTCTCTCTTCTAGATCGTGGGTGATGATGTGGTGAGATGGATTCATCCCTCGGGTCTCTAGAATCCTTAGGATGAACGTGAGGTGATTAAATGGATAGAAGATGGATTGAATGTCGCCACACAAGAGATGAATGATCTTGTGATAAGACTGATCTAAGGTCGCTTGATATGACTCACAAGAAAGCTTAGAATCGAGGTGTTTTCTCTCAAAGAAGAAGAACTGCGTTATTGTATTGATACTTGGTAAATGATACACGGCTGCTAAGGATCCTTATAAAGGGGATCGTGCAGCTGTTGCCTTCTAGGGCAGAAAACCTAATTACAACGGCTACTAAAATACTAAAATATCCTATGGTCCGACTTTAAAGTAATACAGGGAAACTTGACTCACTCAGCGACTAATACAGACTTTGACTCAGACAACTAATGTAATACTTGGACCTGCAAAATGAACAAACACAATATATGAATTGAAACCATACCTTATTGAGCGTGTGTGGTCGTCCATGATTGGGCCTAAGTGGGCTGAATTGAGAAGATCATCCTTGAGTCTTCAATTGTCTTCTTTTGAGCTTCTAAACGCTCCACTTGATAATCTTGAGCTAGGAGACTCTGAATGGACGTGTTGAACAGTGCTCTGAGTCTTCTAGTTCTTGATCTTGTCCTTGGAGGATCTCTCATGGTTGTAACGTCTTGAGCAGCAGGTACTTCTTCTAGGTCTTCTTGACGTATCTCTATGCTTGAGTCAATGTCCTCATCACATGCCCTCGATTAGACTCGATCTACACTAAACGCATCTCTAACACAATCTCAACACCAAGGGCTACTAACACGAACTCGGTAACTTCCATAGGAATACTTAGCTACCCTTTTTTATTGATAACCAAAACCTCACACGAATCCTAGATGTAAACACAATGACATACGACCTAGGACACCGTTCTCTGTCCATCAATACGCGGTAACTCGGACTACCCCTTGATAGCCAAAGTTTCCATGTAGCCCGACCCTAGGACGCTACCCCTATTATCCGGACTACACACCTACCAGCGTCACCTTATAGGTTAACGCCTAGCCAGACCACTACCCAAAGATAGGTGAACTGACAAGGATCTTTCGAGGATCCAATCTAGAAGGACACACCGAAACGCCAACTCAAGACTCGCGGGATCTAACACATCCTACACAGTCTTAATAATAATAAATAATAAAACAAGCAGACTCATTGAAGCTCTACGACTCCACGCAAGAACGATAAGTTCAGACAATCACTAATGACTTAACCCAGATATCCTAAAGCTATCCCCCAAGCCCTAACCACAACATCACCACTAACAAAACCTCTAGCTCAACTCGTTCTATCCGCTCCCACACCAAAATAGGTACCAACATCAAAGTCTACTCGGCCCAACACCAGAGTACATAAATCCACAACAATATCAACACATCATTAATGAGGAAACAAACATATACTTAGGTTCGTTCAGATTACTTAATTTCACTTATTTTTACTTTAATTTTTAATTTTAGGTTTAATTCTCAGATTTAATCCAACTATCTAATTTCGGTTTAATTTCAATTATTCAATTATACGGTTTTTATAATTTATATATAGATGCATATATTTTCTAGTCGTGGCGTTCTATACGCAGTGCAACACTCAACAATTATGCAATCATGCAACAATCATTTCTATCTACAAAACAATCAGTCATGACAATTATCGATAATTAATTGTGTCATGCATGCCGATTTATTTACTTTCCCAATGATTTAATCACCCTAACCGTGTTCTACCATATTCAAATTTCGGGTATGATATTCAACGACTCTACGGTTTATTAATTTCGGTGTTTATATGTAGAGTATATATATTCCTAATGAATCACACAATCAGACAAAACCAACTCATATTGATTTACAGATAATGGATGTGACCCGGATGGATGGAACACGAGACCCCAAATACTAACCCGACGAACCCCGACAATAACCCGAACCGATGACCCAAACTTTGACCAGCTTTGACCATTGTCCTCGGAGTTAACTAAGGGTTGACCGCACATTGAATGGCCAATTGAACCGACCTGGTCCGGTGTTGACTCCGAAAACTTTCCAGCATTGATCGTTCTAACCGCGTAGACTCCGACTGTTTACTCAAGCCAGAGTCTCTCGTAACCTCCAACGAGAGGTGAGGAAGACCGGCAAGGAGATGGCGAGGCATACGGTAGCTCTGGTGAGTTCTCCGGAGAGAATCCGACGAACTCCGGCGACAACAAAAATTCCGGCGAGTGATTAGGAGGGTATTCATGGCTAATTTAATTGATTAAAAGTATTTAATCATGTTTTGGGGTTTTAGGGAGTAACTAAGGATTTTAGGAATTATTCAAGGGATTTTGGGGTGTTTAATTTAGGAGATTTTAGGGATTTAATTATAGAAGGATTTATTTTGTTATTTGGGGAAGAAGGAAGGGTGATGATGACTTACGATTGAGAAGGGAGGAGAGGAGGAGATGGTGTGATTTGGGATGAAGGAGTTATTAGCCCTGTTCAAAAAGGCGCCGCCTATGGCCGTTTAGTCGCCGGCGAGTCGCTCCGCGGCTAGGAACCGCCGCGAGTAGCTATAATCGGAGTCAAAAATCGGATTTTTAAATAATCTCAGTTTTCTTCTGTTTTTTCCTTAGAAATCAATGATTCTTTAGTATATTTGATCATTTAGGTACACTAACAAACCGAAACGAAAGAAAACAATGAGAAAAAAGGGAAAAAAAATGGAGCCGTCGAAGTTAATTTAGGGTTGCAGGAGTCTCCATGAAGAAGATGAAGAGACAAAGTCGGTTTTACCCTTTATTAAAGGGAAAGGTGAAAAATCAGACAAAAATGCACAAGGTTGAATCGAACCCGAGACAATTGACTAATATTCGAGCGCCAAACCACCAGACCAGCAGAATTGTTTGTGTAATGTCTTACGATATATTTAATAAATATATAAATATCGTCCAAAATTCCGCCCCGCGTAAATCCCGTGTACTCTCCGATTTTTTCATTAGGCGCTAGGCCCAGTCCCACCGCCCGACTAGCGCCTAGCGAGTTTTCGACCACTGGTTATTAGTAACACCCTGATTCTGAAATATTTATTTCCATAAATAATTAATTCAGAATTTAATTGATTTAGACGAAATCAATATCTCCTAGTGCCAGATTGAAAAATGTCATAAGGACTATATAAGGGGGTGGGTATCCTTGACTTATTGGGCAGCTTGAAAATTAGACTGGGAAGGACGTTGGCTAGTTAAACTCACCCAGATCATGCATGAAACATGATCTAGTCGGCTTAGATGGGATCAAGTTGGATCAAAGGTTGGATTAAGGATGTTTGGGCTGATGGAAATCCGAATGTTGAGGAAACTTAACCAAGATTGATGGAAGGATCGACTGACTAAGTTCTACTCAGTGAGATAAGCCAATTAAGGTGATTCCGAGCTAAAGTCAGTCATGCCGGATTTCTCTGACAAGCTGGGTGATTGTTCAGTTCGTTCAGCTTATGTCTGGATCAGACAAGGTTTGGTCAGGATTCAGACAAGACAGTTGAGACGGTCGGTTTCAGCTTTGACTCGCGGACAACATGAGTGTTTGATGGACTGTTTTTTGCAGGAAGGGTTAATTGCCAAAACTCAGCGAATTCGCCCAAGGAAAGAAGCGGGAACAGTTATATGATTAAATCCGTGCGGCTTAGTGCTATCAGCGTGGGAAAGTTGTTCGGATTGAACTTGCCAATCAGAAAGAAGCACGGACGGTTTTGGCTGGAAAGACCACTCATTAAGTCGCCCTTAGGAAACTTTCTATCATTGGGCAGAGACTGGAAAAAGAAGAAACATCTGGGAGAACTTGAAAGAGAAAACCCGAGATTTGGCTGAAAGTTGTTCGCGTTTGGCTTGCGTGATCGAGCGAGACGGTTGGAACATTGGACTGGATCGTCGTGGTGAAGGATCAAGTGCAAGAGGTGTCATAAACTGATTTAACCTAAACCAGAAACTGACTAAGGTGAGTGTTCCAAACCGATCTCTTATCTAGTTCGTTTACTTGCTGTGTTTCCTTAAATTTAGATTGCTTGACTCTATTCAATGTTCTGCATATTCGGCCTTATGATCAATCCAAATAACTTGGTTGATTAGTCTGGACGAATTCTATCTTGTAACCAATTTATTGAACTGATTGCTTGTTTATGGATTTTGACTTGGCTCGGTGAGCGGCTTAACGCACTCACTAAGCATCATGTTTGCTTACGCTCTCTTTGACTTAACATAGGAAAAGAACATGATAAAAGTGGCTAGATCGCGGGACAAAGGCAAGTGGGAAGGAAGGACGGTGGTTTTAGTTTATGTTGGGTTTCTGGTCTGGTTAAACAATGTAATAGCTTATTAGAAAACACTTCATTATACTAGAACCGAATGTTTCTAAGTAATTCAAGTTGTGTACTTTGCATAATTCAATCTAGAATTATGAAACCTCAAGAAAAATGCTAAGTTAAAACGAAACAACCTAAATCAAAAGTAATTATGTAAATGGAAATTGGGTTAGGGCATTTCATTATGCTCCTTTTATAATCTCACAAGACTTGCACCCCAAGTCTTTTTAGTGATAAATGTCACTTAATATGCATGGCAACTCAAATGTCATGTGATTAAAGGAATCCAAATGATTCATTGAACCATGTGATTCAATTCACCAAAAATGCAGCAATAAAATATGTTAAGTGTCCCTCTTCAGCCAATCGCCACTCACCATGTCATTTCGTTTCCCAATATGCGATTCCCGATAATTCTCGCAACTTCCGCTAAAAATATGTTGATGCTATTTTAATTCCCAAAACCTCCAAAATATTTTTTCGTTATTTTTTATCCATCTTGACTTCCCGTAGCTTGGTTTCAAAATCCCAAAAACGAGTTTCCCTAGACTTCTTCAGTTTATCAGTTTTCTTTCACGATAAATTCTAAAAGTTATACAAAAATCGGTCTTAAGCATTTCCCATCTTCTAAATTATATGTATTAATTAATAAAATATCATTTTTCCCTTCCTTGCTTCCCACTCTCATTTCTTTAGAATTACCAAAATGCTCTTTTGCTTCCAGAATTACAAAATGCCCCTTTTGGTAATTTTCTCTAAACTCAAAACTGCTTGTTGATAATAATACGAGATGGAGTATTACATGGTGTGTTCTTTTTTAACAAGATGGTTGAGAAGAGATTATGTTCTGGTATTAGTTTTTTAACAGTTTGATGAAAGAGGTCATCAAAGGTTTCTACAGTGGTGTAAGTTGTTTATGAGATTGGGTAAAGGTTGAATCAAAGAGCCTCATGCTAGAGGCTACATGATTCTATTTTTTGAATCTGATTCGAGTGATTTTACAGGATTTTCGTTCTTAATGCACATGAGGAAATCATACAAGGTAGAAAATGAATACGGTTTTGTAGAAGGATAATTGAGTATTCAGTCACTACAACAGGTATGTGATATGGACATAAGCCAACAGGTCTGTGGTACGGACATAAGCCACAGAATATCATGAGTGATTTCAGAATTTATAAGTGGTGAAGCTTATGGGGAATTTGGTTGTGTTAACAAGCTCAATGTGTTTCTAAACTTGTTAATGGAGAGTGATAAGTAGTTACATCAAGAATTAAGGTGTTGAATGCATTATGAAGTATTACAAGCGAGTTGAGCTTGGCATAGGTTTGTATTGGAGCTGGTTTTTTGTTGGTACTGGATTTATTGCCAAGAAATATGGCCAACAAAATAATGGACCCAACCACGATCTGGGCCCATTAAGTCACGACTCGATCAGCCAAAGACTAACATATTCACTAAAGGCCGGATCAAACCGAAGGAGGTCGACATCGAAGCGAGGACATCGACCCTTATCAAGATTGAGTCTTCGTCAGTTCCAACAACCTCCGCGAAACACGGACGTGGAATGAGATCGCCGCAAACATAGGTTAGTAAGAAGATCGGAACAAAAAAGAAACAAGATCGAATCTATAAAAAGAGGAGAAGTCATTCTCAAAGATATTCGTTATTCTACACAAATCCCCTCGACAAAAGTATTATGTTCTCTTTTTATTTATACATTCGATTCATTCATTGTATAAGTTCTAGTTTGACAATCAATCCTAAATACATATTTGATTCATAGGAAATCTGTATCATTATTGTTCTAAGTCAAAATCCAGGACATACAAATTCTTGGTGTGAATCTTTGATCTCATATTTGGTGCCGTCTGTGGGAGCTACCATAGATCTATAGTCAAAAGAATCAAATATAGGTTTCAATATAGAGAAATGAATCCAAATCTACATGGCACCCCCTGACACTCCACCGCCAGTCGACCATGAGCAAGTGATCGATGTCATTCCCCAGAACACCACTGGAGTTAATAACACTACGGGTCAAACCGACAACGTTATGACGATATTAGCCTCGATCCCTACGACGTCGGCACCAATTGGCTCCATCGCTCAAACAATCGTGACAAGTCAGACTCCTATGAATACTTTGTCAGGGTTCAACAACAAAAACAGGGGGTATGGATCAGATCCGATACCGTTTCCGCATCAGTGAGGCGAGTTTGGATCACTCTGATCCAACTCAACAAAACTCATGTCATACCGTGACAAAATTTGGATGACCTCGCTGATGCTTAACTATCTGGTAAGTCAAACGCGTAGCAACGAGGCTAACATCCGGACTAAGGAAATCGCCAAACACGCTTTGGCTGCTCAGCTCGCTGAAAAGTAACAACGCATTAACACTCGTTTCAAAGAGCTTACCAATCAAAACCCTGGAGATCGATCTACAGACAATCGGCGACCTCCTCTGAGTCCTCCACCTCGTACTCGCATGGACTTCTCTCAGGTCAGATCTCCTGATCCCAGAATATGTCGTCGGCACGTCTAACAACGGATTTTATCCTACGTTGACACCCACGGCGACACCGTTCTCTTTTAGCTCGAGCTCGCTGGCTGGAGATCTCAATGGATCAGCAGATAGAATGCTACCCATACCGCCTCCTTACCAAAAAGTTCCAGTATCAGACCAAGATGGCTCGGGGGCTCAGCCTTTGCTTTGAGCTCCCCCCTCCTATTAGATCCAGTTCAATCTAGTTTCAGACTCCTCGAGCTGACCAAAAAAGATCGATCACAATAATCAACCAAATCGATCCGATTTATAACAGACGTCAACTGTCGGCTCAACCACAAACACAGTTCGCCCCGTTGGCAGTTGGTGAACACAACTTGCTGAAACAATACTATGAACAGGCAAACACCCAATTCATTAGCCTAAACTTACGAGTCCACATGGCGACTAGTGTGGAACCAGACATCGAACGAGTGATCGAAAAAATGCGTCAGATAGCTTTCACATATCGGGTTCGCTCTCATCAGGTTGCGGGAAATGAGAAAACACAAGTTCCCAGAATTTTCAGGAAAGTCAGACCCAAAAGCTCACATAAGAGCGTTCAGAATTGCGATGTCTTGCGTCCAACTGATGGACGAGGAAAGATACCCTTCTTTTGCAGACTCTTCGCAGAAAACCAGCGGGCCAAGCCTTAGAGGGGTTTGCCGGACTGGAAGAAAAATCTTTCAACAATTTCAACCAGTTAGGGACAGCTTTCTAGAAACAATACTATGTTTTCATCAAGATCAAAACCAATTTGGCAGTCCTGTTTAACATCTCTCAGCGCCTGATGAGTCACTTCGTTCATATATCGATCGATTAAAATAGGCCAAGGCAAGAATTGCAAACATAAATGATGAAGTCACGCTACAAGCGCTGAGACGCGGACTATTGTTTACTTCCGAGTTCTGCAAAGAGCTGGCCTTCGGCGAACCAATCTCTCTTGACGATGCTTTACATCGCGCCACGTCGTTTACTCGCCTCGAGGAAGAAACTGCTCTCCACACCGAAAAGTATCAAAGGAGAAAAATCATTCGAGCTCACCGAACAACAATAGTCAAAAAGATTCTTGTAAATCCAGAACCATTAACGCAGTCGAGAGTCCAAAAGGATCGCGTAAGTTCGAGTTTGAGAAAGACAAATATTAAGAATTTTACAAGAAAAAGGGTCACTCCACAGAAGAGTTCTATACTCTAGCTAATTAGAAGTAAAAAAAATGATACGCAAAAAAGAACCAAGAATCCGAAGTCGAGGAAGAAATGTTCCCCGACGATAAGGAAAACAAAACAACCAAAGAGTCGAACACAAAAACCATCTCAAAATGAAAGAGAGAAATCTAAGGAAGAGGGAACGCATGATGCCCCTCCCCATTGTTCCCAAAAATGAGTCAAACTCGTACTCGGTGAACTTAGCCTATGCGGCGCCACGGAGGGATCAGCATTTTCACCACCTCCAGCTCCAAGGAAAATCCTAGCTCACGCATTAGCTTCCCCCATTTTTTTGGGGGGGGGGGGGGGTGTACAGACTATACCCCCTAAACGAGTCGACTTCATATTTGGTGGCACTAATCTATGCCGAGACTCGGTCAACTCGATCACAGTTTAGAGGAGATTCGAGACAAATAAACGGGAAGAACCCCAGTACAAGGCCTAGATCACAAAATCACCTTCAATGAGAATGATACACTCGAGCTGAACAAACCGCACCACAATGACTTGCTCGTCTGCTTAGTAGTTTAATGATTGATACAGGAAGTTTGGTCGATGTCTTCTTCTACTAAACCTTTAAGAAGATGGAGTTCAATGACTCCAAGATCGCCGAGCGACGAAAAACCCCTCTTCAGGTTTGCTGGTGAAACAACATACTCACTGTGATATGTCTTCGCACCGGTGATAGCCGGCGGAGTTCAAAGAATGACAGGGTTCATCATAGTATATCGAACGGCTCCTTATATAGCCATCATAGGTCGACCTTAGATATAATACATGAAAGTTGTACCATCGACCTACCATCAGTGCATAAAGTTCCCAACTCTGAAAGGAGTAAAAACAGTTTACGAAAGTAAAAAAATCTTCCTGAAATTGCTACATGAACGAGTATAATCAAATACAAAAATCCTCTACATAAAATTAAATGATCAGGAGGATATTGCCAAAATGCGAACCAAAAGGCAAAACGACCCTAGTCAAATAGGACCCCCAAATACCTCACAATCTAAGTTTGCATAGACGAAACTCATCCTGAAAAATGCGTTGGCTTCGGAGCCAACCTCTAGAACTCAATCAAAAACGAACTGATAACTTTCCTCAAGCAGAACGCCGATTTTTTTGCCTGGTCTTTGGTCTATATGAAAGGAATCAACATCGACGTCACTGGTCACAAGTTAAACGTCGACCCGACTTATAAACCGGTTAGGCAGATATGTCGTAAACTTGGCCGATAACAAGCTCAAGCTGTTAACGACGAGGTCGACCGGTTAGTCGAAATTGGGTCGATTAGGAAGGTAAAATACTCCGACTAGTTTGTGAACCCAGTCGTAGTCAAGGAAAAGAATGGAAAATTGAGAGTATGTGTCGACTTCACATACCTCAATAAGGCATGTCCGAAAGACAGATTCCCAGTCCTATAGATCGACTTAGTGGTAGAAGCAATAACATGATCAAATATTGATGAACCCCGAGGACCAAGAAAAGACCTCGTTCATAACAGATCAAGGCACCTACTGCTACAAAGCAATGCCTTTTGGGCTCAAAAATGCAGGAGCTTCTTATAAACGTCTCGTCAACAAGATGTTTGCCGGACTATTGGGTAAACCATGGAGGTCTACATCGATGATATGTTGGTCAAATCATCTAAGTGAGAAGACCACATCGCCCAGTTAAGAGAATGCTTTGCCATTCTCATCAAATACGGGATGAATCTCAACCCCGCAAAGTGCACCTTTGGTGTCCCATCAGGAGAATTCCTAGATTAACTGGTATTCGAAAGGGGAATCGAAGCAAATCCCAAATAAATCGCAACATTCTTGGAGATGCAGTATCCAAAGACAATGCGATAATTCTAAAGACAAACTGGAAAATAGCAGCTATGAACCGATTCTTCCACAAGTCGACCGGTAAATGTCTTCCCTTCTACCATCTCCTCTAAGCGAATAAGAAATTCCATTAGGATGAGAAGTTAGAAGAAGCGTTCACCCCGTTCAAAGCTTATCTAAGCGAACCCCTGATACTAGCGAAGACACTATAAGGAGAACCTCTTTACCTCTATGTAGATTTATCTTCGGTAGTAGTAAGTGGGGTTCTAGTTATCGAAAAACAGGGCGACCAAAATCCAGTCTACTACGTCAACAAAACTTTGATCTACGCAGAAACTAGATACCCTGCAATGGAAAAACTTTCACTAGCACTTGTTACATCGGCTCGAAAATTTAGCCCTACTTCCAGTCGCACTCGATCATAGTCATGACTTTGCAACCATTGAGGACGATCCTTCACAATCCTTTCCAGTCAGGTCGACTGGTAAAATGGGCTATCGAACAGCGAATACGAAATCGAGTTCATGACTAGAACATGCTTAAAAGCTCAAGTATTGGCCGATTTTATAATTGAACTGCCTCCAACTACTGACCTTAAGCCATCCTCTTCCAAAATATGGACTCTTCACGTCGGCATTGCGTCTTCATAACAAGGATATGGAGTCGGAGTGAAACTGGTATCTTGATAGGGTCAGGTTTTAATCCTATTCTACTGAAAGTGCACAGTTAAGTGGTTGTAGTATATAGGGTATCGAATCCACAGAGACTCTGGTCTCGATAGATTAAGAACTATAGAGATTTAAACTAAGAAGAAAGCAATGTGAAGTAAACTAAATAGCAGTGCGAGAAAGTAAACAAGTAGCAAGATTATCGGTTGTGAAAGCAGTTAATTAAGGGCGCTAAGTCTAGGGCGTTCTCAGGAAATCAGGAACATAGGCAATCAATCAAGCGGGATCTAATTAAGAACTGTTCTAGAACTCAAACACAGATATAGAATTAACCAACTGTCGTTGCGAGAATTCTCTAAGTTTAAGTGCAGCAATCCAAATTCCTTTGCAATTACTAACAGATTAAACTAGCTTTAAGATCAAGTTTGATATGTTCACAATTCAATTAAACCAAATTCCTTTGCGAGTAATTCAATTGCTCATCTAGGTTCTTTCTAGCTAATTAACCAACTGTCGTTGCATCAATCAACCTAACATCATAAATCTGGATAGCTACTTCAGATTAAGCATTAAGAACAATCCTAGATGAAGAACTAGCAGATATGAATCCCTACAGATTGATTAAACTATAATTCCATGAAATCCCTTGTGAGAATCCCTAAACCTAACAGGTAATCTACTCAGACATGTTCATCAAAACCGAAGACATCTTGAATAGAAAACCAAATATCATAAAACAGAATAAAGAACTGGGGTTCGAAATCAAGTCTCTTTCGAGAACAAGATCAGCCCCTAAAACTCTCTCTGAATAAAATAAAGCGTAAGTAAAGCGTAGCCTAAACAATGGCTTAAAAACCCTAATATAATGGTCTAAAGTCGGCTGGGCTTCTTTGTAATTATGAGAAACTTCTGGGCAAAGTTGCAATATCCAAACTCTTCTCATTAAACGCCGAGAATTTGTCTGCGTCAACCTTGTGTCGATCGTTGCACATGATGTGTCGATCGACACAGGTCTGTGAATTTCACAGTGAAGTCCATCTCTCGGGTCAATGCTCCAAAATGCTCTAAATAGCTCCATAATCTCCAATTCCGCTCCAAACATGTCTAGACCTGTAAACATACTAAAAAGACTCCAAAACATAACATAAGACTCGATAAATAAGATATATACCATGGCTAAAATCCCTAAAATCCATGGTATATCAACTCCCCCACACTTAGCTCTTGCTTGCCCTCAAGCAAGTAAAGAACCAAAGTATAAGGAAAGAAGTTTGAAAACACAGAAACTCATTTCGTCTTAGGAACTTTCGCATTCACATTCACTTAGTAATCCATTGAAAACTTTCCTACAGAACTCAAGACCACAATGTACTTCCCCCACAATTAGCAACTGTCCCAAGTAAACTCCACAATCACATTCACGCATTTAAATTCACCCTACTGACTTCTGCAAGTATTTAAGTGCGGTCTCACCTAAGGAGTATCGATCAAAGGGCACATGGACTCTTACCTTGTCAGCTCTAGACCACCATACTATCTTTCTCTGGTCCCTTTCTTCTCTTTTCCTTTCCTTAACAACTGATTTTTCCCCACTGGGTATCATTTTTTTTTTTATCAGTGTTCTTCCCGTTAAGGGGTGTACTTTGGACACATTCCATGGATGCACATGATATGATAGTTGTAGCTACCACTCCCAGAGACCACTTCGGAGTTACTAACTCATCCTCAGTTTATTATCTTTTTTTTTACTTTATGGAAGGGGAGAAGGGAACCAAATAGGACAGGTTTACAAGCGGTGTCAGAACTAACAAAGAAATCCGACTCAAGGTATACCAAGCCCTTAGGTGAGAAAATTAAGTCAGTATTAATGGTGAAGTCAGTAAAAGGATCCTCTGATACCTGAAGTGATATGGGTGTTCTCAGTAGGCTGATCCGTGTTGGGTTTTCTAACAGTCATAAAGGCTCTGCAAGTCTGTCCAATGGTTACTTAGTTCCTGTTCAAGCGAAAAATTTCTTCGAAAAATCATAGTTTCATACAGATTTTGACTCAATAAAACAATTTTGAAAAACAAAGGACTGACTCATAAGAAAACAAAAGCGTGCGTCAGTAGCTACCTCCCCCACACTTGAACTACACTGTCCCCAGTGTAATCCAGCTTAGGCTCGGTGAGAAAAATAATCAAATTGAAACAAACCGAAAAGTTTCAGATTACTTATTGTCGTCGCCCTGTGTCGATCGATGCCACAAGGGTGTCGATCGATGCAAGGCGAATATGCTCGCGGTTATGTAGATAACCGATGTCTGAACCGCAATCAAATCGGTAAACCATGAATCGCAACTGCATCGACCGATGCACAATATGTGTCGATCGATGCAGTGCGATTTTTCCTTTTCTCTCGGCTCAGAACACACTCAAAAAGAAAAATCAAAACACCAAAATCAAAACAAAAAATGAAAAGAAAAACGAACCTACTAGTGGGTTGCCTCCCACTCAGCGCTTTTTTAAAGTCAGTAGCTTGACTATGGGAAAGGAATCTGACTCATGGGGGTTTCAACAGAGACTTTGAGTGTCTTTGTGAATATCTCTTCATCCAAGGTGGCGTATAGGCATTATGATCATGAGGTTTGCCAAGGAACAAAGGAAGAGATGAAGCTTGGGTGGGATTCTACACATGATGTGTCGATCGACACAGGTCTGTGAATTTGACAGTGAAGTCCATCTCTCGGGTCAATGCTCCAAAATGCTCCAAATAGCTCCATAATCTCCAATTCCGCTCCAAACATGTCTAGACCTGTAAACATACTAAAAAGACTCCAAAACATAACATAAGACTCGATAAATAAGATATATACCATGGCTAAAATCCCTAAAATCCATGGTATATCATATCTCCAACTGGAGAATTGTTAGAAATGTCCTTTAGGCTAGGCGTCATTGCATCAAATAACGAGGCAGATTACGAAGCACTTATAGCCGGGCACATACTCACTATAGCGATCGGATAACGAATAATAGATGCTTTTCAGTGACTCTCAACTGGTTATAAGCCAGTTCTATGGCGAGTACAAAGCCAAGACGAGTGAATGGAAGCATACCTACGAACAGTCCATAGCTTCGGTGATCATATTGATTTCTTCGATATAACCTGAATCCCGCGAGGTGAGAACACCGCAGCTGATGCCCTCACAGCCCTGGCTTCGCCATCCAATCCAAACCCGAAAATAATCATACTGGTTGAAGAGATTGAGAATCCAAGCATCTACATCTCAAAAAGTCCTTGTCCCTAAAACAAGACAACCCCATTCAAAGGAACAATATTCGCAAGTAGGCACCTAGCTAAGGGCCCAGTCTTGACATCGCCGATATCGACAATGATATCGACCCAAGAAAGGTTATATGCATGGTAACGCACCTGATGGCCCCATCAAATCTGCCTCCAAAAGTGAAACACTTTAGTCTAATGCCGAACAAGATCATCTGGTACATCACCAACGGCGAAGTACCACCATATAAGTGGGCGGCCAGGAAACTCAAAGAACAGAGTGCGAAGTACTGCATAAAAGAAGGAAAGATCTTCAAGAGAAGTCTTTTCGGACCATACCTCAAATGCATTAACGGCAAAAAAACTTGAAGTGTGATCACTCATGCTTAAAAGGGATCTAGCGGGAGTCATTTCGGAGGGCGAGCTCTAGCCATTCGGATCAAACGACAAGGATTCTTTTCGCCGACCATGGCCGCTCAGAGCGAGGCTTTCTCTGTGAAATGAGACAAGTGCCAGAGGCACGCCCCTATGATCCATCAACCATCGTAGAAATCCCTTCGATCTCTTCGCCATATCCTTTTATGCTATGGGGAAAGGACATAGTGGGACCATTAGTTGCATCGAGAAATAAAAAAGTGATGCACCTACTAATCATGACAGACTACTTCACAAAATGGATCGAAGCCGAGTCCTACAAAAAATAAAATACATACACATAAAGGAGTTCGTTTGGCAAAATATAATCTATCATTACCTCATGAGATTGTCACCGATAACGGAACCCAGTTCATTTCGAACATATTTCAAACGTTCTGGAAAACTTGGAACATCAAGTTGACCTACTAGCAAAGGCAGCCAGCAAGTCGATCATGAATAATCTTAAGAAAAGGCTCGATGAGTGTAAGTCGAATTGGAGCGACGAACTCTGAGCGGTACTATGGGCTTATGGAACTACTCGCAAATCCACCAGATAAACACCTTTCTCTCTACCTGATATATCATGGTTTCTATGGGTTTTTAACCATGATATATGTCTTTGTTATCGCGTCTTTAATATGTTTGGAGTCTTTTATAGTCTTCTACAGGTTTTAGCACATATGGAGTACGTTTGGAGATTATGGCGCATTCTGGAGCCACTTAGAGATTTCATGCTGAAGAGTAGGATTGGTATGATGCTTGGAGATTGGTGTCGATTGGCACACCTTAAGTGTCGGTCGATGCAGAGTCGATGCCGAAGGCGCTCAGTTTACTGTAAGTTTATTGGCCCAAGATATCGTTCCTTCATGCCCGATATTCACATCTCAGCAGAGTGTCGAACGATGAACCTTAGGAATCGATCGACACAAAAGTCCATCAGATGATTCTCGCCGAATTAGTGAAGATTTTAGATATTTCCAACTTGGCCCACAAGTTTCTCATTATTATAAAGAAATCCAAAGCGTGTTTTAGCTATTATATTAGGGGTTTTAAGCCATTTTTAGGCTACCTTTTTACTTACGTTTTTTTTAACATTGAGAGATATTATGAGGTTTTTGGGGCTGATCACATACTCAACAGAGAGAAGATTTCGAACCCATGTTTCTTATTCTCTTTTATGATATTGAGTTTTCTATTCATCATGTCTATTGTTATGATTGTCATGGTTGAGTAGTTTACCAGTTAGGTTTAGGGATTCTAATTAGGGATTTCATGGAATTTTTAGGTTAATTGATGAATTAGGATTCATACTTTCTAGTTCTTTGTCTAGGTTGATCTTAATGCTTAATCTGAACTGGTCACTTAGATGATTGATATTAGGTTATTGGTGCAGCGAATGATTGTTAATTAGCTAGAAAAGAACATTGATGAGAAATTTGTCTATTCGCAAAGATATTTGGTTTAGGGAAATTGTGAACGAACAAGCCTGAGATTTAATGCATGTTTAGAACTCTACAACTCGTAAAGAAATTCGGTTTTCTAGGTTGTTAGACATAGTTAATATTCGAAAGGAAAGTTGGTCTGTTATACTTCAGTGATTCTTGTTCTATAACCATTTTTAATTTGATCTTGATTGACTGATTACTCTATATTCTTGATTTCTTGAGAACTCCCTTGATCTGACACCTTTCTTGTCTGCTTACAACCTGTTTATTTAATTTCCTGCATTGCTTTATTTTCTAATTCATTGTTCTATTTAGCTTAATTCGACGCTTCATAGTCTATCGTAAGATTCTTGAGTCTTTGTGGATTCTACCCCTATATACTACAATTGCATATATGTGCACTTGTAGTGTAGCTCTAGAGAATTAAAACTTTGAGCATATCAAGTTCTTGACACCGTTTTTGGGGACTCTTTTGAGTCTTCGATAGATTTAAGCTTAGAGTTTAGACTAGGTTTTTCGTTTGTAGTTTAACTAACTACTTTCTTGTATTGTATCATTTGTGTGTTTCAGGTTGCGTGCAGAACATCTGCGTCGATCGACACCTTCTTGGCATTGATCGACATAGCTCGCGACTTCAGCATCGATCGACTCTTCGTCTACTTTGGTCGACACAGTGCTCGTGAATCAGACAGCGAATGCCTAATCATGAACTAAGGAGTAACCGGACAAAGAACATTTGTTTCTTCAGAACAAGCAGCTTTCAAAGCTAGAGCGATCAAGCCGGAAAGAACATAAACCAGTGAAGATGTTGAATCCTAATGTTGTGGTGTTGACTCAGGATGAAACTCGTGTTCTGAGAGACCTTGATAGTAATGCCTACAACAATCAGGGTCAGGAAATTGATGGGCAAGGAAATCCCATTGTAGCACCAGTTGTTGCTGTGAGCGCATATCAAGCTGAAGGTGTTGAACAAGCTGTTGGTGCAGTTGTTGCACATGTGGAAGGGAATGAGAAAGCTAGGAGGACTCTTGCTGATTACAACAGACCTGGCGTGTTCTACACTAACAGGTCTGCAATCAGACCTCCTCCTATTCAGATGAATGACTTCGAGCTGAAGACTACCTATTACACTCTTGTTGGACAGCTTTGTTCCATGGTCATCCGCATGAGCATTATATGGACCATATCGAAAGATTTGAGGATATAGTTACAGGAATGAAGCACAATGGAGTGAGCTATGACTTTTGACATAACAAGATTCTCCCTCACTCTCTTGGTGGGAAAGCTGCAAATTGGCTGAAGCCGATTCCACCAGGTACTCTTACCACCTAGGATGTGGCAAAGAAGAAGTTCCTTCAAAACTTCTATGATGATGCTAGATCTGATCAGCTGAGAGAAGACATTCTCCAGTTCAAACATGGTCCTTCAGAACCTCTAAAGGATGCTTGGATACTTTTCAAGATGTATCAACACGACTGCCCACATCATGGTTTCTCTAAAGTTTGGCCGTTGGGAATTTTCTTCAAAGGTGTAGAATGGTTGTATCAGATGGCATCTGATGCTGCCAACAATGGAAACTTCAACACGAAGTCTCCAGAGCAACTAAGGAGCTGATTGAAAACTTGGTGTCTAGCAATAGCACCAAGAATGCTGATTTGGAGAGGAAGCGTTCTGGTGGAAAAGTGGGTGGAACTCAGATGGCATAGATGAAGAACAAGATAGTAAATGTTAACATCATTCGAGTTGGTTAGAGGCAGGTCCACTTTGCTACAGATGTAGAGACTTTTGAACCAGTTGATGAATCAGAGAATGTTAACTACATAGCAGGAACTGGTTATCAAGGTCAGAGATATGAGAATCAGTAAGGAAAAACTTGTGGCTACACTCCAAAGCCTTTATTTCAAATACCTTTCTAGCGGAACATCTCATTTTCTAGAGACTATGGTTTTTCATCATACCAGACTCCTCCTCCACCTAATGAGCAGTCTGAGATCAAAGCTAAGTTAGAGAAGCTTCGGGAAGGTCAGCAAAAGATTACAATGAACTTTAATGGGAAGATAGATGCTATGTACCTGGATTTGAATGGGAAGAACGAACATCTGAGCACCCATGTCAAAAATCTAGATGTTCAAATTTAACAGACTGTTGGACCAGTGCAAAGGAAAAATAGACCTGGAAGAACTGAGCATAATCAAAAGCAATACGCCAATGTTTTCATTATGGAGAATGAAAATAATCTAGTACATGAGAAAGAAGATATCAGAGCTGCTGCTCTAAACGAATTGTCTATGTCGGCCTGCAGCATGGATCGACATGCCACTGGTGTCGATCGACGCATGATTCCTCAGAATGATGTTTTGAGTTTTGATGAAGTTTTCAATGGTGGGGTGACAAACCTTGATCGATACAGAGGGCTCGATGCAACATAGCATCGGCCGACACAGAACTTATCCCAAGGGAAAATGTGCTTATCAGAAGCCAGCATCAATCGACACTATTATGGCATCGGTCGACACTTTGCCGAGATGAATGAAACAACTTGCAACAATCCCAGAGCGGATCTATAAGACTCCTTCACCCTTTTCTAGAGTTCCTAAGAGGTCCTAACATGAGTTGGATGAAGCTAAATGCATGGCAGTGGTGGATAAGAAGCTGATTAATATTCCACTAGTTGATGCCCTAAATAAATACTCTTTTCTGCAGAGATATGTGAAAGTCACGATCTCCTCATATGAAGATTTGAAAGAAGAGGAGTTGATGGTTTTTAAACAGGTCGGTGAAGTGTTACAGAACCGGATTCCAGATAAGCTTCCAGACCCATGAGTCTTTTTCTATACTATTCCATCTTCAAGGACAGCTTCAAGCGTTCTCTATGTGACTTATGATATGGAGTGAATCTCATGACATACTGTGTGATTGTGAGATTGGGGCTGATGGACTTCCAGTCTACTTGGACCTCTCTTATCCTATATGATCGATCAAAGAGGATTCCAGAAGGAGTCCTAGATGACATTCCTATCAGAGTTGGAAACTACTTGATTCCAACAGACTTTGTGGTGCTGAAATAAAAGGTAAAACTAGATGATCCTCTGCTGCTTGGTAGATCCTTCTTGGTTACAGCTGGAGCAGTTATTGATGTGAGTCGCGGTCTGATTGATCTCCATATGGGAGATAAGCCTTTGTTGTTCATGATGGACAAGCTGCGGAAATCCACCATTGATGGTAAGACCTGCAGTATTGAGGTGGAATCAGAAGTTCAGATTGGCGAGGCTAAAGTGTCTGATATTGGAGAGGAGAAGATGGTGGTTCATTCTAAGCCTACTCTAACATCTTCAGAGCATGCAACTGCTCATAATCAGAAAGCTCCAGACATTTCACTTCCACCAAATAAAAGGTAAGAACTCTCTCGACTTAAGCCTCCTAACCACATTGATGTGAATTGAGGAAAACGCAGTATCCCACCCACACTTCGATCCCACCTTGGTTCTATTACATTTCCTTTGTACAACTCATGATCCCAAAGCTTATACACAACCTTGGATGAGGAGACATTCACAGAGGTACTCATTGCCTCTGTTGAATCCCTCAGGAGCCTAATCTCTTACTCATAGTCAAGCTATTGACTAAAAACAAGTGCTTAGTGGGAGGCAACCCACTGGTGAGTCTGTTTTTACTTTATTTTTCGCTCTAGTTTTTTTGTTGCTTTAATTTTTATTGTTTTCGTATGTTCAAGGCATGAGAGCAGGTCACTGACACATACTACTAAAAAAAAAGCATCAATCGACACACATTCTGTATACAAGAGAAGAAAGGAACCAGAAGTTGACAGTCTTTTGATTAGGTACTGACTGAGTAAGATTCCATGTGTCCTCTGATCGATACGCCCGTGGTGAGACCGCACTTAATTTATTGTAGAAGTTAGTATGGTGAGTTTGAATGCTCTGACTTGATTGTGGAGTTTACTTGGGACATGTGCTAAGTGTGGGGGAAGTAAATTGTGGTCTTGATTTCTGCAGGCTTGTTTTCATGTGGATTACTAAGGATGTGAGTGTGTTTCTCCGACGATGAAATGAGTTTCTGAAGTTTTCAAACTTCTTCTCATGGTCTTGGTTTTTTGTTTGCTTGAGGGCAAGAAAAGGCTAGGTGTAGGGGAGTTGATATATCATGGTTTTTATGGGTTTTTAATCATGATATGGGTATTTGTTATCGAGTCTTTTATGTGTTTTGGAGTCTTTTAGAATCTTTTACAGGTTTTAGCACATTTGGAGTATATTATGAGATTGCGGCGCATTCAAGAGCCACTTAGAGATTTCATGTTAAATAGGAGCATTGGTACAATTCTTGGAGATTGGTGTCGATCAACACACATTTAGTGTCGGTTAATGCAGACTCGATGCCGAAGGCGCTTAGTTTACCGTAAGTTTATCGGCCCAATATATCGTTCCTTCATACCCGAAATTCATGTCTTAGCAGAGTGTCGACCAATAAACCTTCGGAATCGATTGACACAGAAGTCCATCAAATTATTCTCGCCAAATTAATGAAGATTTTAGAGATTTCCAACTTGGCCCAGAAGGTTTTCATAATTACAAAGAAGCCCTAAAGCGTGTTTTAGTTATTATATTATGGGTTTTAAGCCATTGTTTAGGCTACTTTTTTACTTATGTTTTATTTTACATTGAGAAAGATTAGGAGCTTTTTGGGGCTGATCAGATACTCGACAGAGAGAAGATTTCGAACCCATGTTTCTTATTCTCTTTTATGCTATTGTGTTTTCTATTCATCATGTCTTTTGTTATGATTGCCATGTTTGAGTAATTTACCAGTTAGCACTACAAGAAATTTGATTACTGATAGCATAACTAGATAGTGTTTTTGATGTTTATGCTATTTTTGACTGAACCGTGAATTAAAGATAGTGTTTGCTTATATGTAAACGCTATTAATGCTCTGAGCGGGAAAAAAATTTCACGCGGGCCAAATTTTTATTGTTTGCGCTAATGAATTATACCCTAAAACGCTATGAGTTCGTTAAGCGTCAAAAATATACCAAACACGCATCGATTACTTTCTGGAGCTCTTTTTCTCTCTTTGTTCAATCTGTTCATGAGCTATAAATCTCTAAACCCTCTCGATTTCGCACTCTGACACTGAATTTCGGGTTTCTTGCATGTTCATCATCTTGGCTCGATTTCGCACTTTACACTCAATTACTCAGAATCAAAATCGAGTTGGGGTTTTCATCATGAGTTCTGGAAGTGAAGATTCGTGTGTCAACACAATGGGGATTCGAGGATTTCCTGTGAAATGTATGTGTGGTCGTAACTCTGTAATGAAGACGGCGACAACGAAACAAAATCCTAGAAGACCGTTCTTCCGTTGTCCCACATTTCGAAAGGTAATCTCTAAGAAGCCTTTGATTCGAATTTGTGTCGAATTTGGGTCCAATTTGTGTCGATTTTGTGTTGAATCAGAGCAATAATCATAAATTTGGGTCCAATTTGTGTTGATTTTGCATCGTTCTTATACATGACCACTTATTTAAGTGGGTAGAAGAAGCTGTATATGAAGAGGTGACTGATGCACTGCCAATGATAACATGTTTTCAATCTGACATTTGCAAAACTAAAGAGGAGATTGAAGGTATCAAAAACGTGAATGAGGAGTTGATGCAGGAAGTGAGAGATACCAAGCTGGAATTGAAGAGGCTTAGTATGTTCATGAAGCTGGGTTTTGGGTGTCTTTGCTTTGCCATCATTGTGTGTATTGTGTTCATCATGCTTGAGAAATCGATTCATGTGAGGCTCTACTTTTAGAACATGATTCATATATCAAGTAATCTTCCTCAATTTCCAGGAACCTTTGTTTATTTTATGACCTTTTAGGGATTCTTGCAGAAGCGCCTGATTTTGTAGATGAAGCAGAGAACAAACAACAGTTGGACTGAGAAAACTAATCCGCATAACCTAAACCAGGTTAGATACATCTAAGTTTTCTAACAGTTCTATATGAAACAGAAAACTAAAGACAAAACATAAATTCCATACATAATTAAAGATCCAAAACAAGAAAATAAAATAGATAAGTACAACAACACATAGAGTTTAAGTTGTAGAGACAGAGAAGAGACATAGGCTGATAAAACTCAGGTCTTAGAGAGGCACAACAGGACCGTACCTGGTAACATACGGGTCACTATTTGCTAGCTCTCTCCTAAAATTATCAACCTCTACCATCCGGGGGTTGAATCTGTAGTCAGATAAGCCTCTATGAGTTTCTAGTCATGCCTCATCATCACCTCTTAAATACTTATGGATCCTCCACATCTTTAACACCACAATCACCACTCTAAGACCCCTAGTGTTTTCCCACTCATCCCTGAATGAAAAAGCAGTGTCTCCATGTGCAACACACTTAATTCGATGGTCTCTGTCATGCAAAACAAACTTCTGTCATAACGTACTTGTGAATATAGTAAACTTGTGATTATAAATTCTCTTGACTTACATGTTGTCTCTTATGTGGAACACAAGCCGTGACTTTTTACGATCTTCCCAACAGACTCGAAGGGGTTCCACGTTGAAGACCACACCCATTATATCTACAAGATAAGTTTCTCAAATCTGGTTACTTATATCTATTCATGTTTTAGGATTATGTTTTGGTTAGTGTTAAGCAATCATACCGATAGGAGTGTCGATGTTGATGTGAGGGATATGCCCCATACATTTGAAATCCATGTAGTGATAGTTGTTGAGAGGGTCGATGAGTTTGATGCTAGTCCCGTCCATGACACTAAGTCTGAAGGGAGAGTTTACAGGCTTGAAACATGCATACGCATTCTCAACATTGACCCTGAAAATCTCGACCCACTTGCCCTCTTGTTCCTCAAGTCCTTTAAATTTGCGGTCTTCTGATGGATAAATTATCATCTCAGTCTTAGTTCCCTGCAAATTTAGAAATGGTCAGATGTGTTAGTTGCATGTATTTTGTGTTCAATATAAGATTTAAAGTTTAAACTTACAGCCTCGTCTGCCAATATGAAACTCCAAAACGGTCCATCTTCGAAAATGTGATATGAGTGGATCTTGATTATCTTCACTCTAAAACGCCAAGCTTTGAGTTTGTCATTAACTTCCAAGTCCGCAAGTTTGTTGTAGTGAGGCATGATGTTATCGAATGTCTTGTGATTTTTTTCTTTTGTGTGGATTTGCAGAGAAAAGCAGATGAGGAAGAAGAAACATAACTCCCTCTATTTAAATGAAATAACCGTAAGACAAGTGAACAATTTCTATTGTTTTTTTTTGTTATTATTTTACTAATTAATTTGATTTGAAATGACTTGCAGAGAGGTGTAATGATGGTTAACTCTGAAGAGATGCAACTCTTCGAGTCTTCAATATACTCATAGCTTATCACCTATAATTTTCATTTATTGCATTTGGTTAAGAGATTTTTGGTATGCTTGCATGCATTTGGTTTAACTTCTCATTCATTACATTTGGTAAGAGATGGTTCAATCAATTGAGATTTAATTTTATAAAACCGATTTGCCAAGGCAAGCATGAATGTATAATCGGAAGATTTTTCTGATATGGTTGCAGGTGAATGGAATTCTGATTGAGGAGTCAGTGCTGTGGGAGTAACGAGATCGGTACAGTTAAGCATACGGATCGTTACAGTGGTAAGTTATCCTTGTCTTGTGTTTCTGCTTTGAACATTGCAGTTAAAAACATTTCGAGTTTTTACTGAGTTAAGGCTATTGTACAGGATTCATAGCGATGTATGCTGCATTAGCCAACATAGATGTTGGTTGCTACTTGATTTCCAAGTCACCAATTTATCTCGAAGGAGAAGGTAGACTGTTGAAGTACAGAGAGAAACGGCTCTAGGAGAGTGGTCGCATGGTGATTGTTCTTGTTGAAGGAGCATGACAAGATCCATTGTCTTCTATTGGATTGTGTATTGGTTGCTGCTTGATTCTTGTTGGTAGACTATTGAAGTATAAGTTTTTTAAACTTTGGTTTTGACACTAAATAGAAGTATACTTTTAATTTAGTTGAGAAATGAGATAAGACATTCTAACTAAGGATTTATATACATCCTAAAAAGTCCAATTTACTAAAGAATTACTAGTGTATGAAATCAAAACCACATCTATACCCTAAACCCCAAAACTTCTTTTTATTTCTCACTTATTATTATACTTGTTGTATAGACAAACTAATGATAATTTCTTTTAGAGTATAAATAAGGTTTAGGGTTTGAACCCTAATCCTATACCCCAAAACCATAAATCTAGGCTATAAACTCAAACCTAAAAAACTTAAATCATACACATGTAACATTAAACCCTAAATCTAAAACCTAAATTCCTCACTAAAGACAAACCATAAACCCTAAATTTATTAATCCTTAATCATAAACAATAGATTTTAAAATTTTAAAACCTTAACTCTTCTTCATAAACCCTAAAAATTTAATCATTAATTATAAACACTAGATTTTAAATTTAAAAATCTTATCTCTCTACCCTAAACCCTAAACTTTTAACCTTTAAGCATTTAACATTAATTTTTTAAACATTGAATAATATAACAAAAATTAAATACTTTGAAAAAATATAACAAACATTGAATAACGTATAAGTTAATCTAAACCCTAAACCACATATTGTAAAATAACACATTAATTAAATGACAAAAAATTTTAAAAGGAATAATATAACAAAAATGTTAAACTTGAAACTATAAAATAAAAAATCTGGTCTTAACAAAAACAAAAAAAAACTTGTTTTCTATTGGTTAAGACAGAGAAATAAGGATCACCCTTTTTTATTATCCACCGTTAGATCATATTAAAATCAACGGACAAAACATATTGTCTTCAATTCCTCTCTTCCTCTTCTCACGGGCACCTTTTTGTCACGAAAGCTCATTCTCATCACATACAAGTTTCTGCAGATTAAGCCGCCCATCTCTTCCATGGTTTCTGACTTACGGTTTCGAGGGTTGCAATTAGGGCTCCATGGTTTCACGAAAGCCCCTTCTTATCGCTTTCCAGGTCTCACTTTATTCTGAATTAAGGTTTCTTCTTTTGTTTGTTTTGGGTTTTGATTTTTCGATTTTCAGTTTTAAATTGAGTTTAGTTTTTCAATAATCCGATTTTGTGTTTGGATTCTCCGAAGATTTCCGTCACCGTTGGTAATCTTAACATGTTTGTTGGGTTTTTGGCTGGTTCAGGGAGCTGGGATTGTTCGTCTCTGCGACGTTGGTGCTGCAATTCAGGAGGTCAGAGTCGCGGGTTTCTTCATTGGCTCATCGGGAAACAAGATGGCGGAGGTTGTGGTGGAAGATGAACTCGACGGTGGAGGTGGTGGTTGCAAAAGAATATGATGGCGTAGATGGTTATGGTGGAAGGAGAACATGGAGTTGGTGGTGCAGACATGACGACGGCTCATTGCAAGAGACACGAAATTAGCTTACGTTTCTTTTTTTTTTTGGTTTGATAGAACCGGTTTAAATCAGATTTTAAGGATTTTGGGATTTGGTTTCTTCTTTGGTCTGGTATAACAAATTGTAATTAGTATCCAATATTAATTTTCAGTTAATTAATAAAGTATTTAATTATTGTAATACCATTTTCATTTTATTTAATTCTTTCATTTATGATTGTATAATTAATTGTGTAATTTAGTTTTTTTTATTAATTTCATATTCATAATAAATAGCTCATATATCAAAAATATGTATAGATGATATTTACATAATGCTATTATATAGCTAATTCATAATATTGAATAAATGCTATTGTATTATAATCTATTGCAGATATTAAAACGCTATTGTATTATAATCTATTGCAGCACTAAAACGCTATCTTAAAAATACAGTTCATAGCATTTAAGAAAAACTCTATCTAAAGTGTCAGACTTTTTATCGCGGTCGATGACATAGCGGGTAACACAACGCTATTGTATCGATACATAGCGTTTTTCGGCAGCTATTAATACGCGAATTTCTTGTAGTGTAGGTTTAAGGATTCTAATTAGGGATTTCATGGTTTTTAGGTTAATTGATAAATTGGGATTCATACTTTTTAGTTCTTTGTCTAGGTTTATCTTAATGCTTAATATGAACTGGCCACTTATATTATTGATAGGTTGAATTGTGCAATGAAAGTTGGTTAATTTGCTAGAAAAGAACATTGATGAGAAATTTGTCTATTCGGAAAGAAATTTGGTTTAGAGAAATTGTGAACGAACAAACCTGAGATTAATGCATGTTTAGAACTCTAGAACTCGCAAATTTTTTTTGATTTTATAGGTTGTTTGACATAGTTAATATTCGCAACAAAATTTGGTATATTATACTTCTGTGATTCTAGTTCTCGAACCGTTCTTAATTTAATATTGATTGATTGATTAGTCCATATTCTTGATTACCTGAGAACTCCCTTGACATGATGCCTTTCTTGTTTGCTTACAACCTGTTTATTTACTTTCCTGCATTGCTTTATTTGCTTATTCATTGTTATGCTTAGCTTAATTAGACGCTTCATAGTCTATCGTAAGATTTTTAAGTTTCTGTGAATTCGAACCCTATATACTACAATTGCATATCGGTGCACTTGCGGTGTAGCTCTAGCGAATTGAAACTTTGAGCATATCACTAGCTTACGGTATTGAGGCCGTAGTTCCATCAGAAATCCTTGTGTCCAGCATCCGTCAAAAAGAATGCCCACAAAATGAGGAACTGAATAATCAAATGATAATTGACGAGCTCGGTCTCATCGACGAAGGAAGGAACCACACACTCGTCCGAATCCATAAATACCAACAAGTCGCAACTCGCTACTATGACTCACGGATTAAAACCCGCAGGTCTCAAGTAGGTGAACTCGTCTTTAGGCAAGTGTTCGACTATAAAAATGGGAAGGTCCCTACCAGGTCACCGACATTGTCCAGGATGGGGTATATCAACTCAAATCGGTAGAAAACCAAAGGCAAGAACTGCGACCTTGGAATATCATAAACCTCGAAAGGAATGTTGTGACAAAAAAAAGAATATCATAAACCTCAAAAAATATTTTCACTAAAAATGCTTCGACTATAATCAAACTACGTAAAGACTTGATCCCTTAAAAAGGTACGTAGGCAGCTAGACTTCGAGCACAGTCGTCCCTCCAAACCAATTCCTTTCGCAATCTATGATCTCGTACAAAAGAAAGTGTCATCCTACATGGCCCGATTAATTCCAAACTCCATCGGGGTGGCTCACTACTGAGTTCATCATTATTATTTTTTACAAATTTCTGATTTCACTTAATAAAATCCTTTACTTTTATTTGTCGTGATATGAAATGATCCCAAAATAGCGGTATGAAATTATCCAAAAAAACAAGCGATTTGAAATGATCCCAAAACAAGGGATATGAAATGATCCCAAAAACAAGCGATCTGAAATGATATCGAAAAAAGAAAAAAAATCTGAAATGTTCCCAAAACAAGCAATCTGAAATGATCACAAAACAAGCGATCTAAATGATCCCAAAAAAAAAAGTGACCAGAAATGGTCTCAGCCAAAGATCGATTTTAAAACGACGACATCTAGCAAATTTCAACCTTAAAGGTAAGTCCTTTCTCAAAAATAACTTAATTCTTCGACCTTTACAGCTAAAAGAACTGGGGGACCCGCCCCCTCGCATGGGAAAAATAGTCCTTTCATCCGGTCGACCCCACATTCAGTCGAACTCCAGAAAATAGCAAGTAGATCTCAAAATAAGTTGAGCTCTAAAAATCTTCTTCATGATCTCATCTTGCTTCTTCAAGGCATTAAATGCAAAAGAAATTTTGGTTCGACCTCTCATTTTAAACTTAGCAGATTTTACTCAAAATCTTCCAAGGCATAGCAAAAGTAGTTCAACTTTTTCGAGTTCAATATAAACTCAGCCTAATTAAGGCAATTCGATCGAACTAAGCCACAAAGTATGATCTTCCTAATTTAAAATTACAAAGGAATGGAAAGTATAAAAGCGAGTTCAATATAAGCTTATCATAATCAAAGTGATTCGATCAAGCCGACCCACGAAGTACGGCTTTTCTAAGTTATTTTTAATAGCTAAGGCATGAAAAGTACGAAGTGAGTTCGAGACGAAAGCAGTTCATAAAAATAGTATGTAATAAATCCTCCCAAAATACAAAAGCCCTCCACGAGCAACACCAAACCAAAAATAGAAAGCTCTTCTCGGGCAACACCAAGTTCGAGATTAAAATTAAAAGGCCTTTCGGGCCACACCAAAAAATCTAAAACCTTAAGGGGGCAAAAGAAGGAGAGTCACGAAGAACTGGATAACTTAATAATTTGCTCATCGCCGTCCAATTCCTTCACCCCAGAGGTTGCTCCACCTTTGGACTTCATCACTCCGCAACAAATACAGAAGTAGCGTTCTTCTCCCAAGTCGCGATCCTCTTCTTCTTGGCCAATTTCAGGACCTCATGGATCAGGTTAAGCTCACCAGATGCGAACTTGAAAATAAGCTCGATGTTCACAAGGGTCTCATAAATACGGATCTCCGCACTGGTTTCGGCCTTCCTCTGGTCGAACTTCACTTTGATATCCTTCAATATATCGTGGTACGCTTCGTTCAGCTCTTTCTTAGCGGTGTGGACCATGACCTTAATTTCGGACTCCTTGTCCTCAAGAGCATTGTCCTTCTCCTCCTTATGCTGAACCGCATGTTCACACGCCTTCTGCTTCGCTTTCTCAGCCTTGAACTTTCGTTTGGTAGCCACATTAAGCTTATGCTTCAAGTCCTCCTTCTGGTTAACGAGGTGCATAAGTCGAGCTTCATGCTCCACGTACTCGGACAATTTGCCCTTCAGATCCACCTCCCGGGCTTTAGCAGCATGAAGTGCGAGGATGAGCTCCGCTACCATGTTCTGGGCATCTTCGAGCTCACGCTCGACCTTGGCCAAAAAATTGTTCGTTGCCTCCAGCGACTGCATAAATAAAGCAAGTGCATAAAATTGTTCGTTGCCTCCAGCGACTGCATAAATAAAGCGACTGCAAAAAACTGTTCGTTGCCTCCAGCGACTGCATAGAAAAAGGATAAAATGCCTTAGAAAAAAAAAAGAATAAATCTTACCTTCCCATCCGCGACATCATTTCGGTGCAGGCTTCTTTGAGGGCCATATCACGAATGGTCGGAAGCTTAAAATCCGCAGGCTTAAAATTACTGAGCAAATAAGCACACCCTCTGGTTCATACGCGATAGGACAATCCTTCTGGTGCTTAAAGCGCCAGTTAAAGGACATGCTCCCAATAGACCCTGAAGAGGTCCGCCTCTTCTCCATCTCCTGACTTGCCATTCGCGGCCTCATCTCCACGCCAGTCCGCTGACTCTTTGGAGTGAGAAGCCGAGATATGCCTTGGTTATGGCCATTGGAGCCCTTGGAACCGTTGGATTGCGAGCTGACTTGGACCAAGTCCTTAGACAGAGCCGGCGAAAACTCTTGCTAAGCTGTTGTAGGATGCGAGACCTCGTACTCCTGACCAAACTTGTCTGTCTTGGGAGTCAATGGTGGAGGATCCTGACCAAGGGAAAAGAGTAGAGTATCTCCTACCTCACCTGGCTTTACTTTCCTCGCCAGGTCGACCGGATCCTTTATGTTGCGACGCGTGCTTCCTCTTTGAGACATCTTCTCGTGCGAGGGAGTGCTGGCAACCGAGTTACTATCAAAAACTGTTCCACCTAAGAACAAGCATAAACCTGATTTAGACGATTTATACTTTTAAATCGATGACAAAAACAGGTTTAACTAACTCTTACTTGTTCTGGTCCGCTCCAAAATGTGAAGAGGAGGCTCGATGACCCGGAATGGAGAGGAGTGTTAAGGAGCTGGCGGGAGCTGACTACAGTTGGACTCCCTGTGAGGAGTATCTGAGGAGGTTGATTTTGAGGAGGTATCTGAGGCAGAGGACCTCTAGCAGCTCATATGCGCTCTAGGGAGAAAGCTTCCAATCGATGTCGCCTCTCCTTAATCGAGCTATCAAACTTTTAGTAGCCGGAGTCGAAGGCAACGAGTCAGGAGTCTCTGAAAATAAAATAAAATGGGATTCGTAAGCAGTTCGAGATCGATAAAATTCTAATCAAACTAAAACCCTAGATCTAACCAACGTTGACTCCCCATCGCGTTGGAACGACTGAGTAGTCAAAATCTCTTACGGACGCCTTTTCCACTTTAAAGAAGAAATAGTGCTCCATCCAAACATCACGCGCAGGGGTCTCGTCTAAGATTTTGCTGTGGCGAGGAGAGAGGTAGTACGTCATCGGGGCCCTGGCGTTGTATTTGAAGGAGCATATCGTCAAAAGCTGTTCGGCTCCGATTTCAATCCCTTTTTCGGCATCCCAAACTCCAAGCCCGATGACATACCGAACGAAGTTCGACATCATATGCAGGAATGCGAGATGGAGCTGCGCCAAAACCCATGAGACAGTGCGAGGAATCGGAAGAAAAACTCGCACTTATAATAGGCGTAAGAGGCGCAGCATTATCCCGGCCGGCCCTTCTCCCGAGATTCTGATTCAGTCAGAATGACCATCTCCGCGTCCGCCGGAACCCGGAACTTCTCCCTCAAATTCACCAAGTGATTTAATTTCAGCGTCGAAGCTGGGTGAGGACCGTACGGTTCCGCTAGCTGCTCGCAGTCGTCTATTCTTAGGGGCCATTTACAGTAATCGGCTTTGATGAGAATAAAAGAAAGAAGTTTCTCTAGAAGTGGAACGGAAACTACGGAAGTTCTCACACCAGAGAAATAGAGCGAGAAAGAACAAAAAATTTCGTAAATGAAAAGAGAAAGAAGAGAAGTGGCGTGGATATGTATTGCAGTCATAGTGGGAAACGTGAGGGTCCAACCTCCTTTTAAATAAAATTAATGCTTTCTTTCCTCGAGATCGACGGGATCTTTCACCTCCTTAATCTCAACCATGTATTTTTAGGGATCTCTCGCATCCCTTCATCTAGAACGTACATTTAAAATAATAATCACGAACAAATGGTTAAAGATTAGGTGACTTCCGCGCAAATCGAGGTCGACGAAATTCGTTGAGATCTCAAATCTCAAATGTTCTTTCATAGACCAGATTAATGGGTGACGATAAGATCGCAATATTTACTTTGTCGAGATCGAGGTCGACGCGCTGAGAGTGGAAAAAACTCGTGAACCTCACATTCCTAATCGTTCGTCTCAGGTCATATCAATGGTGAATATTATATAATATTTAGTTACTAATATTGAGGGTGTGCATCGTCCCGATATTTTATACCACACATTAGCCTCAACCTATTAAGCTAATGGGATGGGGGATATTATTGGTACTTGATTTCTCACCAAGAAAATATTTCCACAAAATAATGGACCCAACCACGATCTGGGCCCATTAAGTCACGACTCGATCGGGCCTAAATACTAACATATTCACTAAAGGCCGGATCGAGCCGAAGGAGTTTGAAATCGAAGCGAGGACATTGACCCTTATCAAGAATGAGTCTTTATCAGTTCCAACGACCTCCGCGAATCACAGACGTGGAGAGAGATCGCCTCCAACAGAATTTAGCAAGAAGACTGGAAAATAAAAGAGAGAGGATCGAATCTATAAAAACAGACATTCTCAAAGATATACGTTATTCTACACAAATCACCTCGACTAAAAATATTTGATCTCTTTTCTGTATACACTCGATTCATTTATTGTATAAGTTCTACTTTGACAATCAATCATAAATACATCTTTGATTCATCGGAAATCTATATCATTGTTTTTTTTAATTACAAATCAACGATCATACAAATTTTTGGTGTGAATCCTTGATCTCACAGGAACCAAGACTATAATCCAAGAAACTAGATAGAGGTGCTCTCTCATAAGCAAGTGCAAGTTATTTTGTATGATCATCATGTTCACAAGTGGAGATTAAATTCAGTATTTGGGACCACAAGAAAGCTGCACAAGGAAGACCACAAGATTGACATGTGGATAGGAA
Source organism: Orychophragmus violaceus (assembly GCA_030180135.1). Taxonomy (NCBI): domain Eukaryota; kingdom Viridiplantae; phylum Streptophyta; class Magnoliopsida; order Brassicales; family Brassicaceae; genus Orychophragmus; species Orychophragmus violaceus. The sequence goes on from CM058235.1 coordinate 31,246,451, forward strand.
ATACAACAAGAGGAGCATGTGGTTTTTGTCATCTTATGATCTAGGTTAAATTTTGAAGTTGTCTCCACTATATAACCTCATAGTCGACGTGAGATGGAACTTGGGATGAGCAGCCACACAATGTAGCTTGCTAGAATGAGAGAACCCATGTAAACTATAAGCTTTGGGTTGGGTTTTTTCTCTTGTATTATAGATAGTGTCACCGAGTATCAGGAGTGTGAATCACTTGTAAATTTGTAATCTCAGGGAGATGTAGTGACCCTCATTAATAGGCATAAACTCCTTAAATCGTATGTAATATACCATGGATTTTAGGGTTTTTAACCATGGTATATGTCTTCTTATCGAGTCTTTTAGTGTCCTTTGGAGTCCTATTATCAATGTTTTCAGGTCTAGACACGTTGGGAGCGGATTTGGAGATTATGGCGCATTCTGGAGCAGTTTGGAGATTTAACCCGAGAAGAAGAGTTCACTGCCCATTTCACAGACCTGGGTCGATCGACACAACATGTGCATCGATCGACACAAGGTCGACACAGACTTTTCTCGGCAAGTTTTATCAAGAGTTTGGATATTGCACCTTTGCCCAGAAGTTTCTCATAATTACAAAGAAGCCCCAGCCGACTTTAGATCATTATATTAGGGTTTTTAAGCCATTGTTTAGGCAACGCTTTCAGTTCTAAGTTTTATTTTTATTTCAGAGAGAGTTAGGGGCTGATCTTGTTCTTGAAAGAGAGAGGATTTTGAACCCCAGTTCTTTATTCTGTTTTATGATATTTGGTTTTCTATTCATGATGTCTTCTGTTTCGATGATCATGTCTGAGTAGTTTACCAGTTAGGTTTAGGGATTCTCATTAGGGATTTCATGGAATTACAGGTTGATTAATCTGTTAGGGATTCATACTTTCTAGTTCTTCTTCTAGGGTTGTTCTTAATGCTTAATCTGAATTGGCCACTTAGATTATTGATGTTAGGTTGATTGATACAACGACAGTTGGTTAATTAGCTAGAAAGAACCTAGATGAGCAATTTGATCTACTCGCAAAGAAATTTGGTTTAGAGGAATTGTGAACGAAAGAACTTGAGATTAATGCTTGTTTAGAACTCTAGAATTCGCAACGAAAGTTGGTTTGCTAGGTTGTTAGACATAGATAGGATTCACAACGAAAGTTGGTTTCTTATACTTCCGTGATTCTAGTTCTAGAACAGATTTATGACATAAGATCCCGATTGATTGATTAGCTTATGTTCTTGATCTCCTGAGAACTCCCTAGACTTAGCGCTTTGCCTCCTTGCTTACAAACTCGCTACTGATTTACTTTCTTGATTTGCTTTTAGTTTCTCACTTTATTGCTTTCTCCTAGCTTAATCTTGATCGTTCTAAATCTATCGTTGCCCAGAGTCCTTGTGGATTCGATACCCTAAGTACTACATCTGCATCACTGTGCACTTGCAGTAGAATAGGGATAAAACTAGACCTATCAGTATGTTCTCCCCCTTTCCTTCTCTCTATACTCTTTGATCTCTATGTTTATGTTTATGTTTTTATGCATATTTATGTTCATCACATATCTTCAAACTGCTTCTATCTTGGGTTGTGGAGACTCATGTTCTATCAAAGTTGGTGGATTTGAAGCCTCTGATTTTCTCTAAAAGAGGGATCCCAAAATAAATAATATTTCCCTAGATTTTTGTGCTAACCGGTGTCCAACTCGGAGTCGACTTCATTCATGGGGAACTTAGACAGATGCTTCATGCCTACTATGTAATCAAGGAACATAATCGAGCGATCACCGTTTTTCCTTTGCTGTTACTCTAATCTCATTTGGAGATCGCTATCCTTAAATCTTCAGCTCCCCTTGGCAGTTCTATAGTTAGGAAGGTACCTTAGAAGCTTTAATCTCCTTTTTCCAATAACACGCAGCTTCGTTTCCTCTCTTTACTTGCTTGGCAGGCGGTCATATACGAAGGATGGTGTGAAAAGAATCATCGATTGCACATAAAAAATGCAAATCTTCTGATTCCATCATAAAGGATATCAGTTATCTAATAAGGAACACAATCCAAGCTTTTAGGACCAAAATCCATAGAAAGCTAGGCTAGAGATGTTAAAATGGGTTTATGTTTGGTGAGGTTTTGGTGGGTATATAATCCAATCTTGAAATCAATCAAGTGCGCCCTAATCCCTTCTCTCCCAGGCGCTTGCATCGAGGATACGACTTCGCAATATCTCTGGTTTTTCCGGTGGCCGGCGAGGAGCGCTGCCGTCGGGAATAGTTGTCTCTAGTCGCCCATGGTTCTCGGCGACCCTCTCCTCTCTATCCATGACGTTTCGCCGGCTCTCCCTGTCTCCCCTACGGCATCTTCTCCCCCTGTGTCCGGTATCTGTTAAGGCGGTTGTTGCTCGGCAGCGGATGGACCATGGCTCGACGGTGCTCTGCTCATTGAATCGCGTCTGATTCGGTCTCCGTTTAACGGTCGTCGTGGCGGATTCCCAGGTTTGCTGGTTCAGTCTTGACGACTGGTACATTTCGTTAGGTTGTGGTTCCAGACATTTTTGCTCGGGTTGTTGTGTTTCTATAAAAATCAAGGGCGATGCTAAGGTCTGATTCAGTTGGGTTATCGATATTTCTGAGGCTTGGTTTGATGAGTTGGTCATTTGGGTCTTAATTTAGCTTTGTCTTTTCCTCTACTAATCGGGTGTATTGGTGATTCAAAATGAGGTTTTGGCTTCTTAGCTTGCAGATCTTTGGTTTGTTGTTGAGTTTTGGTGTGCGCTTTCCAGTCGAGTTTCTTGCCGGTTTCATTTTGTTTTCGGTGGTTTTCGGTTGGTTTGGCTTCGGGTTTCTCCAGTCTCGTAGTGGATGGAGTTTAGTTTAAGGCTTCTATCTAAGTGTAATTTGAGCGTATAGGAGTGTGTTGCAACCGTATCCGGAAGCGTTTAGTGGAGCTAGATTTGTTCCTTCTTGCCGGGTCATGAAGTATGGGTTATTTGGATCTGAGAGAGTGGCTGTTTCATGAAGATGAAGTTATCGTTCGGTGGGTCGTGGACGACAACGATAAGTCTCGCACAAAGATCTTCGTAAGTGCTTTGGATTGCAAGTTTGGTTTGTCACTGCTTAGCTTTGGATTTCATCGATTTTGTTTGTTTTAGTAGTAGGCTTTAGTTCCCTTTCATAGGGTCTTTTACCGGGAAATTTTATTTTTCATCGGTTTATGTTTCTGGGGATATTTCGTTAATCCGCCGGCTTAGCTTCCCATGCGTGGGATTTGGCACCGGAGACTGTACGGTTGTCTGCCGAATTATGTATTCTACCCTTGTAAGATCTAAGGTTATCAATATAATTTAGACGAAAAAAAATAATCCAATCTTGATTCTCTGTCCAAAAAGTAAATTATAGATTTTCTAGGTAAAAATATCATTTAAAATTTTTGAGAAACATTAACCAAAAAAAAGAAAAAATACATTCACCAAAAAAAACTTTAACAGCAAAACTAATCTAAAATTTTACATTTCATAGAAGAAAATTGCTATCTTATAACCTTCTCACAATATCAATGAAAAACATGAACATCTGGAAGCCAAAATATACGAATATCCTTTTTCTTTCTTTAAAGATTGGGGCTTTTATTTGGCTAAACCCTTTTTTCCAATGAGTAAGTTATAATTTCCTTTTAAATTTCAAATGGCTTATTGAATAAGTTTTTCAATCAAACACATTTCAATGTGTCCTTTGTAAACCTCATTTCTTTTATGGGATTTTTGATGGGAATTTTGAATTCTAAGATGAAGGATCTCTCGAATCAACTCCAAAATCTGGATGGAACAAGGAATGCACATATAAAGGTGACAGAAAGCAATTACAAAGGATATGTGAACTTTTACTGATTAAACGTCTCATGTGGATGTAGGCCGAAAAAATATGGAAACAAAAACTGTTTGGAAAAATCGATGGAAACACGATTAAGGAAAACGATTAAGCGGAGGCGAGATAATCTCTTTCCTTATTTCAAAATATCTCCCGCAGTGTTACAGTTTGATGATATAATGAATTCCAGGATACAGTCGCTTGAGACTAAGATTGTAGCACTCGATCAAAGAATCTGCGAACTTAGAATTTACGAATACTCTCGGACTTACGTTTGGTAGAAGAAAGAAGACAAAGAGAGATTGCTAGTTTTTGAGTTGAGAAAGATATATATAAGAAGATATATTCTTGAGAGAGAGATGAGTTTATATATATAGGAGATAGAAAGACTCCAAAACTTCTCTTACTTCTAATGTGGGACAAATTAAGTTCCCACTTAAATTTGGAGAGCAAAAAAAGCTTCACCAATTTTATTGGCTCATATTCATTTCTTTTCAAATCATATAATATTTTATAAACCAAAATGTTCATTAAAATATTATGCCCAACAATTCCCCACATGAATAGAAATGACTCTAAACATAGGTAGACTAGACTTACTGGACAGACTCGACTAGACTAGACATGACTCGACTAGACTGGACAGACTTTCGAGATTATAAGCGAAAAATCACTGTGTTTGAGATAGTAGCATGTTTCAGCCTTGAACCACTCATTGTTGATATCTGTCGGGTTTACTTGGCTAGGAGGTGAACATGATGTCTTGAACCACCCAGATTTTTATGTAAACCAAGACAACAGGTACAACCCATTTCATTTTCTCGTAGAACTAAGTTCTCTATTGTGTTCATTTTTGCCTTGAACTTGTCTGGTTAGTCATGAGTGAACTTGGAGAATTTAGCCTGTTTTTCATTCTCCTATAAACGGCTCCACACTCACTAGGTGATTTACCAGTAGTCTTTGTTTTAAGAAGTATCTATAATACTCCACTAATATATCAAAGCTATAGACTTATCATTAAAAGCTATGCTTATTCTTTTTACACATACAAATCTTATGTATGTAAGCATTGTTATCATCTTGGGAACTGAGTAAAGACTTGAAGTCTTTCAGTGCTTTAATAAATTATGTTCAATTTAGTTTTCCCTTTGAACCTGACATCTTGGGATCTCCAGTCACGTAGGTGGGGTTTCCATCAAACATCCTATTGAGTTATAGGCTTTAGACCCATTCCCTTTGATGATTTTACAACTTGATCTCGTGACAAACCTTTAGTAAATAAATCCGCTAGGTTGTCAGCTAATTTGATATAATCTATTGTGATTACACCACTTGAGATCAGATGTCTAATGGTTTTATGTCGTCTTCTTATGTGACGTGATTTACCATTATAGAGATTATTCAGTGCCCGAGCTATAGCCGATTGGCTATCGCAGTGTACACGTAATGCCGGGACTGGTTTCTCCCACAATGGAACATCTTCCAGGAAATTCTGAAGCCATTCAGCTTCTTCTGCTGCTTTGTCTAGCGCTATGAATTCAGACTCCATGGTTGATCTAGCCAGTAGAGTTTGTCTGGAAGATTTCCATGATACTGCTCAACCTCCAAGGGTAAAGACATATCCACTTGTAGATTTCGAGTTTTTGAAATCAGATATCCAGTTTACGTCACTGTATCCTTCCAAAATTGCGGGTTCTCTGCCATAGTGGAGACCATAACTTTTTCTATGTCTTAAATAATTTAATACTCTTGTTATTGCTTTCCAGTGTTTGTGACCTGGATTACTTGTGTAGCGACTTAGTACGTTTACCGCATGTGCCAAATCTGGTCTAGTACAGTTGGGTAAGTACATAAGACTCCCAATTACTCGTGCATACTCTACTTGTGACACGGCTTCACCTGAATTTTTGGTCAAGTGAAGTTGAGAGTCAGTTGGAGTTTTTTCCGTGCCGTTTGAGTAGTTTTTGAATCGCTCAAGTATCTTTTCAGCATAGTGATCTTGTGACAAGAATGATTCCGTCTGAAGTTCTTGTGATTTTTATTCCTAGAATGACGTCTGCTAGACCCATGTCTTTCATGTCAAACTTTCCACTAAGCATGTTCTTAGTTTGTTGGATCATGTCTTTATGGCTACCAATAATCAACATGTCATCTACATATAAGCATAATAAAATATACCCACTTAGAGTATTCTTTATGTAGATGCATTTATCACATTTATTTATGCTGAATCCATTTGACATCATTGTGTTGTCAAATTTTTCATGCCATTGTTTCGGAGCTTGCTTAAGTCCATACAATGATTTCACAAGTTTACACACTTTGTGTTCTTTTCCCGGGACAACAAATCCTTCGGGTTGTTTCATATATATTTCCTCTTCTAAATCACCATTTAGAAAAGCAGTTTTAACATCCACTTGATCTATTTCCAGATTTCTTAAGGCTGGAATCCCAATCAGCATTCTGATTGAGGTTATTCTCGTTAGAGGAGAATAGGTGTCAAAGTATTCCAGACCTTCTTTCTGTCGGAATCCTTGTACCACAAGTCTGGCCTTGTACTTATAAATTGAGCCATTTGTTTTCAATTTTGTTTTGAATATCCAATTACACCCTAGTGCTTTAAACCCTTCAGGTAGATCGGTTATTTCCCATGTATAGTTTTGCATAATTGAGTCGATCTCACTATTGACAGCTTCCTTCCAAGAAGGTGCGTCTGGTGTAGACATGGCTTCAGTGTATGTTCTTGGTTCATTCTCTAGGAGAAAGACCATCATGAAGTCAGAACCTAAAGATTTTTCCTTACGAGCTCGTTTGCTTCGTCTAGGTTCTTCTTCTTCGTCCACTTTATTTAATAAACCGCCAGAATTACTAGCCTCGTTTGTAGAGGTGCGAGGGTCTTTCTCTTCACGATTTCGTTTTTTATCCTTACATGGAAAGATATGTTCAAAGAAAGACACATTCCTTGATTATATTATTGTATTTACATGGATATCTGGTATGAGATTTGTGAACCAGAAACCGATAAGCACTACTATTGTGTGCATATCCAATGAAGATACAATCAACTATCTTGGGTCCGACTGAGACCTTTTTCGGAGGTGGTATTGCAACTTTTGCTAGGCACCCCCACACTTTCAGGTATTTGTACGAAGGTACTTTACCTTTCCAAAATTCATATGGCGTTTTGCCAGTTACTTTGTGCGGTATTTTGTTGAGGATATAGTTTGTGGTAAGGAGCGCTTCCCCCCACAGGTTCTGCGGTAACCCAGATTCCTGTAACATTGCATTCATCATTTCTTTTAGAGTTTGGTTTTTTTCTTTCCGCAACTCCGTTAGATTCTGGTGAGTAGGGAGCAGTTGTTTGATGTATAATGCCCTTTTCTTGACAAAATGCATTAAATGGTCCATCATATTCACCTCCTCTATCACTTCTAACTATTTTAATAGTTTTCCTGAGTTTATTTTCAACTTCGAGTTTATATTCTTTGAATTTCTCCAAGACTTCATCTTTACTACGCAACAAGTATATGTAGCAGTATTTTGTACAATCATCTATGAATGTAACGAAATACTTTTTACCTCCTCCAGTTTGTACCAACTTTAAGTCGCATAAATCTGTGTGTATTAAGCCTAGAGGTTCGGTTGTTTGGTCAACACGAGGGGATGGTGTTTTGTGAGTTTTGCTTGTACACATGTCTCACATTTATCTTTGCTTATTTTGCATTTTGGGATTAGATTCGAATTCATGAATCTTTTCCAAAGTTTCCCAGAGATCCTTCGAAGTTTTGATCTCGTTGTAAACCTTGTACAAATCATTCACCAGGCGGCTTTGTATGTAGCCTTTGCACAGGAAATTCCCATGGATCCATGCCTCAACGCTTGCGAGGGCACGCTTATCAGTGTTATCAGCTGGCAACACTGGTTTGACTTCCGTGAGATACCTATCCAGATTCATGTTGCTTAGGAAGAAATGCATCCTTGATTGCCATTGTTTGAAGTCGGAACCATCAAACTTGTCTGGAGCGATCAGAGCGGTAGGCACTGATGGCGTTGGGACAGCCTTGTGTGGGGAAGGGAGTGGTAGACCATTCCCATTTGGGTTGGGTGTCAACTGACTGGACGTATCATTCCCTTGGTTACCAGGTGGGATCACGTTGTTTTCACCGGTGAGAGACATATGTTCATAAAAACAGAAGAATAAGTCAGTTTTCTGAACTGACTTGTAATAGCGATTGATCGCTTATGGATCGTTTTAGATCCTATGATAGAACATTTCGCAAACTTGCTAATAGCTTTCGCGGAAATCGTTTATCGAACTTGTTAAAATCGTTTTAATGAATAAACGATCAACGGAATCGCGTATAGCGTTCGCCGAACGCTGGTTGAAAACGTTTTGTAAAATCGTATGAAAAGGTTTTCTACAGTTTCTGAATCCGATTCAAGCGATAAGAATGAAGCGGATTATTTTGAATTAAGATTGTAGGCCGCAAAAATATGAAAACAAAAACTGTTTGGAAAAACCGATGGAAACACGATTAAGCGGAGGCGAGATGATCTCTTTCCTTAATTCAAAATATCTCATGCAGTGTAACGGTTTGATGAGATAATGAATCCAAGGATACAACCGCTTGAGACTAAGATCGTAGTACTCGATCAAAGAATCTGCGAACTTAGAATCTATGAATACTCTCAGACTTACGTTTGGTAGACGAAAGAAGACAGAGAGAGATTGCTAGTTTTTGAGTTGAGAAAGATATATATAAGAAGATATGTTCTTGAGAGAGAGATAAGTTTCTATATATAGGAGATAGAAAGACTCCAAAACTTCTCTTACTTCTAATGTGGGACAAATTAAGTTCCCACTTAAATTTGGAGAGCAAAAAAAGCTTCACCAATTTTATTGGCTCATATTCATTTCTTTTCAACTCATATAATATTTTATAAACCAAAATTTTTATTAAAATATTAGACCCAACAGTGGAATCAAAATAATGAATAGAATAAATAAATATAGCTGAGGGCTACAATATTTTAAATAAGAAAAGCATGAACATGAGGGCTCAACTAGCAGAATCCGCAGAAAAAGAAAAGAATGAAAGCTCGGATAAGAAAGGAACACAAAAACAACAATGGAACAAGAAAGGGAAAATAGGGTTTTAAAAAGCGATAGAAGTTGATCCCTCATTAATAACGGTCCTATTTGAAGCTTTGATTCCTTGTCTGGGTAAATATCCTCAGTAGCATCTGGAAGAAAAAAGTTGGTTAGACTTTAGTTGAAGCCAAAGTTAACGACTAACAGACTAATACCGAACATAAAGGTGATATTTCTTTTCTTTTCTTTTTTTTTAATTTAAAATTCGTAATCCAGTAAAATTTTGAAGCCCTTTGAAAATTAAATTATAAATGTACTATCTGCTACCAGGCCCATGGGTGAGAACCAGGACGTCGAACCTGCTCTTATACCAAAATGTAACATTTGTCTAATCCTCTCTTTCCAGACATCGTGCCACAAACCCTAATTTATACCTCAAGTACCTCCAGTAAACCAATAACCAAGATAATCGATAAATCCAAGAAATGCGATAACAAAAATAAACCAAAATGAAATTGTAAAATAAGGTTTAAAATGAAATGCGGAAAAAGTGAAATAATTTTAAAACCACCTGATTAGCAAGGCTTCCATCTACTTGTCATCCCCACCATAAAGTGGTAAGAAAGAGAGGTGAGTAATATGGGAGTCACTCTCCGTGAAGTACGGGATTCTAAACATGCATGTTCAAGAAATCACTTCTATCAGTCCAAATATAGAATTATATCATAAACATGAACAATCACGGCACCTAAATCACCCAAATATAGGAAACAACGGTCGTATGCGAATTAAGTGATCACCCACACCCTCCGGTAAGGCTTAATGATGGATGTCGTGTCCTGCACACCATGCAGAGGACGCTATGTCGATCTTAGAGCACCGACAACATATCGACTTAGGTTTTCGTGCCCCCTCACACCATGTGCCGCTAGTACATAAGTTTTTCTTTGTACCCATACAAGCTCACCTAATCAATCAACTACACATATATATATATATATATATATATATATATATATATATATATATATATATCACTACAGGAAAAACAGGTATTAATAACATAAGAAAAACGCTATAATACGGTTTTGATATCGGAAAGGTAAGCGCTATGTCATGTCCCGCGATAATAGGTCTGGCACTTTAGATAGCGTTTTTCGTAAATGCTATTGTATATATTTTTAAGATAGCATTTCAGTAAATGCAATGGTTACATATATTTAAGATAGCGTTTTTGTTAAAAGCTATGTTATATGTTTTTAAGATAGCGTTTTAGATTATTCTATAATAATATTTATTAAACGCTATGGTATACAAAAAAAAAATTTAAAAAAAATTATATAAATAATTAATTAAATTAAAATTGAATATACAACTACATTTTTCCAGAAAATACAATACAATTACATTATTTTAACTCAAATATTATCACTTGATTAAGTGTACAGATCATAAGGAGGAAGAATACTTAAACATTATTTTAACAAAATAATTAACTTTACAATTAAAAAAAATAAATAATTATACTTAACAAAGAAAAAAAAATTAGGAAGCCCCCACCATCCTCGTGACCATCGCCGTGACCATCGCCGTCTTCACCGTGGCAGCTCCGGTGAGAAGGCCACGCAGCACCACCGTCTTCCTCTTCTCTTTCTCTCTCGTCGGTGACGAGCATGGTCACTTGTTTCTTCCCCGTGACCATCGCCGTCTTCAACGGTGGCAGCTCCGGTGAGAAGGCCACGCAGCACCACCGTCTTCCTCTTCTCTCTCTCTCTCGTCATGGGGTCAATCCTGAGATATCAGTGACGACTGGCATCGGAGCTGAGAGGAGGATGGAAGACAGAGCGACGGCCGCCGAGAAAGCCTTCATTGACTGTTGCTCCTGCAGATTTAGGTAAGGATTGAGTGAGAGATTTGTTAGATCTCGGCTTGAGAACGAGATTCGTCGGGATCGTGAGCGACATGGCTCCTCTGATTTCGAAAATTGATGGGGAAAGTGTGGGTGGAGAAGCGGAGAGATGAGCTTTAGATTCTCTTAAGAGCGTGTGGAAGGAAGAAGTGTGATATGAGCTTTCGTAGAGAGTGAGGAAGGAAGAAGATGTTACGGCTGGTGAGAGGAAGGGAGATGAGAGACATAAATAATTAGGGTTAATAGAAATGGACGGCTGAGATTGAACAATAGATGGAATCTAAGGGCTTAGAGTGTTATCCATGTGATAGAATATTAGCCAATGACAAAATTAGTTAGGTTTAATTTATGTATAATACTTATGGTTTATGATTAACGATTAAAAATTAGGATTTAGGGTATAAAGTTAATGTTTAGAGTTTAAAAATGTAGTGTTTATGATTAAAGAATAAAAATTTAGGTTTAAAGTTTGTGTTTAGGGTATAGAGTTAAGGTTTTAGAGTTTTAAAATGTAGTGTTTATGATTAAAGATTAAAACTTTAGGGTTTAGGGTATAAAGTTAAGGTTTTGGAGTTTAAAATATAGTGTTTATGATTAAAGAATAAAATTTTGGGTTTAGGGTATAGAGTTAAGATTTTAGAGTTTTAAAATGTAGTGTTTATGATTAAAGATTAAAACTTTAGGGTTTAGGGTATAGAGTTAAGGTTTTAGAGTTTAAAATATAGTGTTTATGATTAAAGATTAAATGTTTAGGGTTTAGGGTTTATGTTTAGGGTATAGAGTTAAGTTTTTAGAGTTTTAAAATGTAGTGTTTATGATTAAAGATTAAAACTTTAGGGTTTAGGGTATAGAGTGAAGGTTTTGGAGTTTAAAAATGTAGTGTTTATGATTAGAGAATAAAAATTTGGGTTTAGGGTTTGTGTTTAGGGTATAGAATTAAGATTTTAGAGTTTTAAAATGTAGTGTTTATGATTAAAGATTAAAACTTTAGGGTTTAGGGTATAGAGTTAAGTTTTTGGAGTATAAAAATGTAGTGTTTATGATTAAAGAATAAAAATTTGGGTTTAGGGTTTGTGTTTAGGGTATAGAGTTAATATTCTAGAGTTTTAAAATGTAGTGTTTATGATTAAAGATTTAAACTTTAGGGTTTAGGGTATAGAGTTAAGGTTTTAGAGTTTAAAATATAGTGTTTATGATTAAGATTAAAAGTTTAGGGTTTAGGGTTTGTGTTTAGGGTATAGAGTTAAGTTTTAGAGTTTAAAATTTAGTATTTAGGATTAAAGATTAAAAGTTTAGGGCTTAGGGTTTGTATTTAGGATATAGAGTTAAGGTTTAGATTAAGATTTAAAAAATAATTATAATTTTTTTCAATTTTTTTTACATTTGTATATAATTAAAAACTCATTAATTTATATAAAATATTAATTTTTTTTGTTAATATTAAAGGGAAAAACAGAAATCTTATTTTGTTAAAGAAAAAAAAGTTGGAGGGAGAGAGGGAAACTAAAAAAAATTGGAGGGAACAAAAGGTAGAGAGAGGGAAGCTAAAAAACAAGGGAGGGAAGTAGAACTTTTGGGCGCTCATTTTCCATCGTCAGTTATACATAGCGTTTCATGTCATACCGAGTAAACATAGCGTTTATATTTTCGTAAACGCTATCTAAAATACAAGAGTATATCAACGATAGCATAAACACTCAAAACGCTATCTAGAACTGCTATTAATACTCGAATTTCTTGTAGTATATATATATATATATATATATATATATATATATAATATCACACTATTTAACATTTTAACAGGCAACACAAACAAAGGGACTGAATCATCTATATAACTATATATTCAATTAACATCCAAGACTAACTTGACTCGATGAGAGTGACAGATACTTTAATTATTAAACTATCTATACAAGGGGGGTTATGGACTAAGTACGGGTGTTTTCGGAATAGCCACAACCTTAGCCTAATAGAATATGAAAAACAACGATTGAATAAATAGTGATCAAAGAGATTGTGGTTAATAAGCGCTGCTTAGGAAAACTGCAATCAAAAATGAATTTTCAAAAAATATATTTGCCATAAATGGACTTTCCATAATATACTTTCTATAAATAGAAACTTTTGGAAAATGAAGCTTCACTAAAGTGGAAGTAGGATTTGCGATGGATATACAACTTTTTTGGAAAGAATCAGCCGCAAGTTTCTGACCATACCTCAAAATGGAGATCGAAAAGCATATATATAAATATGGGTTCAAGAATTTTGCATCGATATGTAAATCGCTCCATGATTCCTCATGATTCATCGGAAAAAAACACTTCCCAAATTGGTTGCTCGTAGATCCAACAAACACAGATTTGCCTCAAAAACACACAACTTTAAAATAAAGCTAAAAATAAAATCTTGTTGCATAGTAGATACAAACAAGTTTTATAATTCTTGTGTCTAAAAAAATACAAAAATGAACATCATTACTAAAATTCAACTTGATCCAATTCAATTTTCCCATTCGTTTCTCTTTTCTCCCAAAACAAGTTTAGAAAACTGGCTATAACTTTCAGTTCTTACCTCGGACCTGATAAAACTTGACCTTTCTGGAAAGAGGAGACTTGGTGCTTTCAAATTAGATGTTACTTGTATCATAGATTCATACGATTATCCGGAAAATCGTTTCACAAGTTGACGAGAGATTATGTAACGAGAATTTAACAAGGCTTCCCATAAAGTTCTATTCTTGTATCTAAAAATGAATCCTTTTGTATATAGTTCTGCCTTTGTTCTATATCAGATGTATTGATATGTTAGATTCGGGATTTGTGGCCTTAGTCATAGTGTCATGATTTAATTTTCTTAGATTAGTGTTTGTTCGTTGAATCTATGGAATTACGAACGAATAACCCCTAATAAGTGTAATATAAGTTTTGTGGAAATGGAACTGTTGAACCAACACTGCACACTAACGAATTGACCATTATGCCCCTAGGTAATCAATCGAATCACTACGGGTTACAGTGCCCTATAATCTATAGAGTTGCTATAGGGGAGCTAGCTACATGCAACCAATAGAGTTAGGGTAGCGTAAGTTTTAAATTACCAAATTAATGTGTGGTGTAAATCGTAACCGATGTATGGATCTAAAAAATTGAAAATGAAAACCAGTTTCAGAGTTCGTAGATAGCAAAATCTCTTGCAAAATGGTAGCAAATTCGAAGATGTCGACTCCTCCGCTTCCCAAGCGATTGATTGCTTATGGCCATGAACCAAACGGCGAAAGAGTTAACACATACCAGAAGATGAGCGTAATCGCGTTGATAAAATCAACTCTCGAGGAGGATGAACTTCAAACCCTTGCTGAATCCCAGTTTGGCAAGATTCTTATGATGCAGTCGATGCCCGCTTTGTCTGGTACTTTCGCTCTTCATTTAATTTTCCGACAGTTAGTAATCGTGAACGAGAATGAGTTATGGTTCCTCTTCGGCGGTTATCCGATTAGATTCTCACTTCGTGAATTTAAGATTGTTACGGGTCTTAACTGTGGAAAGTTCCCGATTCCTCTGAAGAAGAGGAACAAAGTTAGTGGGAAGAGCAAAAAGGCATTTTACAAGGAGGTTTTTGGTATCGATGGAGATATATTGGTATCGAAAGTGATAGGGATGCTTAAGAAGAAGGAAGTTCAGGACCCAAAAATGCGTCTTCGATATGCTTGTCTTGCATTTGTAGATGCGATTCTTGCACCCACCACGCACTTTCCAAAGCTCAAGATCAACAGGGAACACGTTGAGATGACAAGGGACCTTGATGAGTTTCTGAAATATCCCTGGGGGAGAAAATCATTTGAGATGATCACAACTTCTCTTAAGGAAAGAGACATTACTCAGTTTGTGACCGCTAATGTTGCCATACAAGGGTTCTTCTATGCAGTTCAAATGGTCGTGTTAGAAGCTGTCCCTGCCATACCAGAAAATTTCATTTCGCATGGTGGGCAAGCGAGTGATCCTGAAGACGATTTTGTATCTCATGCACCTCAGAGGATTACGCTGAGGGTTAACCAACTAAGAGATCTTGACTGTTTCTCCGAGGTACGATCTGTTTGAACAAATCGGAGATGTTAATTCATTGACATATAATAAAGTTTGGTGGAAAGTATATTGCAGTTACTTTTGATACTCGGAAACATATTATACTTCTAATAGAACGTACCTTGCAGTTATATTAACAAAATTAGGCATAACATTCAAAACTTTCTTTCTGATTGCACAGGCTGATGTTATACCTATCATTAGACTACAACTCCAAATTGGGGAGGGCGAAGAAGATCTGAGCTGGACAGATGATGAAGAAGACCCGCTCGTAGATAATTTGCTTAAACTCATAGAAGAAGATTATCCATTTGATAATTCAATGTTTACCGGCGGTGAGATACCTGATCAGTCTGTTGTTCCAGTTAACCCACCAGGCAGAACTATTAGGCAACAGAACCATGTAAGGAAAGGGAAAGGGATTGGTCGGAGGTCCCAAGCTGGTAAAGGAGACAATCGAACTCGCATCGGTCCATCTTCCAACTTTAATACCATCACGGTTGAAGACATTGTCAATGGGCTTTTGCCTCATTTACCAGGAATTGTTGCGAAGGAGCTTGTCGAAAACAATTCTGCTATTGTTGCTGGAATTACTGATTGGTTTAAAACCAACTTTGAATTAAGTGGCCCTTCCAACAATGTTTACACAGAACCACCCACCAACCCGGCAGCTTCTCAGTTCAGTGGTGATGGTCGGAATGGGGATGGTGAAGGAGATGATTGTGGGAACCCTACTGGCGATAAAGACAAGGAGTCCAATAACGATGATGACGATGACAATAGCGATAAAAACGGAAATGAAGATGTGAATGGCCACGAGGCGGATTTCGAAAGTGATGTGTCCTCATCTGGCGATGATAGTCACATCAGTCCAACGGCAAGCGAAACTATCAATGGAGTTATCTCTCACTATCCACAGGAGGTAGAGACAGAGATAGAAATCAGTAGCAAACTAAATGAGAAGGGGCAGGTAACGTTTGTAGCAACTGACATTAGTAAACAATGTGATAGTTTTCTTTGCAGTCTTCTATCATGTTATTGACATGTAAATTTTGTGTTTTTCTTGCTGCACTACATTCCTTCTCCTTGTACATATGGTTTTGTACAGTCCACGGAAGGAGATATATCTCGAGATGGAGTTCACGTGTCCGAAGAACATGAACTTTTGGCCACAACATGTCCCTCTCCCATTGCATCGGATCGGTCCCCTCAAGTCGAGGCAGGAGAAACCATCGTATGTTCCCGTTAACTGGAATAACATATACATTAGTTTACTGTTAATTCATTTAATCTTAGTTACATTGTAAACATTTCCAAATCAGCTGGAACCCAACGTCGCAGACACGAACCCTGGGGATTCAGGAATACCGGAACAAGTACTAAGCAAACACAATGATTATATTCAGTGCGCTTGCCATACACTTTACTCACTTGGGCTAACACAAGAACTCCAGGTCATACCCACCGTCGTCGAGATGGACCACGTTAATTGTATGGAAGCAGGCAGAGCTAAAGCGAACGAGGAAATGCATAGGAAAAGTAAACGGTAAAGGACTATGTCATCAAGGCTTGATGGTGATCTCTTTCAGGTTGATAAGCGGATGAAGATTGTGATAGGGCAGCAAACATCTGCACAAGCTGAATTAGAAAGGGAACGTGCATGGAGGTTAAGGAGAGCTTTGACATCGACTGTCAGGTATTTTTGCAATCAACTTCCATTCTTCCTTGAGGAACTATACTATTTATAGCGTCCAACTGGTATTTTATCTGTATTTCCAGCACATATCACCTTGGGGGCTCTGTCACTTTGTCGTTAAGAGACGTTCATGATCTACTTGAAAGACAAAAGCACACAACGGCAAAGGTTAGTTGTTCCTGACCATAGGGATTTGGTTTCTCTGTGAAGCGTTTATAGGTTTAGTGTCTAGGTAAGGGATCAGTGATACGGCTTTACTTTTTACATAGGGGTTTTTAAACTTATCTTTGTTAACGATTAACACATTAGATGATAACTGTTTTGTAGGAGAACAGAATTACGGTAATTTACATTACCTCATTTTTAGTTTCCAATAATTCGCAGGTTATGGATGCTTTATGCAAATTTACTAGGAATATGCTACGGTCTGTTGATGGAAACGTTGGTGCCGAGAGAGTGAAAATCCTCGACTCGAAGTTTGTCTCTAATTTTTCAAGGCTTTTCCCCAAATTCTCAAAGACACAGGAACCTTCTGACTTCCAATTCAGCAAGTCAATTGTTGATGCCTTTAAAGGGACAGGCGATGTTGTTAGAATGGACTTGGCCCAGTGTGATCGGCTATATATGCCCTTTAACTTTGACAAAACCCATTGGGTCGTGCTATGTGTCGATTTAACGGCCTCTAAGATATCTGTTCTTGATCCTTACATGGCTAACATGACCGATGCTGCCTTGAAGAGAGACCTGCACCCTATTGCTGTTATGCTCCCTTACCTGATTAGACAGCTTTCGGCATCGGTCCTTGGTGTCAAAGAGATGTCTCAGGCAGAAACAAATGAATTTCAGCTGGCCAGAATTTCCGGGATTCCACAAGTTACATCCATTTGGGATTCCGGTCTAATGTCTATTTTCCTCATGGAGGCCCATGCTACCGGAGGCGAGGATCATTGCACTGAACTGGGTACTCGTTCACTGGAAGTTGAGTGCAAAAATCTTGTGATAGGCCTTTACGAGCATTATGTCCTATCTTAGTTATGTTGTACTCAGAATTAAAACTGTTCCTCTGCGAGGTCCTTGTACTTTCCCAGATTATCACGTGTTTTCCCTTTTTTAAGTTGTACTCTGTTTGTTGACTGTACTTTAATGACAAAGCTCTGACTCCCTATGTGTTTTGAGAAGTAAGTTTCATGCAAATAGAGTTTGCATGCAATAGCATTATTTGGAGCGATCGTCAAAAAGAAACCAAGGTGATAATGCATTATGTTTTATGTTTGTAATTTGGGATGGATATTGATAACTTGGAATTTTTCCCATGTTTAGTACTTAGGGATAGTACTTATGAGTCTTGGGTTGCCCGGCATGTTGCATAGGAACTATTCCTAATTGTTGATGCAGTGAAATGTGAACACTCATTGCTAATTATTTGAAGAACCATGTTATAAAAGACATAACAGACTTATAGTGCAACAGATACAACCACATAAACTCAAGTGCAACAGACTTATAGTGAATCTAATGAACCATCTTTCCAAAGGCAACGATGACCATAAGACCAACGATTACCACCATACACAATGCCTTCCAAATTGCTCTCTTTGCTTCTGATATTGCTACTTCAATCCTCTCAGTTAATCTACCTTCGACATCAATTTCCATATGTTCAAGTTTATTTCTCTCAAACTCTATACTCTCAGTTATGTCTCGCTTCATCTCCACCCATTCTTCTTCAAATGTTTTTCCCTTGTGTTCAACAGAAACTTCATCCACCCACTTGAAGATATGTCCATCATTAAGCAACTGATACAATCACACAAACCCAATCAAATTCCTTTTATATACACCGACTAAAAGAATCATCAGTAACAACCATAAACCATAATACCCTATTATCCGCAGCGTATGAACAGCGATAATACATTCGACCTGGATTTCGACTGCTCTTGGACTTAAGCTCGACAACTGTGTGACCACACCAGCAAATTTTCGGCGTTGGTAATCCGTCGACTCTCCCACGCACATTTGCAGTTGAGTTCGACGACGAACTAGCAGACTTCATCTTAGATATATGCTCAATTTTGATTAAGAACCACAGAAACTAGAAAATCAGAGGGAGGTGGGATTTTAGGGTTCTAAAGATAACGGGTATGGAAACGATTCTGGGTAGAAGAAATAGAAAGGGGATCGAGTCTATGATCTATGAAAAGGGATCCGGGTTTAGTTTCGGTTAGGGCTGGGTTAATGTCTGGTTTTGTGGTTTGATTTGGTAAATTTAATTTTTTATTCAATTACGCTCAATACCAGATCTATTTAATTCCAGATCGATTTGATTCCAATTATAATGTAAACAGGGTTATGATACAATAATAATTCCCATACTAATAATACAAAAAAACTTTTGTGGCCAAACCTAATTCGTTAAATCGATTCTGAGTAGAAGAAAAACGAAGAGGATCTAGTCTATGGTTTATGAAAACGTTATCATGTAAACAGAGTTATCGTACAATTAATTTTTCCTGCAATTATGGTGAACATAAGAACGATTTTATTCCAGTTATCATGTAAACAGAGTTATCGTACAATACTCATTCCCATACTAATAATCCAAAAAAATAATAAAATTTCTTATTAACCAAACCTAATTGACAATCTATATATGTTTTACAGTTTAGTATAATTGGGATGGAGTGTAAATGACTTGGAATTTATTTTCATTTTGTTCAGGTTTAATAGTTATGGGTTTGGGGGTTATGTGTTCATAACCAAATCTAATTGATTATAAATAAATTTCCTAACCTAATTGATAATCAATATATATCGTAAGCAAACCTAATTGATAACCAATATTTTTCCAAAGCATAACATTTCTGAGTTCACATTGAAGATAATCTAATCCCGATTGTAAAAAAATTTTTTTGCTAAAACCATTAACAGAAATCGAAATACGCAGTCTTAATACACCGATTGTTAACATAAAACAAAATTAAATATAACAAAAAACAACAAAACACTTCCAAGGTTCACCGATTACAGCTAAAAAGAGAGAATTTTTCTGCAACCATTTTGCAGAAATATGCAACCTCCAAAATCCAGAAACACCTATCACACATGTCATCTCCCTTGGGTTTTCCCCACCAAAGTTGCCACTGATCGTACCTTGAACAATTGCAGTGGGTTATCAAATGAGGCTCGTTTTGATCTCGTTTTTCTATTAGCCAATCTGGAATGATTCTTTCCCAACCATTCCCCTTACCTTAGGCAATTTGGTTCGGAGCAGTGTTGCACGTTCTTGAGTCAAGGTTGAGTTACCGAAAATTCCTTCCTCCCACTCGTCAATGAAGATTTTGCTAAGCATCCCATACACGTACTCGCCGAAGATGCACCCTCTTTCCGCAGCAGTCTTGATTTGAACGATTCCCTCAACCCGCTTGTTCTCGTATAAAAAAATTAGAAATACCTTTCAGAAGGATGGCGGATTTGTTTCCAGCGTCGTAGCACTTCTCATGAAAGGCTGTCCAGTCAAACCTAGGGCTCCAAACATAGGTTACCATCTCCGTGAGGTCAATAGAGCCGAAGAACTCCTCCGTTTTAGTCATTTCGTTCAACTTCGTGCAAGTAATTCGCGCGTGCCGTATATCCTGATTGTCTTCTTCGCAGGCCCGCACGAGAATCTTCCTTACTATGTCGTCGGGCAACCCGAGGAGATTGAATGGTTCGATCGCCCTCCTCCTTTTTGTCACCGACCGCGTTTCATAATACGGCTGGTCGTAACGACGCCACGGCCAGTAGACATGATGATTTGGCATTTTTTATAACTCTTGCGATTTCTCTTGAATCGGCGTGATTGTGAAGTTCTTTGTTTGAAGGAATTTGTGTTCTGCACTAAAAAGTTTTAATGGGGGTGGTCTATACATATATATATGAACGTATGTAGACGCGACTTTTCGAATTACTAACAACGTAATAATTAATCCCATTAAATATTGGGAGGGGAATATAAATCGATTGTTACAAAAAAAATAAAACCCAAAAATTAATCGTTATTGTCCCAATAGCCTCACCTAGTTTTACGTGCAAGAATCGGTGTAAGGAAGGAAGAACTAGTCACTTTAAAATCATGTCAGCTGTTTTTTGGGTTAGTGTTCAGAGTGAATATGGCCTAAGATTTGTAATCATTATCCTACTTTACCAAAAAACTAGTTTACCCAAAACATAGCTTTGCTGATGTAATCATCTACTATGACATCTGCTAAGCTTAAGAGCCATGCTTATTCTCTACGGTGCGACGTGTTTACACTACCACCACTCATTAGCTTAACACAGTTATCATATGGACTGATTGGGTTTAGTATGATAATTTCCATAACTAAATTGTATATTATTTTACACCCGCAGTTAGATTCACTGATGGACATTGTATTGTTTTGGGGTTTAGACATCATTGGGATAAAGAGTGTTTGGGGGTATAGATGAAAAATATATTTCCGTAACTGGGAATTATCTGAATTCATGAATTCTGTTGAATTTTGCTAACAGGATTTGGTATTAAATTGATGATTAGTGGATATTGATTACTGGTTTAGGGTTTGTGGTTTAGGGTTTACTGTTTCGGGTTTACATTTTTGGTTTTGAGTTCGTTGTTTATGGTTTAGGGTTTGGTTTTGTAGGGTTTAGAGTTTACGGTTTAGGGTTTAGAGTTTATAGTTTGTGGTTTAGGGTTTTGGGTTTATAGTTTAAGATATTCAAATGGATAACAGATTATGGAACATCTATGTTATCCGAAAAGAAGACGGCTGTTTAATAATGTTAACAGGAATCCCATGAAAATGCGGATTAATATACCATGCTTATGGTTTCCGGTTTATAAGGGTTTAGGTTTTAGGGTTTAGGGTTTAGATTTTTGGTTTTGGGTTCGTGGTTTAGGGTTTAGGGTTTAATTTTTAGGGTTTAGGGTTTTGGGTTTAGGGCTTAGATTTTTGGGTTTGGGTTCGTGGTTTTTTGTTTAGGGTTTACTTTTTAGGGTTTAGGGTTTAAAGTTTACGGTTTAGGGTTTATAGTTTGTGGTTTAGGGTTTTGGGTTTATAGTTTAAGATATAGGGTTAAGGGGATTCAAATGGATAACAGATTATGGAACATCTATGTTATTCGAAAAACAAGACGGCTGTTTAATAATGTTAACAGGAATCTCATGAAAATGCGGATTATTATACCATGCTTATGGTTTACGGTTTATAACGGTTTAGGTATTAGGGTTTAGGGTTTAGGGTTTAGATTTTTGGTTTTGGGTTTGTGGTTTAGGGTTTAGGGTTTAGTTTTTAGGGTTTAGGGTTTTGGGTTTAGGGCTTAGATTTTTGGGTTTAGGGTTTAGGGTTTAGGGTTTAATGTTTTTTGGGTTTAGGGTTTATGTTTTAGGGTTCGTCAGTGTATGTTATCTGAAAACATGATTTCTGTTTATAATTGTTAACAGGATTAATAATAACTTTAGGGATGATTTCTGGATTTTGCATTACAAATTTGAGGGTTTAGGATTTAGGGTTTGTAGTTTTCGGTTTCGTTTTTAGGGTATGGGTTCATGGTTTAGGGTTTAGGGTTTAGTTATTTGTGTTTGGGTTTAGGGTTTAGAGAATAGGGTTTAGGGTTTAGGTTATAGGGTTTAGTTTTTAGGGTTTAAGGTTTAGGGTTCGTCGGTGAATGTTATCTGAAAACATGATTTTCGTTTATAATTATTAACAAGATTGGTAATAAATTTATGGATGATTTTTGGATTTTGCCTTACAAGTTTTAGGGTTTGGGATTTAGGGTTTGTAGGTGGTTTAGGGTTTAGGGTTTAGTTTTTAGGGTTTAGATTTTTGGGTTTAGGGCTTAGATTTTTGTGTTTAGGGTTTAGGGTTTAGTGTTTGTTGGGTTTAGGGTTTAGTTTTTAGGGTTTAGGGTTTAGATTTTTGGTTTTGGGTTCGTGGTTTAGGGTTTAGGGTTTAGTTTTTAGGGTTTAGGGTTTAGGGTTTAGATTTTTGGGTTCGTGTTTTAGGTTATAGGGTATAGTTTTTAGGGTTTAGGCTTTAGGGTTTAGGGTTTAAGGTTCGTCGGTGAATGTTATCTGAAAACATGATTTCTGTTTACAATTATTAACAAGATTGGTAATAAATTTAGGGATGATTTATGGATTTTGCCTTACAAGTTTTAGGGTTTGGGATTTAGGGTTTGTAGTTTGTAGTTTTATTTTCAGGGTATGGGTTCATTGTTTGGGGTTTAGGTTTTAGGGTTTGGGGTTTAGGGTTGTAGGGTTTAGGGCTTAGATTTAGGGTTTTTGGTTCGTGGTTTAGGGTTTAGGGTTTATTTTGTAGGGTTTAGGGTTCTGGGTTTAGGGCTTAGATTTTTGGGTTTGGTGATAGGGTCAGGTTTTAATCCTATTCTACTGCAAGTGCACAATTAAGTGATTGTAGTATATAGGGTATCAAATCCACAGAGACTCTGGTCTCGATAGATTAAGAACTATAGAGGTTTAAACTAAGAAGAAAGCAATGTGAAGTAAACTAAATAGCAGTGCGAGAAAGTAAACAAGTAGCAAGATTATCGGTTGTGAAAGCAGTTAATTAAGGGCGCTAAGTCTAGGGCGTTCTCAGGAAATCAGACAAGCAGACAAATTATTCAGTCAGGATCTAATTAAGTACAGTTCTAGAACTCAAATCACGGATATAGAATTAACCAACTGTCGTTGCGAGAATTCTCTAAGTCTAAGTGCAGTAATCCAAATTCCTTTGCAATTACTAACGGATTAAACCAGCATTAATTTCAAGTTCGATATGTTCACAATTAAACTAAACCAAATTCCTTTGCGAGAAGTTTAATTGCTCAACCTAAATAGTTCAGATTCTAAACCACACTTTCGTGTCGTATTTAGCAACCTAAGATCTAGATTCTAATTGATCAGGTTAGAACTAGGATTAAACACAATTTAGATCGAAGAACATTCTATTCATCATAAAATCCCTAGTGAGAATCCCTAAACCTAACAATAAATCTACTCAGACATGATTAATGAAACAGAAATCATAGAATTAATCGATTGCATATAAGAAATTAAATAGATAAAGGGGTTCGAAATCTTCTCCAGAATAGATGAAGTACAGGATCAGATCAGCCCCAAAAGCTCTAGAAAATCCCTTAGCTCTTAGTATGAAAGCGTATGAAAAGTGTATCAAAGCGTATCTAAATAAAACACCAAAATCCTAATTATATAGGCTAAATCTCGGCTGGGGCTTCTTTGTAAATACTGGAAACTTCTGGGCCAAAGTGTAATATCTTCATTTTTCATTAAACCGCCGAGTCTGGCCCATCTCGCTTGTGTGTCGACCGATGCACAATGTGTGTCGGTCGATGCAATCCTGTTTTCTGGACAGTGAGCTCAAGCTCTCGGCCAAACACTCCAAAAATCTCCAAAAAGCTCCAATATCTCCAATTCTGCTCCAAACCTGATTATACCTGTAATAGACTCTAAAAGAACACAAAAGGACTCTAAAACATACTTATATCATGGTCTAAAACTAGTAAAAACCATGATATATCAACTCCCCCACACTTAGCCTTTGCTTGCCCTCAAGCAAAACAGAGAACTAAAACATGGTGAAGAGGTTTGAAAATCTTCAGAAACTCTTTTCATCCTAGAAGCAACAACACTCAGATTCCCCTTAGTAATCCACTGAAAGAATCAATTACAAGACATCAAGACCAACATATACTTCCCCCACACTTAGCAACTGTCCTAAGTAAACTCCACAATCACATTCACGCATTCAAATTCACCCTACTGACTTCTGCAAGTATTTAAGTGCGGTCTCACCTAAGGAGTATCGATCAAAGGCACATGGACTCTTACCTTATCAGCTCTAGACCACCATACTATCTTTCTTTAGTCCCTTACTTCTCTTTTCCCTTCCTTAGCATTCTGATTTTTCCCCATTGGGTATCATTTTATTTTTTTTATCAGTGCTCTTCCCGTTAAGGGGTGTACTTTGGACACATTCCATGAATGCACAGGATATGATAGTTGTAGCTACCACTCCCATGACCACTTCGGAGTTACTAACTCATCCTCAGTTTATTTTTTTCTTTTTTTTATGGAAGGGGAGAAGGGAACTAAATAGGACAGGTTTACAGGCTGTGTCAGAACTAACAAGGGAATCCGACACGAAGTATACCAAGCCCTTAGGTGAGAAATCTAAGTCAGTATTAAGTTTGAAGTCAGTAAAAGGATCCTCTGATACCTGAAGTGATGTGGGTGTCCTTAGTAGGTTGATCTGTGATGGGGTTTTCTAATAGTCAGAGATTGATCCTGCAACTTCATCCCAATGGTTACTTAAGTTCCTGCAAGTGCTGTAAATCTTCTCAAAAAATCATTGTTTCCTACTTAGACTATTTTGACTCAATAAAAAAAATTTTGAAAAATTGACTGACTCTTAAGAAAACAGAAAGATAGATGTCAGTAGCACCTCCCCCACACTTAAGACACACTGTCCCCAGTAGTGTCAAGCGAAGGATTTGTAAAAAGAAAGAAAATATGTTAAAAGGATTGGTTGAGTTCTGTCGGGTTTTTACCTCTGTCGCACAGGTGCAACGACCGTTGCACTAGGTGCATCGACCGTTGCTGTGCGATTTTCGTGTATGGTCGATCGTTTCTCAGGACCGCAACGATCGCTGCAATGCGATTTCGATCGTGTTGTTACGATCGACACAGCTGTGTGTCGATCGACGCACTGCGCTTTTGGCCGAGACCTGCAGACAAAAACTCACCAAAACCAGAAACAAAACGTAAAATCCTACAAAAACACCAAAATTAAAATGCAAAAATGAAAACAGTGGGTTGTCTCCCACTCAGCGCTTGTTTAAGGTCATTAGCTTGACCAGACGAACAAGATCAGTATGCTGGAGATCCTGACAGAGACTTTGATTGCCTCTGTGCAAGTCTCCTCATCCAAGGCGGAGAGTAATCTGTATCAGAATGAACTTGTCCAAGAAAAGAAGGAGTAAACTGCTCTCCAGGATCCAAAATCACAGTATCACTTGGCTGCTTATCATCTCCATCCATAATGGTGAATGTCTGCCCATCTATCAGTGGCTTGCGCAGCTTATCCATCTCATAACGCAGCGGCTCATCTCCCAGGTGGAGGTCAATCAGACTATGTCTAACATCTATTACTGCTCCCGTTGTAGCCAAAAATGGTCTCCCAAGTATCAACGCATCATCAGGATCACTGTCATACTTCAGCACTAAGAAGTCTGTTGGAACCAAGTAGTTTCCAACTCTCACCGGGATGTCCTCAAGGAGTCCTTCTGGAACTCTTATAGACTGATCAGCTAGGACAAGAGAGGTCCTAGTAGGCGAAAAATCCATCATACCCAGCTTCTCTGCCACAGAATATGGCATAAGACTTCCAGCAGCTCCCAGATCACACAGAGAACGCCTAAAACCATCTTCAAAGATAGAACAGTTAAGCACAAAGACACCAGGGTCAGGCAGCTTCTTTGGGATCTTGGTTAACAACACATCGCTTATCTGTTGAGGGACCACAATCACCCAATCTTTCAGCTTTTCATCCAAAGGCAACATCTTATTCAAGTACCTCTGCACACATGGGTGATAAGGTGGATCATCAGATGATGGAATTTCTTCCAACTCTTCACCAATCTCTTCCAACTTCTTAAGCTCTTCAATCTCTTGCTTAATCACTTCAGACACTGAGGGATATAATCTAATGAATTGTGCATAAATCTCCTGTTGAGTAATCTCAGAAACTCCAGGGAATAGACGATCAAGCTCTAAATTTGCATCAATACCTTCAGAATCCTGCGAGTCTGTCTGTTCACGACCTGCAACGACCGATGCTAAGGATGATGGAATTCCTAGCAGTTCCTAATCCGATTAGGCAACCCTAAGTCTGAATTCCGAGCCTAGGATCTAAGGGTTTGTGTTATTGAATCACGGATCTCCCGTTTACCTTGTTATGGCAGCGGAATGGTTGGTATGACGAGATCAATATCGACTCAAATGCTTCGCCTCTACCAGATACACACGCACACAAAGCTGGAAAGCCGGGATGCTAGTGCCGGATCTTGGGATTACTGAGTTTAGGTGGTTCTGCTTTCTCTGCAACAGAAAAGTGAACGGCTAGGGTTTCAGGTCGAAACTATAAGCCTTATATAGACCTGTAATCACTAAAACCGAGTATTGGTTAATACCAATTCGTTTAAGTCATAAAATCGAAACATCAGTTTCGAAACCCGATCTGTGTCGATCGACACACATACTGTGTCGATCGACACACCACTATAAACTCAATATCAATGTGTATCCAATACACATCAACATGATCATTACCATAATGATCATTCCCATATTTACGCTTCCAGTTTGCTTAGGTGTGTGACCCTATAGGATCATATAATGATGGCAGTAAGTCTACAACTTACAGATTGCAAGAGGCTTCTAGCAAAACATTGCAACCGCCCAGTATCTACAACATGTCTGATCTCGACACACAACTATCGTTAGGAGTAAGTACAATGTGATTTCAGGACATAATCCCAACAATCTCCCACTTGTACAGGATTCACCTATTCCTATTATCCCTTCGTCTCTATATCTCGATATGGCATAAGGCAAGAGACTGTGTCATCCTTATTATAGCCAATATCATGTTCATCGAACTCCTGATCTATACTGATAAAATAAACGACTGACAATCACCTCGTTTGAGCACGGCCATGCATTTTCTCAGTATCAAATCTTCGATGGGCCATGAGATATTTATCTCCTGTTATATAGGAGGGACAAATCCCATCTTGTTCCATCCCTGTTCCTTCACATACTTCATGATACACCTAAGCAATGCCTTTATAGCCGCCATTTACGGATCGACGTTTGACAAGGTCAAAGTGCACCAATTCATATGCTAGGAAGCATGATGAACTCAGGTCTAAGGACTATACTCTATAGTCGTAATGAGAACATCTCATGACACTGATATAACTATCCTGTAGAGTTCTCATTAGCGGGTCATGTCCGATCATATGTTCACCAACATATATCTATGTGATTGACTGTGATAATCATATCATTGACTCCATGAAACTTAGTCCAACAGTCACCTCACATGCTAGTCTCGCGCGGTTGTTGGTGTCCCACTTCAACAACCTCGACTAGGGACAATCATAATTTATGTCATCTTTTACTTATAGGGTTTCATGATCAAGTCCTCAACTTGATGACCTATAAGATGAACATAAAATACTTTGGGACCATTATTTAATCATCCAATAATTAAATAATACCGATGTCAGTTTTAACTTACACAAACATTGCCATAGCATGTCTATGAAAAGATTATAACATAACTAAAATAACTCCCACCAGAATCAAGATCATCTCTTCAGATATCTAATACCTACAGCAACATAATAAATCTTGTGCTTAGGTTGTGGGAGAGACTGCGGTGTTTTTGCTTGAAACAATTCCAACAAACCACACCGCCATTCAGATAACAGCACTATTCTACGGTTCTCTGCTTGGAGCCCTACCAACAGATAGTACTGTTATTCAGACCAAGAGACATAACCAAGTGGGAACCGAAAATCGTCTTTGTCCGTCTAACTACTCTCAACTGGTTCGTCACTTCCTCAGTTCACCACGAACCTATCCTTAGTGTTCCTCAAACACTTGGGATATTTCTGGCAACTGTTCAGTGAATTTTACCGGAACAACTTGGTATTTACTCGTAATGCGTAAGCTGCATCTGGATGAGTGTAAATTATGGCATTCATGATGGATTCCATTGCAAAAGCATAAGGAATCACACTCATACATACTAGCTCAGCCAGTGTCCAAGACACTTCGTCTTGCTAAGATCATTGCCATAAGACCTTTGGTATGAAGCCATTCTTGGGATCATGCATATTGGAACAGTCCATTACCTTATCAACATAAGGATCTTGACACGATCCAATTAGCCTACCCAATCTATATCAATAGATTCTTATTCCAAGAGTTCACGCGGCTTCTCCCATGTCTTTTGATGAAAATGAATTCCGACCCAAGTCTCATGAGACTTAAGCGACAGAACGTCGTTTATGAGAATGAGTATGTCATCTACATACAGAACGAGAAATGCAACTACGCTCCCATTAGTCTACTTATAAACGCATGATTTCATTTCGTTCCTGATCAAGTCAAAACTTTTGACCACTTTATCAGAATGTTGATTCCAACTCCAAGATGTTTGCTTCAATCCAGAAATGGATCGGTGAAGCTAACATGCATACCTAGCCAATTTTCGGAGTTGGGCCTCACCATCGCTTCTTAAATTTTGCAGGCTCGTCACTTTTCAATGATCAAAAGATCACGGCAATCGTTTACGAGAAATCACTCTCGGGTTAGTGACGGATCCATTCGGATCTGTGAACTTCAGGCTCCACAGGTGTATGTCCTACAGCACTTTGTATATCTCACCGCTTCTCTCCCTCAACAGGTTGAGCAGCCTTCTGTGTTTATCGAATTTCTTCGATGTGTACTTTTACTCCCACTATTCTTATTGGAAAGTATAATCTTTCTCAAAAGGCACAGTTCCGGACAACAAAACTTTGTTCTCAGATTGGCTATAAAAGTAATAAGCCTCGGTTTCCTTAGGACAACCAGTGAGGTAGAACTTATCAGATTTGGGTTCAAGCTTGTTAGCTATCATCCCCAAATGATCAGAAACAACATACTTGAAAAACTTCCAGTCCACATCCAATGTGGTGTCTTTCAATTGATTCTGATTGAAACCCCTTTCTGCGCAAACACAGACATTTTTAGAGCGTATTCTTAAAGGATTTTGGAAAATTCGTGTGACTCATCATCGATCGGAACATATCCAATAAGGCCCGATAACTTTTCTCAGAAACACCATCCAGGTTTTCAGAAGAATTGAGTCGTGAAACAACTTCACACTCATTCAGATGATCACTTATTTCTTGACTTAAGTATTCTCCTCCGCGATCCAATCGAGGATTTTCAATACTTCTATCAAGTTTATTCTATACTTCATTGTGGAACTCCTTTGACCATTTCAAAAGATTCCGACTTGTGTCTCATCAGACGAACACATCCATGTTTACTGAATTCATCAGTAAAGATAATGAAGTCCTGAAGATTTTCTCTGGCATTAATGCTCATCGGGCCACATACATCAGTATGAATAATGCCCAATAAGCCTCTGCCCCTTTTCTTTAGCACTGCTAAAGAAGCCTTAGTCATTTGGCCCAGTAAGCAGAATTCATATCTCATATGATTTATAATCAAATGAGCCCAAAAGCCCATAACTATGGAACTTCTGAATTTGCTTCATTTCTATGTGGCCAAAACGACTATGCCAAGGAAAGACTGTTTCGAGTCATCAGACTCAAACCTTTAGTATTTATGTTATATTCAAAATCACGCTGGTTTAAGACATAAAACCCATTCTAAACGGGGTGCTACCATAGAATATTTCATTAAGATCTAAAGAACAAAACTTGTCTTTTATCAAAATGAAAAACATCCAAATTCTAACAAGAAAATGAAAGGCATCTTTGCATATAGCAAGTACATGGTGGCAATTACTTAATTTCTAAAACCAAGCTTGAAAGGCTCCTACAAGTGGAGAATTTCTACGGCTAATGCAGCAACCATTGCTTCATTCCAGACGCGCAGTTCCACTTGTCCTTTCTCCAACGTTCTACTGTTGCGTAGGTCCTGCATATTTCAAAAATATCAGTACCACAACTAGTATCCAATACTCACGTAGAACTTGAAATAATAACACAATACCTGAAGAAGAAGTCCCATACATCTTCTCCATCTCTTGTGAATCTTCCAAGAATTTAATGCAATTTCTCTTCCAATGCCCAAACTCTTTACAGTAGCAGCATTTTCCAACATCAGATGGGCCTGACTTGGGCTTAAAGGATGACACAGGCTTATCCCGATTCCAAATCTGAACGGCCTTGCCTCCACCCTTGTCTATACAAGATTTCTCAAATCTTTTACCCTTTATGATGTTTTGCTCTACTGTCTTGAGCATGCCATGCAGCTCAGTCAACGTCTTCGTCAAGCCTTTCTTGATATAGCCTTTTATAAACTTATCATAGCTTGACGGCAGTGACTGCAAAATGATCTCAGTAGCCAACTCTGGGCTAACTGGACAATCCAGTTTCCCCAGGTTATCAATGTAACCCATCATTTTAATGACATGAGGACTCACTGGAGCATCCTTTGGTAGCTTGCACTCAATGAGAGACTTAACCGTCTGGTATCTCTCAACTCGTGCATGTTCCTGAAACATCAGTTTCAGACTGGTGATCATCTCTATTGGCGACTCCACGTTCTCGTATTGACTCTTCAAGTCCGAGCTCATGGTAGCCAACATCAAACCACACACATCTACCACATCAATATAATGCTTATTCCAAGCATCATATACTGCATGCGAGGCATTTGTCCCAAGTTTCTCGGGGAGAGCTTTCTCAAGGACATAGTCCTTACTCTCTTGCTTGAGAACTATTCTCAAATTCCGATACCAATCCAGGTCACTTGATATTTAGTTGAGGAAACGAAACTCTAAAAGGTTAGCAAATCAATCTCTTAAGTCATGTAATTTTCGATGTCAAGCACAGCAAGTCCATCAACATAATTACCTGCCTTACTCACGTAATTGTGGACACCAAGCTCTTGGCTAGACCATCACACAACGAAATGAGTCTTGACAGCTGACCACATTGAAGCTAAGCTTTGATCTAATACACATCCAATGTGTATCAAAATGGATTTAGAACATTTAATCTTGATACATATCCAATATGCATCCAAAAAATGTTTTAATTGTTCTTTATCAACTAGGTTTAAGTCGAGTTTGTTTTTGCAAATTCAAGGTTCAATAACCAGAATTGTGAGCACTGTGTCGATCGACGCAGACCATGTCTGTCGATCGACACCACCAAACAAAATCGGACTTCAATAACCGGTTAAACCAATTAACCTGGTTCAGTTCAATCCAATTGAACCAATTCATCCAATTTAAAACGATCTGACCGGACTTAACCAAGCATGATAACCGGTCCAATCCAATTGAACCGATCAACCAATCGCAAGGTCTGTGTCGACCGACACTCAACCTGTGTCGATCGACACAGTAGGTATTCAGGTTTTCTTCGCGAAAAACCCTAGCCGCCGATCCTGACGAATTCACTATTCTGTGTCGACCGACACACCTTTTGTGTCGATCGACACCATACGAAAAACAGAATCGTTTTTGATCAAAATCGATCTAACCTGTTCTTATTCATACTATCTTATGAGCGAATTTAAATCATCAAATTCTATTAAACAGGCTGATTCAATGGAAAACCCTAAGGCTCTGATACCACTGATAGAATTCCTAGCAGTTCCTAATCCGATTAGGCAACCCTAAGTCTGAATTCCGAGCCTAGGATCTAAGGGTTTGTGTTATTGAATCACGGATCTCGCGTTTACCTTGTTCTGGCAGCGGAATGGTTGGTATGACGAGATCAATAGCGACTCAAATGCTTCGCCTCTACCAGATACACACGCACACAAAGCTGGAAAGCCGGGATGCTAGTGCCGGATCTTGGGATTACTGAGTTTAGGTGGTTCTGCTTTCTCTGCAACAGAAAAGTGAACGGCTAGGGTTTCAGGTCGAAACTATAAGCCTTATATAGACCTGTAATCACTAAAACCGAGTATTGGTTAATACCAATTCGTTTAAGTCATAAAATCGAAACATCAGTTTCGAAACCCGATCTGTGTCGATCGACACACATACTGTGTCGATCGACACACCACTATAAACTCAATATCTATGTGTATCCAATACACATCAACATGATCATTACCATAATGATCATTCCCATATTTACGCTTCCAGTTTGCTTAGGTGTGTGACCCTATAGGATCATATAATGCTGGCAGTAAGTCTACAACTTACAGATTACAAGAGGCTTCTAGCAAAACATTGTAACCGCCCAGTATCATACAACATGTCTGATCTCGACACACAACTATCGTTAGGAGTAAGTACAATGTGATTTCAGGATATAATCCCAACAAAGGGTGCATCGATCGATGCATCACTGTTTTCACAGTTTCTACCTGAGAGATTTTCCTCAAAATTCGAAAATTCAACTTCTTCTACAAACTCAGCTGTGCTTAGCTCAAATCCTTCACCTAGGTGAGATCCATCATCAATGTACACAGACCAGGCCTTAATATGGGTGTCTGCGACTCCTTTTCCCTTCATAGAACTGGAAATCTGACCCACCTGAGTATCCAACTGCTTCATATGAGTGTTCAAAGACTCAAACTTTCCATTGAGATCCTCATAGACAGCATCCAACTTCTTATTGCAGTCCACAGAAATCTTGGTCTAACTCTCCAGCAGTTGTTCCATCATTGCTTCCAACTTACTCTCATGAGCAGTGGCTACAGGAGGCGTCTGATAAGATGAAGATCCATAGGTTCTCTGAGTACCTTGTCCAAAAGGTTTCTGAAAACCACTAGTTTGTCCAAAGCTAGAGGAGTTTTGATTGCCGGTGAAGGCGCTCTTCTGTCCTCCATTGAAGAACCTGTTTCCCTGCTGATTACCAAATCTATTACCTTGGAATCCAGATCCTCCTATGTAATTCACATCTTCTTCCTGAGTTTCCTCCTCAGTCTGAATTACCTCAACATCTTGGGCAAAGTGGACAGCTTTCTTACCAGCTAGAAGATTACAAACTGTGTCCAGCTTAGATCTAATATCAGCAATCTCCAAATTCTCTTCCTTTCCACCAGATCTCTTCCTCCTCTCATCAATAGTCTTGCAACTGTTGCTGCTCACTAAGTTATCAATCAACTGCTTAGCTTGAGCATGAGTCCTAGTGTTAAAGTTGGCATTGCTAGAGTTGTCCAACGCAGTCTGATATGGAAGATCTATGCCTCTAAAGAAGATGCCTAAAAGTGTTACCTCAGTGAATCCATGGTGTGGGCAGTCACGTTGGTATTTCTTGAATCTCATCCAGGCAGTCTTAAGCGGCTCAGTAGGACCTTGGGAAAAGGTGAGTATGTCCTGTCTGGACTGATCAGAACGTGCATCATCGTAGAAGTGACGCAGGAACTCACTCTTCAGGGCTTCCCAAGTATCAAACTGCCCAGGTAGCAGTTGCTTCAGCCATGCAGCAGCGTCTCCAGCGAGAATGTATGGAAAGAGCTTGAGAAACAGATAATCCTGGCATACTCCATCATACTTCATGCCAGTGATTATGTCCTCAAACTGATCAATGTGATCCATAGGCTGCTCTGACGGATGACCATGGAAAGCATTCTGCTTCATCAGCGAGTAGTAGATGGTTTTGATCTCAAAATCATTCCTCTCAAAACCAGGCATTACAAGAGCTGACCGGTTTGCATGAAACTCATCCGGTCTGTTGTAGTCAGCTAAAGTCCTCTCATGGACTATCATCTGTCTATTTCGGTCCTGTCCTTAGCCTTGGTTCTGCGGTTGTGGTTCAGGTTCCTCAACCTCAGGGATCACACGTCCCTCAGCATCAATCCTATGCCCAGCAGCATTGTATGGGATGTTATCTCGGTCCCTCAGGGTACCTTGAGCATCAGGCATTATGATTACATTCTGTACCACCATCCTTGCTCTTCTTTCTCTTCTGTTAGTCCTTTCTAGTCGTCCAAGTTCGTCAAGTCCGAGATTAACGAGGTTCAAGTTCTGATTACTTCTAGTTTCACGCGTCTGCATAAACTGTCTGTAATCGTCAAGAAACGATCGATGCTATCACTGCAACGATCGATTCAATCTCAGAATCGCCTAGTGACGATCGACACAAAGGTGCAACGATCGACGCTATGCGAAATCGGTACCAACGACAGAGAGAAAATAGAGAGAAAAAATTAGTAACTAAAAAAAATAAAATAAAAACAAAAATCCTAGTAAAAACCCTAAGTTCGATACTATCGAAGACTCTAAGAGTCCCCGGCAACGGCGCCAAAAACTTGATAGGGTCAGGTTTTAATCATATTCTACTGCAAGTGCACAGTTAAGTGATTGTAGTATATAGGGTATCGAATCCACAGAGACTCTGGTCTCGATAGATTAAGAACTATAGAGGTTTAAACTAAGAAGAAAGCAATGTGAAGTAAACTAAATAGCAGTGCGAGAAAGTAAACAAGTAGCAAGATTATCGGTTGTGAAAGCAGTTAATTAAGGGCGCTAAGTCTAGGGCGTTCTCAGGAAATCAGACAAGCAGACAAATTATTCAGTCAGGATCTAATTAAGTACAGTTCTAGAACTCAAATCACGGATATAGAATTAACCAACTGTCGTTGCGAGAATTCTCTAAGTCTAAGTGCAGTAATCCAAATTCCTTTGCAATTACTAACGGATTAAACCAGCATTAATTTCAAGTTCGATATGTTCACAATTAAACTAAACCAAATTCCTTTGCGAGAAGTTTAATTGCTCAACCTAAATAGTTCAGATTCTAAACCACACTTTCGTGTCGTATTTAGCAACCTAAGATCTAGATTCTAATTGATCAGGTTAGAACTAGGATTAAACACAATTTAGATCGAAGAACATTCTATTCATCATAAAATCCCTAGTGAGAATCCCTAAACCTAACAATAAATCTACTCAGACATGATTAATGAAACAGAAATCATAGAATTAATCGATTGCATATAAGAAATTAAATAGATAAAGGGGTTCGAAATCTTCTCCAGAATAGATGAAGTACAGGATCAGATCAGCCCCAAAAGCTCTAGAAAATCCCTTAGCTCTTAGTATGAAAGCGTATGAAAAGTGTATCAAAGCGTATCTAAATAAAACACCAAAATCCTAATTATATAGGCTAAATCTCGGCTGGGGCTTCTTTGTAAATACTGGAAACTTCTGGGCCAAAGTGTAATATCTTCATTTTTATTAAACCGTCGAGTCTGGCCCATCTCGCTTGTGTGTCGACCGATGCACAATGTGTGTCGGTCGATGCAATCCTGTTTTCTGGACAGTGAGCTCAAGCTCTCGGCCAAACACTCCAAAAATCTCCAAAAAGCTCCAATATCTCCAATTCTGCTCCAAACCTAATTATACCTGTAATAGACTCTAAAAGAACACAAAAGGACTCTAAAACATACTTATATCATGGTCTAAAACTAGTAAAAACCATGATATATCATTTGGGTTCGTGGTTTCGGGTTTAGGGCTTAGGGTTTGATGGGTTGTAATGTTTGTAGTCTTAATGTTTAAAATGGAAAACAGATTACGGAACATCTTTGTTATCCGAAAACATGATGGGTGTTTAATGTTTAGTGTTTAGTCTTTAGGGTTTACGTTTTTGGGTTTGGGTTCGTGGTTTATGGTTTAGGGTATAGTTTTTAGGGTTTAGGGTTTTGGGTTTAGGGCTTAGATTTTTGGGTTAGGGTTTGTAGGTGGTTTAGGGTTTAGGGTTTACTTTTTAGGGTTTAGGGTTTTGGGTTTAGGGCTTAGATTTTTGTGTTTAGGGTTTAGGGTTTAGGGTTTAGGGTTTAGTGTTTGTTGGGTTTAGGGTTTAGTTTTTAGGGTTTAGGGTTTAGATTTTTTGTTTTGGGTTCGTGGTTTAGGGTTTAGGGTTTAGTTTTGAGGGTTTAGGGTTTAGGGTTTAGATTTTTGGGTTTGGGTTCGTGTTTTAGGTTATAGGGTATAGTTTTTAGGGTTTAGGGTTTAGGGTTTAAGGTTTGTCGGTGAATGTTATCTGAAAACATGATTTCTATTTACAATTATTAACAGGATTGGTAATAAATTTAGGGATGATTTATGGATTTTGCCTTACAAGTTTTAGGGTTTGGGATTTAGGGTTTGTAGTTTGTAGTTTCGTTTTCAGGGTATGGGTTCATTGTTTGGGGTTTAGGTTTTAGGGTTGTAGGGTTTAGGGTTTAGATTTTGGGTTTTGGGTTCGTGGTTTAGGGTTTAGGGTATATTTTTTAAGGTTTAGGGTTTTGGGTTTAGGGCTTAGATTTTTGGGTTTGGGTTCGTGGTTTCGGGTTTAGGGCTTAGGGTTTGATGGGTTGTAGTGTTTGTAGTCTTAGTTTTAAAATGGAAAACAGATTACAGAACATCTTTGTTATCCGAAAACATGATGGGTGTTTAATGTTTAGTGTTTAGGCTTTAGGGTTTACGTTTTTGGGTTTGGGTTCGTGGTTTATGGTTTAGGGTATATTTTTTAGGGTTTAGGGTTTAGGGTTTTGGGTTTAGGGCTTAGATTTTTGGGTTTGGGTTCGTGTTTTAGGTTATAGGGTATAGTTTTTAGGGTTTAGGGTTTAGGGTTTAAGGTTCGTCGGTGAATGTTATCTGAAAACATGATTTCTGTTTACAATTATTAACAGGATTGGTAATAAATTTAGGGATGATTTAAGGATTTTGCCTTACAAGTTTTAGGGTTTGGGATTTAGGGTTTGTAGTTTGTAGTTTCGTTTTCAGGGTATGGGTTCATTGTTTAGGGTTTAGGTTTTAGGGTTTAGCGTTTAGGGTTGTAGGGTTTAGGGCTTACATTTTGGGTTTTGGGTTCGTGGTTTAGGGTTTATTTTTTAGGGTTTAGGGTTTTGGGTTTAGGTCTTAGATTTTTGGGTTTGGGTTCGTGGTTTCGGGTTTAGGGCTTAGGGTTTGATGGGTTGTAGTGTTTGTAGTCTTAGTGTTTAAAATGGAAAACAGATTACGGAACATCTTTGTTATCCGAAAACATGATGGGTGTTTAATGTTTAGTGTTTAGGCTTTAGGGTTTACGTTTTTGGGTTTGGGTTCGTGTTTTATGGTTTAGGGTATAATTTTTAGGGTTTAGGTTTTAGGGTTTGGCTTTAGGGTTTAGGGTTTATGGTTTGATGGTTTGTTGTGTTTGTAGTCTTAGTGTTTAAAATGGAAAACAGATTACGGAACATCTTTGTTATCCGAAAACATGATGGGTGTTTAATGTTTAGTGTTTAGGGTTTAGGGTTTACGTTTTTGGGTTTGGGTTCGTGGTTTATGGTTTAGGGTATAGTTTTTAGGGTTTAGGTTTTAGGGTTTGGCTTTAGGGTTTAGGGTTTGATGGTTTGTAGTTTTTGTAGTCTTAGTGTTTGAAATGGAAAACAGATTCTGGAACATCTCTGTTATCCGAAAACATGATGGGTGTTTAATGTTTAGTGTTTAGGGTTTAGGGTTTATGGTTTAGGGTTTGGGGTTATAGGTTAGCGTTTAGGCTTTAGGTTTATGGGTTTGAGATCGTGGTTGAGGGTTTAGGGTTTAGGGTTTAGGGTTTAGGGTTTAAGGTTTTGGGTTGACGGTTTAGGTTTTAGGGTTTAGGGTTTAGGATTTAGGGTTTGATGGTTTGTAGTGTTTGTAGGCTTAGT
The DNA here is from genome assembly GCA_030180135.1 of Orychophragmus violaceus. Classification (NCBI taxonomy): domain Eukaryota; kingdom Viridiplantae; phylum Streptophyta; class Magnoliopsida; order Brassicales; family Brassicaceae; genus Orychophragmus; species Orychophragmus violaceus. The sequence goes on from CM058235.1 coordinate 31,284,535, forward strand.
GTTTGAAATGGAAAACAGATTACGGAACATCTATGTTATCCGAAAACATGATGGGTGTTTAATGTTGAGTGTTTAGGGTTTAGGGTTTACGTTTTTGGGTTTGGGTTCATGCTTTATGGTATAGGGTTAAGTTTATAGGGTTTAGGGTTAGGATTTAAGGTTTAGGGTTTAGTTTTTGGGGTTTGGGTTTAGAGGTTTAGGGTTTGTTTTATTCTTAGGGTTTAGGGTTTGTTGTTTACTGTATAGGATTTAGTTGTGTAGGTTTGATGGTTTAGGCTTAGTGTTTGAAATGGACTGATTATGGAACATCTATGTAATCGGAATACATGATTGCTGTTTAATATTGTTTACAGCAATGCTATGAAAAATACCATTGATGTGTATGGGTGTTAAGATGTAATGTTATGTAATCGTGAATGTTATGAACATTGTTAATCATAGTTAAAGGTAAGCATTCGAATCAGAGAAGACGAATAATAACGGGATTAATTTCATTCATCGGAATGTAACATTACAGCCTAAACGGTTTAATACAAAGATAATACAATAGGGTTCCTTAGAAACGTTGGGGGGCTGGGTAATTGATACCATATATACAAGGAAAAAGTGGTATCATAACTTCCAAGATTATTTATATATCACTCCCATTCACCATCACATACGAAGTTCCAGATTATCCGATGTATCCCGCGCCGCCAAAAAACTTCATTGGTAGTTTCCCAGTTTAGACAGGCCCCTGATTTTGTTACAGGCAATAAGTATTAGCGGTAACACAGTTAACGACTAATAGATTTGATAATTGCAAAACAAATTGGCTTACTGGAACGGCCTTGTTGCAAGTTGAACGGTTATGCCCTCGACCCTTGCATCGTGAGCACTTCATGTGGTTTACTCTCTGTATTAACCACAAGTTAGATAAACAGGCAATCTTATTTACATCCAACAAAGTAAAGGGCATTAAATATTATAACCTTGAATTCTCCAATCGAGGGAATCCGCAGCTTTCTTGGCCGTCCAGCTGGTCGCTTTGCAGCTGGTGGTTTTAGACTACCACCACCCACATCCGTGCTAGATGGTGCCAGTCTGTCTACGTCAGGGACCGGCATTATGATTCCGGAGTAGGCGTATCTACGATATTCTGTTGTGTAATACACCCCCACAAGTTTTTCAACTTTCACACCTTCTTTTATTGCCGCAGCGACTGTATGTTTGCATGGTATCTGCAATATCTGGAACTCACGACAGCTGCAGCTTACCTCGTAAAGATGCACAGCAAACGATACACCTTTCTCGTCCTTAACCTCATATATTCCATCAGCAATCTTGATTACCTCATAACTTGTTGACTTTATGTAATTTTGAATTACCATTTCTTGAACTTTAGGGTTCAAAACATCTTCGCAGGTTTTTGCAGAATCACGACGCATTGCAAACCACGACACCAGGGTTGTCCGGAGTGTCTCTAGGAGAGAGATGACAGGATAGTCTCTGACCATGGTAATCACTGCATTCAGCGATTCTGAAATATTGCTTGTCATAACGTTGTACCTTTCCCCAACGAAATGGCTACGCGTCCAGTGTTCAAACCCTACGCCTTCAAGGAACTCTGCGCACCTCACGCTTGTTGCTCTTATTTCCCCAAGCAACCTCTCAAACTCAGTAAAGCGATATGCACGTCCAGCCTCGGAAACCAGTTTTTTTAGATGCTCGGATTTGAACTTACTCATAACGTTCCTCTGAAGGTGGACCATGCATGCCGCGTGAGAAGACATTGGAAACACCTAAACCAACCGGGTCAAGGAACATAGTCAAGTTATTTGTGCTAACGCATCATAAAAACAATGATTGGGCCGGAGGAGATAAGGGGATTACCTTTCTTATTGCCGGGTATATAGAGCCATGTCTGTCCGAAACAAACACCAGCTCAGGGTCATCAGGGACGATTCCGGACAGCTTCCTTAAGAACCAATCCCAAGCATCTCTATTTGAAAATTCCCATCTTGGGCACTGGCAGCGAGAAGGCATCCACCATATCGCCCTTCCAGATGTGTGCCATCGATTACCACCACTTTCCGCATGAACTGATAACCATGGGCGCAGGCAGCAAGTGAGAAGAACAGATACTTAAATCGCTCTACGCCTCCTACTCCCGCCTCCGTTTGAAGTCCGAGAACAGAATCTGGATTACTTTGTAGTAAAAGCTTATAATATGGTGGGGTCAATGCATAACTTCCCATAGAGGATCCTAGTGCATGATCCATAGCAATCTCGCGCGCTCTCCATGCCTTCCAGTAACTAACATGGAGACTGTATTCGTGACGTAGCAAATGCCTGACCTCGCATGCCCGTGGTCCCTTACCACTACCTTTGAAATGAGAACGGATCAGATATCCCATCACCGCTATGGAAGCTTGCCGGTGGAAGTTTCCCCTTGCATCAACACTACATGTGTGCTGCAATGTGCAACTACGCACCTCATATCGGAGGCTGTCGTCAAACTTCGGGACATACACTCTCCAGGGACACCTATCCCCAACGCATACAACTACAATCCTTTCAGGACCGGACTTGGCGACCGGAAATGAAATTTCCTGTTAATCGCGTGTATCGCTAACTTCATCTTGCAATCTTCCTTACTCCTGAAGATGCGACCAACGAAGATGTCATCACCTTCATAGTCAACGTCGTGCATTGCTTTATCCAACTCATCTGTTTCAACATTCACACTTAGTACACGGTAACGGATAACATTTTAATCAACTCGTTATACGATAATATAATTTACCTTCACCTATTGGGTCATCGAAATACGGTGGTGCATCTCGTGCGTGCATTGCGGGTGTAATTCGTGTCTCGGTCAACGGATGAACCTGCCCACCTAGATCGATACGGTTCCTTGAAAAATTCCCAATTTGAGCATTTTTCCAAAATGGATGGTCAACAGGGTGTCCCATAAGAATAGTGTCTTTGTCCCCTACAATGTCAGGCGTGGCGCGAGCAGACTGTCCTCCTAAGTTGATTGGATCAGCTGGCATTGGGGTTTTCCCCAAAGATTTCGAACTTGGAGTGATAGGTGCCTCGGTCGTACCATGTGTGTCATAAGCGGGATCCAACGGTGGATATATACTAGGAACGCTGCTACTACTCTCTGCAGTACAAAATCAGGATTGCAATAAGTAGTCGTTCAATGTACTCTAAAGTGCTACAAGAGTTTAACGTACTTGAATAGAAAATAACATTGTTCCCGTTCAATCATATTTCCGTGTACACAACTTAACGGAAAAAGTTGTATAAAGGTAAGCTTATACAAAAAATTATTTACCTGTCGGAGTGGGTCGGTTATGATCCCCAAAGTCAAAAAACAGATCACCTGTTGTTGCGTACTCCGAGGTTTTACTGTCCAAGGAAGGTGACGAGGATAGGGCCGAGCTGACACTGAGCAGAGGCACAAGCACACTGTTATTTGGGTTATAGGTCGAATCGTTAAGATCAATATTTAATCCAGAGTTGGTTATCCGGTTAGACTGCCCCCTGTGCTCGTTGAAATACTTTTCTATAGCCGTCAGCTTCTCATAAAATGTGATCCCTGTAGACAGATGATTTAGTTAAAAATTAGAGCAATCATATATTACCGAATAATACCATTATTAAAAAACGTTACCTTCAAACGTGGTTGCATTGACCAGATTCTTAGGAAGATGGTGGTTTGTAGACGATGCCTCGCCTCTCTCTGTTCTTATTTGTGGTGGGCTTGGCGTTAGGAGTTCCATTAAACGAACGTCCCGCACTGGACGGTTTTCTAACTCAGTAACAATGGCTAACTCCTTTGACTGCCCACCATGTTGGACATCAACACGTAGGAAGGCTTCAGAGAGATCTGCTCGTATTGACATAAACAACGCAGCGTCTTCGTTGTCTCGTATAAATATAGGCACCGTCTTACTCCATTCTGGTCCGAGCATCCACTGTGACCACTTATAACTGATGGTAATAGTGTCGCCTTCCTTCAGGTTTAACTTTGCTGACACAGAGGCAACCAATTCCGGGTATGTCACATTCTCCTTCAACATCACTGAGCAGTTAACCAAGTCCCAATCAGGTTCATGAAACCATTCCCCATCTGCCCGCCTCATCCATTTTCCTTTTGCAATCCCTACTTCTAGCGCCATGTACAACAAAGTCCTTTCAACAAAAACCTGTAGTCTGGATTAGTATGAGCCGTGTTTCAACAAGTATCTGGAAAACATAAAGAAAACAAGAAGAGATTTTATATTTATACTTACTTGTCTTAAATTTGTCTAAGGCTTCTTAGTAAATGATCTTCCAGCTAACACCTTTAATGGCTATCCACACTTTTGTTCAACGCAAGCCTCCATTAATATAGGCAAGAGAGTTCTCGCGTATGTAGGTAAGTATGTTTGCGGTTATACAATGGATTTAATTTTAGGTGTATTGTGTGGTCCAGAATCAACATCATCATTTGGAAGTGTTCTACAAACAGTTATCTCGTTTCCCTAAAGATTTCCATATCGAGTAGGGAGCAAGAGCATTTAATGCTCGCCGCCGCCGCCTTGCCTTCTCTCTTCATAGGGGTAGATATGGAACGATTTCGTATACGTATTTGCCTTGATCTAATATCTGAACTATAGAGGCCAAAAGCTTTATAAAGAAACTATTTGGGGTTTTACACCCAATCGTCCCTTGAATCTATATCATTTATCTCATTCTCCCACTTTTAGATTAGTTGACTAATTAATCTTCTCTTTTAATCATTTCGTTTATCAGTATTTGTAAGGCTTATTCTTTGTAAAGATACTTAGTTCTCGAATTAGACTTGCTAGGATTAATTAGGTGTGAAAGTTAGATTCGCGTTTTGGGATGATATATCGTCTTTATTTGTATTTGGGTATATTTTGTGGTTTTTCCATGGTCTGGTTTGCTTTCGTTTTCAGCAGTTTTTAGTTGGCATCTTAAGGAATTTTTAGCAATGTCGTGTCTGTATTTAATTTCCACTTTCATGTTTTCCAGAGGTTTTTATATAGTTGATCTTGTTGTAGAGATGTTTGTTTCAGGAAGAGTGTATCTTGGTGGCTTTAGCTTCCCCCAAAATAAGGGCACTGGTCTCTTGGTTTTTCCGAGCTTTGTTTTTAGTTTAATCTTTTCAGTATCATATTTATTGATAGACAGAATATGTTTTCATTTTTGTAATTGGTTTTTGGTATTTGGATCTTATCCTTTTTAATATAAATACTGACAAATTTTGGTTTTAGTTCTTGAAATAGTTCTGAATTTAATGGGTTATGTACTCTATGCACCCTCCTTTAACATTTAACCCTTTCGTTTTTTATGTGCCACGTTTAATTTATTTTTTCTCCTGTCTTGCATCAATCTTTCTCCTTCATGTGTTGTCTTTGCCATGTTTTAATTATGGTTGTAAGCTTGTAATGTTTTTGTCAACTTGAAATTTCATTTATCACATCGGAAATACAAGACCATAAAAAAAACAAAGCTTTTCTGGTAACAAAGCTGGCGAACAATAAGAAATCTCCAGAGACAAAGTCCAAAAAAGGAAAATATGAAGATTTAAAATTACAAACACAAGCCCAAAAACCATTACTAACATAACTAATATTAGAAAAGAATAAAAACATCTTAAACCAAATCTAAATTTCACATAAACCGTCACGAAGTTACCGAGTTTGAGGAGAATAACCACTCAACATTTACCACTGTATTATAAAAGACGGCCATAAAAATATTCTTCAATCAAGAAAACATACCCTACATTTGAGACCATCAAACCCAACCTCATAATCTGGCAAGATGTCACATTATTATTCCTGATGCAGCATTGTTGGTAAGCCGACTCCACTGGAAGATGCTTGAACAGAAACACGCAGAGAATAATGGAAATTCCATCTCCTAATGGAGGCATGGGAAAGGAGAACTAACCCTGCTAACACCAATCTCTATGCAACGAGAGAACGGGAAAAATTGAAATTGGGCAAAGAAACAAATGGTCACAAATTTTATTAGTGTACCGCCATAAAAATCACTATGGTTATCTGTAGCTATCTCTACTGAATATATAAATATTGTCGTTATAATTACAGATTTATTTGTGGTTATATGTGATAGCCACAATTAGCCACAAATTAGCCACAAACTTATTCGTGGTTATTTGAAACACAAATTTTAAGCCTTTAATTACAAACAAAAATCTAATTAGTATAATATATTCAAAACTAATATTCAAAACTTACAAAAAAAATTCTTATTTTCAAATTTCGTATTATCAAACCTTAATCTCAGATCTTAAACTTAAATACTCAAACCCTATACCAGTACAAGAAAACATGGCCATAACCGACAGATATACTGACGGAAATAAATCTATCAGAATTTATGACGGTAGACCGATGGATAATCGACGGGAGTATTATCATCGGATTTTCGTCGGTAAATTCCGACGGCGATACCTCCCGTCGGACAATTTCCGATGGATTATCGACGATAACAGGTTCCCGTCGGAATTCTGTCGGAAACTTTTTCGGTTCATTGTTACCGTTAATAGATACAATAATATAGTCGTTAAGGTATCCGTTGGACCGACCCAAAACCGACCGGTTTTTTACGGATAACGGCTACATCTGTCAGTTTTCCGTTTCCTAATTTCCTACAAATACCAAACGTCTTCTCTCTTCTCCTCCACACCAATCTCTCTCTCTCACTCTATTACTGTTAATTATAGTAAAACGTCTTCTTCTAATTATTACAGATCTTGGATGGACGGACTGAGGGTTGATGAGGCGACGAACTTAGTGCACACCGAATATGCACTCGGTATTATGGATTCATGACGGTAGCTTGCAATCAACCACATACGCAGAAAACCGTCAAGTTAAAATGCCCATGTACTCAGTGCCGAAATGTTAAAAATCCTACGATTGACGAAGTATGGCATCACTTGTATTCAGTTGGGTTTATGGCGGGGTTATAAGATTTGGTATCTTCACGGGGAAACATCGGATTATGCAAGTAGTAGTAGACAATCTTGTGTTAGTACTAGTATGTGGGAACCTAATGTTAGTTCTAGTGAACCTTATAGTGCGGATGTAGATTTCGGTGTAGGTACCATTCAGATGGTTAATGATGCAATCGAGAAAATATTCAAGAAGTAGGTGAATATCAAATTCCTAGGGTAGATGAGGAACCTAATGTAGAAGGTAGGAGATATTTTGACATGTTAGATGCAGCGAAGCGGCCGCTTTATGATGGTTGCAAAGAGGGTCATTCGCCATTATCATCTGCTACTAGATTAATGAGCATAAAGACGAACTACAATTTGGCGGAGGAATGTGTTGATGTGATTTGCAATTTTGTGAAAGATATTCTTCCTGGAGACAATATTGCGCCAGGTTCATACAACGAGGTCGAGAAACTTGTTAAAGGGCTTATACTACCGTACCATATGATAGATGTGTGCATCGACAATTGTACTGGATTGTAAATTTTGTAAGCATATGAGCTATCAGGATACAAGGGTAAGAGCTAAGGTTCCGTTCAAACGAATGTGGTATTTGCCTTTAACCGATAGGTTGAAGCGATTATACCAATCGGAACGAACTGAGGGGGAAATGAGATGGCATGCCGAGCATAGAAGAGGAGAAGAGATTGCACATCCATCAGATGCTGAAGCGTGGCGACATTTTTATAGAGTATATCCGGATTTTGTGCACGAGCCACGTAACGTGTACCTCGGATTATGCACATATGGTTTCAACCCATTTGGGAGTCATGGGAGACCTTATTCGTTGTGGCCAGTGATTCTTACTCCTTATAACCTACTGCCATCTATGTGCATGCGTCGAGAGTTTTTTTCCTCTCTGTACTCGTTCTCGGGCCTGAGCATCCAAGAAGATCACTTGACATATTTTTGCAGCCATTGATATATGAGTTGCAAATGTTATGGGTGCCCGGTGTTGAAGCATATGATGTCTCCTGCAAGAAAAAATTTCTGATGAGGGTTGTACTAATGTGGACCATTAGCGATTTTCTGGCTTATGGTATGTTATCTGGATGGACAACGCATGGGAGGTTAGCATGTCCGTATTGTCAGGAAAAGACTGATGCATTCCAGTTGAAAAATGGACGCAAATCGTGTTGGTTTTACTGTCATAGAAGATTTCTACAGCATAATCATCTATATCGGAGAAACACTAAACTTTTTACGAAGATGAGAAAAGTGTTTGATGAATCTATTTTTCAAGACAACGGTTAGGTTACTTTGGGGCTCTTAGAAAGCTTTGGTGCACTAAGAACTCATGAATGTGGTGGGAATGGGCATGAGAATGTATACGCAGCTGGTTTATCCCACAACTGAGAATGTATAAGTAGCGGAAATACCGACGGAATTCCGACCAAACATTACCAGTCGGAACTCCGTCAGTAAACTCGAGCCAAACGCTCATTTACTACCATTAGCTGTCGTTTGTTCCCAAAAAATGATTCGGAAACAGACGTTTCGATTGACCGAGAAACCGACGGATGGTCCGTTTCTTAAAAAACTTCTTCTGATCAATATGGACAATGTTCTATTATCCGCCAACAACCGAAACACCATTCAACTTGTTATCGCCGCCCCGGGTCGAGACCGTCTTCCCATGCTACACCCGTCACGAGAAAATTGGACCATTTGGTTCGGTTTTAATGCTACAATCCAGTCCGTCGTCAGTGATGTTATCCAATGTCGCTTGTCCGGTAATTTTATGACTTACCGGCATATTGCCGGAGGTATTAAAATTACTTGGTTCTTCCAATTTTTCGAAAATTCCGTACTTTACTTGACGTAATTCGTTGATATTCTCTATTTTTTTTCTTTAGGACTATTTTCAATTTCTGTCCCGATCTTATTGGACAAGTGTGGTGGGAATTCCACTGGATGGCCCGTCGGGTTTTCCAGACAAAATTGTGCCGCTTGAAACTCCGATGGAAAATAGGGGAAAATAAACAAGCATGGATTGAGACTCGTGACTGGAACCGGATGACCAAGAATTGGACGGAGTCGGATGAAGGGGATTGGTTGGGGAACTAGAATTAAAAAATTATGTATTTTCGAGAAAAAAATAAGGTTTAAAGAAATATATTAATTTTCAAAAATAAATTAAATAAATATTTTAAAATATTGTTAATTTTTAATTCGTATAGTATTTATAAAAAGGTTTATTTTAAATTTTAAATATAAATGTCATTATAAACAATACAATGAGGCTGGTTTACCAAACGAAAATGCGGCGGATGAAGCTGCTCTGGTAAAGAGGAGACCCAAGACCGTCATGGATTCCAGTGAGGGAATGGAACCGCATGATCGACCAGTGGGATGAGACGGACATTGGGGATTGGTTCGGGAACCAGTTCCCAAATTATAATTGATCCGTCTGCACTTTTCAAAAAATTAAAATAAATTATATAATCTCTTAAAATATTATGTTTTTAATTTTCGATAATTAAATAACAATGTTTGTTTGTTTTTTAAAAACAACATATAACTGTATCAAGATATCAACATTTTCTTCCTTTACATAAACGAATATAACAACATAGCACATTGGTCCCTAACTTCAGTCAAACTCCCATCTGTCACGGGTTTGAGTAACGACTTAAACGGGTTTGGGTTTAATCCATTTATTTTTAGTAGAAATTAACATACAAATATATTTAGGTATACAATATATCGATGAATACGACATAGCAAAATGGTTTCGGTGATTTATACATGTTCAATAGACCCGGGTTCGAGTCACGTCGAACCTGGTATTTTAATTTTTAATAACCGACGGATTTCCAACGGTTTTTGAAAGTTCCTTCGGTTATCCATCGGTTTATAGACCGCCAGATTTTGACCAATTTTCGAGATACCGCCAAATTTTTCGTCAAAACGCCAAAAAATTTCACCAAATTATTGGACCGACTAATTTTCGACAGATTTTCGGCGGCTAATTATAGAACCGTCGGAAATCCGTCAGAAACGCATTATATCAAACCGAACACATCTTCTTCTTCTTCATTTCTCTGCGATTTCTCTCTCTCTCTCTAGCCTCTTGCTCTACCTTCTCTCTACACTTACGCGATAATTTCGGCCTCCTAACGACTAAACCGACCATCCAAAGCTCTATAGACATGTAATTTCTGTTCTACCGATTCAATTTCAAAACAAAATTGAGTTTTTAGGTGGTTAGATTATTGGTTAGATTGTACATGTATAATTCTAAAGTAAATTCTAGGTAGATCTAGGCTGGAATTTAGTGATTTAGGATGTTATTTAGGTTGTTGAAGTGATGAGATTGTTGTTTAAACGTTTTATATTTTTATGATCGGTTTTAGCCATTTTCAAAACGTTTTAAAACATTTTCAAATTTTAAAAACACTCTAAAAACGTTTTGTAATCGATTTGTGATTTTTCAAAAAAAAACTTTTAAGAATAAGCTATTTTCTTACGTTGTTGTTTAATAACACGTTTAAAATAGTTTTATTTAAAATGTTTTCTAAATTTTTTTTAGTTTTGTTAAAATTATTTCATATTAAATAAAACTGTTTATGTTATATATTTGTAATTTAAAAAAAAATCCAGTTTTTATATGATATATAATAGTTATATAAAAAATTTATAAATTATAATTTTCCTTTTTATAAAGATTCTTTTGTTTATATTTATTATGTAAATTTATTAAAATTTATATACAATTGTTAACTTTTAAATTATTTTACGGTTTGTAGGGAAGATTTTGGAGCGTTTGAGGCGTACTTGGCCTCCCAGCCATATGAGTTGCAGGCGGCTCAGCCACGACCGCCACCGGCACGACGGTCTCGCTCGTCTCAGCCGAGACCTTCCAGCCGAGGCAATATGTTCCTCGGCAGGAGGCTCCTAGCGGGAACCATTCAGTGTCTCAGGTGCCGAAGACACATCATATTCTGTTCTCTATCGCACTAGAGATAGAAGTGTTAGTCGAGCAGCCGGGACGAGAGATGCTGAAACGACTTCATCTTGATTACGAGAAAAACCCGGATAGTTAATGGTAAGTCTTTTTAACTTCAAAAAAATTATTTTTATTATATATGCTCTGTAGATGTTTAATGTTTAATGTTTTGACGTTTTAATGTTCGGGATGACGGCTTCGAATATCACTAAGAGCCTTTTGAACATGATGTACAGCATGCTCTCTCACCCGTATCCGATGTACATAGTGATGCCTAGGTCCGACAGGCATAACTGGTTCCGCCAGTTCGTGGTACGTATCTTCATTCACTATCTTACGTATTTTGTATTTATATTAATTTTTGTTAACAACAAATGATTTTTTTAGCAAGAGTATACTTAGGATAGGAACTATATAACGCTTGTGGAGAAGGAGATTCATCTGAAGGAAAAAAGCCACTATTCTCACGTCCTCAACGAGTGGAAGAAAAAGTGGGTGGCAGAAGAAGAACCGAAGGGAGTGAACCTCACACTGTTTGTCGGGTTCATCCGTCATTGGTCCATGCCTTCTACAGCAGCGACCTCTTCGACGCATTCCCAGAACCGTAAGAGTGAGAGAGACGGTCAAGGGATTGCGACCCATAACGCGGGAGCAAAGAGCACTGTACAGCGGAAAATTGACTTTGTAAGTTTCTTTTTTAATATTTTCCATATTTTAATAAATTCAATACTAATGAACGTTTTATCCTGGGCGGAAACGGTGACAAGGACGAGAACCAATGTTTGTTGAGCTCACCGAGGACGGCCATAGAAACAAGACTATCGGTCAGATCTAGGACCGATCGGTCGGAGAATTGTAGAGTCGTCTAAGAGGCGGGTGGAGGAAGTGCTAACCCATCAATCTAAGGAAGTCGGCTCAACAGAGGAGCTATCACCGGAAAAGGTCAACGAGATTTTTCTCGAGTTAAGTTTGTATGTTTACTTAAATTTGATATAATTCTTATATTACTTGATTTCTAATTAGTATTTTTTTAAATAACTTTGCAGGAAACGCAGAAGAGAAAAGGCCATGTTTTCGGTTTATGAAACTTGGCGGAGAGAGTCTCGACACCGCTTTCCCACTTCCATCCAGACAATGACTCCTTTGACGAAGCCTTAAGGGAGAAAGACGAGGAAATAGAAGCGTTGAAGGTGAATCAGGCGGCGGATTGAAGCTCAGATGCGAGAGGAAATGGCGCAAATTGAAGCTCAGATGAGAGAGGAAAAAGCAGAAACCGAACGAAAGATGAAGGCGATGCAAGATCAGTTTATGAAATTCATCAAGTACGACACTCTTCCGGAATGAGCGGAAGCGGTAACTCTGGGAGCGGCACCGAAAGCGGGAATGGGAGCTTTGGGGACAGGTACGGGATCTGCAGAGGGAATGGGGACGGGCCTGGGATCCGGTGTGGATCCCGGTCTTATGTAATTTTACAACTTTTATGAATATTTTTAATTAATTTTATAATAAATTTCGTTTATAATAATTTTTTATTTTAATATTAATAAAATTATTATATAACTTTGAAAAAAAAAATTGTTATTTAAAAAAAAATTATTTTAAGAACCCTCGGTTATCCGTCGGTAAACTATCGGCTAAATCTCGTTGGAAAGCCATCGGTAATCCGTCAGTTTATTTCCGTCGGGAAGCCGTCGGTTTTCAGCGGTCGGAAAGCCGTCGGTTATACTTCGTCAGGAAACCGTCAGTAAAATGCCTTCGGTAATATACCGTCGGTTAATTTCTTTCGGTAAACCATCGGTAAACATTCAGTTATCAACAGAGGACTGACATTGTTTGGAACTCCTCAGTAAACAATTATAATGTAGTGTGAAATTTTTAAGTCATCATCCAGAAGATACCAACATGCATCGGCGGACAAAGGAGTCCAACGAGTCAGGATCGTGTCACCATGACAAGCTTTTCCCACCTAGCCACTCGCGTCCATCTTGATTTTACGTGTTTCAAGAAATTACCTGTTTAAAGAGAACTCTAGAGTTAAGCGTACTTGAGTTGTAATAGTTGAATGACTAAAACGTGATTCGCGGTATTGTGTGAGTGAGGACAAAGTACGTGAATGGTCGCATAGTGATTTCACGGACAATAAACAAGTCATTTTAGTCTCCCAAAAATAAAATCCGACCTTCAGACAAAGGTCGGCCCAATTGGCCGAGTGATCGGGTGTGAGGCCAAAATACGGGGGCGGTCGAGGCGTTATATCAGAGCCAGTTTTCAAAAACCTGCGTGGACTCAGCAAAGGCTCACACCATCAATGATAACGATTTTGGTGTGCAACGAAGGCGTTGCGTCTATAGAAAGGGTGATTGTAACATCTCGGTTTGTGGTATATACTTATAGCCTTAAAAGAATTGATTTTGCTACATATGTCACCAAAGTGCACTTACCTTTGGTCACTTGTCTAGAACTCCAGAGTTAAGTATACTTGAGATGGAATAGTTGAAGGATAGGTGTCCTACCGCGAAGTTATTTGCGTTAGCACGGAGAACGGTCGCATGCTGATTTCAGGGACACTAGACAAGTCTTTTGAACCTCCCAAAGATAACAATCCGGCTTTTGGACGAAGGTGAACCCACTCGCCGAGTGAGCAGGCATGAGACCCACACAAGGGGCGGTAGGAGCGTTTTAATTTCCATCGCCGCTAACCACATCTCTAGTCGCTTCTTTTGGTGAAGCAGCACGATCAACGCCAACTCCCGCCAAAACTGAATCAAATTTTTGTGTTTGAAATTGCCATCATTATAACAACAATAGACTTGACAATGATTGCACTATTGAGAGTGCTTCAAACATTAATGTATCTTCGAACGTTACTCTCATCACCATGGAAACTTCTTCATTTGGTACTTCTCCTATTTTGGTAACAAATTCAACTCCTCCCCACACAGCTTTATTGGCTAATGAACTTGTGCAAGGAAATATCTTTGGAGGCAATTTTGTTGCTTTAGATTCAGATGTTTATTCAGGTTTTGAGATGAGTGTTTCATCTCTTAAGACACGAGGAGAAAGGTCAATCAAACCTTGACGAAAGAAGAAATGCAATGGACCATTGTAAAAGGGAAAGACGATGTGGTAATCGTGGTCCACATTGTTAGGAGTCTGGCAAACATGGACTATCCCTCATTTTTGTCACAGCTAAAGTTTCATGTTATGAAACTCTCTTTTGTGTTATCTCATATGTTTTCTGTAAATGTATGTGTTCTAAATAGTAAGCTTTTGCTTACAATTGTAAACTCTTGTCACTTTTTAAATATATGCACCAAATTTAGTTAAAAATACATGTTGAGCCAACAAATCCACACCCAACCACATCATCCAGAAAATGGCCAAATCAATTTTAAAAGCACTTGCAAGGTCAGGGATAAAAATGGAAATAGCAACATCCTGAACTCTTCGTGCAAACCTTCATGGTTCCAAGATGCAGCAAACTTTTTTTTTTTTTTTTTTTGATAATCCAGGGAGGGTCCCAGACCGAGGTCCAGACTAATTTCCCTGGGCCCAGTCAGGCTGCAGGCCAGCTTCACCTGGGAGGGTTTTCCCCCTTAGGCCCAGTGCCCGCGTTGTGAGCAGAGGAGGCATTTTTGTTTCCGCCTGGAGTCGAACCCGGATGGTGTTTGCCACCTCGGACCCTTCTACCACTTGGACTACCTCAACCGCTCAAGATGCAACAAACTTCCGCATGGAGAATGGCTCCCAGAAGAGCATGAAGAATCTGATGTAGCCAAAACATATTTAAATTGAAAATCATTAGTGAGAAAAATACTAAAGTTCTATTGGTGATGTGAAAAATAACATAGCCAAAACAACATACTTTCAGTTACGAACAGCGGAGATGAACACATCTGTTTGAAAATTTTGAATGAGGCTCTCCTTTACATAAGGACCCCTAAAATTTATTGAAAACTTATATATATATTAATTCATGAAAGTATATATTTTCATATGTTTATTAAAAAACATAAAATATTCTGAAATATTATATATATATATATATATATATAATAAATAAAATTATGTAAGTTGTGAGTGAAAAAAGATTATATTTTTTAAAGATTTTGTTTGTTTTTATTTGTTTAGATTGTTTTTATTATTTTATATATTTTTGATATAGTTTTATTAGTATTTTAACAATTATATTATTATTTTTTTAGAATGAGGTCTTGAATATCTTAGATCAGGCTTTGATTACGAAATGCAATTACTCATAAATGAATGAGCTGACTCTTTACCTTCAATCTTAATTACATTTTTTTCCAAATATGTTGTCGAATAGTTTCACCGGTTAATGATGTCTCATGACAAAAATTTAATCTTCTATTGTGTAACGTAAAGTAACGGTAAAAACATAATGGTTCCGAAAACACTACACAATCAATTATAATATAGTTTTTTCACATCTTCTTAGTTAAACTGTATCAATATCTGTTAGGTTTCCAATAATAAAATATTCTAGACAATATCTGAAGAGGTATTTGATGTGTCAGTCACGGCGTAGTACAAGTGGTAGTACAAGACGTGACTTAGGATGTGGATATGTTCGATTGATGAGATATGAACGAATCTTTATGATGTGATTCGATTTATGGGTTGTGTGCTGAGCTGGATGAAGATCTTGGAGTGAAGATTACAGCTTGGAGTTGTTTACTTATTATTTGAATAAGTTTCAAAAAAAAAGAAAAGTTACGAAAATGTGGAATAGGAAATATCAAAACAAAAAGGATATTTTCTAGATCTTTATTTATGTAAACTTTAGGAGCAAGTTTATCCTATATAAAGAGGAGAGACGTGACCTTATGAGATGCAAGAGCTGTGAGAATAAAACTCAAGAGGGTTTTTGTATCTGTTAGAAAAAGTCTAGGCTCTAGGGGAAGTTTAGCTCAGGTGTTTGATCCTGAAGAATTCTTGTATTGAGTAGAGCGATAGATCAATAGGGTTTGTTCTATTCGTCTGTAATTGGTAGGATTACTTTCTATTCAAGTGAATTCGAAGTCTGGACGAGGTCCCGGGGAGTAGAAAAAATCGAACCCCGTTAACAAACTTTGTGTGTCTTACTTTCTACTTTTTATACCGCCTCACCTGCGTTTTCAATTGGTATCAGAGCGAGTGCTTGATAGAGATTTAGTCTTGTTTCGAGCAGATCTAAGGTGAGGATCAGAAGGTAGCTCAGGAAGTAGCACAGAGTTCGGTTCGATGGAGTCTCACAAAAAAGGAACGTCTATGACCAGACCACCACGGCTTGACTCTTCAAATTATGGATATTGGAAGGTTCGTATGCAAGCTTTTATTAGTGGTCTTGATGAGGATTGTTGGAATTCGATTGAGAATGGTTGGAATCCCCCTATGATGGTTAATGATAAAGGAGTTGAAGTTCTTAAGCCTAGAGATCAATGAAATACTGAAGAGAAGAAGGCATCAAGTTGCAATTCTAAGACCAAGACTGCAATTTATAATGCAATTGATGCAAGTTACTTCAAGTTGGTTTCTCAATGTGTGTCAGCTCAAAAGGCATGGAAAATATTGGAGAACATGTTTGAAGGTACCACAAGTGTCAAGAGGACTAAGCTGGATATGTTAGCATCTAAATTTGAGAATCTAAGGATGGATGAAGGAGAAACCGTGGCTCAATTTAGTGCTAAGTTGTGTGACATATCTAATGAGTCATTCGCTCTTGGAAACCATTACAAGGACAAAAAGCTTGTGAAGAAGCTGAAGAGATCTCTTCCATCAAAGTTTGAGTCAAAGATCTCTGCTGTTGAAGAAGCTCATAATCTGGATGAGATGGCGTTTGATGAGTTTGTTGGGATACTTCAAGCTTTTGAGTGAAATAAAGTATATGAAGAACAAGCTCAAAAGAAGGATGTTGATGTTGAAGTTGCTCTAGAAGTTTCATCTTCTGAAGATTCTATGGCGATGCTGTCAAGACAGTTTTCTAAGTATTTTAAGATGAAGGAAGACAAGAAAAGTAAAAGAGAGAAGTTGGACAGCTCATCATCGAAGATACAATGCTATGAATGTCATGGATTTGATCACTTTAGCCGTGATTGTGCAAATTTACAGCATAATAAGAGGAAGAAGAACGTCAAGGATGATTCTGGAAGTGATTCAGATGATGGTGAAGGAATAAATAACTTTGTAGCATTCACAACCTTTGAGTCTAGTTATGCTACGAAATCTGCAACAGGCTCTGCATCAGCGTCTGCATCGGAACCTGTGTCAGCGTCTGCAACAAGGTGTGCAATTGATAGTGACAAGGATGAAAGTGATGATGATCATGTAAGTGATGATGATGATTTCGCTGAGAACTACAAAGCCTTGTATGAGCATTGGTGTAAGATGGTTGAGGAGAATGCATTATTGACTAAGGAGAAAGTTAAGCTAGAAGCTGAAGTTGCTGAAGTACGAAAGTATGCAACAGAGAAAGAAGAAGAAGCACAGCAAGCCAGATCTCAACTTGAAGAGACTCAAAAAGGTGTGAGGATGTTGAATAATGGCACAAAGAAGTTGGATCATCTTCTCACCATTGGCAAAAGTGATCGATGTGGTCTTGGATTCAATGGAGAATCTTCAAAAGCTGATAGTGTTTTGTGTTTGGTGGTAAGATGGATGTTCATCAACAGCTGTTACAAAGACTGTAACTGTTATGAAGTCTGCAACTGGTACGTCGACTGATACGGCAACTGGTACGAAAGCTGGTACAAGAACTGATACAACGACTGCAACAAGAAAAACCCCAGAAGTGAAGAGTGCACCTAAACGAATTTGGCGTCCTGTTTGTCACCATTGTGGAGTTGTTGGGCATATTAGGCCAAGATGCTTCAAGTTGTTGAAGGAGAAGAAACGAATGGAGCAAGCTCATGGAGTGAGATTTCATGGTCCTATATGTTGTCATTGTGAAAAAGGACATGTTCAAAGAGCTACTCATGGGGGCACAAGGGTCAGGAAGATTTGGAGGAAGAAAGTTAATCACTTCGGAGATGGTGCAGTAGGATTTCATCCTCAATATGGAGGAGGACGGTTCATGTGTTAGTTTTTGACCATGATGTGACTCAAGTAAGGGGAGATTGGTGTTGCTAGTTTTGGATGATGTTGAATGTTGCTAGTGACGAAGCCTTTGATGCTAGGGTTGTTGAGATCACATACATAGTCAAAAAGGGGGAGATTGAAGAGGTATTTGATGTGTCAGTCACGGCGTAGTACAAGTGGTAGTACAAGACGTGACTCAGGACGTGGATATGTTCGATTGATGAGATATGAACGAATCTTTATGATGTGATTCGGTCTATGGGTTGTGTGCTGAACTGGATCAAGATCTTGGAGTGAAGATTACAGCTTGGAGTTGTTTACTTATTATTTGAATAAGTTTCAAGAAAAAAGGAAAAGTTACAAAAAGGTGGAATAGGAAATATCAAAACAAAAATGATATTTTCTATATCTTTATTTAGGTAAACTTTAGGAGCAAGTTTAGCATATATAAAGAGGAGAGACGTGACCTTATGAGATGCAAGAGCTGAGAGAATAAAAACTCAAAAGGGTTTTTGTATCTGTTAGAAAAAGTCTAGGCTCTAGGGGGAATTTAGCTCAGGTGTTTGATCCTGAAGAATTCTTGTATTGGGTAGAGCGATAGATCAATAGGGTTTGTTCTATTCGTCTGTAATTGGTGGGATTACTTTCTATTCAAGTGAATTCGAAGTCTGGACAAAGTCCCGGAAAGTAAAAAAATCAAACCCCGTTAACAAACTTTATGTGTCTTACTTTTTGCTTTTTATACTGTCTCACCTGCGTTTTCAATATCTTCACAAAAATCTCCGGCTTTGGATTAACTAATTGCTCGCACATACACTGAACCTGAAAAACAAACTTCAGAAAAGTTAAATAAAGCCATTACGAGACATATAGCTTTACAAGGAAATGAGAGATCGTCACGTGCTTTCTCTGGACTAAAGTAAACGACATTATGTCTCGATGAGAGTATAATATAATGGAATTTTACATCAGACCAAACGGAATCATTTCCTCACTAGTGAAAGATTATAATTTACTGTACATTCCCCCTCAGAATCCTTATATGTATTTTAAGGAAATCGAGAAAGTTAGAATATTTTGAGGTACGTACTACTAAATAGTCTCATGCATCATCTACATCAATTACAGAAATTTTTATAAAACAATAACAAAAACAAAGATACATCAAAACAATATGATATATTTTTCAAATGACCCACAAATTGTTGCCAATTTCAAAAGTGACCTCCAAAATTATCATCTCAATATTTTCCAATTCTTTCAACTTAATTCTTATATGTTCAAGTTATTTATGAAAAATACCATTATATTTGTTTTTTTAATGAAAAATGTCTTCGTTAATCTATGTTCTTCCACATCTTTACTAAAATGTCATTTTCATCAATTCTTCCAACCGATATTAACAACCAAATTCAAATTCTAAATGCTCCAAACATCATTATTTATGTTAGAAACTTTATATTCCTTCCTATTCCCTAAAAATTTATTCCAAAAACTTTATAATTTATTTTGTAAATTTCAATATATTGTATCTTGACATTTTTTGATGTTTTTTTGCAAAACAATTGGTTTTTTTTTTTTGGTGATTCAACTCGATGTTATTAGTGGTTAAGAAGAATAAAATCGCATATGTGTAATTTTCATTTGATTTCCCGAGTTCACTTTGAAGTTTATTACATTAGTAGAACCCATAGGTTAATTTTTTTTTAAAGGGCATTCAAATTTAAAATACGAAACTAAAGATACAGGGCTATATGTCCTTTTTGGGAGATATATTAGAGAGTCGATTAATACATTGAGTATTAGAAAAGAAGCAAAAGCTGCTTAATGTTCTTGGATAAAATGGAAGAGTTTGTGACCCATTTCGAAGCTAATGACCTCCACGGCCACGGCCGCGAGCATGACCACGACCACGGGTTCCCTTAGCTTCTATCCAATTTTCATCCTGGGTTTGACCATGCCACTTCGCAGGACCATTTGTCCCGGGACATCATGATCAAGCGGAGCAAAATGATTAACCCCCTCAAATGTGGTTAAACCTTCCGTTTGTTGAGCTTGGTTGACCATCACCTCAATGGTGTTGGTAGATGTTTGTTTTGTTGATACTGGAAGCTTTGTTGCTGAGTCTTTTGCTGGAGTAGAATATGTCTTCGAGTTAGAGGAAGCCAGAGCCTCCGAGTCTGTGTATGTGGCCGTCGAGATTGTTGTTGTAGCGGAGCTTACGGCTGGGCTAGTTGTTGATAGCGAGGCTGATCCTAGTGATTGACAAGATGAAAGTGAGGCAGTGGTAGTGTTAGTAATAACATGTGGGAGATGAACCGAAGTGGAGACAGAAGTAGTATTAGTTTCTTCCTTTGAATCTTGATTAGTTGTTGGTGGAGTGATGGCTGTAGCAGCTTCACTAATGGCAGGATCAGTAACAGGCAACTCAGAGGGTGATTTCAAAACTTCAGGAGGCGTGGTAAGCACAGCTTGTTGGTCATTTGAACACGAGATGTTTAGAGGCAACAAACATCTAGACTCTTTATGTCCAAGGTGACCACAGCGAGAACATTTGAGAGGAAGCCAAGAGTATTCAACATCTACCATTGATGTGTTACCCATCTCATCTGAAGCTGCTACTTTTTGCGGAAATGGTTTATCAAGTTCCATTTCGACCATTATCTTGGCCTCGCCTAACATAGTGGGATCAAGCCGAGGTTTATTAGACATCATTGGTTCACCTAATCCGGATGCAATAAACTTGATTCCATCAAGTGAGTAAGCATTACTCGGAATATTCTTTAATGTAACCCAAACCGGAACCGTTGTAATTTCTGGTAACTCAAGAGAAGCTGATGAAGACCATGGAGCAACAAACATAATGCAGTTGTCAACATGCCATAAACCCCTCTGCAAAACCCATGTTCTAGTAGCTGCATCCGGGATGTGAAAGATGTAGGATGAGTCCCCTAATTTCCTAACAAAGATCTTACAATTCCTCCCTCAAATCTTATTGAGAACCGCATGAATGAGTCCTCCGTATGGCAAAGAGCATCTATAGAACTGACCAATGACATATTCCTTTTGATTTTCTAGGCCTTGAAGAAGAATATGTTTCGGAATGATTATCTTTGGCGTGCCATCATCCATATAGGTAGGGGTAGCGACTGAAGGAATGTTTAGTCAATCCTGATTCAATTCTCGGATTCAGATTAACCTAAACATGCTGATCTAGGTTCTCTTGAATAGAAACAATTCATGATCTCACCTTATACCTGTTTGTGCAGCGGAAAGGGATGGTATGGTCAGAGATCAGAGAGCCACCGAGAGATAACTCCTCCAGAGGTTCACACACGCACACCAATCAGGAAGAAGGCTGCTAGGCCACTGAGGAACTCGGCGCAGAGAGAGAGAGAGTTTACGGCTAGGGTTTTTTGGTTCTGAACTCGAGTTTTATATATAAAACTTGTCCGGTTCCGTTTGGGCCATTTGGCCCAAACACCAATTAACTCGACGGCATTCGCGCACTGTGTCGATCGACACACCTTGTGTATCGATCGACACACAGTGGCTAAACCGTTTTATTCTCTCTAAGTACAGTAAATGCCTAGCACTTTTACCGTACTTCTGCTAAACCGTTCCTACACATTTTCCTGTTAGCTTAGGCGTGTGACCCATATGGGATCATATAATAAAGGCAATAAGTCCAAGACTTATAGATCATGAGCGGACTCTAGCAAGCCATCATGACCCCCAGTATTATATGACTTATGTCTGATCATTGACATACTCTTACTTTCTAGAGACAGTACCGAGATTACTGGACACAATTCCAACAATCTCCCACTTGTACTGGAATCTCTGTATTCATAATCCTTTTGTCACAATATCTCGATTAGTCATAAGGCAAGATTGGTGTCATCCTTATAAAGCCTAATCTTGTTCATCGGACTCTGATTTGATACTGACAATCCAAACGACTCGGGACAGTCCGTTTGAGCATGGCCATGCATTTTCAGTATTCAAATCTCCGATTGGCCTAGAGATATTCACTCCATTTATATTGGAGGGACAAATCCCGTCTTGTTCCATCACTGCAAACTACTCATTTCATAATGTACCCAAACAAGGTCCTTATAACTATCGCAGAACGACAGCGTTAGACAATGATCAAAGTGCATCAGTCCATGTGCAGTCACATGCATGCGAACTCAGGTCTAAGGACTATACTCTATAGTCGTAGTAAGAATCTCTTATGACACAGATATAAATATCCTGAAGAGTTCTTATAAGCGGGTCTTGTCCGGTCGTATGTTCCCCAACATACACCTATGTACTGACTTTGATGCCGCGCATCTATGACACACTGAGACTTTGTCATAAGTCACGTACCAATCCAGTCTCACACGGTTGTTGGTGTTCCAATTTCAACAACCTTCGACTAGGGACATAATGATATAAGTCATTTATCAAATATAGGGTCTCATGATCAAGCTAAATGACTTTGATAACTCAAGATCAAGTCATTTACTTCGATGACCTATAAAATGGTTTATATCACTTTGGAACGATTATTTCATCACAGTTAAAATAATCTTGAAATAATAATTTCATTAAACATCTTAAATGTTATTTCAAGAACATATCCAATAACTAAATAAAGCCCTTTAATAACTCCCACTGAAATTAAGACTATATCTTAATTTCACTTATCCTACAGCAACAGTCCGCGACTCGTGCTTAGGCCTAAGGAGTGGCTTCGTTAATAGATTAGCAATGTTCTCATTCGTTGAAACTTGCTGATCTACTTAACATCTCTGTCATTTATCTCACGGAATAGGTTATACCTATCCTCAAGGTGTTTGGACCTCTGATGTGCAGCTAGTCTCATCTATGCTGGAAATCACATCAAGTTCAGTGACGAACTCTTCTTTCCAAACAACCTATTTCGCCACTTCCCAAGTTGCGAAATGTTCAGCTTAAGTCATGGAGTCAGCAACAGTGCCTTGCACCGCCAGATAGACACAAGATATAACCGGACTGTGATCGGAAATCATCTTTGTCTATTGGAAACTTGCCTTTCAGACTCTATCGACTTATAGCACCTCACTTTCTCCGTAAATCAAGAACTTATCCTTAGTATTCCTCAAATACTTTAGGACATACTTTAGGAAACTTGATTCTTTGCTGGATTTGACTGGTCTTTATTTGTCTTGCTTAACTTTAAAGCAACATCAAACAAGTATGTTTCATGGCATACATGATAGATCCAATTGCCGACGCATATGGAATCTCATCCATGCATTTAAGCTCAGCAGTTATCGTAGGATACTGTATCTTGCTTAACTTAATGCCATGTGACATTGGCATAAAACCCTTCTTGGATTGCTCAAAACGTGTAGGACTTTGTCAATTTAAGAATCCTGACTTTGTCCTACCAGTTCTTTTGGATCTCTATCTTTAGATCCAAAATCCAAGAACTACGTGGCTTTACCCATGTCAATCATTAAACCAACTCCCAAGCTAGTCCTTTACCGACTACAGCGTTGGGACGTTATATTCGAGAATCAGTATGTCATCGACATACAATATGAGAAATGCAATATCGCTCCCACTAATCTATTAGTAAACACACAGTTCCGCTTCGTTCCTGTTCAAGTCAAAACCTTGACTACTTCAACAGAATGAAGATTCCAACTCCGATATGTTTGCTTCCATCCATGAATGGATCGATGAAGCTAACTTACATAAAATGTAATTTTTCGGAGTCCGGGTTCACTTTCGCTTCTTTGAATTTCGCAGATTCGTCGCTTTCAATGATCATCAGATCATGCGAACTTTCAATGATTATCAGGTTCAACTAATGACGAGAAATCACTCTCGGATTAGTAACTGATTCATTCATATCTGCGAACTTCAGGCTCCACAGGTGTGGATTCTACAGAAATCTGTAAATCCTTCCGCTGCTCTCCCTCAATAGGTAAAGCAGCCTCCTGTATTTCTCGAATTTCTTCGAGTTATACTTTTACTCCCACTGTTCTTCTTGGAAAATAACTTCCCTTCTTAGAAAACAGAATGGACGTAAAAGTAACAAGCCTTGGTTTCCTTCGGACAAGGCTTAACAGGTGTAGATTCTACAGAAATTTGTAAATCCCAACAGGTTGAGCAGCCTCCTGTAATTCTCGAATTTCTTCGAGTTATACTTTTACTCCCACTGTTCTTCTTGGAAAATAACTTCCCTTCTTAGAAAACAGAATGGACGTAAAAGTAACAAGCCTTGGTTTCCTTCGGACAACCAGCGAAGTAGTACAACTACAAATACTCAGTAAAGACGAATTTGGATCGATTCCAATCCACATTTACGTGGTGTCTTTCAACTGATATTTGTGGAACTATTTCAGTGTAAACTTAGATATTTTAGAGCGTTATTCTTAAATAATATCATGGAAGATTCGTGTGACTCATCTTTAATCATTTCTTATAAGATCTGATTCTTTCTCACAGAAAAACCTTCAGGTTTTCAGGAGAAATGAGCTGTGAAACGATTTCACACTCATTCAGATGATCACACAATCAATGACTTAAGTATTCTCACTCGTGATGTAATCCAGAGTCTTAATACTTTTGTCATTCAGATCCTATACTTCATTCTGGAACTCTTTCGACCATGTCAAAGAATTCCGACTTGTGTCTCATCAAATGAACACAGTCACACTCACTGAAGTAATCAGTAGAGACAATGAAGTACAGGAGATTTTTCTCTGGCATTACTGCTTATTGGGCCACATACATGAGTATGTTCTAGGTCCAATAAGCCTTTGGGCCTTTCTCTAGCTCGGCTAAGATAGGCCCTTTACCTTTTGGTCTAGTAAACAGAATTCAAGTCTCATAAGACATTTTATCAAATGAGCCCAACAGTCCATGACTATGGGATTTCTGAATCCGACTTACTCTATGTGACCAAGACTTTTATGCCAAGGAAAATCAGGTTTAATTCATCAGATTTAAACCAATTCGGTATATATGTTACATTTAGGCACACTTTGGTTTAAGATATAAAACCCATTCCATGAATAGGGTGCTACAATTAATATTTCATTAAGATCAAAAGAACAAAACTTGTCTTTTATCAAAATGAAAAACATTCAAATTCTTACAAGAAAATGAAAGACAACTCTGCTTAAAGCAGGTACATTGTAGCAATTACTTAATACAAAACCAAGCCTCAAAGGGATCTATAAGTGAAAAACCCTACGGCTGAGGCAGCATCCCAAGCTCCTTCCAGACATGTAGTTTCACTTGCCCTTCCTTCAACGTTCTACTGTTGCTTAGGCTCTGCATATTATCACAAATATCAGTGCCACAACCAGTATCCAATACCTTTAAGGTAGAACTTGAAGTAATAACATGAATACCTGAGGAAGTAGTCGCATACATCAACTTTAACTCCTCATCATCTTCCATGAATTCAATGCAATCTCTCTTCCAATGCCCTGTCTCCTTACAGTAGCAGCACTTACCAACGTAAGAGGTATCTGACTCGGGCTCAGAAGACATACGCTTGCCATGATTCAAAATCTGGACAACTTTGTCTTCATCCTTGTCAGCATTAGGTTTAGTAAACCTACCCTTCTCATTCATGAGATTGTACAGGGTACTCTTCACGTTTGGCTCAACTGTCTTGAGCATATCATGCAGTTCAGTCAGCGTCTTCGTTAAGCCTTTCTTGATATAGTTCTTTCTGAACTTATCATAGCTTGACGGCAGTGACTGCAGAATGATTTCAGTTGCCAACTCTTGGCTAACTGGATAATCCAGTTCCCTCAGGTTATCAATGTAACCCATCATTTTACTGACATGAGGACTCACTGGATGATCATTTGGTAGCTTGCAGCCAGTGAGAGACTTAACCAACTGGTATCTCTCCACCCTTATCTGCTCCTGAAATTTCAATTTCAGGCTGCTGATCATCTCTATTGGCGACTCCATGTTCTCATATTGCTTCCGCAAGTCTGAGTCCATGGTAGCCAATATCAGACCACGCACATCTACCGCATCATTATAATGCTTATTCCAAGCATCATATACTGCATGAGAAGCATTGGACCCGATCCTCACGGGGAGAGCTCTCTCAAGGACATAGTCCTTTCTCTCCTGTCTGAGGACTAGCCTCAGGTTCCGCGACCAAGTCAAGAAATTTGATCCGTTCAGCTTGTCCATCTTAAGGACAGACCGGATCGAGAAAGTGTTTTGATTGTTTGTGCTAGTCATAACTGAAAATTAAGATAAAAGGATTTTAGTTAATATGTTCAATATGATTAATCTCGTATTAAATTTAATATGATTAATCACGCATTATATTCAATAACATCAGTTACCCTCAATAGAATATAATGATTCCAAGATCCACATATAACTAAGATTAAAGTGGGCCACTGGCCGTCACCCAATATTAGCTTATATCGGTAAGCCCTATATCGGCTAATTATATCCGTGATATAACTCTTGGTTGTGAATCTGGGCCCGAGGCCCAATCCACTCTGATGTCTCAAGGCCCGGGACTCCCGATGGCCTAGTCAAGAAAACCAGACTATACAGTCATGTAATCATTAATGTCTGGGACTCCCAATGACATTTATGAATCACAAACCGTCTTACCCACGCAAAAGCAGACACCCTCACACTGTAAGGCCATGAATACGATTGAATGGGCTTCAACAGCTGACATAGCCTGGACAAGACATCCAACGCTTGATATTATTTGAGGTTCGTAGGTTTATTTTAAAATCTCATTCCCAAAATAGAAGATTACTATTTCGGGAAACTTTCCATTTTAGAAAACCTACTATTTTTGGAAACTTTCTAAAATTGGAAACTTTCTAAAACCGGAAACTTTCTAACTTTAGAAATTTCTTAAAATCCGAATCATGCAAATCTAGAAACTTCTATAAATTAAGAAACTTTCTAATTTCAAAATATCGGAAACTTTAATTTAAAATCGATTTATATTCTTTATAAAATAAATTTTAAATTAAATCTGAAGAAAGACTCAAATAATTGGCCCAATCGTTTTAACTTCTTGGCCCGAGGCCGAAGAATTGGTCTATGTCCGAGACATAACCCGATCGTCCAATTAGATGACATAACCGGTCTGGTTCATTAAAATTGGTCTAACCAAAATTAATTACTACGACGACCACAATTGTCAACCGGTTATTTACTAAACCGGATTTTCTCAATTTATTTGGTCCAACCAAATCAAATTAGAAAATCCTGGTTTAGGCACTAAATCCAATAATTCTTTCGACATTGGATTTCTTGTCCCGGTTTAACCAGACTTAATAAAATTATTAAATCTGTTTATTAAACCAGGACGAATTAATTTTAATCAAAATATTAAACCGAGCCTTAAACCAACCATGTCGATCGATGAACCAACCGTGTCGATCGATCCATCAACCGCATTGGTCGATGCTCTTAGCATCGATCCTGCATTGATCGTGCATCGATCCTGTATCGATCGATGCTCTCACGCATGCACGGAACCGAGCCAAAACCCTAACCGTGTCGATCGATGCACCAACCGCATCGGTCGATGCACCAACATCGAACCTGCATCAATCCTGCATCGATCGATGCTTTCACGCGTTAACAGGGTTAGCCGATAGACTGTATCGACCGATCCATGCGATCGTATCGATCGATCCATGCGATCTCCGATTGTATCGACCGATCCATGCGATCGTATCGATCGATCCATGCGATTCTGGCCGATTCTCATTCTCTCGGATTCGATCGCATATCAAATCATATAGCTTGATCATGCGATTTTTTCATATGTTTAGGTTTCAATTCTTGTTACTTAAGTGATTTCTCTTATCAGTAGTTGATTCAAAACACTTTTAAACAAGAAAAACAATCCTAAACTTGAATCTAAACAAGAAAAACCAGAACCAATAGCTCTGATACCACTGAAGGAATGTTTAGTCAATCCTGATTCAATTCTCGGATTCAGATTAACCTAAACATGCTGATCTAGGTTCTCTTGAATAGAAACAATTCATGATCTCACCTTATACCTGTTTGTGCAGCGGAAAGGGATGGTATGGTCAGAGATCAGAGAGCCACCGAGAGATAACTCCTCCAGAGGTTCACACACGCACACCAATCAGGAAGAAGGCTGCTAGGCCACTGAGGAACTCGGCGCAGAGAGAGAGAGAGTTTACGGCTAGGGTTTTTTGGTTCTGAACTCGAGTTTTATATATAAAACTTGTCCGGTTCCGTTTGGGCCATTTGGCCCAAACACCAATTAACTCGACGGCATTCGCGCACTGTGTCGATCGACACACCTTGTGTATCGATCGACACACAGTGGCTAAACCGTTTTATTCTCTCTAAGTACAGTAAATGCCTAGCACTTTTACCGTACTTCTGCTAAACCGTTCCTACACATTTTCCTGTTAGCTTAGGCGTGTGACCCATATGGGATCATATAATAAAGGCAATAAGTCCAAGACTTATAGATCATGAGCGGACTCTAGCAAGCCATCATGACCCCCAGTATTATATGACTTATGTCTGATCATTGACATACTCTTACTTTCTAGAGACAGTACCGAGATTACTGGACACAATTCCAACAGCGACCCTATGAATATTCCTCGTAGCTTGGTTCATACGGGCAGCCCAAGGAAATCGTTTACTATTGGCAGGAAGACGGATATCAAATTGTGAGAGAGCATCAGTAGAGGTTTTTGAGCATTCTAAATTTGGAGGCTTAGAAGCTTTAGATGATGGAGGCATAACTTTTGTCTTCACTTTGTTCTTCCTTGCATCAGCAAGTGATGGCCACTCGGATGCTGATTGCGGTTCAGAAGTTATCGGGCTTCTAAGAGAATCGTCTAGCACTGGAGCCTGCGGAGGCGAAGCCCAAGCATTTCGCTGAGAATGTTGGACCGGCGGAATGGAGTTGTTTACCATTTTTGCTTCTGTGTGTGGCTCTATAGCACCTGCAGCTTCATCAATGGCAGAGACATTCACCACTTCATCTATGGGCGAGTCAGTAGATACAACATCAGACTGGGACGTAGAGGGAGCAATGGTATCTCCAAATACAATCATAGCTCGCTCAGTGTTTTCTGGAGACGAGACCGGCGATGAGGGTCCGATTTCAGCTTGTCTATCTGGTGAGGTGGACACGGCAGCAGTGGGTTGAGCGATGAGTTCTAAATCAGAACAAGTCGAGTTTGGTATCTTCTCTGTGCTCGAGCTTTGAAGAGGAAGATGAGATGGAGCTTCAATTGACTGGAGAGGAGTTTGGGAGAGTCCATGACCGGCGATTTTCTGCGCTAAGACGTCGGCGGCTGACTGGAATAGGAGGGTTGTTCCGGCGAATGGAAGAGGCGTAGTCGAGCTCTGGCCTTTTAGGGTTTTTCCGATTGGAGGTGGATCGGCCATGGGAAAGGAAGAGAAGGGTCGATTCGCAAGGAGAAAGCGAGGCGAAGTTGACCGGCGGCGACCCTAACGGCGGCCGTCGACTGAAAACGGTGGATCTTGCTTCTTGGTTTTTGTGGACGGTGATTATGTACCCCAAAGGTTTATTTTGCAGTTGACCATTTTATCAAATTTTGGTGAGTGAAGTTTATAACAACTCTGTGGAAACAAAAAATGAAGTAAACTTCTCCGTAAAATGTTCTGTAAGATTCAAATTATCTATATTTGACTAAGTTACTTTTTTTTACAAAGTCTAAGTCTAAAGTCTGTGAAAAAAAATAAGTTAATTTTGTATTTAATCAAAGTTTGATTATTTAGGCAGGTTTCTCATCAAATTCAAGGTGCAAATAGTTATTATCTTAGAGGAACAAAAATCAAAATCATTGGAATTGACTATTCTGCTAAATTATTCCAAAACCATCCATTTACCAATTTTTTTATTTTTAGTGGAATATGTTGGAACTCACATTTTAAGTAAAAATTATTAAATTTTGCTGAGATTTGTTCATCTACCTTTGGAGAGGAAAATTTTCAGCGTAACTAATCGTATTCCTCTAATTTTAATTCCACTAATTTCTTTACTTACAATCATGGGCGGAGGCATGTTAAAGGTAAGTGGGTCAGCTGCCCCCAGTAAATTTTAATTATCAGTAACAATTTCTAACCAATCTTATTATTGACCCCAATCAAAAATTTCTGCTGACCCCCTATGTATTTGAAATCTACTTCACTCTAACTTAAAATATATACTTAATCATTTCAAATTTGTTCTAAATCTTTGTATGTAGTAGGTAACATAAAATGGGCTTATGATTAAAATAGTAAAACAATGTATTTATGCCTATATTCTATAAGGAAATTTTTTTTTCGTGAATGATTTCATATACATGTTGCCAATAATAATAAAAAAATTAAGATTGATGATTTTTATAATTAACTTAATATTTACAGTTATGTTTCTTCATTTTTATATAATTTTAAATAAAATATTAAACTTTTTAGCATTCTCTGCATATACTAAAAGCTATCAACTAATTTTTATCTTCAGCATACTAAATAAAAAAATGGTTATAATGTCATAACTTATATAGAATTCACTATATAATATTTAGGTAAAACTAATTTAATTATAATTATAATATTTGACAACAATAATTTTTAAAATTTATTCAGTAATAGAAAATGTGTTTTTAAAATTTTAATATATACATACATATATATATTAAGGTATTTCTAGTTTCTAAAGTAATATAACAATTTAAATGTTAAAAATTATCTATATTTTATAGTATAATTTTTAAATTTAATATTTAAGTTCTAAATGGTAACAACGGATTGAACAGTGCAGATTAGTGTGGATTAAGTAGATGTATTGTTCAGTACGATTCAAAATGTGGTTTTAAAAGAAACAGGATAAATGCTAACATACAATTGACCTCCATTTTTAAACACATTAAAAATTGTAAACATTCAAAATATGATATTGACCCCAGTGAAAACTATTTATGATTCCTCCACTGCTTACAATCATTTGCACCCTTAGATTAACTTTTAGTTACTCATGTGAATTATTTTTGCTTACTGTTTAATTTGAAATTTATATCTGCATTCAAAAAAAAAGGTGAAAATGAACAATTTCCCCAAACAATACATATGATATAGTGATTACTGGTTGGTCTCATTCTCGTTCACATTTTTTTTAACATTCTCTGAAATCACAATTATGTCGTCTTATGAATGATACATGGGTCGTCCTTTTTTTACCACATCATTTTAAGTGTACGATCCATAATATTTGTTGTATGCATTTAACAAAAATATACACCCACACGCCTACAATATTTCATATGCATAGTACACACCATTTCGTAAATTTACTCAGAAAACGTGTAGGGTGTCAAGAAGAGAGCAAGTCATTAGTCAGTCTCACGTGAAGCGAAGACAAACTTATTAAATGAGATGTACAAGTACAATTACGGACCAAACACTTATTACACATATTACTAGGTCAATGACATTACTATTTGAATATAATTAAAATCAGAAAATAATTAGTGGTTAGGATAGGAAAATTAGGGGAAGAAAGAATTTGGTAGTAGATACGATGGACCAATGTGGGAAAATCTTTTCCCGTATCTCCATTAATGACACTGTCTTGTCTTAAATCTACAATTTGGCTTCAATAATTGGACGGAATCGTACTCCCTATTTAGAAGAGTTCTCGATATATATTGACTTGATTATTTAAAGAGTATGAGGGCTTACGCGAAGCTCCCCTTGGCATTGGAACATGTGCATTCGGTTCTGTGCGGTACACGACTGATGTACGGTTAACTTATTGCTTTTTTTGTAAAAGAACATACACCCTTTATATTAATTATTATTTTAGTTAGTAACTTTATTTTGAAGACAACGTTCACAAAAGAAAAAAAAGACACCGTACAAATAGACCTCTTTAAAAAATCGAGATGTGTTAGATAAAATAGAAGATAATTATCCATAAGTATAATAATATAGTCTGTTTAGTTTCAACCGACTTTTTTTTTTTAACATCAAAAACTCTATTTTATTAAGGATTTGGTGTTCGACTCTCCTCAAGGGAGAACCAGTCGGGAACCGATGAACTTACATGGGAAAATAAAAGGCCACGTGCTCTAGCTTTTTTAGCAAGACTATCAGCACGGGTATTAAACTTTCTACTAACATACTTAATACAAAAACTTGGAAAGAAAATCTTAAGAGTGCGGAAGTCTTCCAATTCCGACGAGAAAGAGGGCCACTCCATTGGATCCTCGAGCATACTAATGAGTTCCACACAATCCGAGAAGAAGCAAGCGCTAGTCAGCTGAAGTTTCTGAAGACACTGCATAGCCCAGAGGAGGGCGTCGAGCTCGGCATGAAGGGGAGAAAGACTTCTTCTGGATCCCTTAAGACCCAAGTGCACAATCTCAAATCCTTGCTGGACGATCCACCCTTGTCCGCTTACCGAATCCGATTTAATCCAAGAACCATCAATGAAGCATGAGAGACATACTCGTGATAGGGTAATAGCTGGAGAAGTCCTTTGCGAAGAAATTGTGAGGAGATTCTCATCTTCCTCCGTATTAGCCTTCCTCCATGCTTCTTCTTCAAGTCTAGTTATCTCTAGAGTCGATCTAGGATCTTCATTAAAATTCTCAAATACTTTCATGTTGCGAGCCTTCCAAATAAACCACATAAGCCATGGAAAGAAGCTTATGGAATCCTCAGAACCCATCATCTCTTTCGCTCTCCAAAAGAGGAAGTCCGAATTAGTGAACACCGATGAGGATGGAAAGATATGAGGGGCAGATGGGATGGGCGAAAGTGCCCACGCTTGACGAGCTGGGGGCATTCAAAGATAGCATGGTTAATAGTTTCTTTCTCTGCACCACATCTGGGGCAAGTGGAATCTCTGCCAATATGGCGATACTCGAGAGAGTCACAAGTGGGTAAGAAACCCGACAAGCATTGCCACACGAAATTTTTAATTTTTCGAGTGGTTTTTAACTTCCAAACTTGCGCCGTAAGTACCGTAGTACTTGGTCCCTGAGAACGGGGTTCGTAAGTCGGGCGAGAGAGAGCTCTCGCGGCCCAATAACCGGATTTTACGGTGTAGTTTCCGGATTTGGTATAGATCCAACAATAACTATCTCTCGAGACTAACTTGCTCGGATGTAAGCCGAAAATGAGAGAAATATATTCTGGTGGAAAGAGCTCTCGAAGACGGTCTACTTTCCATTGCTTTGTTTCAAAGTTAATAAGTGAATTCACATAAAAATGTGGATCGGTCTCATTATTGATACTTCTTGGTGCACGAGCCGGACAGTCGGGAATCCAAGGTTCACTCCACACTCTAGTGCCGAATCCCGATCCTATAGTCTTCCTTAGACCTGATATCAATAGTGGTTTAGCTACCATCAAACTTCTCCAACCGTAAGAGGGTCTATTTGAGACTTGTATCTCTAAAGGGCTTGAGTACTTGAAGTATCGCCCTTTTAAGATTCTACTCAGAAGTGAATCTGGAAATTTGAGAATTCTCCAAAGTTGTTTCGCAAGAAGAGCAAGGTTCTGTTCTTCCAATGCTCGGAAACCTAGTCCTCCTTCAGAGGTTTGACAGCAGAGACTGATTGGACGTCTGACACCACATCCCAGAACTTTTGGTAGAATAAGGCCGTCATTCCATCCGGACCCGGATTTTTACTAGTATTTAATGAGAATAGTGCCATTCTAATTTCCTCAATCGATGGATTCCGAGTTAGCTCGGCATTCATAGTAGGAGTGACAATCTCAGGAATGTCATGGAAGAGAGGGTTCAGATCGCCAACAGAAGAAGATGTGAAGAGAGCATCGAAATAACCTACTGCAACTCTCTCAATTCCTTCCTCATCGTCTACCCAACATCCATTAGAGTCTAACAGCCCTAGAATCTTATTCCTTTCTCTCCTTTGTTTTGTGATGGCTTGGAAAAATTTGGTAAAGTTATCTTCAAACCGAAGTCAAGTCCTCCTACTCTTCTGCTCCCAGAAGGCTTCTTCCTCCTTGTAGGCTGTCAATAGTTCACCTTTTAATACAAGAATTTCCTCCGTAGAGATAGTCTCATCGGTATGGGCAAGATCAATCTTATTTTGTAATTCTTTAATAAGAATTTCAGAATTTGTTTGAATACTTTTCTTCCACACCGAGATCGATTTTCGACAATTTTGGATGCAACATGAAAGGGAGTTTTGGCCTCTAGGTAGCGCATGGCTCCAACCGGCTGTAACAGCCTCCTTTAGACCTGGTTTCCCTAGCCACCGTTTATCAAATAGAAAACCACGTCTTTTCTTTTCGGGTCTGTTTAGAATGGATGCGAGGAGAGGTCTATGGTCTGATCCCCACATCTTAAGGTACTCCACTTTAGTCTGGGAAAATACATTGTGCCATTCTTCATTGCCTAGGGCTCTATCAAGACGACATTTTATTAAGCCATTTCTTCTCCGACCAATCCATGAAAGAGGGTCTCCTTGATACGGGAATTCAAAAAAACCACAACATTCTATCATGGCTCGAAAGGGGAGGAAAGAAGCTTCTGAGCGTTTTTTCCACCACTTTTCTCATGGTTCCCTATAATTTCGTTAAAGTCTCCTATAATGAACCATGGACCTGTGCGGGAAATTCCTATACGAATAAGTCTTTCCCACACATAAGCTCGGTGTTTAACCACCGGATCACCATAAATAAAAGTCATAAAAACGCGATTTCCATCAATAATAGTTTCAATATCAATCAAACGATCATCCAAACATAAAATCTTAACCGGAAAATCCTTAGAATGAAAAAGAGCAAGACCTCCACTATATCTTTACGACTTATGTGAGTAGTATACATAAAGTCTTCCTTTTGTAATGTTGGAGACAATAATAATGAGAAAGAAGTGGTATATAACACTTACACTCCATCTCTCTTCCTCACATATCCCTCATCATATATATATACATATTTATAAGCTCACCTATAAAATAATAAATTCATATCAGCACCACCGTCTCTCGATCCGGTCAAATACCAAAAAGGTGAGGTTTAATTATAACCAATTTATTTTACAAAAAAAAGAGTTGTGTCTTTTGTATTTCCGTTTATATATTATTTCGGAAAGATAGGTACTGTCTTCTCCGAACCGATCGTTATAGTAGGCTATGCCTCTTCGATTATGATCACATGGAAGACTATGTCTCCTCAGATCATATTTATGGAGTGGTAGGTTAAGCCTCCTCCCTATCGTTATGGTAGGCTATGCCTTCACGATTTGATCACATGGTAGACTATGTCACCTCAGATCATATTTATGGAGTAGTAGGTTAAGCCTCCTCCTTATCATTTTGGTAGGCTATGCCTCCAGGATTGGATCACATGATAGACTATGTCACCTCAGATCATATTTATGGAGTGAGAGATTATGCCTCCTCCTTGAATTTATGGTAGGCGTTGCCTCCCTGTTTATTCTAATCTAACTTTTTAATTATGCATTTAAATTTCGCATTTATATTTATGCATTTAAATTTATGCATTTCAATTTATGCATTTAAATATCGCATTTATATTTATGCGTTTAAATTTATGCATTTAAATTTATCATCTCTTAAAAAAAAAAAAAAGAAATCACACGGATGTCGTCGTCCTGAGATGCTTCTTTAAATTATGTTTTTATGAGTGGAAGGTTATACCTCCTCCTTAATCGAGTCGTAGGCTATGCCTCCTCTAAAATGACATCGAATGAAATGATATTTTACGTCACCACTTACTTGATGGTATGAAAGATAATGAACCATCATGCTCGTCCAACTGGATTGGCTCCATTCTCAAAAATTTCATTATCAAAAGTGAATGTCGTAGCAACCAGTAATTGTAATAATTTTTCAATGACGAGAATGCAGACATGACAGAGTCCGTGATCGCTTATAAATAAGGTGGTAGACATGAACGTAGAAACAGATTCCAGTCTCATAAATTAAATGAAAAATTGTGTAATAAAAACACAAACAAGAATGTTTATTACATATTTGGCATACCATGAAATTGGATATATACATGTCGTATGCCAAAATGTCCATATTGATGTCACAAGTTTCTTGTTGATAGAATAAACAAAGAACTTCAATCGATATGATATGATGTCATGAATTGGGATTCATGATGAACATATCGGTCTGGTAAACAATGTTAAAGTGCGCTTGTAGACGATATTTTTCTTGTCTCAGCAAAATAATGGACTCCGCTGAAAGCGTGAGCGCCATAATGGTAATGCAAAGGTCATGATAGGCCTGAATGAGCTAGTTTTCAATGCTAAAAGAAACCAAATCTTATATTCTCCTAAATCTCGCGGAATTTTGTTAAGTTCCGGAGATATATCGAGAGAGAGATAAAATGACATTGAAAATATTTGCATTACATCGGAGAAAAAAAAACATACATTGGAAGAGTGCCAATGATGTCCTCCGAATTATAAATATGACTGAATTATATGGTTTGTAGCCAAATCACTATTTTTGGTTGAAATAGCTCATTGCGTATGATGGTTTGATGAAGGTGAATTCCCCGTGTTAGGGGGAAGATTGAGAGAATCACTAGATGATAACACGTAGTGTATACACTCTTTGGCTTATCTTGATCCTCCTACTAATCACGCGAGGTGAAAGTTCAAACATGATCCAAGTAAGTAATTCATGACCAATGTTATTGATCCTTGAATGGGATTCATTCGAGATGGATATATTGTACGAGTTATCATCTCGAGGGGGAGAATTAACGAATCCCACATCGACAATAAGTTAATAATATTGGTAAAATAAAATCCTAGATTTGATCACTCTGGTGAGTTCATGTTATGCAATTTGCCACTTATTGTCGATGAGATAAATTTATGTATGCAGATGATTATGTTCACACTCAAAATGAGCTTATTTATAAGCAAATCCAAGGGATTGCAATGACCAATTATGGTGAAATTTAATTTCCATGTTTTAGCATGGATGTAAAATATATGCTTTCCACACCGCATATAAGTAACATCCAAAGAGGATTAAACGTAAGAGCTGGAGATGAATCTCGCTCTAATAATATTGAGCTATCACTCGGTGATGTGCTCGTTGTAAGATTTGCATATTATCATTATGGTGAAAATTTTCTCCCATCATTATAAAGAGAATCGTGAATAGTTGGAATCCTTGAACAAATGAATGTGAACTTGAGGTTCAAAGTTTCAAAGGATAATTATTCAGATATATTGCAAATCTAATACAAATGTTGATGGATGAGATTTCATTGTGATCCTTGCATAAATGAATAATGAACTTAAAGTACAAAGAAATCTTATATTCCAGCTGAGAATGCTCCTATAATAATAGTGTGTCTATGGCACGTGAGGAACGTGATAGACCCCTTTGGTTCCATAGCTAAAGTAAATCCTCATAAGAAAGATGAGCAAATGATTATTGAAAAGAGGATTAAACTCCAGAAGAGGAGTAATGAGACCGTTGGCATTGGTTAATAATAAGATCAGGTACCTGAATGAAATCAATGATATTGATAAAGAGATCTCGATTAACCATGTATTTACGGGGAAAATATGGACCAAAGACAGATATGATTGTCGACAAGATAAATGATATAGCGCGGATGAATCTCCGCTCTGCATTTAAGCGTAGAGAGACAATGAATATTATGAATCTCCGCTCCAAAAATGAGTGCAGAGATAAAAATATTGGCCAAATGATATATGTTTTCGGAAACTCTATTAGAGCGAAACTTATGAAAAGTTGTCGCAAGTTAATAAAGATAATTAGGGGAGAAGGCTTTAGAGAGACAAGATTGTCTTCTAGCATCCCAAGTTATAAACCTTGTAAAATGTGAGTTATTTTAAATAAAAGGAATTCGTCTAGAAGACGAATATGATGCAGAAAAGTATGAGAATTCCATTAACTTCACCCAACGTGAAAAATTATGGGTTAAAAATGAAATATAAGATAATGAAGGAATGTTCTCCTTTTCTGTATCCAAAGAACTTGAAAATAAAAATGATCAAGAACCAAGGTCCGTATCGGAGTGCCAGACAAGGCCCGATTGGGAGAAATGGCGAATAACCATCAAGAATGAATTACTCTCCCTCAATAAAAGAAATGTATTTGGACCTGTGGTTATTACACCTAAAAAGGTAATGCTTGTCGGGTGTAAATGGATCTTTGTGCGAAAATGAAATGAGAAAAACGAAGTCACAAGAAATAAAGTACGTCTTGTGGCATAAGGGTTTTCTCAAAGACTGAGAATTGATTATGATGAAACATATTCCCTGGTAATGGATGCAATCACATTCAGGTACTTAATGTGCCTAACGGCATAGGAAAATCTAGAAATGTACCTTATGGATGTTGTGACTGTATATCTATATGGATCACTAGATAGTGACATATATATGAAAATCCCAGAAGGATTTAAGATTCCAGAAGAATCTGAGAAAATTTCTTCGGGAAAATTACAGCGATCACTTTACAGATTAAAACAATCCGGATGCATGTGATATAATCGCTTAAGCGAATTTTTGTTGAAAAAAGGATTTATAAATAATGTGATATGCCCTTGCGTATTTATAAGGAAACCCTCTTCAGGATTTGTGATAATTGCTGTTTATATTGATGACATGAACATCATTGGAACTCAAAAGGAAGTTGATGATGCAAGAAGCCATATGAAAGAAGAGTTTGAGATGAAAGATCTTGGAAAGACAAAATTTTGTCTTGAGCTCCAAATAGAGCATGTCCAAGATAGTATATTTGTGCATCAATCAAATTACACCACAAGGGTGTTAAAATGCTTTAATATGGATAAAGCAAATCCTTTGAGTACTCCAATGGTCAATATATCGCTTAATATTGACAAAGATCCATTTCGACCTTGTGAAGATAACGAGAAAATATTGGGTCCAGAAATACCTTATATGAGCGCTATAGGTGCACTCATGTATCTTGCAAACAAGACCAGACCAGATATAGCTTTTGCTACTAATCTTCTTGCAAGATACAGTTCATCTCTTACGCAGAAACATTGGACCGGGATAAAACATATCCTTCGATATCTCCGAGGTACGATTAACTTGGAATTATATTATCCTCGAAATCCTACGCTTGGTCTTGTTGGTTTTGCAGATGCAGGATATATATATCTGATCCACATAAAAGCTTGATTGCAAAGTGGATACGTTTTCACAATGGAAGGAACTGCAATCTTGTGGCGTTCTCAAAATATAACTCTAGCCGCCACGTCTTTAAATTATGCGGAGATAATTGCGCTTCATGAGACACGTCGAGAATACATATGGTTGAGATCTATGACTCATCATATACAAGTAGCTAGCGGAATAGTTACAAACAAAGAGCCAAAGATAGTATTTGAAGACAATTCTGCATGTGTTGCTCAACTCAAAGAAAGCTATATCAAGAGCGACAGAACAAACCATATTTCCCCAAGATTTTTCTCCTACATTCAAAAGCTCGAGAAAAATCAAGAAGTGGACATCCAGTATATCCGCTCAAGACAATGCAGCAGATCTCTTCACGAAAGCGCTTCCCACTACAACATACAGAAAATATATTCAAAGCATTGGAATGCGTCATTTGCGAGACTTGTGAAGAAAAGATCAATTCTATCTATCAGGGGGAATTTACTGTTGGGAATGTCCTGAAATCTATTGTACTTACTCCAAGTGAAAGTCGTATTGTCGAGATGAGACAATCATATGACACTGGGTAGTCATAATGCTTTGCTAGAAGCCACTTATGATCAATGAGTTTAGAACTCATTGCTAGTGTTATATGATCCTACAGGGTCACACACCTAAGCAAACTGGACGTTAAAGACGAGGTTGATCATTAATGTAATGATCTAGTGAATGCATATTTGATATGCATTCGATATCAATATTCTGGGGCAGTGTCGATCGACACAAAGAGTGTGTCGATCGATGCAACTCGCGGATTACCAGATTAATTCGGTTTAATCGTTGGTTAATTCCGTTATGGTTTAAGTCGACATATATAAGATATATGGTCGACCTAAACTGATTTTAACCTAATCAACAGCCACCAGAAAAGAAACAGAAACCTCTTGAGAGATCTGATCTCTAAAGGCACTAGCATCCCTTCTGTTCAGTTTGTGTGCGTGTGGATACCAGTAGAGGCGCAGCATTTGAGGCGCTCTAGATCTCGATTATCTGCAAATCTTCCGCTGCTAATCACCAGGTAATTCTGAGATCCCAATGATTCAATTACATGAACCCTAGATTCTAGGCTTGGAATTCAGACCAGGGCTGCCTAATTGGATTAGGAACTGCTAGAAATTCCTTCATTTACGTCACTGTACTTTTTTCTTTGTCATGGTGTTTATCCCACAGGGTTTTTCCATGATAAAGTTTTTAACGAGGTAGTACGTAATACAATATGGATAATCAAGGAGGAGTGTTAAATAAAATAGAAGATAATTATCCATTAGTATAATAATATAATATGTATAGTCGGTTTAGTTTCAACCGACTTACGTGAGTAGTATAAATAGGGTCTTCCTTTTGTAATAGTGGAGACAATAATAATGAGAAAGAAGTGGTGTATAACACTTACACTCCATCTCTCTTCCTCACATATCCCTCATCATATATATACATATTTATAAGCTTACCTATAAAATAATAAATTCACAACAAGATGTTATTGCTCCATGATAACTTATCCGTTATATTGAGTTTCTTGTTTTTGGTATGAATTTGAGTTCAAAAATCCTGGAAGAATCCTCCTTCTTTCGAACTCCTCAAAATGTATCGAAAAATAAACCATTCGTCTAGCTCGAAAACTAACTTCACCAATTCTAAAAAATCTGTTGCAGAATACCTTTAATCTAAAAAGATATAACTTACATGATATGAGGTTTATTAAAGAATTTCACGCATTCCATAGCCTATATCAAGGCTCCGAATTCTGTGTGGAGATGGTATGAACTTGTTCTAATATTCATTAACCCTATCAAAACATTAACATCTCAATCGTAACAACTATACCATCATTGGCCTGAAAATAAACCGCCTTTTTCACAATCCATCTACAAAAAACCATTGATCCCTCTGAGAAATATTGCTTCCAAAGGCATTTCTTTCCTCTAAGCTTCCTTGATGTTTCTGCACCACTGATGATTATGCTTCATCCCAAGTTGTCGATTCAGTATCCACAATCCTTAAAACTTTTGTGGTTCTTTGTCTAGCATATCATTTCTATTTTGCCAGATATAGCATAAAATCCAAGGAAAAATGTCATATGTAATGTCTGATGACACTCTCTAAAATATGTAGTCCATATTTGTAAAATTGATTATGTGGAAAAAAATATCTGAGTTTGTTGGAACCTGTGATAGAGCCTATGTTTGTAATGCCGGATGACATTTAAATAAGATATGATTTATCGATTTTTTTTTCTATTCCACATCGCCCACCATCGCATATCATATTTTACTTATATTTATTCGTTAATCAATTTTAGTTATTATGTATATTATTTAATTTTAATGAAAGAAGTTAAAAATTATTTTTCGTTCGTTAATAAAAATTATATTAAATTAGATAATATTTTCAAAATTTATTATAAATTAATTAATTTGTGATTTATTTTGCCTATTTTTGTTTTGTAAATTAGTTTGTTATTGGTTGAAATATATTTAGATAAATTATAAAGAAAAATTAATTTTAAAATCAAAATAAATAATATTTTAAGTTTATATCTATATGTTGCACTTTGCTTTAAAGATTAGTATCATCTGTTTGATATGTGAGAAATACCCAAAATAATAATAAAAAGAATATTTCTTTTTTAGAAAATATATATTAAGGAAAAAGAAAGAAAAAAAAATCAAAATGAGGAGTGGGTGGATTACTGGCAGGTAGGGAAGTGGCCGTTAAAGGAATAGAGCATACAGCCTGTAACAAATATAAATATATATAAATAAAAAAAGGAACGATCGGTTCTCTGATTCGCGACCTATTTTGTAGTTTTCTATTACGTCAGCATCTTATTGCATTTTTGTTGGTTTTATATTCGAAATAACTGAAATTTTCTGTTTTTTAGAAGTAGTACTCATAATTTATAGGCATACAGGCTGGCTTCCTCAGTCAGAAAGTCTGAAGAATCCAACAAAAATGTAATTGGCTTAGAAACTAAAACCTTTTCGACTTCATCCTTATCTTCCATTTTTTTTTTTTGGATTCCTCCAAGCCGCTAACACCGTAGCTTCACACTCGCTGTAAATTGGTTTAATACATTTATATGGGTTTAATTATTCTTTTTTATCGATCACAAACTCACAATAGCATATGATGTTTTACCATCCGTCCTTTTTTTTTTTTTTTTTTGTCAACACCGTCCGTCCTTTTTTACTAATAAAGTTTTGAATCTGACTCCAAAAAAGCATATTCTCAATTTTTTTTTTATTATACATTTTTCTCATTTATATAGTTGACGTTAGATTATTTATTTATATGCTAAGTTTTTTTGTGGTCTATTTATATGCTAAGTTATTC
Source organism: Orychophragmus violaceus (assembly GCA_030180135.1). Lineage (NCBI taxonomy): Eukaryota > Viridiplantae > Streptophyta > Magnoliopsida > Brassicales > Brassicaceae > Orychophragmus > Orychophragmus violaceus. The sequence continues at coordinate 31,327,171 of CM058235.1, forward strand.
TTATATTTTACACTGTCATTTCTTACAAATAAAGCTTAGAATTTGGCTTATATACATCCTCATTTACTTGTATAGTTAAATTGGTAGCAAATTCCATTTTACTTTTTTTTAATAAATATGTTAATATCACTAAAAATAAGTTGTTCAGATATTACAATTTGATTCACAAATTATTCTATCTAAAGATGAACCCATGCCAAAAAAAAAAAAAATAATATGAGTAATACATAGACGTTTTGAATTTTTTACGCAAATTTGTTTTATCTAAAAAAAATGCAAATTTGTTTTCTATGTAAAGTTTTTTCTTAATATATTTTACATATATGAAATTTCTACCACGTACTCATAAAATTATCATTTTCTTACTTTAATTTTGATTTTACATTTGTAATTTTTGTTGTTTGAAATGTCAAACCAAGTAGATCAGCAGCCACCATCATGGAAAATAGATAATTAGGTTCTTTTATTACTATTGTTGTCAAAAAAAAAAAAAAAAACCAAGTAGATCAGCAAAAAAAATGTCGTTTTCATGATTACAATAACTTAAACTTCAACTTGAGTCGGTAGTAAAACTTTTTTTTTAGAAACGAAAAAGTTAACAAGAAACTAGAATCATTCAAAGTTTTCAATAAAAGTGTGGATACTTATTTTCTTATACATTCCTAATAAGTATGAAAATAAATACACAATTTATAATTTGGTTGTAAGCATGTACCTCACTCGAAGCTTTGGGCTTAGGACTCTTTAATTGTTTTAGAGTGTTTTTTATCTGAAAATTAGGGGTTTTCTCATCCGGTTTAGACCAAGTTATCGAGTTTTGTCAAACGTTTTCTAGGGTTCGTGACGGCGCTTCCCTATTCTTCATCCTTCATCTGGATTGATTGAGCTCTCATCTTGACTCCATCTCTGATTTTATCGTCCTCCTCTTCTATTTCGTCTTTCTGCTCTATAAGATGTCTTTCGCAATAGACAAGGCGATGTTTGCCATGTCGCTAGAGAAAGAAGAAGAAACAGAAGAAGAGCCGTTTATTCTTCTAGATCTGCCGGAGTTATTTTCTAGTGAAAATAATGTCTACAGTTTGATAGGTCGGCTGCTCAACCCAAATTTTCAGAAGATATCAAGCATAATCCTAGACATGCCGTGAAAATGGCAGAAATATGAACGTTAGGGGTGTGGTTCTTACCAGGGAGAGATTTCAGTTTATCTTCTAGTATGAGCACGATCTCATCGAGGTCTCATCAAAAGCTTCCAAAACATTCAATGAATGGGGTTTGGCGATAGAGAGATGGGTAGAACACCACCCGACGACTATCTACAGTATGTTCCTATCTAGGTGCAAATCTGGAACATTCCCGTCAACCATTACACGGCCAAGGCCATTACAACAATTGGGGAGCTGGTAGGTCTAGTTACAGAGGTAACGTTCAACCCTTCTAAAACACAAAGTCAAGATTGTGAAAGGGTTCAAATTAAATTTGATGTCGCAAAGCCTCTTTGGAAATCCAAAGAGATCACCTTACATAAAGGTGAAAAGGTCTTAATCTCCTTCTACAATGAGAGAGTCCAAAAATGCTGCTACTTTTGTCAAAGACTAACTCACGACATGTCTATATGTCCCATGACAGCTCAGTATGAATCTTGATAATGCAGGATCAAGGTCAAATCCAACCAGTGGTAAAATTAAGGTTGCTCCCACCCTTGATAATTATGATCCGCTGTTTGGAGTCTTAGATGAAGAGGAGATAGGGATAGATCCCTTATCAGGGAGACCCAAGATTGCAGCTGATGTTCTGGAAAACATGAGGCAATACATTCTCGCATCAAATGATGGAGAGAGACTGGTTAGAGAAGAAAAAGTCAAGATTTCAGTCAAGGAAGTGGAGAATGACTCCATTGCTAGGAAAACTATGATGAGACTTGAGCCGGCTCTTATCTTCACCAAAGATATTGACAAAGGAAAGGGCCACTTATTTGATTATGATTCGGCTTCCTCTCACACCCAAAGAGTGGAGCTTGATGGTACCAAAGATAAACTTGTGGCTGAAATAATTTCTTCAGTTCGGGCTTTAGAGTAGTACTCAACTCCTTCTTCCACTCAAAGTGAGAATCCCATAATCCTGGCCTCAGGAAGACTTGTTTCTTTCGGTGATTGTTCAAAGGTTTATAGGCCTGTATATTCTGATGCCAACCTATCCGGGACAAAAACCAAAAAATCTTCAGTGAGGATGAGACCCTGTAAAAGCAACATAAAATTTAAAGGCCCCTCGGATAATGTTGTTGGGATGGAAGTGACTAAGAAACATGTTCTAGAGAAAGGTGTAATCGTTAAAGAAAATCGGAGTCTAGCAATCAATCTACAATGAAGGTAGACGCAAAACTCATTTGATGGTCCCAAATGAGGGACTGTCAGATTCTCAATGAGTCTTCTGAGCTGGAATTGCCAAGGATTGGGCCGTGCACAAGACTTGACGATTCCAAGACTACGGGAAATGCGAAAAGAACATTTCCCAGAGTTACTCTTCTTGATGGAAATGATGCATAATAAGGACGTTTTGGTGGATCTTCAAGTATGGTTAGGGTATGAAAGGGTCTATACATTCAACCCTATTGGTACATGTGGTGGTTTAGCGGTGTCCTGGAAAGCCAAAGTGGAAGTAGAGGTCCCATCCACGAGCAAAAACATTATAGACCTCAATGTAAAGTTTGGTGGTTTTTCCTTTTATGTGACTTGTATATACGGAGATCCTAATGTGAAGTTCATACATTCGGTTTGGGAAAGACTCCTAAGAATTGGAATCCAAAGAAAGAGTAGTTGGTGCATGACATGAGACTTCAACGAAATCCTTAATAACGATGAGAAGCTTGGAGGTCCGCTTAGGTGTGACAATTCCTTCAAGCCCTTCATGGAGATGCTCAATGGTTGTAAGATGTCAGAATTGTATAGCGTTGGGAATGGTTTTACTTAGGGAGGTTGGAGAAACACTTTGTGGATTCAAAGCCGTTTAGACAGATGTTTTGGAAATGAAGAATGGTACGCCATGTTCCCGGCTTCAAACTAATCCTTCCTGGCCAAAAGAGGTAGCGATCATAGACTCGTGCTAGTCAAGCTACTCTCCTCTCAAGAAAGTTATAAAGGATTTTTTAGATTTAATAAAAGGTTTATGAGAAAGCCATTAGTTAAAGAAGATATTCAAGGAGCTTGGTCTAATGATCCAAATGCTGAGAGAAGTGCGTCTGAGAACTTAAGAAGCTGCAGGAAAGCTCTCAACAAGTGAAAGCGTGAGAATCCAGTTAATTCCCTGGATAGAATTGAACAGATTCAGAAGCACCTAGAGATAGAGTAATTTGCCAATCCGCCATCTTCAACAGCCATTTTTGCTCTTAAAACTGATCTCTCAAGGGCCTACAAAGACGAAGAACTCTTCTGGAGCCAAAAATGCCATGAAAAAGTTCAAACAGAAGGCGATCAAAATACCAGGTTCTTCCACAATTGAGTGAAAACAAACATACCAAGGAATAATGTCTCTATGCTCCTAGATGCACATGGTAATGAACACCACTCTGAAGCCTCAAAAAGAGAGGTAACAGTGCAGTATTTTCAAGAGCTCTTCACCTCTTCGAATCCAGCTGTCTTCAGTAACCTTTTTACTGGTTTCAGGGAGAAAGTTTTGCCGGCTATGAACCTTAAAATCACCAAGAAAATCTCTGAAGAAGAAGTCAGATTTGTTGTTTTGCGATTAAGCCATCCAGTGCCCCTGGTTCAAGCGGTATGTCTGGCCTCTTTTTCCACCAATACTGGTACATCATTGGCAAGCAAGTTACTAAAGAGGTGATAAGATTCTTTGAAGAAGGCATCCTTTCTGAAGAGTGGAACTTCACACAGCTTTGTCTTCTTACCAAGATCCCAAATCCGGTTAAGATGACTGATCTTCGTCCCATCAGCCTCTGTTTTGTGGCATACAAGGTAGTCTCGAAGATTCTGGTATGGCGACTCTAGCCATTCCTTCCTGAGCTAGTGTCTCCGACGCAATATGACTTTGTGTCGGAAATATTGATTTCTGATAATATATTTATAGCTCACAAAGTGGTACATGGATTGAGAACGGTTCCAAAGCTAGCAGATGAGTTCATGGTGATCAAAATGGAAATGTCAAAGGCTTTTGACAGAATTGACTGGAAATATTTAGAAGCTCTTCTGCAAGCCTTGGAATTCGACCATAAATGGATTAGCTGGGTCATGACCTGTGTTACTACAGTCAAGTACACAGTGATGCTGAATGGAGATGAGCATGGTTTGATTGTTCCAAGGAGAGGTTTGAGGCAGGGGACTCTCTCTCTCTCCTCATTTTTGTTTGTCTTGTGCATTGAAGGCCTCTCTGATATGCTGTCTAGAACAGAGAAGCTAAACATGATCAAAGGCATTAGTTTCTCTGATAATGGACCAGCGAACCACTTACTTTTTGCTGATGACACATTCTTCATGTGTAAGGAAAACGAGTTTCAGAGTGTTGTGATCAAGCAAATCCTTTTCACTTATGGTTTGGCTACATGGCAGGTGATTAACACGGCTAAGTCCTCCATTAATTTTGGTTCTGAGGTTCTGGAGGAGAACATGTTGAAGGTCAAAGAGATTCTGGAAATGAAAATGAAGGTGGGGCAGGCACTTACTTGGGACTTCCTGAGTGCTTCAGTGGCTCGAAGGTGGAGATGTTAGCCTACATCAAAGATAACATGAAATCTCGGCTCTCAAGATACTTTGCTAGGCAGCTATCTTAGGGTGGTAAGGAAATAATGCTAAAATCAGTTGTAATGGCAATGTCTATGCACGTAATGCGTTGTTTCATACTGCTTAAAAGCACATTAGCCAATCTTAAAAGTGCCATGGACAGCTTCTGGTGGAGCGCTCAAAAGGAAAAAAGGAACACTCACTGGGTGGCATGGGATCGTCTCTGTGTGCTAAAACATCTAGGTGGCCTAGGTTTTAGGGATTTGGAAAGTTTTAACCAGGCCCTTTTGGCAAAATAAACTTGGAGACTACTCCAAGACCCCAACTGCCTGTTTGCTCGAGTCTTCAAAAGTATACACTACCCTCTCTCTGATATTCTCTCTGCAACCCTAGGTAAGCGACCTTCCTTTGCTTGGCGCAGCATTTTACATGGTAGAGAATTACTTATACATGGTTTGAAACAAATGGTAGGCGACGGTTGCTCTATGAAGGTATGGACCTCTCCTTGGCTGCATGATGAAAGGAAGCGAGCTCCATTGATGAAAAACATTATTGTGGATCTCAACTTGTTGGTGTGTGATCTGTTAAACTCCACCATGAAAACGATGGAATGACGCGAAGCTTGAGGATCTTTTCTTCAATGGGATATAAAGCTAATCAAAGAGATTAAGACAGCTATGTCTTCTAGAGACTTCCTAGTTTGAGAGCTCAATAAAAATGGGAACTACTCCGTGAAATCAGGGTATTGGCTTGCCTCACATATCAACAACCTTCTTCTCTTTCGGGAAGCTCAAGTGCAGCCTTCTTTAGCATGTCTTAAATCCGTGGTCTGGTCTCTCAAAACGGAACCAAAGATCAAGAACTTCATCTAAAAGGCTCTCACTGGTGTTATACATGTGGTTGATCAAATAAGCAGAAGAGGCATGAAAATTGATTCTAGATGCCAAATCTGTGGCCTAAAAGGAGAGTCAATTAATCATGTCCTTTTCTCTTGTGCCGTAGCACGTCAAGTATGCGCAATGTCTCTCTTTCCATCGCCATAATACGACTTCAACCAGGCATCAGAATATGGAACATTTACTACCTCCTAAAGTCAATGAAGAATTTCAACATATCCTTGACAACAAGAATTTGCTTCCTTGGATCCTAAGGAACTTAGGCCTGAGACTTCGGTTCTTCGGTTCGGTTACGGTTCGGTTACTCGGTTTTTCGGTTTTTTTTATTTTTAAAAAACCTGCCGATCGGTTTTTTTCTTCGGTTCGGTTCGGTTTCGGTTCATAAAACTTCAGTTCGGTTCGGTTCGATAATTTCGGTTTGATTTTATATTCCAAGGCTATATGTATATATATACATCAAACACACAAACACAAACTGACAAAAGTATATATATATATATTGGAAGATTGAAACTTTTATGAAAATCAAAACCGATCGAAAACTACAAGTTTACAATAATGAATATATGCCATGGACTTCAGTTCTTCGGTTCGGTTTTTCGGTTTTTTTTTTTGTTTTTAAAAAAACTACCAATCGGTTTTTTTCTTCGGTTCGGTTCGGTTTCGGTTCATAAAACTTCGGTTCGGTTTCGGTTCGATAATTTTGGTTCGGTTTTATATCCCGGGGCTAGAACTTATGGTAGAACAGGAACTCGTTGATTTTTGAAACAAGAAATCTGTCGCTCTTGCCACAATCAACAAGGTTTAAAATGAGGTAAATGCTTGGTCCCTTGCGCATGCTCTTTATAGTGAAGGGATCACTGAGGACTTAAGGACAACAACCTTGGTGAAGAAATGGAGGCCACCACCGGACCTGTGGTTAAAATGCAATATTGGATTCTTTTGGAAGAAACATAACTTGAAAGGAGGTGCGTCGTAGGTGCTCCAGAATAGTTAGGTATATGCATCTCCCACAGTCGAGGATCTTTTGGTAATGTGTGTTCTGCTTTTGATGCTGCTACTAATAGCTTTTTTGTGGGCGGTTGAAAACATGGTTAGTCTAAAGTTTACTAAGGTAGTGTTTGGTATTGATGCAAAGTATATAATTGGTGCAATCAATATACCCCAAACCTGGTTATCCTACAAATGGTTTTCTTCGTTGGCCCTTAGAACTTTAGGTAGTATGGATAATTGGAATATCATAGAAGAATTTTTGGAGTGCAACTGAGCTGCTTATCTCGTTGCTCGAAATGCTACTAATGACGATCTTTAACAATCATATGTTGCAACTAGCTTCCCTTCTTGGCTTAAAGACCTTTTCGACCAAGAACGGTTTTAGATTTCTATCTAGATTTGTTGCATCTTTTGTATTATGATTATTTTGGATCCGTATTTTGTATCCTCAAACAGTTGTCTTTATGGCTATTTTCTATGAAGCATTCAGACAAAAAAAAAGTCTGCAACTCAGTTTAACTTTTTTTTATATATATAGAAATGACGATTTGGGTCTGCGTCAGATCTTTTAAATTGAAAACGAAATTTCTTCAAAAAAAACTGAATTTATTGGAATAAAAACGCTCCACCTGTGAAACGCTCTCTAGTACCACAAGTACTCTCACTTTGTCCACTACAGCTGTATCCCAAATCCCCAACCGTTTTCCTGTAAGATTCCCTCTTGATTTTAACGTCACATACACACGCATTTCCCCAATCGCACCGCCAATCGCTGATTTGTTTTTACTCATTTAAAAAATAATAACTTACCGTCCTGAGGAAAAAGAAATTCAAAGACGTTACAATCATTACAAGCCGTTGTGTTATCAGACTACTCACGTTACATCTTTAAAAGTATACTTACGTATTTAACTATCCTAATTTAGAGCTACCAAAATTAACTATTGTCTCTTTCTTTTTCCAAATTCAAAATACAGTAAGTGCTAATTTACTAATTTTATGAAAACACAACAAATTGAAATTTGTCGTGCTTACAAAATAAGATTTGACTCTTGAACTTCTGTTCCACTTTTTTGTTATTGTTATTTATTTGACAAAGGAAAAAACAATTTATATTAAGACAAACTTATTATATATATATATATTAAGACTATTTAAGAAAATTTATATTTTATAGCAAAATTAAGAATATACAATATATAATTGTTTACTTAACAAACTAGTTTAAATATAAATTATCAATTCAAAATTTTCTAAACTTTAAACTAAACCTTAAAACTCAAAATTTTAAGCTCTAACTGATACAATTTAAAATTATAATTTATTAAAATTTTCTATATTTTAGTGTATATTTTTATTTTAGAAATTTTATAACACTTCTTTTAAAAGAAAATATTAGTGTAAATCAGTTAATTTTGAAACTGAAAGAATAGTTTGTTGTTAAATAACGAGAAAAACATACCGGTAGGACCGGTGACCCTTCTAACTATCACGTATTTAAATATTCCCCCCTCTCTCACTTATCCTCTCAAATCGCCTCTTCTCAAAAAAAACAAAAACAAAAACAAAGAGAACGCGTTTAAAAGGTTCCGATTAAATTCAAATAAAAAAAGATCGGGCGATGTCTGGTTCAACCCGAAAAGAAACGAATCGGATAAAAGGTCCATGGAGTCCCGAGGAAGACGATCTGTTGCAGACGTTAGTGCAAAATCACGGACCAAGAAACTGGTCTCTGATAAGCAAATCTATCCCTGGACGTTCGGGTAAATCTTGCCGTCTCCGGTGGTGTAATCAGCTTTCTCCGGAGGTTGAGCACCGTGCTTTTTCGCCGGAGGAAGACGAGACGATCTTACGCGCCCACGCCCGGTTCGGTAACAAGTGGGCGACTATCGCTCGGCTTCTCAATGGTCGCACCGATAACGCTATTAAGAATCATTGGAACTCGACGCTGAAGCGGAAATGCAGCAGCGGCAGCGGTGGTTGGACGTCCGACGAAGGACATGGGTGTGATTTAGGTGGAAACGGAGGGTATGACGGTAGTTTAACGGATGAGCAGCCGTTGAAACGGACGGCGAGCGGCGGCGGAGTTGTGTCGACGGGGTTGTTTAAGAGCCCCGGGAGTCCATCGGGATCTGACGTCAGCGAGCAATCTAGTGGACCTGTTTTGCCGTCTTCTTCTCACGTCATTAAGCCGACGGCGAGAGCTGGTGGTGTGTTGATTGAATCGACTGCGAAAGATCCGGTGACTTCTCTGAGTTTGTCTATGCCTTGGGTCAACGAGTCAACTCAAGGAAGAGAGGCCGCGGAGCTATTTCCGGTGAGGGAAAAAGGTATTCAGGATTTAATGGGGATTTCCTGACGGTGGTGCAAGAGATGATTAAGACGGAGGTGAGGAGTTACATGGCGGATTTACAGCTAGGAAACGGCGGAGGAGGAAGTTCGTGTATGGTGCAAGGAGCTAATGGCCGTAGTGTAGGGTTTAGAGAGTTTTTTGGGATAGGGAAGACTGAGTAGTGTGAGAGATGAATCATATCGTTTTATTTTCTCGGGAATATAATGTTGGAATGTACAGAGAAAATCAATACTATAATGATTGAATTGCATCTGGTGTTGACACCTGTCCTTATGAATAAAATCTCAGACCAATAAAATTAAAACATTTTAAATGCTCACCTTTCACCTGTAATAGTTCATTTTTCCAGTCGTTCAGTCGAATCACCTCCTCCTTCTCCTATGTCGATTGAAATCGCTAATTAAAAACCAGATCCAAGCTTTGTAATCAACGTTGTTGATTTCTGTTGACTTTTGCCCTCCCGAGATTCCACGTTCACTGTACCGATTTTATGAGAGAAAATTTAACAATAGATGCATACATCGACAGAGTTGTTCAATCTGAAACCTAACATCATCTGCTCGAAGAAGAAGGCTTCTGTTTCTTGCACTCTTGAGGGCTCATCTCATCATCATCTGCCGATGTCTGTCCGAAAAGGAAGCTCCCGGTTCTCCTCTTCGACGTTATGGACACCATCGTCCGCGACCCATTCTACCACGACATTCCGGTCTTCTTCGGGTTTGAATCCTACAACCCTAACTCTTACTCAATTTCTTTCTATTTCCACTAGATTTTGATTTCTGTAATCGTCAGGATGTCAATAAAGGAACTACTAGAGTGCAAGCACCCGATGGCGTGGATCGAATTTGAAAAGGGATTGATTGATGAGGTGCCTCAATCTCAATCATCATTTCTTAGTTAAAAAAAATATCGAGTTTTTGTATCATAAACTCAATCTCAATCTTTTTTGTTTTCTTCTTTGTGAGTGGGTTCCACGGAGTGGTTCTTTTAGGGAACAATGATTCATAGTTTCAGTTGAAATTGGTCTTCAAATTTTGTTTTCTAGGTTATGGATTCCATAACTGAAGTTTAAATCTTTACTAAATTTGAGTGTTAAAAGTGTATACCTTTACTACTTTTCTTCTCATTCTGGTTGCTTTAGCTCATATTTTGTGGATGTATGATAAATCTTTTTTGGGGATTTGCAGAGTTGATGTTGTTAAGGTTCATATCTTTGTTATTCACGGTAACTCAAGGACTCATCTCCAAATTATGTGTGGAAAAGGACGTGCTAATGCATATGCTTCCATGTTCACTTGTTTACTTGTGCTCGTGATGATAATCTGTTTTGGTGTTTTCTTGCTAATTCTTGGTTTTAAATCAGTTCCCCATCGTATGTGTTTTTTCTAAGTAGGATAAAATACCTTGCTTTCGCTTGAGGCGTTGCACCATCTACATATCTTCATCTTCGTCCTCGTCCTCGCCATTTCCCATGTGACATTCTGTGCTCTTACAGTGGTTTTTGGAAGCGCCAGGGTGAGCTAAACCGTATAGTTTTGTCAATTAATGTGAGTTTCTCTGGTGTAAAACTGTGTTTTTATTGATGTTTTATATGTTAATGCAAATACACCAATGGAAGAACTGGGAGGATGCGATTGCAGACGAGAGTTATGACCCCAAAACAGGTTCTTAAATGCTCTTGAGTTATTAGTTTCAGTGAAGATGTAGCGAAATTTTTGTACGTAATTGTTTTCATTCCTTTTGCAGCTCTTAAGAAAAAAGGGTCACTGATGTACACAACCATGCTTTCATTAAAGAGCATTTTCTAGGCACTGATAAAGATTCAGTCATCCTCGGATGGACGGTATGGTACTTTTCTAAGCGTTTGTGTGGATTAAAAAAGAAGTTAAAACATAGTATCTGTAATTTATTTTATATTTACGTCATTTTGTTCATTTCATTGTGAGAAAAAAAAGAGTAAATAAATACATGGCGTGGAAAATGTATGTGATGTTTGTTTAATGCTTCATATCGGGCACGATTAGAAAACATCAATTAGGAGATGGAGGCTTTGGCATGGTTTACTATGGTAAGATAATCAATACACTAACAATTATAGAAAGTTAGATCTCTTTCTTGACCTATGTATTCTTCCTTTTATGATCTTAGGAAAAGTGCCTGAGGAGTTAGCTTCTGATACACTCAAGAAAGTTCTCAAATTGCAGTATATGGTGTCCCTGGACGGATTTTTTCAAATATTTTCTTGACCAGGCCACTAATGGCTCTCCGCGGCTGAGCTTCGGCGCATATCCGACACAGTCTCCCGCTGCAAAATACCGTCTTCGTGGTAAGTATCACATACAGATTCCGTCATTATATTTTTAACTTCTCAATGTGTGATAATGGATGAGGACTATTAGACCAAGAAGACTCAGAAGATAGTGAAAATATTTTTTTTTTTACTTTACTTTCTTATGCTCAAGAATTTACTATATTTGTTTGAATAAGAGACGTCTCTTGATTCTGAAGCTTCTTTTCCTAAGTCGTTGAAAAGACCGGGCAATGGAGGATCTCTGCCTATTCCTCCTCAGCTACTAGCTTTTGCTGAACTTGAATTTAAGAAGGCCTTTCTGTTGCTTAGCTACATTCCAAGGTATGATTGGGCTGCAAGTTTTCTGGCCTTTTCAATCTATTTTAAGTTAAATTTTATGTGATACTTCCAACATTTTTTATATGTTCGTAGGAAATCTCTGGCTAAGGTTATAACTGTTGATGAGATAAGACAGTGGAAAGATTTGCCTATGACTGTAGAGTGGTATATATGTCTGTTTGCTCTTCTGTTCTAATGTATTTTGAGTATTATGTATATTTCATAATTGCGTTTCTAAAGGTGAATTGACAAAAATAGAAGCTTACATACTTCCTTTTCCGCAGTCACTCGAATGGGATAGTGGGAAGACTCATTACTATCAATGTCATGTTGCTTTGGACACGCACACACGGGCTCCAATAGCTCTCTGTCACGGTTCTTCTTTTTCTTATCTTCATCTCAGTCACCGGAGAGTTAATCACCGCCATCGAGAACCATAAGCTGTATTTTTGTGGGTTTTCTTATCTTCTTTTTCTTGGCTTGATTTGATCTGATCTTTGTGGGTTTCAGAAACAGAACGAGAAGCTGTATTTTTGTTGGTAAATTAGATTTTCAGACAAAGATGAAAACAGGTTTTTGTAAGAGCAAGATGATTAGAGATGTGTAAAAAGGTCTCAACCAGTCTTGCTAACTGTGGACGAAAATCTTGTCCATTACAGTGCTATGTTCAGTTATGTGATATATTTAGTTTTGTTTGGGTTTGTAAAATTCGGTTAGGGAAGTTTTGCGGGTTTACAAATATGTCACATTCATGATCAAAATATAATTTTGTTCAGTTAGGTTCACATTTATTAGGTGTCAGATTTTCAGGATCTAAAAATAAGTCATTCGATATCAAATTATATTTTGTTTTTTAACAAAAAATAATGAAAGCATATAATTTACCAATTATACTAATATTGAATATTTTTATATATTTTCTATATTTCAAATTCAAATTTTAATTTTAAATGAATTTTGGCCAGTTCGGTGTTGATACAGTTCGGTTCAATTTAAAATCGATTAATTTAGTATATAAAATTTTATTATTTTGGTTATTTTATATTTTAGTTTGATTTACATTTGAGAAATTCAGTTTGAATCCAGAAATATTGTCTCAGTTCATAAATTTTCCCAACATTTTGATTTTGTTTATAAAATTGAAGAAATTGAGATATGCAGCAATGATATTAACTAAATCCTTCAGGATAACATCAACTACAAAACAAAACAAAGAAATAAATGATTGAATATGAGATACAATGTATTATCATATTTTAGAAGTATAAATGACACTTAATTGTAAAAATGAAAGAAGAATTAAAAATTATAATAAAAGTTCGAATTAAACCAAAGTTAATACGATAGACAAAATACATGAAAAGTTACTCAACTTTATTTTTACTAAATGTTAGCCTAAAATAAACAAATTATATAGTATTTTAAATTAAGATAACATAAAAAGTGGTGAAAAGTACTTCATTACAACATTTACATATTTATATCAAAAAAAAATAAAACATAATTTTTTTTTATAAAAATTTCCGCTGCGTAGCGCGGGCCAATACCTAGTTTTCGTAACAATGAAAGGAAAGTGCAGAGACAATTTCATCATTTGAGGATACAAAATTCATTTGGAAACTTGAACAAAAATTTACATATATATACGTATTAAACAACTTAAAACCAAGAGTTACCTAATGTGCAGTGCTTAAACTATTGGTGTTGGAGATGGATTTTCTTGAGTTGAAGTTGCTGATCATTTGAGCTGTCTTGTTTCCTTGACCATGAAGGATCGTTTAAACCACGTATCGAGTTAAGGCAAACAAGAAGCGTTCCGCCTTCATGTAACAGTACCTGTGATACAGAATGCATTAAGAGTCGATAGAAACTGTTCAAAGCTTTAGAGAAGAAGCATGATTGGTTACCGTCAACCACAAAGGAAGAAACCCGAGAACTGATGGTAGAGCTGCCAAGAATATCGAGGTCAACGCAATAGCCACGTTTTGCTTGATCTGCAAAATGATTGTATGAATATAGTCTCACACTTTTACATCAATGATATGGTTTAGTTTAGGCTTTTGTTATTACCAGTGATGTTGTTTGGCGGGATTTGGCAATACAGAACGGAACACCAGTGATGTTGTCTCGAAGAAGCAAGACATCAGCAACCGCTATGGCCGTCCCACTTGCACGTTGAGCAAGAACAATCCCTACAGTTGCAGCTGCTAAAGCCGGGCCATCGTTAATGCCTTCACCCACCATGATTAATCCTCCACCTAAACAAATAAAAGAACTCCGTTTTCAGTCCATTATGGTTCTTCTAGAATTATCAAATTTAAGAAGCTGATTTCACCTGAATCTCTCGAGATGTTTTTGACATGATTCAGTTTGTCTTCTGGCTTTAGGTTGCAATAGACTTCATCAATACCCACAGCATTTGCAACTCGCAAAGCACTCGACTCATGGTCTCCAGTTAACATCATTATCCTAAGTCTACTCCATCTTTTAAGTTCTGTGATAACTTTCCAAACCTCTGGACGAGGCTGATCCTCGAGGTGAATCAATGTTACCTAGTAAACACAGTTAAAAGCTCATAACTTTTCTCGTACCAGAGACTTGAATTTTAAATCAAGAAAGTGTATTGGTCCCGGAAAAGTATTACCTTTTGATCAAGCGAAAGAACGGCATGAACAAATTCATTTCCGTACAGAGAGGAATTCACAGCATCCTTGATCTTTCTAGACTCGTCTTGCGATTTGAAGAGTGAAGTAATGAATTCTACAGAACCAAGTGACGCTTTCTGCAGTTTACTGTCTTCAGTTACCGACTACATGACAAAGCAATACAAATTAAAGTGAGAGAAGTTCACAAACTAATGAAAGATACAAGATCAAGTAAATAATTTGCGTGCACCTCAATGCAGTTAACTGTAGCAGTAAGGCCTCTCCCAGGAAAATACTCAAAGCTTTCAACAGAAACAGAAGGGAGGTCCTTTCCAATACTGTGGTCTACCATTGCTCTGCAAAAATATGGGATGTATCGTAAAATTTTAGTGACTCGTATAATACTATAGTTGAGATAACTAAAGCCGTATAAGAAAACTGATATTTAACAACCATTACCTTCCAATAGGATGCGTTGTACCTTTCTCCATAGCAGCTGCTACAGCTAATGCTTCTTTTTCACAATTTGACATACAACAGGGAGTTACACTTGCATTATTTCCTACTTCATGCCCATAAATGGGTTCAATTGCTTTACATGTAAGGCCACCAGTTGTTAAAGTCCCGGTTTTGTCAAAACCAATAGTATGGCAAGAAGCTAGAGCATCCAGTACCTGTCCACCTTTAAGCAATATCCCCTACAAAAAGTGCACAGCTTAAACTCAAGATACTTCTACACAGCAAAAAGATGAAACACTTATGAAGATAGTTAAAAGTTCTTGTGCAAGCTTCAAGGGTAAATCTTATGTTTTCTGAAGGGTTTATGATTGGAATCTTTAATGTAGAACATGTCAGATCTGAAAACGACTTATCTTAAAGACAAGCAAAACTGAAAAGTGTGCAAACCAATGCTCATAATTGAAATAGGATCACAAGTAGCTAGCAAGCACTTGACTAGATATAGTACCTTTTTGGCACATGAACTGATAGCAGTAGCATAAGCCAATGGAGCAACTGCCAAGGCACATGGTGATGCCGCCACCATAAATCCCAACGCTCTGTAAACAGATCCTCTACATGCTGTACATATCATCAAACAGCAACCAAATCGAAGTAAGTCAATAGTAAAAACCTATGTCACGAAAAGAAGGAAATGATCACTTTATACATACCAGTGGTGCCGAGAAACGGGCATTTAAATAAAACTGGACCCAGGAAGGCAATAGCAACTGATAAAACAACAACCGCCTTGCTGTACACCTCACCAAACTCATCCAGCCATCTCTGAAGTTTGGGTTTATTAGAGTTTGCTTCCTCAGTCAATTGCAAAATCCTATTAAGTGTCGACTCATTCCATGCCTTGGTAGCCTGATTATACACTCCATTGAAGAATTATAAGCTCGAGAATTCAAAATAACAGAAATAAAAGTACTATGCTTACGGTCAAATTATATATACCTTCACAATTATTCTACCATCCAAATTTCTAGCACCACCAGGCACTCTATCTCCAACTTTTGCTTCCAATGGCTTCACTTCCCCAGTCAAATGCTCAATTGTTATGGTTGCATTACCTTGATAGACTTGGCAATCCACAGGCACAATCTACATTACAAATAAAAAGAAGCTACGATTTTGACACCACAAAAATATAGGAAGGGTTTAAGAACTTCAAGAATCAAAATCAAAAGAGATAGATTTCACAAACCTCACCAGTTCCTACCAAGATATAGGATCCAACTTCTACTTTGTGCACATGGACACTTTTGTATGACAAATCGAAGAAGCTTGGTACATTGTCATTCTCCACATCAATCACTAATGCAGAATCTGGATTACTCTCCTTCAACTCTTTAACATCCACCATCGATCGACTAGTGAAGAAATCCTCAGCTGCAGCAAAACAAATGTCACAACACATACTCAAGCTTCTCACGTAGTTGAAACAATTCGAGAAGCAATTTCCAGAACCATAGAAAATACATTAATAAATTCGCACCGATATGAGCAAGATTGAACATGGCTAGAAGCAATCCTCCTTCAAGAGGGTTACCCATAAACACAGATGCAAAAGCTGCTAATGCCATTAAAACATGGATGTTTACTTTTCCTCCAGCAATATCCATAAGTGCGTCAAGTGATGCTGAGATCTAACAGAGAGAAATCGACTCTGTCTTAGTAATTAAGCTTCGTTGAAGCGACAAAGACGAGTATAGTGAAACGAGAATATTTACTCCAACAAGAGGGAAGGCGATAATCATGAATGAATTCTGAAGAGGTTTGATGTAAGTTTTAGGAATCAAGTAAGGGCAAGCGGCGGCGGAGATGAACAGTACGGCGGAGGAGCAGCAAAGATGGAGATGCTCTCTGAGGAAATTGGCCAATCGAATCCATCCAATAGCTTTAGCGAACTCGATCAACACTTTCTGAGGATAATTCGATACCTCTAATCTCACAGAACAGCAATGTCGGTGATGGTGGTGGGGATGATCGTGCTTGTGCTCGTGATCGTGATGGTGATGGTGATGATGATGGTGGTGATCGTGATTGTGGTTTTCGCAGGCCGATTTAGTCAGTAGACGAATTGATCGTCGGGTTAGACGAAGAGAGGCAGATGTGCGAATAGGAAGAGTGGTATGTTGAAGAAGTAAGGAGGAGTTGAGTCGAGCGAGACGGTGCGTGGCTTCGAGAGGAAAAGGGAATCTGGTGAGAGAAGAAGAATGTATAAGAGCAGCTGGTTCCATCGTCGAGAATTTGAGCTCGCTGCTGTTTCACTTTTGATCAAACCGCCATTGATTCTGATCCCGCAGAGGTGAAAGAAGAAGAAGGAGAAGATAGCCATTGGAATTGTACGAAAGATGTTGTAATATGGCCTCATTATGATCCCATCTTATGCTCCCTTGTTTGTTTTGTTATCAAATTTCAAATTTGGGTCATTGATTTGTCAAAATATAATGCAAAATATGATAAAATAATTATTATATTTATATAGCATGATGTTTTAATCTATTTTACGTAAGTGTACATAAAATAGAGTCAATTAGCCAGATAACTAAAAACAGAACCGAAACTAGATGATTATATTTGATGTGACATAAGACTTTTTCAGAGTTGTCAAAATGACAACATTGCCCTTATTGTATGATACAAGTTGCATTTTTTTGCTTTGTCTCCTTCTCTCTCTTTCGTTGCATTTTTTCTCTCTTTCTCTTTCTCTCTTTCTCTTTCTCTCTCTCTCTAGATAGCAAATAAAAAAAGAAAAGCAAACACAGATGCACATCGGTTTCATGAGAAATTCAACAAAAATTAGACAAATTAATTCTCTATGGTAGAATCGATTTAATGAATAAGATATATGTTAACATATGTATGATGCATGTTA
Source organism: Orychophragmus violaceus (assembly GCA_030180135.1). Classification (NCBI taxonomy): domain Eukaryota; kingdom Viridiplantae; phylum Streptophyta; class Magnoliopsida; order Brassicales; family Brassicaceae; genus Orychophragmus; species Orychophragmus violaceus. The sequence goes on from CM058235.1 coordinate 31,344,796, forward strand.
ACTTAATTATTAACTAGTTAACTTATAGTGTATATTTAAATTATTATATTATATATAAAATATATAAGACCACCATTAAAGTGTTAATACAATTACAGTGTGTGTTAACTCGATTACTAACTAGTTAATTTTTATGGTGTATATTTAAGTTATTATTTATCATATAAAATATTTAAGTTTACCGATAACTATTTGGTTAATGCGTTAACAAAATTGTTATCGGTTAAATTTTCCACAGTTCATCTATCTTTTTTGAAATGAATTAATCTTACAAACAGAGAAAAAGGGAACAAAAAGGTATTAATTACCATATACACACTTCCAGATCTCTATATTAAACTGATTCGAAGGCTTTTTGTAGAAGAAGCGACTAAACAGATGGCGCTGCCTCTCCTCCGATCAGATCCAAACCAAGACGAAGCCAGTGTCGTCCTCACGCAGAGCAATTGACCGGAGAAACCACCTTCGCACCTCAAAGCATCTGCCAACCACCACCATCGTCACCACGCGAAGAGAACACATCCACAATCGGAAACCCAGAATTAGAACACATCGCTTAGACGTACAAAAAAAACCCACCACCGGATTGGCGCCGAACCGTCGATATCACCTTCGGAGGGTTGTATGGTTTCGGCCATTAAAGTACAGACTAAGAAGAAGATAAGAACTTGGGGAGAAGAAAAATATGAGAGAGAGAAAGAGTGTGAATTTAATTAAATATTATTTTAATAATATACAAATCAAGTGAAATCGTAAGAGAGAGAGGGGTAAACTTGGTATTAAAAGTAGAATCTACAGTGTTTGTCCAATCTCTTAAATACATATAAATTTTTGTATATGTGATGCAATTACTCTAATTAAAAATATAAATATCATAAATTTTGGTTTATTTTGTTATAAAAGCTAACAAATAAGACGAGTATGTTATCTTATAAATTGGTTTAGAGCATTCGGACCATCATTTTTTACTCCCGAGTTTTTTTTTTTTTTTGATTAATCTGGGGATATTCCGAACTTATGCGGAGGCTCAGACTAATTTCAAGTTTAATCTATACTATTAAAACATAAATACAAATATAGAATTTCACTTGAAATACCAGCCTATTAACAAATAAAATAAAGGCCCATAGTTATGAGCCCGTCCAATATCAAGACAGAGAGAGATCGACCGTTGTCCTCTGTTGGGCCTATACGATCGACTTCTTGATAAGGCCCAAGCAATGCCGAAGTGGGAAGCGATCGAGCCCGAGCTCGGCAGGAGACGACGCGGAGATAGAGCAACCCGGTCTTCGTCAGTTTAACTGATCCACGCAAATCTCGGAGATTGTTATGACGGCGAGGCCAAAATATCGGAACAAGAAGATCAAAGTCGAGAGTATTTAAAGGAGAAGTGGCGATTCTTTCAAGACATTCCAAACCTAGCTACGAACACTTCGACTAGATAGCTCGATCAACATTCTTTGTACTCTCTTTTCGATTGTGTTTGTTCTATCTCGACGATCAATCTCAATAAAGTCTTTGATTTATAGGAAATCTATACCATTTCTATATACAAAAGTCCAAATCCACGAATACAAATTCTTAGTGTGAATCCCAGATCTCACATTTGGCGCCCACCGTGGGGCCTATCTATAGTTTTTTCTGTCTTAAGAATCAGATCCTAGATCCGATAGATCGAGATGAATCCCGACCAATCTGGCTCTCCCAGCGCCACACTGATATATCATGGTTTTTACCCATTTTATGCCATGATATAGATGTGTTTTTAGTGTCTTTTGTGTTATTTTAGAGTCTTTTACAGGTTTAATCAGGTTTGGAGCTAATTGGAGCTAATTGGAGATAATTGGAGTATTTTGGGACTTTTGGAGCATTTTGGCCGAGAGTTTAACTCACTGCCCGATTTGATGATCATGCATCGATCGACACACCTTTGGTGTCGATCGACACACCTTTGGTGTCGATCGACACACTAGCGAGATGGGCCGTACGCGGCGGTTTAACAAAGTTATGAAGATTTGCAGAGAAGCCCATAAAAATTACAGTATTTACACAGAAGCCCCAACCGAGATTATGCCTATATATTTAGAGTTTTGGATTTTATTTTAGACACGCTTTCATACTTAGAGCTAAGAGATTTTTAGAGCTTTTGGGGCTGATCTAATCTTGTACTTCATCTATTTTGGAGAAGATTTCGAACCCCTTTATCTATTTAATTTCTTATATGCAATCTATTATTTCTATGATTTCTGTTCCATTAATCATGTCTGAGTAGATTCATAGTTAAGTTTAGGGTTTCTCATTAAGGATTTTATGACTTGCTAGACTTGTTTAATTCAGTTAAGGATTCACATGATTAGAATGTTCTTCGATCTAAATTGTGTTTAATGCTAGTTCTAACCTGATCAATTAGAATCTAGACTTTAGGTTGCTAAATACGACACAAGAGTGTGGTTTAGAATCTGAACTATTTAGGTTGAGCAATTAAATTATTCGCAAAGAGATTTGGTTTAGTTTAATTGTGAACATATCGAACTTGAAATTAATGCTAGTTTAATCTGTTAGTAATTGCAAAGAGATTTGGATTACTTCACTTAGACTTAGAGGATTTTCGCAAAGAGATTTGGTTAATTCTAATTCCGTGATTTGAGTTCTAGAACTGAGTTTAATTTGATCCTGACTGATTAACTTGTCTGCTTGTCTGATTTCCTGAGAATTCCCTAGACTTAGCGCTTTTAGTTTATTGCTTTCACAACAAATTCCTGCTACTGATTTACTTTCTCGCCTTCTATTTACTTTACAACAATTTGCTTACTTTCTAGTATTAATCTCTACTGTTCTGATCTATCGAGACCAGTGTCCCTGTGGATTCGATAACCCTATATACTACATTGATATTGCTGTGCACTTGCAGTTAGTATAGGGAATAAAAATAGACCTATCAAGTTTTTGGCGCCGTTGCCGGGGACTCTTAGAGTCTTCGATAGGACCAAACATTAGGGTTTTTACTAGGAATTTTTATTTTTGTTTTTATTTTCGTTTTTATTTTATTTTACTGATTTCTTCTCTATTTTCTCTCTGTCGCAGGTACCGATTTCGCCTTGCGTCGATCGTTGCACATCTTGTGTCGATCGTCACTAAGCGATTTGAGATTGAATCGATCGTTGCACTGTTAGCATCGATCGTTGCTTGACGATTACATACAGTTTATGCAGAAGCGTGAAACTCGAAGTAATTCGAACTTAAGCCTAATCAATCTCGATCTTGAAGAACTTGGACGTCTAGAGAGGACTAACAGAAGAGAAAGAAGAGAAAGAATGGTAGTACAGAGGCTGATTTTAGTACGCGATGCTCAAGGTACTCTGAGGGACCAAGATAACAACCCGTACAATGCTGCTTGGCAAAGGGTTGACGCTGAAGGGAATGTCATCCCTGACCCTCCTGAGCCACCGCAACAGGAGCAGAACCAAGCGCCAAGACAGGCCCAGGGTAGAGAGATGGTTGTCCATGAGAGAACCTTAGCTGACTACAACAGACCGGATGAGTTTCATGAAAACCGGTCAGCTCTAATTCTTCCTGGTTTTGAGAGGGATGATTTTGAGATCAAAACCATCTACTACTCGCTGATGAGACAAAATGCATTCATGGTCATCCTACAGAGCAGCCTATGGATCACATTGATACATTTGAGGACCTAATCAATGGCATGAAGTATGATGGAGTCTGCCAAGATTATATGTTCCTCAAGCTCTTTCCATACAGTCTCGCTGGAGACGCTGCTGCATGGCTGAAGCAACTGGCACCTGGTCAGTATACTACTTGGGCAGCCCTGAAGAGTGAGTTTCTGCGTCACTTCTATGATGATGCGCGTTCCGATCAGTCCAGACAGGACATTCTGACATTTACCCAAGGTCCTACTGAGCCACTTAAGACTGCTTGGATGAGATTTAGGAAGTACCAGCGTGACTGTCCACACCATGGATTCACTGAGGTCACATTGCTAGGTATCTTCTTCAGAGGCATAGATCTGCCATATCAGTCTGCGCTGGATAACTCCAGTAATGCAAACTTCAACACCAGAACTCCTGCACAAGCTAAGCAGTTGATTGAGAACTTAGTGAGCAGCAACAGTTGCAAGACTATGGATGATAGGAGGAAGAAATCTGGTGGAAGTGTAGAGAATACAGAGATGGATGAATTGAGATCTAGAATGGACACAATCTGCAATCTCCTGACTGGTAAAAAGGCTGTCCACTTTGCACAAGATGTAGAAGTAATTCAGACTGAGGAAGACACTCAGGAAGAAGATGTGAATTACATTGGAGGATCTAGTTTCCAAGGTAACAGATTTGCTAATCAGAAGGGAAACAGATTCTTCAATGGAGGACAGAAGAGTGCCTTCGCAGGCAATCAGAGCTCAGCTGGTTTTGGACAGACAAGTGGTTTTCAGAAGCCTTTTGGACAAGGTACTCAGAGAACCTATGGATCTTCATCTTATCAGACTCCTCCCGCACCTACAGCTCATGAGAGTAGAATAGAAGAAATGATGGAACAACTTATGGAGAGTCAGACCAAGAGTACTGTGGAGAGAAACAAGAAGTTAGATGCTGTCTACGAGGATCTCAATGGAAAGATCGAGTCTATGAACACTCACATGAAGCAGTTGGATACTCAGGTGAATCAGATTTCCAGCTCTATGAAGGGAAAAGGAGTAGCAGACACTCATATTAAAGCCTGGTCTGTGTACATTAATGATGGATCTCACCTAGGTGAAAAATTTGAGCTAAGTACAGCTGAATTGGTGAAAGAAGAAGAAATCTCGGATTTTGGAGAAAATCTCTCGGGTGAAAAATACTGTGTTGCATCGATCGACACACATCTAGTTTCGGTCGATGCAAGTCGTGAACAGACAGACTTGCCGAACCATAATGGTATTGATGCAGATTTGAACCTTGATAGCTTATTCTCTGGAGTCTCTGAGATTTCTCAACAGGAAATCTATGCGCAAATCATTAGACAACACTCCTCAGTGTCTGAAGTAATTAAGCAGGAAATTGAAGAGCTTGAGAAGCTAGAGGAGATTGGTGAAGAGTTGGAAGAAATTCCATCATCTGATGATCCACCATATCACCCATGTGTGCAGAGGTATTTGAACAAGATGTTGCCTTTAGATGAGGAGCTGAGAGACTGGGTGATTATAGTTCCTCAACATATTAGTGATGTTCTGCTGACTAAGATCCCGAAGAAGCTGCCAGACCCTGGTGTCTTTGTGCTTAACTGTTCTATCTTCGAAGATAGTTTTAGGCGCTCTCTTTGTGATTTAGGAGCTGCTGGAAGTCTTATGCCATACTCTGTGGCAGAGAAGCTGGGAATGCTGGATTTTAAGCCTACTAGGACCTCTCTTGTCCTGGCTGATCAGTCTATAAGAGTTCCGGAAGGACTTCTTGAGGACATCCCGGTGAGAGTTGGAAACTATTTGGTTCCAACAGACTTCCTAGTGCTGAAATATGACTGTGATCCGGATGAAGCGTTGTTACTTGGAAGACCATTTTTGGCTACAGCGGGAGCGGTAATTGATGTTAGGAACAGCCTGATAGACCTCCATCTGGGAGATGAACCGCTGCGTTATGAGATGGATAAGCTGCGAAGACCACTAATAGATGGGCAGACATTCACCATCATGGAAGCAGATGATGGGCAGCCGGATGACACTGTGATTATAGATCCTGGAGCGCATTTTACTCCATATTTTCTTGGACACGAGCATTCTACGACAGCCTACTCGCCACCCTGGATGAGGAGACTTGAACGGAGACAGAAAAAGTCTCTGTCGAGATCTCTTGGTGCCTGAAAGATCTTGTTCGTCCGGTCAAGCTAATGACCTTAAAGAAGCGCTGAGTGGGAGGCAACCCACTGTTAGGTTTAGTTGTTTTTCCTTTTCATTTTTGGAGTTTTTCTTAGGATTTCACGTTTTTATTGGTTTTTAAGTTTCAGATACAGAACTCGAGTCTGGAGACGTGTAACGATCGATGCACTTGTGCACCGGTCGTTGCAAGGAGATTTGAAGAAGAAGGGTGATCGCATTGTGACGATCGTTGCTCACTAGTGACGATCGTTGCAATTGGTTTAATTGCAAAATTAAGGTACGCGCTAAACCGGAAATCGATTTTGAATTGACCAGCATCGGTCGTTGCCCTTAAGCAACGATCGTTGCACTCACGACCGAGGTAAGTTGCCTTAAACCCTTCTCTTCTCTTTTCTTCCTCATTTCACCGTCCGTACACCGAGAGCTCACACCCAAAAATCCCGATTTTTCATCAAATTTCTTCGATTCAATCACTAATTCTTCCTATTTCACACTCTAAATCCGTTTCTTTAGCTCATATCTCAAGAATCCAAGGTAATGTACCTAAATTTTTCAAATTTTCGGATTCAATTTTAGGGTTTTAGGGTTTGATAATTTTGAACTGAAATTTGATGTGGCATGCGTAATTAGACCGATTTAGGGTGATAGGTTATGATTTTGAGCTGATTTGCGATAATGTGGCACGAATTTGGACTGAATTTTGGTTGATTGTTTGCGGCGAAATCGCCTTGCAACGGTCTTTGCATTTATGCAACGGTCGTTGCTTTGCGATTTGGGAAATGTTCGATAAATGAAATCGCCTTGCAACGATCGATGGCTTATATGCAACGGTCGTTGCTTTGCGATTTCACAGAGAGTTGCCAAGACTTAAATTGTTTGAATTTTGTTTCTTTTTTTGCAGATGGCATCTCGCAGACAGCCCCGCAAGAAGCAAGCAACAACATCAACAACCACGAGACAGTACCTTCCACCACCAGAGTGGTTTCACAGACACTCCCAGCCACCTGAGCCATATGTTAGAGTGGGCCCAGCAGTAGCACTGCCTTGGCCCCGAGCAGATATGACGGAGATCCCTACAGCCAGACAGTGGCCAGATAACATTCGCACGTTCCTCAGGACTGCAGACTTCACAGAGCGACCACTGCTTAACCAGTGGGATGAGTATGATTCGCTTCTCTACAGTGGTTGGTGTGGTATGACCATCAAGCCAACCAAGTTCGCTGACTACTCTGCCTGCAAGATTCTGGGGATCGATGAGCAGGTACTTGCTGTGTGCAGAGGCATTGGTCTAGGGACAATGCCAATGCGCCCTTACGATCTCTATCCTGAGCTGGTCAGGCAGTTGCTAGCCACTTGCAGAGTGGTTTACTCAGATCCCGATAGCAGGAGCGCTACAGGAGGTATCTTTACCTTCATGAGTTGGGGAGTCAGGTATCGGATTCCTCTCTTAGATATCTGCAGGATCTACGGGTTCAGTACTGAGCCGAGGCGCATTGCTATGCCACTTGAGTGGGATCCAGATGAGGCTCGAGTATTCTGGGAGTGTATTGGCAGTGGTTGATACAACTCCAGGACCACACCGGTGAAGATGATGAGGCATCCTGTGCTGAGATATGTCTCGCGTATCTTGTGTTGGAGCTTGCTATGCAAGTATGAGTCCAACAAGATGCGCAAGTATGAGATGGAGATGCTGTTTATGGGGCTGCGAGATCAATTTAGAGGTTCTGGCGTGAGAGATCCTACTACGGGTCTCAACTTGGGAGCTGTTTTCGCTTTGCATTTGTGTGATCTGCAGACGAAGCCTTTTGATGGAGTCAGTACTGAGACGGTAGGGAGCTTGCTTCCCATTTTTATGCATTGCGGGATCCCTCTACATGGCACAGAGAGTGATAGAGCCCAGGAGTTCCTAGACTTCAGTCATTTGCAGAGCGCTACCTGGCTCAAGGAGGGGCGCATTTGGGTTTATCAGGACCCGACCACTGGGATGTGTGGTATAGAGCTTCCTGCTGCTAGGTGGACACGGATTGATACATTGGAGGCTATGAGATTTCAGCCTCCAGAGACTGAGCTGCGTGGGATTCCTACTATGGATCATCCGCTGGGAGAGCCTTCCACACGAGCTTCGACCTCTGCTGCCCCGGTTGATATTGGCCCTTATCCTGAGATCACAGTACCCTACGGTGATATGTCTGAGGCTGAGTGGAGAGAGCGTAGTGATGTGATCTGGAGGACCGTTTGGGAGTGGATGCGTGGCTGCACTTGCAGGAGACAGCCACCAGTTCATCAGCTCGTCCCTGCTTCACGACGTAGACAACGTTCTCCTACGGACGTCAGTGATACTGAGTGCTATGGAGGGATTGATGATAGCGAGTGAGCATAGCTGTCATCTCTTGATTATCGGTTCCGTACTCTGATTTTCTTTTTATCTTTTCTTGCACTATTTTTTTTGATTTTTAGGATTCTACTATGTTTGGATGGCTGTACTTGATTTGATACATCTATTGCTTCGGTTTTACTCTGTTTCTAGTGTTTCCAGCTTGCAGGTTTTGAAAATGACATAACCCGACGGAATAACCTGCTAACTTGCTGACTGATCCGATGTACACAATCCGTCGATCGACACACCATTGTGTCGATCGTCACAATACAATAGAAATCGCATTGCAGCGATCGTTGCGGTCCTGAGCAACGATCGATTATACACGAAAAATCGCCTAGCAACGGTCGATGCACTTAGTGCAACGATCGATGCCTGACTGCGACAGAGGTAAAACCCGAGAGAACTCAACCATCCTTAAACAAATTTTTATTTCTTTTTGCCAATCCTTCGCTTGACACTACTGGGGACAGTGTGTCTTAAGTGTGGGGGAGGTTCTACTAACTTCTTTCTTTTGTTTTCTTAGAGTAAGTTAAATTTTTCAAAATTTTTGTTTTATTGAGTCAAAATTTGTTTAAGTAAGAAACAATGATTTTTTGAGAAGATTAGTAGCACTTGCAGGAACTTAAGTAACCATTGGGATGAAGCTGCAGATTATCTCTGACTATTAGAAAACCCAGACATGGATCAACCTACTAAGGACACCCACATCACTTCAGGTATCAGAGGATCCTTTTACTGACTTCACCCTAATACTGACTTAGAATTTCTCACCTAAGGGATTGGTATACTTTGTGTCGGATTCCCTTGTTAGTTCTGACACAGCCTGTAAACCTGTCCTATCTAGTTCCATTCTCCCCTTCCATAAAAAAAAGATAATAAACTGAGGATGAGTTAGTAACTCCGAAGTGGTCATGGGAATGGTAGCTAAAACTCTCATATCCTATGCATCCATGGAATGTGTCCAAAGTACACCCCTTAACGGGAAGAGCACTGATAAAAAAAATAAAATGATACCCAATGGAGAAAAATCAGAATGCTAAGGAAGGGAAAGAGAAGAAAGGGACTAGAGAAAGATAGTATGGTGGTCTAGAGCTGGCAAGGTAAGAGTCCATGTGCCTTTGATCGATATTCCTTAGGTGAGACCGCACTTAAATACTTGCAGAAGTCAGTAGGGAGAATTTGAATGCTTGAATGTGATTGTGGAGTTTACTTAGGACAGTTGCTAAGTGTGGGGGAAGTATATGTTGGTCTTGATGTCTGCAGGTTGATTCTTTCATGTGGTTTACTAAGGGGAATCTGAGTGTTACTGCTTCTAGGATGAAAAGAGTTTCTGAAGAGTTTTCAAACCTCTTCACTGCATTTTAGTTCTCTGTTTTGCTTGAGGGCAAGCAAAGGCTAAGTGTGGGGGAGTTGATATATCATGGTTTTTACCCATTTTATGCCATGATATAGATGTGTTTTTAGTGTCTTTTGTGTTATTTTAGAGTCTTTTACAGGTTTAATCAGGTTTGGAGCTAATTGGAGCTAATTGGAGATAATTGGAGTATTTTGGGACTTTTGGAGCATTTTGGCCGAGAGTTTAACTCACTGCCCGATTTGATGATCATGCATCGATCGACACACCTTTGGTGTCGATCGACACACTAGCGAGATGGGCCGTACGCGGCGGTTTAACAAAGTTATAAAGATTTGCAGAGAAGCCCATAAAAATTCCAGTATTTACACAGAAGCCCCAGCCGAGATTATGCCTATATATTTAGAGTTTTGGCTTTTATTTTAGACACGCTTTCATACTTAGAGCTAAGAGATTTTTAGAGCTTTTGGAGCTGATCTAATCCTGTACTTCATCTATTTTGGAGAAGATTTCGAACCCCTTTATCTATTTAATTTCTTATATGCAGTCTATTATTTCTATGATTTCTGTTCCATTAATCATGTCTGAGTAGATTCATAGTTAAGTTTAGGGTTTCTCATTAAGGATTTTATGACTTGCTAGACTTGTTTAATTCAGTTAAGGATTCACATGATTAGAATGTTCTTCGATCTAAATTGTGCTTAATGCTAGTTCTAACCTGATCAATTAGAATCTAGACTTTAGGTTGCTAAATACGACACGAGAGTGTGGTTTAGAATCTGAACTATTTAGGTTGAGCAATTAAATTATTCGCAAAGAGATTTGGTTTAGTTTAATTGTGAACATATCAAACTTGAAATTAATGCTGGTTTAATCTGTTAGTAATTGCAAAGAGATTTGGATTACTGCACTTAGACTTAGAGGATTTTCGCAAAGAGATTTGGTTAATTCTAATTTCGTGATTTGAGTTCTAGAACTGAGTTTAATTTGATCCTGACTGATTAACTTGTTTGCTTGTCTGATTTCCTGAGAATTCCCTAGACTTAGCGCTTTTAGTTTATTGCTTTCACAACAAATTCCTGCTACTGATTTACTTTCTCGCCTTGCTATTTACTTTACAACAATTTGCTTACTTTCTAGTATTAATCTCTACTGTTCTGATCTTTCGAGACCAGTGTCCCTGTGGATTCGATAACCCTATATACTACATTGATATTGCTGTGCACTTGCAGTTAGTATAGGGAATAAAACTAGACCTATCACACACCACCAGTCGACCACCCTCAAACGGTCGACAACGTTCCTCAGAACACCACCGGGGTAAGAATCATGGGTCAGACCGATGGCGTGTTAACGAACTCTGCCTCAGTCTCCACGACTTCGGCACCACCCGGCTCAGTCGCTCAAACGATCGCGACGAGCCAGACTCCGACAAATGTTTTGTCAGGAACTAACGATCCGAGCAGAAACTGGGTATGGATGAGGAATGATTCCATTTCCGCCCCCCCCCCCCCCTCAGGAGGAGGATCTGGAATAACCAGACCTAATTCGCCTCTGCCTTCTGCTCCGCAGCGACAAGGCCCAGATGACCTCGCTGAAATCCGTTCGATGTTAAGCCTGTTGGTAAACCGAACGAGAATCAACGAGGCAAGCGCACGGGCCCAAGAGATCGCAAACCGTTCTCTGGCCGCGCAGCTCGATGAACAGGAACGGCGCATTAACGCCCGTCTTGAAGAGCTCGCCAGCCAAAACCGGGAGGGGAGATCAACATGAGATCCACGAACCCCCATAAGTCCTCCACCGTGTACACGATTGGACTTCTCCCAGGTAGTAACTCCCCCGGGAGCGTCGGAAAATTTCGCTAATACGTCAAGTAGCGGCTTCCGCCCTATAATGACACCTATCGCGATACCGACCCCGTTCAGTTCGAGTTCAATGGTCACATATCCAACCGGATCGGGAAACCGACCATTACCCGGGCCACCACCTTTCCCGAATAACTCTAATATCCGACCAAGGCAGCTAGGAGGCTCCGCTTTCGCCTCGAGCTCATGACACCTTAACGAATCGAATACGATACAGTTCCAAATGCCGCAGGTCGACCAGACGAGATCGATCCCAACAGTCGATCTCCTCGACCCCTTTTTCCTGGAACAAACATCCAATCAGGCACAAGCCCAGTTTGCGCCCACGGTAGGCGATGAACACGATATGCTTAGACAGTACATTGAACAAGCTAAGGCCCAGTTCGTCAGTCTGAGCTCCAAAGTTCACATGGCAATAAGCGCGGCGCACGACATCGATCGAGTGATCAAAGAAACGCGACAAACGCCGTTCACAGACCGGATCGCCTTTGCAAGAATCCGGGAAATCAAGAAAACAAAATTTCCGGAGTTCTCTGGAAAATCGGACCCGAAAGCCCATATCAGGGCATTCCGACTAGCAATGGCAAGGGTATAACTTATCGATGAGGAGAGAGAGCCAGCTTTTTGCAGGCTCTTCGCCGAAAACCTATCGGGCTCCGCCCTAGAATGGTTTGCCGGACTGGAAGAAAGGTCCATTGACAACTTCACCAAGTTCATGACAACTTTCCTCAAACAATATTCCGTCTTTATCGAGGAAAAGACTACTGAGGCAGCTCTATTTGGCGTCTCCCATAAACCCGAAGAGACACTTCGCTCGTACATCGACCAATTTAAGGAAATAAAATCCAAAATCGCAAACCCGCGAGACGAAGTAGCAATAGAAGCACTGAGACGCGAACTATGGTATTCGACCAGATTCCGCGAGGAAATAACGGTCCGCGAGCCTCAGACGCTCGATGACGCCCTTCATCGCTGTGAGATCCGGGATTCACACTAAGAATTTGTATTCGTGTATTTGGACTTTTAGGTATAGAAATGGTATAGTTTCCTATGAATCAAAGACTTTATTGAGATTGATCGTCGAGATAGAACAAACACAATCGAAAAGAGAGTACAAAGTATAAAGATCGAGCTATCTAGTCGAAGTGTTCTAAGCTAGGGTCAGCATGTCTTGAATGGATCACCACTTCTTCTTTAAATAGTCTCGACTTTGATCTCTCTGTTCCGATATTTCGGCCTCTCATTCGTAACGATGCCCGGGATTCTCATGGATCAGTTGAACTGGGAAAGACCGAGTCGCTATATCTCCACGTCGTCTCCTGCCGAGCTCGAGCTCGATCGCCTCTTACTTCGGCATCGCTTGGGCCTCGTCAAAGCGTCATTCGTTTGGGCCCAACAAATGAATCGGCTCGTCTCTTCGTCTTTGATCCTGGAACGGGCTCATAGATATGGGCCTTTGTCTTATTTGTTAATGGGCCGGATTTCCTAGAGGGAAATCCAGTACCAACAATAGCCCCAGCCCATTGATTTCGAGAAGTCAAGGTTAATGGGCGGTGGACGTTTTCGGGAAGACGCGCGCGTGTCTCGGGCGTTGAAAACCTAATGATTACTCTCGCTCCATCCGTAGATCTTGTTTTGATCCAACGATCAAAGCAAGCGTGTGGGACGAGCCGAACTGCTTTTTAGCGCGTCTGCAGCCGTGGCGTGTATTGGTTTCTAGAATTTCATCTCTTACCGTGGATCTGGTCGATCTTCAACGGCTTAGATTCGAAGGTTGCGAAGAGTCTTTTCGGGCTCGTTCTTTTGATGACGTGACCTAATTGTCGCGCATACGTAGCCGTCGATCTTAAATCAACGGTTGGGATAAGGGAAAGCGAGGAGTCAAAATCACCTCGATTTTCTCGTAATTATTATGAGTTCGGAATCGTGCGACTGAGCTTTTGCACGATTCCCACTATAATTTTCTCATATTCGCCGAGGGCAACTTCTTTTCTTCCCACTTTCACCTCTTCTTCTACTTTTGCTCTGTTCTTTTTTTTTGTCATCGGAAAAATTTCCTCCTAAAGTTTTTTTTTGCTTTCTTTATTCCGATACATCGCTCCCTATGGCTCTCAGAGATGCGACAGGGGCCAGTACAAGCACGGCGGCGGGTTCGTTCGGCCCACATCCACCGTCTTCCCTAACCGCAAACCAAATCGAACGGTTGCGGAGGATTTGTCAGATTCCATCGGAGGTGGAAATTGTGATTCCGTCGCCGTCGATGTCGCCGGAGACCGCGGTGGAGGGTTATTGCTGCGCCTCATACACCTACTTCGAGAAATGCGGGCTTTTCGTCCCTATTCCCCGCTTAATTTCTTTGGTGCTAGCCCAGCTTCAATTGGCATTCCATCAGATGACGCCGAACTTTGTCCGGTACGTCATCGGGCTCGGAGTCAGGGCTGCGGAAGAGGGAATCGAGTTCGGACCTGAGGAACTTATGCGTGTTTGCTCAGTGAAGAACAAAACTAAGTTCCGGGGGACTTAATATCTCTCGCCTCATTTCGGGCGGGTCCTCGAGGAAGTTCCGACAAAAGATGTATGGAAGGACCGATACTTCTTTTTCAGGATAACCCATCATTCGGTCGGCGACTTCGACTATTCGGTTATCCCGTCTCGATGGTCATCCAGCGTCGGTAAGACCCTGGTTTTAGTGTTTTTTTTTTGTCAGGTCGTCCCTTATCTGATTTGGTTTCTATCACAGAGGCTCCGGAGTCGCTTGCTATCAACCCGATCACAGAGGCTTTGATAGCTCATCTGAGAGGGGGTGCTGTTAATTGGGGTAGTTTCACGATTGAGCGTGTGCAGGCTGTCCTGCGGGTTGGCCCTGAACGGGCTCCGCGGGACCGCGTTCGGGTTTCTCGAAACCTGTTGCCTCCTTCCGAACCCTCCCGGACTCTCCCGGCTCAAGCTACTCAGCCTCCGCTTCGTATTGCCGAGCGGGCCGGAGAGAGTGAGTCGTTTTGTTCGCAATGTCTTTGTTTATCATCGTCATTTAGACTTGTCTGACTCTTTTGTTTTATATATATAGCTCGACCTCTTCCGGGCGACGGCTCGGCTGCTAATTCCCTTTCTCGCGAGACATCATCTCGCAGAGTGATCAGTCGCCAGAACGGGAAAGATCCGGTCGACCTGGTCGACAAGATGGAGGCGGGCGACCTTAGTAATGCTATTCTTTTTGCCCTCGATCGGGCTCCTCCTCCGCCTCCGGCTTATCCTCCTCCTCCTGCTCAGACCTCGCTCCTTCCGGTGACTGGCCCTGAGGGAACGATTGCGGGGGTCGTCGACGCGACTCTCCCATTGGCCGAACGAGAGGTAGTTTTACCTCAGTCTAGAGGTGCTGCTCTCTGCGACCCTCGACCGGATTTGTCCGGGGAAGATCGTCGGAGTCGAGGAGGCTCTCTCCCCCCTTCGCCAAAGCGTCGTAAAGTAGACGCGGGAAGGAGTCCAGAAGGGTCGGACCGAGAAGAGTGCTCGGTTGTGGACGATCCAGAAGGTGTGGTTCGTCTGCTGAGGCGCGTTAGGCCTATCGGTTCCGAGCTCCCGGTTTCTGGGGAAACGGTCCTCGGTAGTGCGTATTCCGAGATGATGGCGATTATCGGGAAGGTGAGACGTTTTTGCTTTTGTCTTTTTTTTTTCTTTAAATTTTTTGGCTAAACCAACGCTTTTTCGCAGGCCGTAGAGGCTGTGAATACGTACGCGGTCTGGTCTGAGAACGAGGTGTTGGATGCTCAGACCTACGAGCTCGAGTCTGCTCGAGAGGCCGCTACCCAAATGAACGCCGAGCTCCAGGAAGCTCTAGCTAGGGAGGAGCGTTTGAAGAAGAGGGTCGTGGACCATGCTGCTGTGGAGGCCATGATTGCGCATCTCGAGAGGAGGGAGGAGGAGCTGTCTTATCAGCTTAGCGCCGCCGAGACTCGAATTCGGACTGTGGAAGAATCGAGCCGGGTCGAAATTCGTAAGGCTCGGAAAGAACTCAATGGCCAGTATCTGATGATTCTGGCTGGGATCAAAGAGAGAGCCGAGAAGAGGAAAATCCAGACTAGCGCCGAGATCTGTCTCCAAGAGACTTTGGCCAACATCGAGCTCATCGCTGAGATCGCAGCTGGAGAGGTGGATATGACCCAAGAGTTACTTAAGCTGGCTGAGCAAAAGCGACTTGCCGCAGCGGAGATGGAGGCCGCGTCAGTCTCTGATTTTAGCATTGGCAAGCTTGCCTTGCCGGCAATGTCGGAGGACTCCGTGGCCATGGCGGGTTCTCCGCCTGTTCCTCCGGCTGAGACCGATCCGAGGATGACTGACGAGGTCGATTCCCGGCCGAGAAGAGAGGCGGGTGATGGGGCGGAGGGCCAGGTCGGAGACTCCTCCTATGCTGCGTTTTAAAAAACTGTCGTTGTTGTTGCCCGTGAGGGCTTTTTTTTTTTAAAACTTTTGTTGCCCAATGGGGCTTTTTCTTTGTTTTTGTTGTTGCCCTTAGTGGGCTTTTATTCGAACTTGAGGACATCGTGTCCTCTCTCCTTTTTTATGAATTCCTTTCGAATCTTTCATGCATTAGCATAGACTCTACTGTTTTGATGCTTCGGCATAGAGTTTGGCCGTTATGGCAACTTGAGCCTCTTTGGAGGGGACGACAAATAACTTGTCTTGAATTGCCTTGGGGAGTTCTTTACGAACTTTTTAAATTAATTGTACGCGAGGTACCACTCTTTCGTAGTGTGAGCTCCCAGCTTGAGTACGAATTTCAAAGAATTGATGAATATAAGGACGAATCGAAGTGGACTTACAAAGGTTATTTGCTTGAATAACTGTCTCGATTTCGTTGTCTTTTGCTTGAAGGGAGGGGGTAGTCCCCCAATTCTTTTAATCCGTATAAGGTTTAGAAGAATTATTGGTTTTGGAAGGATCGCTTGGATCTCTTTCTTTGGGACGATCATTTCAGTTCGTTCGATTTGGAAGGACCTTTTTAGGTCGCTTATTTTGGGACAATCATTTCAGCTCGTTTTGTTTGGAGGGACCGTTTTAGGTCACTTTGTTTGAAGGGATAATTTCATATCACTTTATTTCTTGGAGAGATAATTTCATATCTCTTGATTTTTGAAGAGATAATTTCATATCGCTTGATTTTGGGGGAGGCCGTTTGAGGTCTCTCGGAAGGGATAATTTCATATCGCTTGATTTTGGGGGAGGCCGTTTGAGGTCTCTCGGAAAGGATAAATTAATATCGTTTGTTTTAGAAGAGATAATTTCATATCACTTTAGCTTTTGAAGAGATAATTTCATATCACTTTTTGAGAATGTAATGGTGAGGTATTTCACATGACTCTAACTTTTACGACATAAAGAGGCATTGGATTGAGAGAATTATTTTGATTTCACAAAGATAAGCTAGTATGACTTCGTCAGAAGTTGTTGAGCTCGGTAAGAGCTTTGTGTTTGGGGGGTGGCTGCGCTCGAAGTCGAGCTGCCTACGTACCCTTTTAAGGAGATCAAGCCATTTCGTAGTTCGATTATGTTGTCGTACTCCTAGTGGAAGTACGTGTTGAGGTTGATGATGTTCCAAGGTCGTAGTTCAGGTTTCTGGGTTTCCACCGACTTGAGTCGGTAGACCCCGTCCTTTACAACGTCGGTGACCTGGTAGGGACCTTCCCACTTTGCTCCTAACTTCCCAGCGTGTTCTTCCTTTTTATGGTCGAACACTTTCCGTAAGACGAGCTCTTCTACTTGAAACCTTCGAGTTTTGATCTTGGAATCATAGTAACGAGCTGCGGCTTGTTGGTAGTTCTGGATTCGAGCTAGTGCGAGGTTCCTCCTTTCGTCGACGAGATCGAGCTCGTCAGTTATCATCTTGTTATTGAGTTCCTCTTGTCGTGGGCATTCTTCTTTGCGGATGCTTGACACGAGGATTTCGGCTGGTACTACCGCCTCGATCCCGTAAGCCAGCGAGAAGGGAGTCTCGCCGGTGGATTTGCGGGGGGTAGTCCGGTAGGCCCAGAGTATGGCTGGGAGCTCGTCGTTCCAGCTCGTTTTGCACTCATTGAGTCTTTTCTTGAGGCTATTCATGATTGCCTTGTTGGCCGCTTCTGCCAGCCCATTCCCTTGGGGATAGCATGGCGTTGAGTAAGTCAGCTTTATGTTCCATGTTCTGCAGAACTCCTTGAAGGCGTTTGATATGAACTGGGAACCGTTATCAGTGACGATCTCGTGGGGTAGTCCGTGCCGGCAAACGATGTTTCGCCAGACGAACTCCTTGATGTGAACGTCTTTGACCTTTTGGTACGACTCTGCTTCAATCCATTTGGTGAAGTAGTCCGTCATTACCAATAAGTGTATGGCTTTTTTTTTTTGCCAGATGCGACTAGGGGCCCCACGATGTCCATTCCCCATCGCATGAATGGGTATGGCGATGAGATGGAGGAGAGTTTCTCCGATGCTTGGTGGATAATCGGGGCGTGCTTTTGGCATTTATCGCACTTGTTGGAGAAGGACTCGCATTCGGTGGCCATTGTCGGCCAAAAATAGCCTTGCCTTTTAATTCACACGGCCAATGCTCGTCCTCCGGAATGGCTTCTGCAGGATCCGTCGTGTGCTTGTGTAATCACGGCTAGGGCTTGATTTTTGTTAAGGCATTTAAGGTAAGGTCCGGAGAGACTCCTTTTGAAGAGCTCTCCTTGTGTGACGCAGTACCTTGCACTTTGTACCTTGAGTTTCCGTGCCTCCCATTTGTCGTCCAGAACTTTGCCATTTGTAATGTATCGAATGATCGGAGTTCTCCAATCTTCGTCATTGTTAGGCTCGGGTCCTTGACTAGTGGATGCGGCTTGGATCGGTCCGTCGGGGACGCTCGCGACGTACACGGCGTTTCTTGGATCGAGGTCATTATCAATCTCGATGGTGTCGCGACTGGTGTCCCGTGACATTCTTTATGCTCGACACCGTCCTTTATGGCGGGCCCGTCCCCTTTCAAGGACAGAGCTTTTAGGGCTATGTCGATGCTCGGTTTTTCGATCCCCTCGACCGGTATGATCCTTTTGAGGTTAGGATCTGATGTCGACGCTAATGCGGCTAGGGCATCGGCTGCGGTGTTTTCCCCTCGTGGGATTCGCGTTAGATCAAAGAATTCGATCTGTTCGGCGAGGGTGTGGACTACCCGTAGGTATACTTCCATCCGTTTGTCTTTGGCCTCGTAGTCGCCATGATACTGGTGTTGGGATTATGTCCTGAAATCATATTGTACTTACTATAAAGATAGTTGTATTGTCGAGATCGGACAATTCATGTGATACTGGGTAGTCATAATGTTTTGCTAGAAACCGCTTATGACAAATGAGTTGTAACTCATTTCTAGTATCGTGTGAACCTCTAGGGTCACACACCTAAGCAAGCTGGACACACTTTGTGTGGGATTGATCATTGGCATATGATCCGATCAATGTGTATTGGATACACATTGAATTGAGTTTAGAAGAGGTGTGTCGATCGATGCAATAAGTGTGTCGATCGACGCAGGTTTTCGAATGGGTGTGTCGATCGATACAGTATGTGTATCGATCGATGCACAATGGGCCTCGAGACTGACGTTTCGAATTAATGACTTAAACGAGTCGGGTTTGACCCGTAGGTCGTTTTGATCATCCCAGGTCGATATATAATGTTTTATATGATCGACCTGAGCCCTAGCCGTAAGTTTCGCTTCTCAGAGAGAAAGCAGAGACACAGAAACTCAGAAGATCCACAGGAGATCCGATTCCCGGCACTAGCATCCCGGCGGATTCCAGCTTGTGTGCGTGTGGACTACGATAGAGGCGCAGCGATTGAGGCGCTCTAGATCTCGTTTACCTGCTCCAATTTCCGCTGCCAATCTCCAGGTAATCACGAGGTCAGTTCTTGGATTCAATCACCTAGACCCTGGATCCTAGGGATTCCAACAGTGGTATCAGAGCCATAGGGTTTAATAGATTGAATCAGTAGCCTTGAATTCGATTAAATGGCTTTTTGATTGAATTGATACTAGCTAGGATTCGTTTTGTTAATAAGAATCTCGGATTTGTTAATATCGAAAACGAAGAACTGTGTTTTCGCACAGCATCGATCGATGCACTGGGTGTGTCGATCGATGCAGCGCGAAAACGGCAAAACTGATTTAGGGTTTTCGCACAGCATCGATCGGTGCACTGGGTGCATCGATCGATGCAGCGCGAAAATGCAAAAGGATATTGTATTTTCGCATAGCGTCGATCGACACAAGTTTGAGTCGATCGATGCATCGCGAATTTGCCTATTAAATCAATGGGTTTCGATTTAGAAATCGCACTGTGTCGATCGACACACTGGGTGCATCGATCGGCACAGGCTGCGCGAAAGGATTGATCGGTTCAATTGGATTGAACCGGTTATCTCGCATGGTTATGTCGGTTTAATTCGATTAAAATTCCCTGATACCCTACTGTATCGATCGACACAGGTTTAGTGTCGGTCGACACAGTCATTGCGATTGGTTAATCGGTTCAATTGGATTGAATTGGTTATCATGCTTGGTTAAGGTAGGTCAGATCGGTTTAAATTGGATGAATTGATTCAATTGGATTGAATTAGTTATCTCAATTGGAATAAACCGATTTGATTAGTTAAGATCAGTTTGATTGGATAAGTCGGTTCAATTAGATTGGACCGGTTATCGCAATTGGTCTAAGACCGGTTATAGGGTTGGTAAAGGTTGCATATCAAATGTCGACCAAGTGTGTCAGTCGATGCGCGTGGTGACGATGCGAACCGTAATCTTTTGGTTTTGAACCAGATGATTGAAAAACCGAACCAAATGACCTAACCCACTTAAATTAGAACAAGTAAAACTTAATTGAAATTAAAAGTTAAAAATGTTCTAAACCTATTTAATACACATTGGATGTGTGTTAGACCGAAGCTTAGTTATTCAATATGGTCAACTGTCAAGACTCGTTTCGTTGTTGGATAGTCTTGCCAAGAGCTTGGTGTCCACAATTACATGAGTAAAGCAGGTAGTAGTGTTGATGGTCTTGCAGTGCTTGACATCAACTATTGCATGACCTAAGATATTGAATTACTAATGTTTTAAAGTTCCGTTTCCTCAACTAAATATCAAGTGATCTTGATGTCTTGCCCGATCTTGTCTACTGTCAAGACTCGTTTCGTTGTTGGATAGTCTTGGAGTCCTTGGTATCCACAATTACATGAGTAAGGCAGGTGATCATTGATAGACTTGCAGTGCGACTGTCAATGATCACAAGACTGAAGAGATTGGTTCACTTGACTGGGCTATCAGAAGTTCTGGGCCCAGAGATATCAGAGTGGATGAGACATGGATTGTCTTATCTGCGACCAAGAGTTGTACTGGGTACAATTAGCAATGATTTGCTTACCTAGATAACTAAACTTTGGGTGATGACGAGTCGTCCACTCAGATTTTAGTGATGTATGGGTCTTGGATCATTATATTCATAGAGGAAACATTGTTTGAATATAATGCGAGTTTTCTTATTGGATAAGATTCCTCATTTTCTGAAATCATAACTAAAATTTTCTTTGATTAAAGTTTTCAGCCTATGTCTAAAACTACCTTCTCGTTACGACCCGTCCTTGAGAAGGACAAGTTAAATGGGTCAAATTTCCTGGATTGGTATCGCAATTTGAGATTAATCCTCAAGCAGGAGAGTAAGGACTATGTCCTTGAGAAAGCTCTTCCAGAAAGGCTTGGGGCCAATCGCTCAAATGCAGTATATAATGCTTGGAATAAGCATTATATTGATGTGGTAGATGTGCGTGGTCTGATGTTGGCTACCATGAACTCGGATTTGAAGGAACAATACGAGAACATGGAGTCGCCAATAGAGATGATCACCAGCCTGAAACTGAAGTTTCAGGATCTGGCACGAGTTGAGAGATTCCAGATGGTGAATTCTCTCACTGGGTGCAAGCTAACAGAGGATGCTCCAGTGAGTCCTCATGTCATTAAAATGATGGGTTACATTGATAACCTGGGGAAACTGGAATGTCCTGTCAGCTTAGAGTTGGCCACTGACATCATTCTGTAGTCACTGCCGTCTAGTTATGATAAGTTTATCAAAAGCTATATCAAGAATAACTTGACGAAGACGTTGACTGAGCTGCATGGCATGCTCAAAACAGCAGAGCAAGACATCAAAAGGGGTAAAAGATTTGAGAAATCTTGTGTTGACAAGGGTAGAGGCAGGGCCGTCCAGATTTGGAATCAGGATAAGCCAGTGTCATCTTATAAGCCCAAGTCCGGCCCATCTGGTGTTAAAAGGTGCTTCTACTGTGATGAGTCAGGGCATTGGAAGAGAGATTGCATTAAATTCTTGGAAGATTCACAAGAGATGAAGGAGATGTATGGTACTTCTTCTTCAGGTATTGTGTTATTAATTCAAGTTCTACATATGTATTGGATACTAGTTGTGGTACTGATATTTTGGAAATATGCAGGGCCTAAGCAACAATAGAACGTTGAAGAAAGGGCAAGTGGAACTGCGTGTCTGGTATGAAGCAATGGTTGCTACATAAGCCGTAGAGATTCTCCACTTGTAGGAGCCTTTCAAGCTTGGTTGTAAATTAAGTAATTGCTGCTATGTACCTGCTTTATGCAGAGATGTCTTTCAATTTCTTGTAAGAATTTGAATGTTTTTCATTCTGATAAAAGACAAGTTTTGCTCTTTTGATCTTAATGAAATATTATATGGTAGCACTCCCTTTTGATAAATGGGTTTTGTATTACAAACCAATATACACATGAATACCAAAGGGTTTAAGTCTGATGACTTGAACTCGATTTTCTTTGGCATAGTCGTGAAGCGGATTCAGAAGTTCCATAGTTTTGGACTCATTTGATTATTAATCATTTGAAATATGAATTCTGTTCACAGGACCAAATGACTAAGGCCCCTTTGGCAGAGCTAAAAGAAACGGGCCAGAGGCTTATTGGGCTTTGCACATACTGATGTATGCGGCCCAACGAGCATTAGTGCCAAAAGAACTCTTCTGTACTTCATTACCTTATTGATGTCATCAATAAGTATGGCTGTGTTCATTTGATGAGACACGAGCAGGAATCCCTTGAGGATTTCCAAGATGAAGTGTAGAACCAATTTGACAGAAGTATTGAGATCCTCGATTGAATCGCGGAGGAAAATACTTGAGTCAAGAATTAGGTGATCATCTGACAGAATGAATCGGATCTTATTAGATATGCTCCGATTAATGATGAGTCACAGGAATCTTCCATAATCATTTAAGCATACACTCTAAAATGAATAAGTTTACGCAAATTATGTTTCTATCAGAATCAGTTGAAAGACACCACATTGGATGTGGACTGGGTGATTTCCAAGTATGTTTTACTGATTAATTGGGATAAGGGCTGATAAGGGCTACTTCTCCGGTTGTCCTAAGGAAACCGAGGCTTAGTACTTTTGCAACCAATCCGAGAACAAAGTTTTGTTGTTCGGAACCATGTTTTTCCAAAAAAACAGTGGGAGTAAAAGCACAGCTCGAAGAAATTCGAGAAACACAGGAGGCTGTTAAACCTGTTGAGGAAGAGCAGCGGTTGGATCTACAGAGTGTTGTAGGATCTGAACCTGTGGAGCTAGAATTTCGCTGATCCTGATGGATCCGTCACTAAACAGAGGGTAATTCCTCATGACCGATTGCCGTGATCTGATGATCATTGAAAAGTGACGAGCATGCGAAATTCAAGGAAGCGATGGTGAGCCCCAAATCCGAAATTTTGCTTGGCATGCATGTTAGCTTCACTGATCTATTTATAGATTGAAGCAAACATCTTGGAGTTGGAATCTATATTCTGTTAAAACGGTCAAAGGCTTTGACTCGATCAGGAACGAATAGAAACCGTGCGTTTACAAGTAAACAAGTGGGAGCGTAGTTGCAATTCTCAAAACTGTATGTTTATAACACACTTAATCTCATAAACGACGTTCCGACGCTGAAGTCTAGTCATGGTTTGGGTCGGAAGTCAAATTCAATAATAGACGTGGGAGAAGCCGCGAAAGTTCTTGGAATATGGATCCATTGAGATGGATCAGAAGAGCTAATTGGATCGTGTCAGAATCCTTATGATTATAAGGTACTGGACAGTTCAAATATGCATGACTCCAAGAACAGCTTCATACCAAAGGTCTTATGGCAATAATCTTAGCAAGATGAAGTGTCTTGGACACTGGCTGAGCTAGTATCTATGAGTGTGATTCCTTATGGTTCAGCAATAGAATCCATAATAAATGCCATATTTAGCGCTCGTATAGATGCAATTTATGCATATAGCATGACGAGTAGATACCAATTGTTCCAGTAAGAGTCACTGGACAGTTGTAAAGGAATATCCCCAAGTGTTTGAGAAACACCAAGGATAGGTTCTTGTACAACTGAGAAATAGACGAATCAATTAAGAGTAGTTAGACGGACAAAGATGATTCCCGGTTCCCACCTGTTTATGTCTCTTTGTCTGTATAGCGGCGCTATCTGTTGGAAAGGTCTCCAAGCAGTGGACCGTAGTATAGTGCTTATTAAAGAATAACGGTGTGGTTTGTTGGAATGGTTCCAAGCAAGAACACCGCAGCATCTCTCACAACCTAAGCATGAGTTTCGTACTGTTGCTGTAGGTACTAGATATCTGAAGACGTGGTCTAGATTCTAGTGGGAGTTGTGTTAGTTATGATGTTCAGATAGACATGATGTAGTCATGTTTGTGATAAACTGACATCAGCATTATTTGATTATTGGATAATTGAATAATGGTCCCAAGTATATTTTATGTTCATTTTATAGGTCATCAAGTTGAGGACTTGATCATGAAACCCTATAAGTAAAAGATGACATAAATTATGATTGTCCCTAGTCAAGGTTGTCAAAGTGGGACACTGACAACCGCGAGAGACTAGCTTGTGAAGTGATTGTTGACTAAGTTCCATGGAGTCGATGATATGAGTATCACAGTCAGTCACATAGATATATGTTGGTGAACATATGATCGGACATGACCCGCTAATGAGAACTCTACAGGATAGTTATATCTGTGTCATGAGAGATTCTCATTACGACTATAGAGTATAGTCCTTATACCTGAGTTCATCATGCTTCCTATCATATGAATTGGTGCACTTTGACCTTGTCAAACGTCGATCCGTAAATGGCGGCTATAAAGGCATTGCTTAGGTGTATCATGAAGTATGTGTGGAAACAGGGATGGAACAAGAAGGGATTTGTCCCTCCTATATAACAGAAGATAAATATCTCAGGGCCCATCGAAGATTTGATACTGAGAAAATGCATGGCCGTGCTCAAACAAGGTGATTGTCAGTCGTTTGTTTCATCAGTATAAATCAGGAGTTCGATGAACATGATGTTGGCTATAATAAGGATGACACAGTTTCTTGCCTTATGCCATATCGAGATATAGCGATAAAGGGATTATGGGAATAGATGATTCCAGTACAAGTGGGAGATTGTTGGGATTATGTCCTGAAATCATATTGTACTTACTATAAAGATAGTTGTATTGTCGAGATCGGACAATTCATGTGATACTGGGTAGTCATAATGTTTTGCTAGAAACCGCTTATGACAAATGAGTTGTAACTCATTTCTAGTATCGTGTGAACCTACAGGGTCACACACCTAAGCAAGCTGGACACACTTTGTGTGGGATTGATCATTGGCATATGATCCGATCAATGTGTATTGGATACACATTGAATTGAGTTTAGAAGAGGTGTGTCGATCGATGCAATAAGTGTGTCGATCGACGCAGGTTTTCGAATGGGTGTGTCGATCAATACAGTATGTGTATCGATCGATGCACAATGGGCCTCGAGACTGACGTTTCAAATTAATGACTTAAACGAGTCGGGTTTGACCCGTAGGTCGTTTTGATCATCCCAGGTCGATATATAATGTTTTATATGATCGACCTGAGCCCTATCCGTAAGTGTCGCTTCTCAGAGAGAAAGCAGAGACACAGAAACTCAGAAGATCCACAGGAGATCCGATTCCCGGCACTAGCATCCCGGCGGATTCCAGCTTGTGTGCGTGTGGACTACGATAGAGGCGCAGCGATTGAGGCGCTCTAGATCTCGTTTACCTGCTCCAATTTCCGCTGCCAATCTCCAGGTAATCACGAGGTCAGTTCTTGGATTCAATCACCTAGACCCTGGATCCTAGGGATTCCAACAACTGGCTCGTGACCAATTGGGAATCGCTGAAGGCGTCAACTTCCCGGGCTCCTATTGCTATCGCTAGTCTGATCCCGGCTATTAATGCTTCGTATTCTGCTTCGTTATTTGATGCGGCGAAGCCCAGTCTTAACGATTGTTCTAGTATTTCGCCCGTTGGGGATACCAGTTTTACTCCGACTCCGGATCCTTGCCTCGAGGAAGCTCCATCGACATAGAGTTTCCATCTTTGGGCCGAGGTCGGGTCGAGTTCGAAAGTCGGAGGGAGCTCGATTATGAAATCTGCCAGTACTTGTGCTTTTAGGCACGTTCGAGCTTTGTATTCTATGTCGTACTCGCTAAGTTTGATAGCCCATTTGACCAATCGACCTGGCTGGCTTGGACTGTGAAGGATGGTTCTCAGTGGCTGAGAGGTCATCACTATGATCGAGTGCGATTGAAAGTATGGTCGGAGTTTCCGAGCTGATGTCACCAGCGCTAGGGCGAGTTTTTCCATGGCGGGATATCTGGTTTCAGCATCGATTAAGGTCTTACTGATGTAATACACCGGCCGTTGTTCGTTCTGTTCTTCGCGAACCAGGACTCCACTTACCGCTGCCGTCGAGACAGCTAGGTAGAGGTAGAGGGGTTCCCCTACTACTGGTTTTGCCAGTATGGGTGGTTCGCTTAAGTAAGCTTTGAGCTGAGTGAACGCTTCTTCGCACTTTTCGTCCCAGAGGAACTTTTTGTTCGCTTTGAGCAAGTGATAGAAGGGCAGACATTTGTCAGTCGACCTCGAGATGAAACGGTTCAGAGCAGCTATTTTGCCAGTCAGGCGCTGGACTTCTCGCGTTGTTCTGGGAGATTTCATCTCTATGAATGTTGCAATCTGTTTGGGGTTCGCTTCGATCCCTCTTTCAGTTACTAGGTATCCTATGAATTCTCCTGAGGGGACCCCGAAGGTACACATTTTGCTGGGTTGAGTTTCATCCCGTATTTATTGAGAATGATAATGTTGGAACTTCGAGCCAATTCTACCAGATTCGGAATTGCTGTCAGGTTCCAGATAGCCTAGGATCTAGGGTCTAGTTAATTGAATCAAGGATCTGATCTCTGTTTACCTAGAGATTGGCAGCGGAAGATGGTCAGATAAACGAGATCTGTGAAGCGCCTCAGATGCTGCGCCTCTACTTCAGTCCACACGCACACAAGCTGGAATCCGCCGGGATGCTAGTACCGGGGCTCGGATCTCCTGGGAACTGAGTTCTACAAGGTTTCTGTGTTTTCTCTCTAAGAAAACACTGTCTGGGCGGCTCTCATCAATCCCTTAGGTCGAAATTACATAAGATCACTTATATATGTCGACCTTGACATAAACCGAAACATCAGTCTCGGTTTCGGCCTTGTGTCGACCGACACACTTAGTGGTGTCGATCGACACACTTCATTAAAACTCATATTCGATGTGTATCCAATACACATCGACCAGACCATATGCCAATGATCTATCCCATACGAACTATGTCCAACTTGCTTAGGTGTGTGACCCTGTAGGTTCACACGATACTGGAAATGAGTTACAACTCATTTGTCATAAGCGGTTTCTAGCAAAACATTATGACTACCCAGTATCATATGAATTGTCCGATCTCGACAATACAACTATCTCTAGAGTAAGTACAATGTGATTTCAGGACATAATCCCAACAATCTTCCAATTGTACTGGAATCACCTATTCCTATAATCCCTTCGTCGCTATATCTCGATATGGCATAAGGCAAGAGACTGTGTCATCCTTATTATAGCCAACATCATGTTCATCGAACTCCTGATCTATACTGATAAAACAAACGACTGACAATCACCTTGTTTGAGCACGGCCATGCATTTTCTCAGTATCAAATCTTCGATGGGCCCTGAGATATTTATCTCCCGTTCTAGGAGGGACAAATCCCATCTTGTTCCATCCCTGTTTCTACACATACTTCATGATACGCCTAAGCAATGCCGTTATAGCCGCCAGTTACAGAACGACGTTTGACAAGGTCAAAACGCACCAATTCATATGCTAGAAAGCATGATGAACTCAGGTCTAAGGACTATACTCTATAGTCGTAATGAGAACCTCCCATGACACTGATATAACTATCCTGTGGAGTTCTCATTAAGCGGGTCATGTCCGATCATATGTTCACCAACATATATCTATGTGATTGACTGTGATAATCATATCATTGACTCCATGAAACTTAGTCCAGCAGTCACCTCACATACTAGTCTCGCGCGGTTATTGGTGCCCCACTTCAATAACCTCGACTAGGGACAATCATAATTTATGTCATCTTTTACTTATAGGGTTTCATGATCAAGTCCTCAACTTGATGACCTATATGATGACCATAAAGTACTTTGGGACTATTACTTAATTATCCAATAATTAAATAATACCGATGTCAGTTTGACTTACATAAACACTGCCATAGCATGTCTATGTAAAGATTACAACATAACTAGAATTACTCCCAGTAGAATCAAGATCATATCTTCAGATATCTTATACCTACAACAACAGAATAAATCTGGTGCTTAGGTTGTGGGAGAGACTGCGGTGTTTTGTTTGAAACAATTCCAACAAACCACACCGCCATTCAGATAAAAGCACTATTCTACGGTCCACTGCTTGGAGCCTTTCCAACAGATAGCACCGCTATTCAGAAAAAGAGACATAACCAGGTGGGAACCGGGAATCGTCTTTGTCCGTCTAACTACTTTCAACTGGTTCGTCACTTCCTCAGTTCACCACGAACCTATCCTTAGTGTTTCTCAAACACTTGGGATATTTCTGGTAATCAATCAGTGACTATTACCGGAACATATTGGTATTTTCTCGTCATGCTTTATGGCATTCATGATGGATTCTATTGCAACAGCATTAGCAATCACACTCATTAATACTAGTTCAGCCAGTGTTCAAAAACACTTCATCTTGCTAATATTAATGCCATAAGACCTTTGGTATGAAGCCATTCTTGGAATCATGCATATTGGAGCTGTCCAATACCTTATCAACATAAGGATTTTGACACGATCCAATTAGACTTTCTGATCCATTCCAATAGATCCTTATTCCAAGAACTCACGTGCTTACTCCCATGTCTTTTGGTTAAATTTGACTTCCGACCCAAATCTTGACAAGACTTTAGCGTCGGAACGTCATTTATGAGATTTAAATATGTTATCAACATACAGTGTGAGAATTTGCAGTTACGCTCCCACTAGTCTTCTTGTAAACGCATGGTTTCTTTTTCTTTCTGATCAAGTCAAAACTTTTGACCACATTATCAGAATGTTGATTCCAACTCCAAGATGTTTGCTTCAATCCAGAAATGGATCGGTGAAGCTAACATGCATACCCAGCCAATTTTCGGAGTTGGGGCTCACCATCGATTCTTTGAATTTCGCATGCTCGTCACTTTTCAATGATCAATAGATCACGACAATTGGTTACGAGAAATCACTCTCGAGTTAGTGACGGATCCTTTCGGATCTGCGAATTTCAGGCTCCACAGGTGTAGATTCTACAACACTTTGTAGATCTTACCGCTGCTCTTCCTCAACAGGTTGAGCAGCCTCCTGTGTTTATCGAATTTCTTCGATGTGTACTTTTACTCCCACTGTTCCTTTTGAAAGTATGATCTTTCTCAAAAGACACAGTTCCGAATACTTCTGTCAAATTTGTTCTACACTTCATCTTGGAACTCCTCAAGGGATTCATGCTCGTGTCTCATCAAATGAACACAGCCATACTTATTGATGCCATCAATAAGGTAATGAAGTACAGAAGATTTCCTTTGGCACTAATGCTCATCGGGCCGCATACATCAGTATGTGTAAGGCCCAATAAGCCTCTGGCCCGGTTCTTTTAGCTCTGTTAAAAGGGCCTTAGTCATTTGGTCCAGTGAACAGAATTCATATCTCAAATGATTTATAATCGAATGAGTCCAAAACTATGGAACTTCTGAATCCGCTTCACTCTGTATGGTCAAACGACTATGCCAAGGAAAAGTCGAGTTCGAGTCATCAGACTTAAACTTTTAGTATTTGTGTTATATTCTAACTTTCGCTGGTTTAAGATATAAAATCCATTCCAAACGGGGTGCTACCATTTGATATTTCATTAAGATCTAAAGAACAAAACTTGTCTTTTATCAAAATGAAAAACATCCAAATTTTTTACAAGAAGATGAAAGACATTTCTGCACAAGGCAGATACATAGTAGCAATTACTTAATTTCTAAAACCAAGTATGAAAGGCTCCTACAAGTGGAGAATCTCTACGGCTCATGTAGCAACCGTTGCTTCATACCAGACACGCAGTTCCACTTGTCCTTTCTTCAACGTTCTACTGTTGCTTAGGTCCTGCATATTTCCAAAATATCAGTACCACAACTAGTATCAAATACAAACGTAGAACTTGAAGTGATAACACAATACCTGAAGAAGAAGTACCATACATCTCCTTCATATCTTGTGAATCTTCCAAAAACTTAATGCAATCTCTCTTCCAATGCCCTAACTCATCGCAGTAGAAGCACTTTCTAACACCAGACGGGCCTGACTTGGGCTTATAAGATGACACAGGCTTATCCTGATTCCAAATCTGGACGGCCTTGCCTCTACCCTTGCCAACACAAGATTTCTCAAATCTTTTACCCTTTATGATGTCTTGCTCTGCTGTTTTGAGCATGC
This sequence comes from Orychophragmus violaceus, assembly GCA_030180135.1. Taxonomy (NCBI): domain Eukaryota; kingdom Viridiplantae; phylum Streptophyta; class Magnoliopsida; order Brassicales; family Brassicaceae; genus Orychophragmus; species Orychophragmus violaceus. Next base: position 31,375,257 of record CM058235.1, read on the forward strand.
CATGCAGCTCAGTCAACGTCTTCGTCAAGTTATTCTTGATATAGTTTTTGACAAACTTATCATAACTAGACGGCAGTGACTGCATAATGATGTCAGTGGCCAACTCTAAGCTGACAGGACATTCCAGTTTCCCCAGGTTATCAATGTAACCCATCATTTTAATGACATGAGGACTTACTGGAGCATCCTCTGGTAGCTTGCACTCAGTTAGAGACTTCACCATCTGGAATCTCTCAACTCGTGCCAGATCCTGAAACTTCAGTTTCAGGCTGGTGACCATCTCTATTGGCGACTCCATGTTCTCGTATTGACTCTTCAAGTCCGAGTTCATGGTAGCCAACATCAGACCACGCACATCTACCACATCAATATAATGCTTATTCCAAGCATTATATGCTGCATGCGAGCGATTGGTCCCAAGCCTTTCTGGAAGAGCATTTTCAAGGACATAGTCCTTGCTCTCCTGCTTGAGAATGAATCTCAGATTCCGATACGAATCCAGGAAGTTGGATCCATTTAACTTGTCCTTCTCAAGGACGGATCGCAACGAGAAAGTAGTCACAGACATAAGCTGAAATCCAAGAAAAACAAAGATTTAGTTATGTATATGATGAGAAATCTTATCTAATAAGAAAACTCGCATTATATTCAAACAATGTTTCCTCTATGAATATAATGATACAAGATCCTCAGATTACTAAAATTCGAGTGGGCGACTCGCCGTTATTCAGACTTTAGTTATCTATGTAAGCAAATCATTGCTAATTGTACCCAGTACAACTCTTGGTCGCAGATAAGACAATCCATGTCTCATCTCCTCTGACGTCTCTGGGCCCAGAACTTCTGATGGCCCAGTCAAGTAAACCAATCTCTTTAGTCTTGTGATCATTGACAGTCGCACTGCAAGTCTATCAATGATCACCTGCCTTACTCATGTAGCAGTGGATACCAAGGACTCCAAGGCTATCCAACAAACGAAACAAGTCTTGACAGTAGACAAGATTGGGCAAGACATCAAGGTTACTTGATATTTAGTTGAGGAAACTAAACCCAAAAGTTTAGCAAATTAATCTCTTAGGTCATGTAATTGTTGATGTTTAGCACTGCAAATTTATCAACATAACTACCTGCCTTACTCACGTAATTGTGGACACCAAGCTCTTGGCTAGACCATCACACAACGAAATGAGTCTTGACAGTTGACCATATTGAAGCTAAGCTTTGATCAAGGTTTAGGTCGAGTTTGGTTTCAGCAAATTCAAGGTTCAATAACCAGAACTTCAAGCACTGTATCGATCGACGCAGACTATGTCCGTCGATCGACACCACCAAACAAAACCGGACTTCAGTAACCGGTTAATCCAATTAACCCGGTTCATTGAACCGGCCATGTCGATCGACACAACCCGTGTGTGACGGTCGACATAGACCTTAACCGAAGACAGTTTTGATAACCGGTTCAATCCAATTGAAACGACTTATCAGATCAAACTGATCTTAACCATTCAAATCGGTATATTCTAATTGTGATAGTTGGTTCAATCCAATTGAATCAATTCATCCAATTTAAACCGTTTTAACCAGTTTCAACTAATGGCGATAACCGGTCCAATTCCATTGAATCGTATTATCCAATCAAACTGATTCAAACCATCGGTTTATGCTAATTGAGATAATCAGTTCAATCCAATTGAACCAATTCATCCAATTTAAACCGATCTATTAGGACTTAACCAAGCATGATAACCGGTTCAATCCAATTGAACCGATTAACCATTCGCTGGGTCTGTGTCGACCGACACTAACCTGTGTCGATCGACACTCGACCGAATCTGCTCTGTGTCGACCGACACTCAACCTGTGTCGATCGACACAGAAGGCTTTCGGTTTTTCTCCGCGAAAAACCCTAGCCGCCGAATCTGTCGATTTCGCTGTTCTGTGTCGATCGACACTGTGCGAAAACACAGACTCGATCTTGATCGAAATCGATCTGACCTGTTCTAACCAAACAACCTAGTTTGCGAATCTAAATCATCAAATTCAATAAACAGGTCTGATTCAATGATAAAACCCTAAGGCTCTGATACCACTGTTGGAACTTCGAGCCAATTCTACCGGATTCGGAATTGCTGTCATGTTCCAGATAGCCTAGGATCTAGGGTCTAGTTAATTGAATCATGGACAGATTTAGCGTTTACCTTGTTCTGGCAGCGGAATAGGGTCAGGTAAAACGAGATCTCTGGAGCGCCTCAGATGCTGCGCCTCTACTTCAGTCCACACGCACACAAGCTGGAATCCGCCGGGATGCTAGTACCGGGGCTCGGATCTCCTGGGAACTGAGTTCTTCAAGGTTTCTGTGTTTTCTCTCTGAGAAAACACTGTCTGGGCGGCGCTCTCTCATTTAGGTCGAAATACATAAGATCACTTATATATATGTACCGACCACGACGTAAACCGAAACATCAGTTTCGGTTTTGGCCTTGTGTCGACCGACACACATAGTGGTGTCGATCGACACACATCTTGTGTCGACCGACGTACCCAATGGTGTCGATCGACACACCTCATTAAAACTCATATTCGATGTGTATCCAATACACATCGACCAGACCATATGCCAATGATCAATCCCATACGAAGTATGTCCAACTTGCTTAGGTGTGTGACCCTGTAGGTTCACACGATACTGGAAATGAGTTACAACTCATTTGTCATAAGCGGTTTCTAGCAAAACATTATGACTACCCAGTATCACATGAATTGTCCGATCTCGACAATACAACTATCTCTAGAGTGAGTACAATGTGATTTCAGGACATAATCCCAACAGATAACTGGTCACCTTTTGGAAACCTCCTATCTTTCCTTCAATCGGGGGCATCAAGACGAATGGGAATTGGGTTAAATGCTAATCTTTCAGAACTTAACAGGGATGGCGCTTGGCAAATACAACCAGAAAGTTTAGAAAATCAGGTGATTGTTCAGTCCTTCCTCTATAATTGATATATCATGGGTTTCCGGGTTTTTGTCTGTGATATATGTTTGTATATAGAGTATTTTCATTGGTTTTTCGAGTCTATTGAGTCTTTTACAAGTTAGCACGTGATTGGAGCAGAATTGGAGATTTCAGAGCTTTTATGGAGGAAGTTGAATTCGGAGTTGAGATATGGGATTGGTGTCGACCGACACCAGGGACCAGACATCTACGCGAGTTTTAAAAGATATTTTGAAGAATTTCAAAAGTGCTCATAAGTTTCATTATTTGTAATTAAGCCCCAAATCATGTTTAGACTTATAATTAGGTTTTTGAGCCACTTTTTGGCTATCTTGTTCTTTGTTCTGGAGATTGAGAGATTTATAGATTTGGGGCTGATATGCTACTATGTACTACTTGAGAGAAGATTTCGAACCAATGTTTTTATATCTATTCAATCCTTTTGGTTTTCCATTCATTTTGTGTTGTTTCAATATCAATATGTCTGAGTAGTTAACTTTGTTAGATTTAGAGATTCTCATTAGGAATTTCATGCTCTATTAGGTTAATTGGTTAATTATGATTCACCATCTAATTAGTTCATAACTTAAGTTTCTCTCAATGCTAATTCTGGATTGATCACCATATAATTAGTTCATAACTTCGTGGTCTGGACCTATCATTGGGATTTTCCCCCCTTTGTCAGTTTTGACTCTTCTTTGAAGAGCTTTGATTGAATTGACCGAGTCTCGGAAAAGCTTGGAGCCACCGAAGATGAAGCCGATTCGTTTAGGGGGTATAGCCCGTACACCCCCCCCCCCCCCCCCCCCCCCCCCCCCCCCCCCCGCAGAGACGAGGGAGATGGATTCGTGAGCGTAAACTCTTAACGGGAGCCGGAGGTGGGGATAACGCCAAACCTTCCGGGGTGCCGCTCAGGCTGAGCTCGCCGAGAATAAACTCGACTCGCTTCCGCGACCCCTGAGGAAGTGTTTTGGGAGATTTCGGCTCCTTTGTCCGTTCTCGTTTATTTTGAGAAGGCCTCTTGGTGTTCGATTCTTTGGTCTGTTTACTTTCCTTTTTGTCGGATGGAGTTTCCTCCTCGACTTCGGAGTCTTGTTTGCTTTCGGACTCTCACTTTTGAGCCTCGGCTTTAGCTCGAGTATAGCAATCTTCGGTCGAGTGTCCTCTTTTGTCGTGAAATTCACAGAATTTTTCCTTGTCGAACTCGAATTTCTTCGAGCTCTTCGGGCTCTCGACCGCATTGACGTTCCCTGATTTACGGGAATCCTCTTTCGAGTTCGAGTTCTGCGAGCCCGAAGGGTTCTTTTCTTTTCGGTGCTTTTCTCTGAGGGTCGTGGTTTCGTCCTCGAGGCGAGCGAAGGCCGATGCGCGATGAAGGGCGTCATCGAGTGTTTGAGGTTCGCGGACTGTTATTTCCTCGCGGAATCTGGTTGAATACCATAGTCCACGTCGCAGTGCTTCTATAGCTACTTCGTCTCGTGGGTTTGCGATTTTGGATTTTATTTCCTTAAATCAGACGATGTACGAGCGAAGCGATTCGTCGGGTTTTTGGGAGACGCCAAATAGAGCTGCCTCAGTAGTCTTTTCCTCGATAAAGACGGAGTATTGTTTGAGGAAAGCCGTCATGAACTGGGCGAAGTTGTCGATGGACCTTTCTTCCAGTCCGGCAAACCATTCTAGGGTGGAGCCCGATAGGTTTTCGGCGAAGAGCCTGCAGAAAGCCGGCTCTCTCTCCTCGTCAGTAAGGTATACCCTTGCCATCGCTAGTCGGAATGCCCTGATATGGGCTTTGGGATCCGACTTCCCAGAGAATTCCGGAAATTTAGTTTTCTTGATTTCTCGGATTCTCGCGAAGGCGATCCGGTCTGTGAACGGCGTTCGGAATTCTCTGGGAAGCCGGATCCGGTCTGTGAACGGCGTTTGTTGCGTTTCTTCGATCACTTGATCGATGTCGGGCGCCGCGCTTGTCACCATGTGAAATTTGGAGCTCAGGCTGACGAACTGAGCCTTAGCCTGTTCAATATACTGTCTAAGCATATCGTGGTCGTCGCCTGTCGTAGGCGCGAACTGGGCTTGTGCTTGATTGGACATTTGTCCAGGGAAAGCGAGGTCGAGGAGATCGATTGCTGAAAACGATCCCGTCTGGTCGACCTGCGGCGTTCGGAACTGTACCGTATTTGACCCGTTAACGGGTCCTGAGCTCGAGGCGAAAGCAGAGCCTCCTAGTTGCCTCGGCCGGATATTCGAACTACTCAGGAAAGGTGGTGGCCCGAGTAATGGTCGACTTCCCGATCCGGTTGGATCTGTGATCGTTGAATTTGAACCGAATGGGGTTGGAGTCGCGATGGCCGTCATTATAGGGCGAAAGCCGCTATTCGACGTACTGGCGAAATTCCCCGACGTTCCCAGTGGAGTTACCACCTGGGAGAAGTCCAAGCCTGTACACGGTGGGGGACTTATAGGGGTTCGTGGATCGTGTGTTGTTCTACCCCCTGGTTTTGGCTAGCGAGCTCTTCAAGACGGGCGTTAATGCGCCTTTCCTGTTCATCGAGCTGCGCGGCCAGAGAGCGGTTCGCAATCTCTTGGGCCCATGCGCTTGCCTCGTTGTTTCTCGTTCGGTTTACCAACAGGCTTAACATCGAACGGATTTCAGCGAGATCATCCGGGCTTTGTCGCTGTGGAGCAGAGGGCAGTGGCGAATTGGGTCTGGTTGTTCCAGATCCGCCTCCAGGGGTGGGAATCGAATCGGTCCTCATCCACACCCAGTTTCTGCTCGGATCGTTAGTTCCTGACAAAACATTTGTCGGAGTCTGGCTCGTCGCGATTTTTTGGGTGACTGAGCCGGCCGGTGCCGAGGTCGTGGAGACTGAGGCAGAGCTCGTCAACACGCCATCGGTCTGACCCATGATTCTTACCCTGGTGGTGTTCTGAGGAACGTTGTCGACCGTTTGAGGGTGGTCAACCGGCGGTGTGACGCTGGGAGAGCCAGATTGGTCGGGATTCATCTCGATCTATCGGATCTAAGATCGGATACTTAAGACAGGAAAAACTATAGATAGTCCCCACAGTCGGCGCCAAATGTGAGATCCGGGATTCACACTAAGAATTTGTATTCGTGGATTTGGACTTTAGGATATAGAAATGGTATAGTTTCCTATGAATCAAAGACTTTATTGAGATTGATCGTCGAGATAGAACAAACACAATCAAAAAGAGAGTACAAAGTATGATGATCGAGCTATCTAGTCGAATTGTTCTAAGTTAGGGTTGGTATATCTTGAATGGATCGCCACTTCTTCTTTAAATAGTCTCGACTCTGATCTCTATGTTCCGATATTTCGGCGTCTCCTTCGTAACGATCTCCGTGATTCTCGCGGATCAGTTGAACTGGCAAAGACCGAGTCCCTCTATCTCTACGTCGTCTCTTGCCGAGCTCGAGCTCGATCGTCTCTTACTTCGGTATCGCTTGGGCCTCGTCAAAGCGTCATTCGTTTGGGCCCAACAAATGAATCGGCTCGTCTCTTCGTCTTTGATCCTGGAACGGGCTCATAGATATGGGTCTTTGTCTTATTTGTTAATGGGCCGGATTTCCTAGAGGGAAATCCAGTACCAACAATCACGCATCGGTTTTCGCTCGCCTCGAGGACGAAACTACGACCCTCAGAGAAAAGCATCGAAAAGAAAAGAACCCATCGGTCTCGCAGAACTCGAACTAAAAAAAGGATTCCCGTAAATCAGGAAACATCAATGCGGTCGAGAGCCTGAAGAGCTCGAAGAAATTCGAGTTTTACAAGGAAAAATTCTGTGATTTTCACAACAAAAGAGGACATTCGACTGAAGAGTGCTACACTCGAGCTAAAGCTGAGGCTCAAAAGCGAGAGTCCGAAAACAAACAAGAATCAGAAGTCGAGGAGGAAACTCCATCTGACAAAAAGGAAAGTAAACAGACCAAAGAGTCAAACACCAAGAAGACTTCTCAAAACAAACGAGAGCGGTCTAAGGAGCCGGAATCTCCCGAAACCCTCCCCCAGGGGTCGTGAAAGCGAGTCGAGGTCATTCTCTGCGAACTCAGCCTGTGCGGAACCACGGGAGGCTCGACACTATCTCCACCTCCAGCTTCTAGTAAGAGTTTACGCTCACGAATCAATCTCCCTCATTTCTGCGGGGGAGGTGTACGGGCTATACCCCCTAAACGAATTGACTTCATCTTCGGTGGCTCCAAGCTATGCCGAGACTCGGTCAATTCAATCAAAGCCCTTCAAAGAAGAGTCGAGACCGACAAAGGGGGGAAAATCCCAACGTTAGGTCCAGACTACGAAATCACCTTCCACGAGAGCGAGACAAGCAATCTCGACAAACCACACGACGACGCTCTCCTTGTTTGTCTAGTAGTGGGAGATGTCGAACTCTCGAGGATAATGATAGACACAGGAAGTTCGGTGGATGTCCTCTTTTACGATGCATTCAAAAAGATGGAGTTCAACGACTCCGAGAACGTCGAGGAAAAGACACCACTGGTAGGGTTCACCGGCGAAACAACATACTCAATGGGCTCTGTATTCGCCCCAGTAATAGCTGGAGGAGTTCGAAGAATGACAGAGTTCGTCGTAGTTGATCGGCCAGCTCCCTACAACGCAATTCTAGGTCGACCATGGATATATGACATGAAAGCGGTACCGTCGACCTACCATCAATGCGTAAAATTTCAAACTCCCAAAGGAGTAAAAACCGTTTACGGAAGTCAAAAGATTTCCCGCCATTGCTACATGAACGGATACAGGCAAATTGAGAAATCCCCCGCGTAGCAATTATGGAAAGAGGAGGAGCTCGCCACCATGCAGACCAAAAGGTCGAACGACCCAAGTCAAATAGGACCCCCAAAGGACCTCACAACCCAAGTTTGCATAGACGATGCTCATCCCGAAAGACTTGTTGGCATTGGAATCGACCTATCGGAGCCAGTTAAAAAAGAATTGGTCTCTTTTCTTAAACAGAACATCGACTCCTTTGCCTGGTCTTCAGCAGACATGAAAGGGATCAATATCGACGTAACCAGCCACGAGCTGAATGTCGACCCAACCTACAAACCGCTAAGACAAAAGTGTCGGAAACTAGGCCCGGAACGAGCTCAAGCCGTCAACGACGAGGTCGATCGGTTATTAAAAATCGGATCGATCAGAGAGGTCAAGTACCCCGACTGGATTGCGAATCCCGTAGTGGTCAAGAAAAATAACGGGAAGTGGAGAGTCTGTGTAGATTTCACAGATCTCAACAAAGCATGTCCGAAGGACAGCTTCCCACTCCCGCACATCGACCGACTGGTCGAAGCTACCGCTGGACACCGACTACTATCCTTCATGGATGCCTTCTCGGGGTACAACCAAATACTAATGAACCTTGAGGACCAAGGAAAGACTTCATTCATAACTGATCGAGGAACGTACTGCTAGAAAGTCATGCCCTTCGGACTGAAAAATGCAGGAGCAACTTACCAACGCCTCGCCAACAAGATGTTTTCAGGACTCTTGGGTAAAACCATGGAAGTCTACATCGACGATATGCTGGTCAAATCTTCTAGGTATGAGGACCATATCCCACAGCTAAAAGAATGCTTTATTATTCTCAATAAATACGGGATGAAACTCAACCCAGGGAAGTGCACATTCGGGGTCCCCTCAGGAGAATTCCTTGGTTACCTAGTGACCGAAAGATGGATCGAAGCGAACCCCAAACAGATGTCAACATTTATAGAGATGAAATCTCCCAGAACAACGCGAGAAGTCCAGCGCCTGACTGGCAAAATAGCTGCTTTGAACTGCTTTATCTCGAGGTCGACTGATAAATGTCTACCCTTCTATCACTTGCTCAAAGCGAACAAGAAGTTCCTCTGGGACGAAAAGTGCGAAGAAGCATTCACCCAACTCAAATATTACCTAAGCGAACCACCTATACTGGCGAAACCAGTAGAAGGGGAGCCCCTCTACCTCTACCTAGCTGTTTCCATGGCAGCAGTAAGTGGAGTCCTGGTTCGCGAAGAAGAAAACGAACAACGGCCGGTGTACTACATCAGTAAGACCTTAATCGATGCTGAAACCAGGTACCCCGCCATGGAAAAAATCGCTTTAGCGTTGGTCACATTGGCTCGGAAACTCCGACCATACTTCCAATCGCACTCAATCATAGTGATGACCTATCAGCCACTGAGAACCATCCTTCACAGTCTGATCCAGTCAGGTCGACTGGTCAAATGGGCTATCGAACTTAGAGAGTATGACATATAATATAAAGCTCGGACGTGCCTAAAAGCGTAAGTGCTGGCAGATTTCATAATCGAGCTCCCCCCGACCATAGAACTCGACCCAACCTCCGCCAGGAAATGGAAACTCTACGTCGATGGAGCTTCCTCGAGGCAAGGATCCGGAGTCGGAGTAAAACTGGTCTCCCACACGGGTGAAGTATTAGAACAGTCGTTCAGACTGGGCTTCACCGCATCAAATAACGAAGCAGAATACGAAGCGTTAATAGCTGGGCTCAGACTAGCAATAGCGATAGGAGCCCGAGAAGTAGACGCCTTCAGTGATTCCCAATTGGTCACGAGCCAATATCATGGCGACTACGAGGCCAAAGACGAACGCATGGAAGCATACCTGCATGTAGTCCATACACTCGCCGAACATATCGAATTCTTTGATCTAACACGGATCCCGCGAGGGGAAAATACCGCAGCCGATGCCCTGGCCGCTCTTGCGTCGACATCAGATCCTAATCTCAAAAAGATCATACCAGTCGAGGGGATCGAAAAACCAAGCATCGACATAGCCCTGAAAGCTCTATCCTTGAAAGAGGACGAGCCCACCATAAAGGATGGGGTCAAACACAAGGAACGTCCCAAGGACACCGGTCGTGACATCATCGAGATTGATGATGATCTCGATCCAAGAAACGCCGTGTGCATCGCGAACGTCCCCGATGGACCAATCCAAGCCGCATCCACTAGTCGAGGACCTGAGCCTGACGATGACGAAGATTGGAGAACTCCGATCATTCGATACATTACAAACGGAGAAGTTCCCGACGAAAAATGGGAGGCGCGGAAACTCAAGACGCAGAGTGCAAGGTACTGCGTCACGCAAGGAGAGCTCTTCAAAAGAAGTCTCTCTGGACCTTACCTCAAATGCCTCGATAAAAAGAAAGCTCTAGCCGTGGTCACGCAGGCCAACAACGGATCCTGCGGAAGCCATTCCGGAGGACGAGCCCTGGCCGTACGAATCAAAAGGCAAGGCTATTTCTGGCCAACAATGGCCACCGAATGCGAATATTTTTCCAGGAAATGTGACAAATGCCAAAAGCATGCCCCGATTATCCATCAAGCATCAGAGAAACTCTCCTCTATCTCATCGCCATACCCATTCATGCGATGGGGAATGGACATCGTGGGACCTTTAGTCGCATCCGGCAAAAAGAAAGCTACACACTTATTAGTGATGATAGACTACTTCACTAAGTGGATTGAAGCGGAATCATACCAAAAGGTTAAAGACGTTCACGTTAAGGAGTTCGTCTGGCGAAACATCGTGTGTCGACATGGACTACCCCACGAGATCGTCACCGATAACGGACCGCAATTCATATCAAACATGTTCAAGGAATTCTGTAGAACCTGGAACATAAAGCTGACCTACTCTACGTCCCGTTATCCTCAAGAAAACGGACTAGCAGAGGCAGCTAATAAAGCGATCATGAACAGCCTTAAGAAAAGACTCAATGAGTGCAAAACGAGCTGGAACGACGAGCTCCCAGCCGTACTCTGGGCTCACCGGACAACTCCTCGCAAATCCACCGGCGAAACTCCCTTCTCGCTGGCTTACGAAATCAAGGCGGTAGTACCAGCCGAAATCCTCGTGTCAAGCATCCGCAAAGAAGAATGCCCACATCAAGAGGAACTTAACAACAAGATGATAACGGACGAGCTTGATCTCGTCGACGAAAGGAGAAATCTCGCACTAGCTCGAATCCAGAATTACCAACAAGCCGCAGCTCGCTACTACGATTCCAAAATTAAAACTCGAAGGTTTCAGGTAGGGGAGCTCGTCTTACGGAAAGTTCAACCCTAAAAAAGAAGAACACGCTGGAAAGTTAGGAGCAAAGTGGGAAGGTCCTTACCAGGTCACCGACGTTGTGAAGGACGGGGTCTACCGACTCAAGTTGGTGGAAACCCAGAAGCCTGTACTACGACCTTGGAACATCATCAACCTCAAAAAGTACTTTCACTAAAGTACGCAACATAATCGAACTACGAAATGGCTTGATCCCCTTAAAAGGGTACGTAGGCAGCTCGACTTCGAGCGCAGCCCCCCCCCCCACATAGCTCTTACCGAGCTCGGCGACTTCAAACGAAGTCGAACTAGCTTATCCTTGTGAAATCAAAATAAGTCCCGCGATCAATGTCTCTTTCTGTTGTAAAATTCAGAGTCGTTGCGAAATACTTTGCCACTACATTTTGCAAAGTGATATGAAATTATCTCTTCAAAAATTAAAGTGATATGAAATTATCTCGCCAGAAGCAAACGATATTAAGTTATACTCCCCGAGAGACCTGAAATGGCCTCCCCCGAAATCAAGCGATATGAAATTATCCCTCCAAACCCAAGCGATATGAAATTATCCCTTCAAACCTAAGCGACCCGAAACGGTCTCCCCAAAATCGAGCGAACTGAAATGATCGCCCCAAAATTGAACGACCTGAAATGGTCATCCCAAAAATAAGCGACCCAAAATGGTCCCTCCAAAGCAGAACGAACTGAAATGGTCGTCCCAAAAATAAGCGACCCAAAATGATCCCTCCAAAGCAGAATGAACTAAAATGGTCGTCCCAAAAATAAGCGACCCAAAATGGTCCCTCCAAGCAGAACGAACTGAAATGGTCGTCCCAAAACAAGCGATCTGAAATGATCCCTCGAAAACCTAAAATTCTTCCAGCCTTATGCAGCTTATAAGAATTGGGGGGGGGGCTACCCCCTCCCCTCTAAGCAAAAACAACGAGGTCGAGTCTACACCAGGACTGATAAAACGAGACAGCTGCTCACACAAAAAGGGCCTCCGCACACATTCAAAATCTGTGTAAGTCCATTTTTGACTTATCATATACTTAGAAATTTCCGTCGAACGCCAAACTCGAACTCTGAACCTTGAAAGAGTTGAACTTCGAACATACTCGAAGAGGAACTCGGACTCGAGTTTGTTCGAGCTAAAAGTTCATTGAGAATTTCCTAAGACAATTTGATCCAAGTTATTAAGTCTACCTCTCGGGAGAAGTTCGAACTGCCACGACTGCCAAACTTTATGCCAAGGCATTAAAACAGTAAAATCTATGCTAAGGCATGAAAGATTTGAAGACAATTCATAAATAAAACAAGGACTTAACGTCCTCAATGTCGCAAAAGCCTAAACCAAAAAAAAAACTATTAACAAACAGCTTAATGTCAACTAAGAAAATCGAAGCGATCAGGGAAACTAATAAACCCTAAACGCTGACCGACACTAGCTGCCCATTTTATCGGGATAACCGAATAATCGAAGTCTTCGACCGAGTGACGGTTGATCCTGAAGTAAAAATATTTACTCTTCCACACATCCCTCGTCGGGATCTCGTCGAGGATCCTCCCATGACGAGGAGAGAGGTAGTAAGTCTCGGGGAAACTGATAGGTCAAGAATTAATCCCTATTCTAAACTGCAAGTGAACAGCAATGTCAAAGTAGTATATAGGGTTATCGAATCCACAGGGACACTTGGTCTCAATAGATCAGAACAGTAGAGACTAATACTAGAAAGAAAGCAATATGATTGAATAAAAAGCGGTGCGAGAAAGTAAATCAGTAGCAGAGATTAACGGTTGTGGAAGCAAGTAATTAAAAGCGTCAAGCCTAGGGTATTCTCAGGAAATCAGACAAGTAGACAGTTCATTCAGCAAGGATCTAATTAAGCACAGTTCTAGAACTCAAAACACAGATATAGAATTAACCAAATTCGTTTGCGATAATTCTCTAAGTCTAAGTGCAGCAAACCAAACTTTCGTTTGCGAGAACTAACAGATTAAACTAGCATTAATCCCAAGTTTGATATGTTCACAATTATCCTAAACCAAACTTCCGTTTGCGCAAAGTTTAATTGCCCAATTTAATTAGTTCAGATTCCTAAACCCCACTTCCGTGACGTATTTAGCAACCTAAGATCTAGATTCTAATTGATCAGGTTAGAACTAGCTTTAAGCACAATTAAATTGAAGAACAGATATAGTTTGAATCCTTAACTGAATGTGAACAAGTCTAGCAAGTCATGAAATCCTATGTGAGAAACCCTAAACCTAACAAGGAATCTACTCAGACATAGATAATGAAAACATAATCATAGAATGAATAAATTGCATAAAAGAATAAGAGTAAAAGGGGTTCGAAATCTTCTCCAAATACAGATGAAGTAATAGGTTCAGATCAGCCCCAAAAGCTCTAAAAATTCTCTGCTCTTAATTATCAAAGCGTAAGTAAAATAAACACCAAAATCCTCTATATATAGGCCTAATCTCGGCTGGGGCTTCTGTGTAAATACTGGAACTATCTTGGGCTTCTTTGCAAATCTTCATATCTTCATTAAACCGACGCGTACGGCCCATCTCGCTAGTGTGTCGACCGATGCACAAGGTGTGTCGGTCGATGCATGATCAATAAATCGGACAGTGAGTTAAGCTCTCGGCCAAAACGTCCCAAAAGTCCCAAAATGCTCCAAATATCTCCAATTAGCTCCAAACCTGATTAAACCTGTAAAAGACTCTAAACAAAGACAAAAGACACTAAAAACACATCTATATCATGGTCTAAAACTAGTAAAAACCATGATATATCAACTCCCCCACACTTAGCCTTTGCTTGCCCTCAAGCAAAACATAGAACTAAAACATGGTGAAGAGGTTTGAAAACTCTTCAGAAACTCATTTCATCCTAGAAGCTACAATACTCAGATTCCCCTTAGTAAACCACTGCAAGAATCAATCACAGGATATCAAGACCACAATGTACTTCCCCCACACTTAGCAACTGTCCTAGGTAAACTCCACAATCACATTCAAGCATTCAAATTCTCCCTACTGACTTCTGCAAGTATTTAAGTGCGGTCTCACCTAAGGAGTATCGATCAAAGGGCACATGGATTCTTACCTTATCAGCTCTAGACCACCATACTATCTTTCTCTAGTCCCTTTCTTCTCTTTCCCTTCTTTAACAACTGATTTTTCCCCACTGGGTATCATTTTTTTTTTTATCAGTGTTCTTCCCGTTATGGGGTGTACTTTGGACACATTCCATGGATCACATGAGAGATAATAGTGTTTGCTACTATTCCCATGACCACTTCGGAGTTACTAACTCATCCTCAGTTTATTATATTTTTTTTTTTTACTTTATAGAAGGGGAGAAGGGAACTAAATAGGATAGGTTGACAGGCTGTGTCAGAACTAACAAGGGAATCCGACACAAAGTATACCAAGCCCTTAGGTGAGAAATCTAAGTCAGTATTAAGGTTGAAGTCAGTAAAGGATCCTATGATACCTGAAGTGATGTGGGTGTTCCCAGTAGGTTGATCTGTGATGGGGTTTTCTAATAGTCATAGATAGATCCTGCAACTTCATCCCAATGGTTACTTAAGTTCCTGCAAGTCTTGTAAATCTTCTCAGAAAATCATAGTTTCTTACTTAAACAATTTTGACTCAATAAAACAAAATTTTTTTTTGAAAAACGGACTGACTCTTAAGAAAACAGAAAACAAAAGTCAGTAGCACCTCCCCCACACTTAAGACACAATGTCCCCAGTAGTGTCCAGCGAAGGATTGGTAAAAAGAAAATAAAAAATTGAAAAGATGAAATTATGTCTGTCGGGTTACCTCTGTCGCTCAAGCATCGAGACGTTGCACTAAGTGCATCGACCGTTACTTGGCGATTTTCGTGTATGATCGATCGTTGCTCAGGACCGCAACGATCGCTGCAATGCGATTCCTTTCGTGTTGTGACGATCGACACAGAAGTGCGTTGATCGGTGCACTGCGATTTAACCGAGACCTGCAAACATAAACTCACCAGAAACAAAAACAAACGTAAAATCCTAACAAAAACACCAAAAATTAAGTAGAAAAACACCAGTACCTAATGGTGGGTTGCCTCCCACCCAGCGCTTGTTTAAGGTCAATAGCTTGACCGGACGGATGGGAATTTTCAGGTACCAGGAGGTCCTGACAGAGACTTTTTCTGTCTCTGTTCAAGTCTCCTCATCCAAGGTGGTGAGTAGGCTTTTGCGGAATGCTCATGTCCAAGAAAAGATGGAGTGAAATGTGCTCCAGGATCTATAACCATAGTATGATCAGGCTGCTCAAAATCTGCGTCCCTTACGGTGAATGTCTGCCCATCTATCAGTGGCTTTCGCAGCTTATCCATCTCATAGTGCAGTGGTTCATCTCCCAGATGGAGGTCTATCAAGCTGTTCCTAACATCAATCAACGCTCCTGCTGTAGCCAAAAAGGGTCTCCCAAGCAATAATGCTTCATCCGGATCACAGTCATATCTCAGCACAAGGAAGTCCGTTGGAACTAAGTAGTTTCCAACTCTCACCGGAATGTCCATAAGGAGTCCTTCAGGAACTCGTATGGACTGATCAGCTAGGACAAGAGAAGTCCTAGTAGGAGTAAAATCCAACATACCCAGCTTCTCTGCCACATAGTAAGGCATCAAACTTCCAGCAGCTCCTAAATCACACAGAGAGCGTCTAAAACTATCCTCAAAGATAGAACAATCCAGTACAAAGACTCCAGGATCAGGCAGCTTCTTCGGGACCTTAGTTAGCAGAACATCACTAATATGCTGAGGAACTATTATCACCCAGTCTTTCAGATCATCATCCAGGGGCAACATCTTGTTCAGGTACCTCTGTACACATGGATGATAAGGTGGATCATAAGAAGTTGGAATTTATTCCAATTCTTCACCAATCCCTTCTAATTTCTTCAGCTCTTCAATCTCTTGTCTAATCACTTCAGACACTGAGGAGTGTTGTCTAAAAATCTGTTTGTAGATCT
Source organism: Orychophragmus violaceus (assembly GCA_030180135.1). Taxonomy (NCBI): domain Eukaryota; kingdom Viridiplantae; phylum Streptophyta; class Magnoliopsida; order Brassicales; family Brassicaceae; genus Orychophragmus; species Orychophragmus violaceus. The sequence goes on from CM058235.1 coordinate 31,391,370, forward strand.
CCTGTTGAGTAATTTCAGAGGCTCCATTGAACAGGCGATCAAGCTCCAAGTCAGCATCTATGCCATCATCATCCGACAGTTCTGTGCGTTCACGCCCTGCAACGACCGACACTAAGGATGTGTCGATCGTTGCCATCCCGACTGGTGTATCGATCGGCACAGATGTTGCATCGATCGACGCACTGCAGCAGATTTCACCCGAGAGTTTTTCACAAATATCCGAAAATTCCTGTTCTGTCACCAACTCAGCTGTGCTTAGCTCAAATCTTTCACCTAGGTGAGATCCATCATTAATGTACACAGACCAGGCCTTAACATGAGTGTCTGCCACTCCTTTTCCCTTCAGTGAGCTGGACATCTGGTTTACCTGAGTGTCCAACTGCTTCAAGTGAGTGCTCATAGACTCAAATTTCCCATTGAGGTCTTCATAGACAGCGTCCAACTTCTTGTTGCAGTCCACAGAAATCTTGGTCTGACTCTCAATCAGTTGTTCCATCATAGCCTCCATTTTGCTCTCATGGGCTGTAGGTGCAGGAGGAGTCTGATAGGATGTAGATCCATAGGTTCTCTGAGTACCTTGTCCATAGGTCTTCTGAAAGCCACCAGTCTGTCCTCCATTGGTGAATCTGTTCCCCTGTTGATTACCAAATCTATTACCTTGGAAACCAGAACCTCCTATGAAATTCACATCTTCTTCCTGAGTTTCTTCCTCAGTCTGAATCACCTCTACATCTTTGGCAAAGTGGACAGCTTTCTTACTTGTCAGGAGATTGTAGACTGTGTCCAATCTGGATCTTATATTAGCTATATCAGAATTCTCTACAGTTTCACCAGATTTCTTCCTCCTTTCATCCATTGTCTTGCAACTGTTGCTGCCAATCAGGTTCTCAATCAACTGCTTAGCTTGTGTAGGAGTCCTGGTGTTGAAATTAGCATTACTGGAATTATCCAGCGCAGTCTGATAAGGGAGATCTATGCCTCTGAAGAAAATACCAATCAGCTGTACTTCTGTGAATCCATGGTGTGGACAGTCACGCTGATACTGCTTAAATCTCATCCAGGCAGTCTTCAAGGGCTCCACAGCTCCTTGGGAAAAGGTGAGTATGTCCTGTCTGGACTGATCCGAGCGCGCATCATCATAAAAGTGACGCATGAACTCGCTCTTTAAGGCTGCCCAAGTAGTATACTGACCAGGTGCCAGTTGTCTCAGCCATGCACTAGCGTCTCCAGCAAGACTGTGCGGAAATAGCTTAAGGAACAGATAGTCCGGGCATACTCCTTCATACTTCATGCCAGTAACTATGTCCTCAAACTTATCAATGTGATCCATAGGCTGCTCTGCTTGAAGACCATGAAAAGCAATCTGTCTATCCAGCTGGTAGTAGATGGTCTTTACCTCAAAATCATTCCTCTCAAAAGCAGGAAGCACTAGAGCTGCTCGGTTTGCATGAAACTCATCAGGTCTGTTGTAATCAGCTAGTGTCCTTTCATGAACCACCATCTCTCTACCTTGGGCCTGTCCTTGACCCTGGTTTCGGTTCAGCTCCTGTTGCTGTTGCTCAGGAGGATCAGGGATGACATTCCCTTCAGCATCAACCCGATGCCCAGCAGCATTGTACGGGTTGTTATCTTGGTCCCTCAGGGTACCTTCAGCATCTGGTATCAAGATCAGACGTTCTCGTACCATTCTCTCTCTCTTTTCTCTTCTGATAGTCCTTTCTAGACGTCCAAGTTCCTCTAGTCCGAGATTAAGCAAGCTCGAGTTCAGATTACTTCGAGTTTTCTGCGTTGGCATAAACTGTCTGTAATCGTCCAGCAACGATCGATGCTATCAGTGCAACGATCGATTCAATCTCAGAATCGCCTAGTGACGATCGACGCAAGGGATGCAACGATCGACGCAAGGCGAAATTCGTACCTGCGACAGAAAGAATCAGAGAAAAAGTTAGTAAAATAAAAACAAAACGAAAAAAAAACAAAAACAAAAAGAAAAATTTCTAGTAAAAACCCTAAGTTCGGTCCTATCGAAGACTCTAAGAGTCCCCGGCAACGGCGCCAAAAACTTGATAGGTCAAGAATTAATCCCTATTCTAAACTGCAAGTGAACAGCAATGTCAAAGTAGTATATAGGGTTATCGAATCCACAGGGACACTTGGTCTCAATAGATCAGAACAGTAGAGACTAATACTAGAAAGAAAGCAATATGATTGAATAAAAAGCGGTGCGAGAAAGTAAATCAGTAGTAGAGATTAACGGTTGTGGAAGCAAGTAATTAAAAGCGTCAAGCCTAGGGTATTCTCAGGAAATCAGACAAGCAGACAGTTCATTCAGCAAGGATCTAATTAAGCACAGTTCTAGAACTCAAAACACAGATATAGAATTAACCAAATTCCTTTGCGATAATTCTCTAAGTCTAAGTGCAGCAAACCAAACTTTCGTTTGCGAGAACTAACAGATTAAACTAGCATTAATCCCAAGTTTGATATGTTCACAATTATCCTAAACCAAACTTCCGTTTGCGCAAAGTTTAATTGCCCAATTTAATTAGTTCAGATTCCTAAACCCCACTTCCGTGACGTATTTAGCAACCTAAGATCTAGATTCTAATTGATCAGGTTAGAACTAGCTTTAAGCACAATTAAATTGAAGAACAGATATAGTTTGAATCCTTAACTGAATTTGAACAAGTCTAGCAAGTCATGAAATCCTATGTGAGAAACCCTAAACCTAACAAGGAATCTACTCAGACATAGATAATGAAAACATAATCATAGAATGAATAAATTGCATAAAAGAATAAGAGTAAAAGGGGTTCGAAATCTTCTCCAAATACAGATGAAGTAATAGGTTCAGATCAGCCCCAAAAGCTCTAAAAATCCTCTGCTCTTAATTATCAAAGCGTAAGTAAAATAAACACCAAAATCCTCTATATATAGGCCTAATCTCGGCTGGGGCTTCTGTGTAAATACTGGAACTATCTTGGGCTTCTTTGCAAATCTTCATATCTTCATTAAACCGACGCGTACGGCCCATCTCGCTAGTGTGTCGACCGATGCACAAGGTGTGTCGGTCGATGCATGATCAATAAATCGGACAGTGAGTTAAGCTCTCGGCCAAAACGTCCCAAAAGTCCCAAAATGCTCCAAATATCTCCAATTATCTCCAAACCTGATTAAACCTGTAAAAGACTCTAAACAAAGACAAAAGACACTAAAAACACATCTATATCATGGTCTAAAACTAGTAAAAACCATGATATATCAGAAACGAGTGTTATATTTCACCGAACAAACCCTCATCAACTCTTAGACCCCGAAATCGATGCCCTCCTCGACGGCTCTGACTCCGAGTCCGATAACATACCCGACGAAATTTGGGGTCATCTGATTAAAGGCCAGTTGAAGCTGAGCCAAAACCCATGAGATAATGCGAGGGATTGGAAAAAACAATCCGCATTTATCGAAATAGGTATAAGAGGCACATCAATAGCCCTCGACGACAGTTTCCGGCGACATCGCCGGAGATGGGATGATTATCTCCACCTCCGGTGGGATCCAGCACTTCGTCCGCAACTTCTGTATATGGTCCACGATCAAACTGGACGGCGGATGATGACCGAACGGTCCCGCCGCCGCGTTTGAACTCGCCCTGACTGCATCTTTCCGAACCATAATGGTCGGTGTACCGAGAATTTCTTTCTTTTAAAAAAAGAGGAAGGACAAAATCCCTAAAGAGAAGAGTTTCAGAATAACAGTAAAAGGAACAAGAGCAAGAGGCAAAAATGATAGAATGAGGGAAAAGAAGTTACCTTGTCGATTTGTAGTGCGAGCAGTAATGGGAATCGTGCTAGGTAACTTCCCCTTTTAAACTATCTCGTGCTCGAGATCCGTGGGATCTTTCGTATCCCGCAATCTCAACCGCTCAATTCGAAATTTGTAAATAATTACGAAAAGATCGAGACAGTTGGGATCCTTCGATTCCTTGCGATCTCGACCGTTGATATAAGATCTAAGAGCAGGGGTAAATGGCTGATAAGTTAGGTCACATCCGCACGAACCGAGGCCGATAAGATTTATCAAACTCAAGAGATCTCAGCCGTTAATGATCGACCAGACCAACGGTAGATCGAGTCACACTAGTTGTGACAACGAACGCGCCAAAAATAGGTTGATCTGATCCACGCGCCCAATCCCAGCCATCCGATCAGAACAAGATCTGCGAACGGGGCGAAAACGATCATTAGGGTTTCCCTAATATTCAAGACACGCGCGTGTCTTCCCGAGAATGTCCACCGCCCATTAACCTCGACTTCTCAAAATTAATGGGCTGGGGGGGGGGGGGGGGCTATTGTTGGTACTGGATTTCCCTCTAGGAAATCCATCCCATTAACAAATAAAACAAAGGCCCATAGTTATGAGCCCGCTCCAATATCATGACAGAGAGAGATTGACCGTTGTCCTCTGTTGGGCCTATACGATCGACTTCTTGACAAGGCCCAAGCAATGCCGAAGTGGGAAGCGATCGAGCCCGAGCTCGGCAGGAGAGGACGCGGAGATAGAGCAACCCGGTCTTCGTCAGTTCAACTGATCCACGCAAATCTCGGAGATCGTTATGACGGCGAGGCCAAAATATCGGAACAAGAAGATCAAAGTGGAGAGTATTTAAAGGAGAAGTGGCGATTCTTTCAAGACATTCCAAACCTAGCTAAGAACACTTCGACTAGATAGCTTGATCAACATTCTTTGTACTCTCTTTTTGATTGTGTTTGTTCTATCTCGACGATCAATCTCAATAAAGTCTTTGATTCATAGGAAATCTATACCATTTCTATATACAAAAGTCCAAATCCACGAATACAAATTCTTAGTGTGAATCCCAGATCTCACAACTGATATATAGTGAAAATCTAATTATTTCATTAAAGATGTTTTTGTCTTTCTAAAATAGACCAATTAGGGGCATACTAAATATTTTCTCATTTATTTTATTCAAAATATATTTATAATATTTTTATGTTATATATATATAATAAAATCTTACAGTTTTTAGCAGTGTTCGAAAACGCGCCGCCGAGGCCCGCTTAATCGCCGGCGATGCGCTCGGCGGCAGCCCACCGCCGGGATTTGTTCAAATCGGGCATTAATTCAGATCTGATTTTTTTTTACTTTGTTTTGAGTTTGGAATCCATAATTACATCACATATCTATCATAATTTGGTATAAATCAGCAAGAAAAACATTTAAGAAAAATGAAAAAACGACGGAATTAGAGCTTTTTCTTGTTCTGGAGTCATAGAGGAAGAAGATGAAGACAAGGGCATTTTAGTCACTTCGACCTTAATTAATAAAAAAGGGAAAATAAAAGAATTGGACGTACTTTGCGTCGTACCCGGGTACTTAGAAAGAGAGAGAAGGACGCAGACCACTATACCAACGTCATTTCTTGTTTTAAATGCGCATAATTAATATATATACTTGAATATAGATTTAAAAAACCTAAAACTAATCCCCGCGTAATCCCCGATTTTCTTACTAGGCGCTAGGCCCAGGCCGGCCGCCCGACTAGCGCCTAACGATTTTTCGAACCTTGGTTTTTAGTTATCAATTTTCTTTAAAAATATCTAATAAAATTCGTAATTATTATTAAAATTTATTATAAATTAATTTTAGTTACAACTTAATATATAAAAAAGTAAATAATGTGATATATATATATATATATTTAAATAATCATAATTAAAATATTAAAGCAAATAATAAATATAATTAAGTGACTCAATATCCAAATTATTTTAGAAATTATAAATCAAATTTAAGTAAGTATATACATAAAACAACACAATTCTTGTTTTAACATATTTCAAATTTTTAAAAGTGAATATTATAAAATGAATAACTTATTATTTAACTTTCAGTTTTAGTTGATAAAAATATTAAAATTAGTCAATATTTATATTGTTCGAATATACGATGAGTTAGATTATGATTGATGTTTTTATGATTTCAGTTTTTTGGTGGGTTGTTCCATTAAATTTACAATATATTTTGAACACTACATGAAAAAATTGAAAAACCAATTACCGAATTTTGATTATAAAAAATATTGAAAACGAATTTTGTCCACTGTAAGATGCGTTGGAAAGATGAATTAACTAATTTCAGTTATAGAAAATAAGCTTGAAATTTGAACCAAATCAAACAAGCCAAACAAAACAGAACCAATTTTTTTGGTTTTTGGTTTAGATTCGGTTATGAGTTCGGTTTGATTCGTTAGACTAGAAAAAACCGGTTTAGTAGTTAGTACGATTAATTCAGTTTTTTTTTTCCAAAAAAAACCAAAATCATATCAATTTGTACCAAACCAAATCGAATTTAACCAAAATTTTGAAATGAACTATCCGACTAACCGAAACTAAAACAAAATTTTACTAAAATTATCCGAATTTTAAAACAATTATAACCAAAATTTAAACAAAGTCCGAAAACTTTGGTTCAATTCGTCACACTTTTTACTAACCAAACTAACCGAAAACCAAACCGAATCAAAATTTTGTTATGTTCAATTCGGCTGAATTTTGTGATAATCAAACTAACTGAAACCCGATTTATCGATTCGAGTTACTTGATTTAACCAAAATTGCATGCGTAAGAGAAACAATAGATATGAACTTAAGCCAATGCTAATGGGCGGACTATTATATTTCAACTTTCATAAGTTTATAATTATATTTATATAAGATTTTAAATCTAATTATTAAAATATTAAAAACAAAAAATAAATTAATTATATGAACATATATTTTTCTATAAAAGATAAATATTTAAATCATGGTAATATTGATTATACTTATATCATATAACTTTTACAATGATTTATTTTTATTAAAAAACGTTATAAAAATTATTTATAAAATCATGATCTCACTCTGAATAGAATCTAAAACGCGAAATAATGACTAGAATCTCTTTATTTCCAAGATATAGCTTCTCCAAATAATACATAATTCTTTTTTTAAACCTAAATTATTGACTACCACTTTTTTTTTGTCAACAACAAAAGATGCATCCACTTCTCAGCTAGATACCCAAGGTGGAGAATCAGCATTAATATAAACAAAATAAGATGGCTGAATCCGTGCACCGCGTGCTAGTTTGTCCGCCTTTGTGTTGCTTGCTCGAGGGGTGTGAGTGATAACGAACCTTGTGAAGAATCTCTTGCGACTCTCATACTCATCTAGGTGTATCCTGAAGGCAGGCCATTCTGTGGGTGTAGACACAATCTTCACCAGCTCTGAACAGTCTGTTGTGAAAGTGTCATCTTGTTGGTTCCATCTCTTCATACTTTCCATTGTCCAAATAAGAGCTTCGAATTCTGCATGAAGTGGTGATAAGCTACATATAATATTTCTTACTCCCATCATGACATCTCTTCCTCCTTCGTAGGTACTGTACCAGCCTTGTCCTGAAAAACTATCTCCTGCTTTCCATGATCTATTGACTCCCACTTTATAGCTCAGATTACACAATTATAAATAAATTAGGTTGAATAGTTAAAATAATAAATTATTAAAATAATTAATTTGAAAAAAAAATTTGTAAAAGAAAAGATATTCGCACTTTCTAAGCGCAAATCAAAATTCTAGTCTATACTATTAAAACAAAACACTAATAAAACTAACATTGATTTCAGTGGAATATTACGACCTATGCCACTGACATTTAATGAAAATCTAATTATTCTATTAAGGGTATTTTTGTCCTTCTAAATTAGATCAATGTGTGGATCATGCTATATATTACACTAAGATATTCTATAATTTATATTTTTTTTTCAAAATATATTAATAATATATTAATATATTTTGTTTAAATATAACTACTTTTTTTTTAATTTTCATTTTTTAGAAACAAAGAATTATTTTTCTAGTAATTTTGAAATTTATTATAAATTAATTTAAATTACATATTGATCTATAAAAGAAAAAAAATGAAAAACCTATGATGTATATATATAAAAGCATAATTAAATTATTGAAAAAATGATAAATATAATTAAATGATTCAATACATCAATTATTTTAATAAATTATAAATTTATATTTAAAAATATAATATAAAACACAAATTAATGTATTTTAACATAATTAAACTTTTTAAAATGAATATTATAAAATAAATAAGTTATTTCTAATCAAATTTTAAATTTAAAAAATTAAAATTCTAAAATATTAGAATTAGATTGATATAATTTTAATCTGATAAAAATATTAAAAATAGTAAATATTTATAATATTTGAATATATGATGCGTTAAATTATTGTTGATATTTTTAGAGTTGCAGATTTTGGTGAGTTGTTCCATAAATTTTGGCAAATATTTAGACCACTACAAGACAGGTTGAAAAATAGATTAGCTAATTTTGAATATATAGATATTAAAAATGAATTTAAAACGAATTATGAAGATGTATTAACAATTTTAATTGATATATTTTTAATTTTATAAAAATATTTAAAATAGTCAACATTTATATTATTCGAATATATGATGATTGATGTTTTTATGATTGCATATTTTGGCGGATTGTTCCATCAAATTTGCAAAATATTTAGACCACTATAAGCCGGATTAAAAATAAATTAACCAATTTTGATTAAAAAGGTTAAAAACAAACTTTTCCCACTCAAAGATGGTTTAAAAAGATGTATTAACTAATTTTAATTATAGAAATATTAGAAATATAATTAAACCAATGCAAAACTTTAAAGGAACATATTATCATGTTTTCACTTTTATAAATCTGTAATTATATTTATATAAAATTATAAATTTAATGGTTAAAATATTAAAAACAAAAATAAATTCCAAAATTAAACATATGTTGTTCTATAAAAATATTTTAGATAAGCACAATACATATAAACTTATATCATATAATTTTTACAATGATTATTTATTTAAAAGTAAAATATTATAAAATTATTTCTAAATTCATGATTTTGCGTTACAATGGAATTAGAATTTAGAATGCGAAATCATAATTGAAATCTCTTTATTTCCAATATATAACTCCTCCCAAATGTTATACAATTCTTTTTTTTAAAACCTTAAATTATTAAATTGCGAGTTATAGCGCAAATTACATAATTATAAATGAAATTATGTTTCATAGTTAAAACTAAATTATTAACAAAACGTTTTTAAAAATAAAATTTTTATAAAGAAAATATTTTTGTATTTTTTAAATGTGGGTCAAAATCTAGTTTGGATTAATATCTGAAAGTGATAGTCAACCTTCTCCGATCACATTCTCCCTCCTTTAAACAAGAGACAATCGTACTTCACCGCTGACTATAAAACTAAGATTAAAAGAAAAGACAAATTGGAATTGGCACCGGTGGAGAATGAGGCGTCACTTGCCGGTCACCAGAACACACAAAAATGAAACAAAGAGAGAAGGCGAGGGTTATGTTTGTAATAAAACCCGATGGATTAAATACACGGATCAATACAATTTTATCTAAATAAAAAAGATAAAAAAGATTTTGGTTATCAAAAATATTTTAAATATTTAATAAATTATAATATTTCCATAGTTATTATAATTTCTATACTTCATTTAATATTTTAGTTTAACAATTTTTTTCATTAGTTCCACCATTTATTTTGCATGACTTTTTCCGCAATAATCTTATTAGTGTTAAGAAATTATAAATATATGTATATTATATTAACAAATATCTATAATGAACCGATTTTTCAATGACTGCACTATATAAAAGTAAGGTATTTGCCTTGTAGCATATGAGATACATATGAATAAGAGTTGATATTATTATCAAAGTCTTCTCTCTCGCTCATCTTGTTAGGTTTTTACCAAAGTTCTTTTTCTTTTATAAAACAATTTCATAACACGTTATCAGCACGATCGTCTCTCGATCCAGTCAAATACCAAAAAGCACTGCCTTCTCCGAACTGATCGTTATGGTAGGCTATGCCTTCACGATCATGATCACATGGTAGACTATGTCTCCTCATATCATATTTATGGAGTGGCAGGTTAAGCCTCCTCCTTATCGTTATGGTAGTCTATGCCTTCATGATCATGATCACATGGTAGACTATGTCTCCTCAGATCATATTTATGGAGTGGTAGGTTAAGCCTCCTCCTTATCGTTATGGTAGGCTATGCCTCCAAGATTTGATCACATGGTAGACTATGTCTCCTCAGATCATATTTATGGAGTGCTAGGTTAAGCCTTCTCCTTATCGTTATGGTAGGCTATGCCTTCACGATCATGATCATATGGTAGACTATGTCTCCTCAGATCATATTTATGGAGTGAAAAGTTATACTTCCTCCTTGAATTTATGGTAGGCGCTGCCTCCTCAATTATTTTAATTTTACTTTTTAATTATGCACTTAAATTCTGCATTTATATTTATGCTTTTAAATTACTGCATTTAAATTTACCTTATTTCTTTAAAATAAGATTAAAATTTAATAAAATGTTTAAATCATATAGAGATAATAATGCATTATATTCCCCTAAATCTCACCGAAACTTGATAAGTTTATGAGATATCTGTAGAAATGGATATCACATAGAAACTATGGATAAGAATAGCATTGAATATCTATGCATTACGTCTGAGAAAAAAATATGTATTGGAAGAGCTACCGATGTTAGCCTCCGGATTATATTGCACAAAAATAAACATTATTGAATCCTATGTTATAATAAACCAAGAGGTTTCCAATACCTTTCGAGTCTGGCATGAAAGGTTAGGACATCCAGGATCAGTAATGATGAGAAGAATTGTGCAAAATTATAGTGGTCACCCATTGAAAAACGAAAAGATTTTTCAATCGGGAGATATTCTATGTAATGCTTGTTCTCAAGGGAAACTCATCACTCGGCCATCACATTGGGAATGAATCCCCATTATTCTAAGAAAGAATACATGGAGATATATGTAGACATATCCATCCACCATGCGGTCCGTTTCGATATTATATGGTATTAGTTGACGCATCTAGTAGATGGTCACATGTGTGTGTTTTGACCACAAAAATATGGCTTTCGCAAGATTCAGTACCCAAATAATCAGGATGAGAGCACAATTCCCTGATTATCCCATTAAGAAAGTAAGACTTGATAACGCTGGTGAATTCACTTCACAAGCTTTCGATAATTATTGTATGTCAATGGGAATCGATGTTGAGCATCCAGTACCCCATGTGCATAAAGTTTAATAAAACGATTGCAATGGATTGCAAGACCACTGATATTGAGAACAAAACTCCCAATTTTTGTATGGGGACATGCTATATTGCATGCGGCCGCATTGGTCCAGATAAGACCAAGTGCATATAATAAATTTTACCCATTACAGTTGACATCTGGTCAAGAACCTAATATATCTCATCTCCGAGTCTTTGGATGTGCAGTTTATGTTCCTATAGCACCACCGCAAAGAACAAAAATGGGACCGCAACGGAGATTGGGGATACATGTTGGGTATTCATCACCAAGTATAAGGTATCTGGAACCACAAACCGGTGATATGTTTACAACACAGTTTGCTGATTACCATTTTAATGAAGATGAATTCCCCACGTTAGGGGGAGGATTGAGAGAATCACCAAAAGATATCACATGGTGTACAAAATCTTTGGCTTATCTTGATCCTCCTAATAATCAACGAGTTGGAATCTCAAAAAATTATACATTTACAAAGTATGGCAAATAAATTACCAGACGCATTGACAAATACAAAGAAGGTGACCAAATCATATATACCCGCTGCAAATGCTCCATCTAGAATTGAAATTCCAAAAGAACGAGGTGATGGAAGCATTGCTAATGAACCCAAAGTTCAGTTGAAAAGGGAAGGCCATTGGGCTCTAAAGATAAAATCCCCGAAAGAAAAAGAAGTTGGGAGAACAAAATGAAAAGTTTCAAGAGGAACCACATTATGAAAAATGTCTAGAAGACATTTGTGAAAAGGTTCATGAAGAGAAAAACCTCGAAGTCGAGCATGATGAAGAAAAGTGTGAGACTTCCATCAATTACGTCCATGACGGAAAAGTTCGGATTAGATATGAAATTGATGATGTAGATGTAACATTCTCCTTTTCTATCTCCAAAGACATTGATAATGATAATGATGATCCGGATCCAAGATGCATATCAGAGTGCCAGAAAAGGCCCGATTGGGAGAAATGGCAAGAAGCCATGAGAAATGAATTACTCTCCCTTAATAAAAGAAATGTTTTCGGACCAGTTGGTATTACAGCTGCAGATGTAATACTAGTTGGATGTAAATGGGTCTTTGTGAGAAAAAGAAATGAAAATAATGAAATCTCTAGATATAAAGCTCGACTTGTGGCACAAGGATTTTCTTAAAGACCGAGAATTGATTATGATGAAACATATTCCCCGGTAATGGATGCAATCACATTCATGTACTTAATGAGCCTAACAGCATCGAAAAATCTAGAAATGTACCTCATGGATGTTGTGACTGCATATCTATATGGATCACTAGATAGTGACATATATATGAAAATCCCAGAAGGATTTAAGATTACAGAAGGATCAAAGATTCCAGAAGAATCTGAGAAAAATTGTTCGGTCAAATTACAGCGATCACTTTACGGATTAAAACAATCCAGACGCATGTGGTATAATCGCTTAAGCGAATTTTTGTTGAAGAAAGGATTTACCAATAATACGATATGCTCTTGCTATTTATAAGGAAATCCTCATTAGGATTTGTGATCATTGCTGTTTATGTTGATGATCTGAACATTATTGGAACTCAAAAGGAAGTTGATGATGCAAGAACTCATATGAAAGAAGAGTTTGAAATGAAAGATCTTGTAAAGAATTTTTTTTTGTCTTGGGCTCCAAATAGAGCATTTCCAAGATGGTATATTTGTGCATCAATCAAATTACACCACAAGGGTGTTAAAACGTTCTAATATGGATAAAGCAAATCCTTTGAGTACTCCAATGGTCAATAGATCACTTAATATTGACAATGATCCATTTCGACCGTGTGAAGATAACGAGGAAATATTAGGTCCAGAAATACCTTATATGAGCGCTATATGTGCACTCATGTATCTTGCAAACTGTACCAGACCAGATATAGCATTTGCTACTAATCTACTTGCAAGATACAGTTCATCTCCTGCGCAGAGACATTGGACCGGGATAAAACATATCCTTCGATATCTCCGAGGTACGATTGACTTGGGATTATATTATCCTCGAAATTCTGCATTTGGTCTGGTTGGTTTTGCAGATGCATGATATTTATCTGATCCGCATAAAGCTCGATCGCAAACCGGATACGTTTTTAAAATGGGAGGAACTTCGATCTCGTGGCGTTCACAAAAGCAAACTCTAGTCGCCACTTCTTCAAATTATGTGGAGACGATTGCGCTTCATGAAGCATGTCGAGAATGTGTATGGTTGAGATCTAGGACTCATCATATACAAGAAGCCAGTGGAATAGTTACGAACAAAGAACCAACGATTGTATTTGAAGACAATTATGCATGTGTTGCTCAACTCAAAGAAGGCTATATCAAGAGCGACAGAACAAAGCATATTCCCCCAAGATTTTTCTCCTACATTCAAGAGCTCGAGAAAAATCAAGAAGTGGACATCCATTATATCCGCTCAAACGACAACGCCGCAGATCTATTCACGAAAGCGCTTCCTACTACAAACATATTCAAAGTATAGAAATGCGCCATTTGCGAGATTTGTGAAGAAAAGATCATCTCTATCTATCAGGGGGAGTTTACGTCACTGTACTCTTTTTTCCTTATCATGATTTTTATCCCACTGGGTTTTTTCATGATAAGGTTTTTAACGAGACACTACGTAACATAAAATAAATATTTAAGGGGGGAGTGTTAATATATTATAAATAAATATATTATATTAACAAATATCTACAATGAACCGAATTTCTAATGTCGGCTTACTGCACTATATAAAGGTAAGGCATTTGCCTTATAGCATATGAGATACACATGAATAAGAGTTGATATTATTATCAAAGTCTTCTCTCGCTCATCTTGTTAGGTTTTTACCCTTGTTCGAAAACGCGGCAATTAGAACCGCTTCCTCGCCAATTAAATGCTAGACGGTCACCGGCCGCCGGGACTTGTCCAACTCAGCCGAGTAATAAGAAAAAAAAATTCAAGTTTTATACAATTTTAGATTAGAAATCTATAGTTACATTATAGATCTATCATAACTGCTATATAACCAAAAGAAAAACATGTAAAACTGTCCAAATCGTGAAAAAATTGAAAAACGGCCGCCTAGGGTTTTCAGAGTTCGATATGTCAAGGTTGAAGACGAGGGTAAATTCGTCTTTTGCCATTTATTAAAAAAATCAAAAAAGTTAAAAATGGACCCACAGTACTTGAACTCGTGACCTGTTGAACTCATTAAGGACTCCTTCCCACCAGACCAACTTAATTTACTTGTACCTACTCTCCCACGCTTTTGTTGGACAGTCTCCTATTAATTTACTTGTACCAACGCTAATTTTTGGACAGTCTCCTATAGAGAGGAATAGAACAGAGTACAAGGGATAAGAAAGATACGATACTAACTGACCCGTGGCTACCTACCAACCCCTCGAGAAGCCCAAACTTGCTTCCTTATACGAACCCGACATTGCATGTATGTTGTTTGGTTGATCATCAAACGGGACAATGGAGCCAAGAGGTACTGAATGACCTGATTGAAAGTGACAACCACTCACTTATTCAGAAAATATACATCCCGTCATGGTCAAAAAAGGACCACAATATTTGGAGTTATAACCGAGATGGGAATTACATGGTCAAATCAAGCTATCACCTTGCCAATGCGTCATCAAGTGAGGAAATGAAACCTCCTTTAGCACATTCCCCCAATTTGGCGCAATTAGTGTGGAAAGTAAATGTAGGGCCAAAGATCAGACACTTTCTTTGGAGTCCACTACAAGAAAAACTATAAATAGCCACGACCCAGCCATGGATCGGCCGTGGCTATTTTTTTTCAGCCACGAAATAACATTTGTAGCTATCCGTGGAAAATTAGCCACAAATAGCCACAAAACAGCCATGGAGGAACATAGCCACAACTAAACACGATAATTTTCGTGGCTACGTAGCCACAACCTAGATTCGTAGCTAATTGTGGCAAATCTAGCCACAAATAGCCACGAAATGTCCGTGGAAGGAATTAGCCACGACCAGCCACAAAAATTTTCATGGCAATCTGTAGAGAATATAACCACGAATTGCGAAATAGCCACGGATAGCCACTATTTTATCAGTGACTATTCAAAACCCTAAACCCTAAATATACCCTAAAACCCTAAACTCTAAACCTTAAATTCTTAATCATAAACTATAAAATCAAATTACAAACCATTAATTATATATACATAAAACTATTATTTCAAATCTAATACCATAATATTCATATCCTAAATTAATTAAGGGAGATTTACTTATCTAGTATAAAGAGTAGGGTTATTACTAGACTAGTATTAATGTTTTGGCATTTTTTGGATTTTTTCGTGTTTATAGTACCCCTATACTCATTTGGAAGGAATTTTTTTTTTTTTACAGAATTGCCATTAATTATTTTTTCCATGTCAACCGAAAAATAAATATGTACGAAAATACCACCTTCCCTGAAAAATAGATTCGCAGATTATTTTTTAAAAATCCGCAAACATGTGTTGAAGATTTATTCGTGGAAATATATTGTGGAAAATTCGCAGCTAAGGCCACAACTTTATTCGCGGCAATCCGTGGCTTTGTAAGCCACGACTGCTTTCCTTGCTATTCGTGGCTATATAGCCACAAATTACCTTGTGGCTATCCGTGGAAGAGTAGCCACGGATTGCCACGATTGGCCGATATCCACGAGCTCATAGCCACGAATTTGTTTCGTTGTTATCCGTGACTATAGCCGAAATAGCCACGAATTAAGGCCCATAACCACAGATAAATCCGTGGATATTTACAGTTTTTCTTGTTGTGGTCTTCTCTCACGAGCACCGGCTACTAAAGACAACCTCAACTATAGACATATTCCTGTAGACCCCTATTTTTCACGATGTTGTGACCATGAAGAGACAACATATCATGTCCTATTCACATGTCTTTATGCTCAACACGTATGACATCATACTAGATTATTTTCGTCGAATTTGTTAAATGATTGCGATTGCTTGGAAGGCAGAATGTGGATACTTCTAAATATCTCGGTTGATAACAAAACATGGTATGAAGATAGAATACTTCCGCCCATGATTTTATGGCGACTCTGGAATAACAGAAATGAGCTACTATTTATTAGAGACATAAGTCCCACATTGCTAGTTGGAAGGGATTATTAGCAATATATAAGGGATATGGGCCACTCCACTTATAACCAATTGGTTTTAGGTTGGAAGCACATACACCTTAATATGGTATCAGATCCCGATCCATGCAGTCCAACCCGATCCGACCCAAAGTTGGTCCACCCATCGACAACCCAGGCCCAAAATTGGTGCCGTCGATCCAAGCCCGAATATTCCGAGATTAATGGTCAAAAAACCATTATCTCGAGGGGGCGTATTAGGGACATAAGTCCCACATTGGTAGTTGAAAGGGATCATTAGCAATATATAAGGGATATAGACCACTCCACTTATCACCAATTGGTTTTAGGTTCGACGTCCATAGATCTTAATACTATTTACCGCAAAGAACATTCCTGACTACGAAACATTCATGAGAACGAGATAAGACGTTACTGAATGGATATGGAGCCAACCACTTCATGAAGAGAACCATTTACACATGAATAGCTCAGGATCCAACACAACAAAATGAACGTCCGCGTAGAGGATGGGTCAAGTGAAACTATGATACATCTCATCACTCATGAGATCAAGATTCAAGACTAGGTTAGATTGTGAGAGATAGTTTTGGAATTTTTTGGAAGGTGGTATGGGAAAATTCGAGGGAAAACATTCACTGGAAGACGCAGAATTTTCGGCACTAGTATGGGCAATCCAATCTTGTTGGTCAATGGGTTATTCAAAATAGTATTTGAAAGTGACAACGCCATGGTCAACGTGGCTACCAATTCTGGATCGACAAATTTGAAGCTTAAACATTACGTGGATACAACTGATGCATGGAAACCAATGTTCACATCAATCTCGTCCAAACATCGCAACTGTACAAGCAATGTCTTTGCAGATACTCTAGCTAAAAAAGAAATAACTTCACCATATCAATGGATCTTGTTCCATAGGTGTCCTTACTTTCTCGCACATATTGTAATGTCTGATGTTTCGTATTAAAATCATTTCACTGGCAAAAAATAAACAGAGAAATGTTTGAGAAGCATTAACCGGTTCTTGTGTAAACAAGATTACATAATGACATGAGAAAAATATTATTTATTTATAGGAGGGAGTCGGCGCTAATGCCCGAGTTTTGTTCTAATTTGTAAATATTTAATGTATTTTTTAGTATTAATATTTTCATATGTTTTTTAATTTTTAATTTGTTTTTATGATCATAATAATTTACATGAGACAACATGCACTAATATGCTATTGTTATTATTTTAATTTGTATTATACATATTATGTTTACATTTTTTTGTTATCATTTTTCATGAGTCATCTGTTTTCTTTTTTTCTTTCTAAAATTAATTTTATTTCCTTTAGTATTTTTTATCATCCTTATATTCTTTTCAAACATTATTTTAAATATATTTATTTGTTATTTATACTTTTTCATTCATCCACGTTCTAGTATTACAAGAATATTTTAAATTTTTATTTATCATTTTAAATTTCGTTAATTTTATTGATTTGATTTATATTCTTATGCTCTTAAATTTTGTATAATATTTTTGTTTCTATTATCATTTTATCTACTTTTATCACATTTCTCTTTCTATTCTTGATAATTATAACTTTTTATTATATATTAAATATTTTTTGTTGTTCTATGATTTTTTGCTCCTATTTTTTAATTTTAATCATATTATTCTCATTTTAGTATTATAATTTAGAATTTTCAGTTGATTAAGATTTAGTTATCTTTTTTAATTAATTTATTGCACAAAATATGAAAGATGTATTTAAATCTAATGTAAATAAACTTAGTCTCCAGCGGATTTTTGTCCGCCCCAAAAATAAAATGGTTTAGTCCGTTGATGTGTACCATGTTTTACCCCTAAAACCTACTGTAAGTATACAACAGTCAGAGTAGTATATTAAGGGATTGAATCCACATTTAAATGACGAACTCTTGACTTCTTATCAGGACCTAATTTTCGCTAGACTAAAAGGGAGTTTGGTTTTTATGGAAATAACTAAGGATGCGATAATCAAAGGTAAATAGTGGTTTGTAAGCAATAAAAACGAAGTGGTTGGTCGTCGGAGATTTTTAAAGGGATCATGGGCGACATCTATTTATAATTATACCTAGAGTTCAGAGACTTAGTCTACTATGGTTTTAGAACTCGAAATACGGAATTATGCCTAACTGATTCTCATAGCATTAAACACATAATCTCTTCAACTCGACCAGTCAACTCTCGCAGCTGGCCACGAGGAAGATAGCTACAATACTTATGTAAATCTATTAGTCCTATGATCAGCTTCAAGGTGGTCAGTCTCTATTCATACATTTAACATAAGACAATAATTGAAAACCATATAAATTACGAAACTTAATTCTAGAAATCGGCCATAAGGGCCTTACCCATGATTAACCCTATCAAAATATTCCCCTAAAAACCCAAAAAGATAACTACTCAGATTTCCAATTTCCAAATACAATCCTTAATAAACGCTTGCATTAATTAAATAAATAAAATAATTTTTTAGGTTAGGTTTAAGATCTTAGCTTAGAAAATCCCAGAGCTAGATATCTAGAATCCCTAAAGACTAAAAAACTAGAAAGAAAACTAAAAACTACTTAGAAACTTTTGTAGAGAATATGAGAGGTGATGATTTGAGAAGATGGGGGTGCATGCCCTTAAATAGATGCTTGAGAGGAGGGGTTTCTTCTCTCATTTTTGATGTGAGACTTTGCTCTCTCTATTTGGTGGGCTTAAGTTGGCAAAAAAACCCAAAGGTGGGTTTAAGTCGGTGGACTTCCTGGCCTTGGCTCCGAACCTCCTGGTCGTGGCCAGGAAGCCCTTCCCCGCGGTCTGGGAGGCTGAGGTCGCAGCCAAGGGACAATTCTGCTGTTCATCGGGCCATCTTGCTCATAACAGCTCTTGAGATTTAATCGTTGGATTCCTCCAACAAGTTGCTATGTGTTGATGGTAGATCCCTCTACCTTGTATCCAAATTTGAGCTTTATCTAACGGTGAGAAGTCCTCCATTTGGTGTGGAACTTCTGAACATAAAGCATCAGTATCAAAATGTGGATATTCTGCTTGTTTCGCCCTCTTTTCCTGAAAAGTCACATTAACTACAAAATGTAGAAATTACTTGAAACCATTAGATAGCACGTTAGAATACCAATAAAAGTATATAAATGATAGTTAAAATGGTGTAAAAAACGGGTTATACCAACTCCCCCAGACTTAAAGCTTTGTTTGTCCTCAAACAAAATATATATCTAAGTTAGGAAAGAAGTTTGAAAAGTGAGGTTTTATTTCGGTGATATCACAAAAGCTCAGTGCCCGTCCTTCTAAACCATAACAATGGATATGCATCATTCTAAATCCAGTCTATAAAATTCTCACCAAAGCCTTGCAACACTAGTCAATAATGACATCATATAGTATTAAAACTATCTAGACTCCAAATCAGGTCAAGTAGCTCTGTACATTCATTAATGGTTGTATGTGAATTTCTCATCAAAAGAGTTAACCATGACTAACGAGGCTAGGTATTAAAAGGCATTTTACCGGTGAGGCTAAAAGTGTTTCGGGTTACCGTTGTTCTAGAGGATGCTAGATATCGTGAAAAACAGGAAGAGAGAATGGAACTAATGATGTCCACAGCCCTCAGTAACTATTGCACAAGTCATTTACTCGTTCCTCCTTGTAGTTTCTTCATATTTCTTCCCTCAGACTTAGATATGTCTGCGGTGTCTTTTATAGAAACGGTTCCGGGACTTCTTTGTGATCGAACCATTGCTTGCTTTGGTTTTATTTTTGTTACTCATGACTCTTATTAGATTTTATTTCCTTTCCCTTCCTTTATTCACGTTTTTTGGAAGGGGAAACGCCTTATAGTGATAGAGCCATGAGAAAAACGAATTTTACTATATTTATGAGATGATGAAGGCAAAGCAAAGCTCCTTTTTGTTGTTTCGTCTTTCCTACTCCAATGTCTTCAGTGCCTCTGTCTTCAGTGACTGAGAAATGCGTCGTTCCTCTCTCTCCAACGTTTTTGCACATATCTGTATATCAATAAACAAGAGAGAATGCATGAGGTTCAAAAAGATTGTTAAGTTTTGGGTAGTGAACTAACTAAAGATGAGCTGGCCATTCATGGAAAACAGAGAGTGGTGAAAAAGTGAATGATGTAGAATGATGAAAAGGTGAAAGATGTCCTGAATGTCTAGTTCGTCGTCAAGCCTAAAAATTAAGATGAGAAATAATTAAGATCAGATTAGGTTATATATTATAGAGCTAGCATATCCTTCAGAGGAAATCTCTATAGAGTGAATCCCTCAAGCTGATGTCGTAGAAACAGAACTCTAGCTACCGTCTAATCTAGTATTGAATCTTGAAATAGCTGTCAAGGAATAGTGTAGAAGCACACATGTTGTAATAGTCATAGTTTTGTGTCCTCAATCTACTCAAATCCAAAACAATATATAATCATAAGTAGTTTTCGAAAACACACTCGATAATAAAACGAAAAGGCAAAAAACTGGATAAATATCCTCCCCCAGACTTAAATCACACTGTCCTCAGTGGGAAATAGTGGTGAGAGGATGGATTAGACTCGATAAAATCAAAATAAAAGATAAAAATGGAAATAAAAAGATGAGGGTCAGAATGAATGAACCGTAGAGATGATGGGAGGGACGGGTGTGGCAATGTATAACCGTTTAGCTCGTCTAGCTCGGTGTCAGAGATAGGTCAATTAGTCTGACCCGTCCTTTCGAGGTAGTAGAGTACACGGTCGACTATCCGGTCTGTCTAACAACGGCGCGACGCAAGTCTGCAAGCGCAGGTGAACTAGGATCAGGAGATGCGGTGGGCATCGGTCTAGGTGGAACTGATACTCTCTGGGCCGCTGCCTGTCTATGGGCCCGAAGATGAGAAACTCTCCAATGGTGTGCGGAATTTGGGAGATATCTGACTCGAACTCCATCTCATTTGGAATCCACTGCAGGAGTCTGTCTCGCCGCCTCGGGAGGGTCTGGGATGGTAACAGAACAACTCGGCTGACCCCTACTCCTGCGAAGTACTTGTAACCAAATCTGTCAGGGTCTGTCCATGCTCCACAAAATGTAGTGTCTCTAGATAATTGTGATAAGTCATACCAGCCATCAGGAACTGGTATCTCTTTGGTAAGGTCTACTCCGACGGCTTGTAGGATATAAGTGATGATGCCTCCGTAAGTGGTGGAAATGGTGGTGTAGCGGGAAGCAGCGACATCATGCTTAACCTCAACTAATCTCCAATCAAGGACACTAGAAAGACAAGCAGGTCTAAAGTCTAGTTCGAAAGAAGAGTGAAGGATCATAAGCTCAGGCGCTAGGACGCCGGCTTGAACGGTCCTGGAGAAGAGTGAATTCACCAGAAGGTGATGCACTAGACGGACAGCTGGATGAGTTAGAAGGCTGGACTTAGATCTCCTGAGATCATAGTCACCTTGGCCCATAATGAGCCATAATGAAGTGTCGGGCTCATCCGTGATGGTGGTCTTGTGATGGTACTCCAGTCTAAGAGTGTTGCAAAGCTGTGGAATAGAGAGTGCATATGCATTGCCTCTAATAGAGAAAAAGAGGATACCGTCTTAATATTAAGAGTGTCTCCCTCGTGTGTAGAAGAGTGTGACATATGCTAGGAACTCCCGGAATAGGTCCGTGTAGGCCGGCTGGTGTAGCATTGTGAAATCTTGAAACATGAGAGCTTCCAAGTACCAAAGTACATCCTCGGTAATGCCAAGAGCATCAAGAGTGGTGTAGTCAATCCGTAAGGTCAGCTTGATCGTGAGTCTTCGTAGATGGTTCAGAATGCGCTTCCCAACAAAGCGGACTGCTGCTCGTTGAGCTGGTAGTGGTGGCGGCGTCGGCTCGCATGGAGATGATGGGACACGACTGGGTATCGAGCGGGGCTCCTCAGAGCTCACTGATAGAAAACGTCAATTTGGTCATCATCTGGTAATGGGGAATCATCACCCTCGCGAGAAGATTCGCCTCACTCAACTAGGGTACTCTTCTTGGAACGGATTTGGTGCATGCATGAATGGTCCATAATCTACAACAAAGTAGAATCTGGGGAATAGATGTGAATATGGTGCAAAGAGAGGTTTCAAAGTGCTAAGATACATGCCACTAGTACCTAGAAACTCAATCCTAATACATATGAATTGTCTAAGTGAATAAATTAGCATGGTGATAGTTCAAGTTCAATTTTCGTATCCAAAGATGCATCACATAAGAGATTGTCCAAAAACTCATTTTCAATGATAATTCTTATGCTAAACCACTTACTATGGTATATCTATCACTAAATGCATCAAAGATAGCGAATTTATGCAATGACAATGTCCAAATTCGTTTTTTCAAGAGAGGTGAAAATTTCAAAATCCAAAAATCTCAATTCCATGTCAAATAAGCCAAAGTTTTGCTTCCTAAACAACCTATTAGCTCAATAATAAACTATTCAGTATTTCCTAGCCATTCTAGAGTTTTATGAGTGCAAATATATAAATTCTCAAAATTGGGTTCTCTTGAAAAAAATTTGGGATTTAAAGACATACCTTGATTCAGACGGTGAAAGAGATGTAGATATGAAATTCTCTTTGAAAATTGTTGAGAAAAGCCAAGAGATTTTTGTAAAGGTCAAGTTTTGAAAATCTAGGTTTTTTTTCCTCAAAAGTCTCCAATCTCTTTGGGAGAGATAGAGCTTTGGGAAAGTCTCCAGTCTCCAATCTCCAAGTTTTGATCTTTAGAAAAATCACTTTGGTTTATGAAAATGTACTTTTATGCCAAAAATGAGTTTTTATATTATTTTAAAAAACTTTTTAGAACTTACCTTGTTTCGGACTGCAAAACCAGTTAATTTTCATTAGCGGTTCGGGTTTTGGTCGGATCATACCTTAGGATGTCGCAGAATAGAACATATTGGGCATGGCTAGGAAGATTGGGCTCATAGACGGAGGAGGGTCGGCCGTGGCTTCAGGACGCGCGGTCACAGAGAAGATAGTGTCGGCCTTGAGATGGCCTCGCATGGTCGTGGGCGGAGATGGATGGGCCGTGGGTCTGCCATGCGTGGTCGCGGGCAAATGCTGGTCGGCCGCGAGTTCGAGCTGCTTGGTCGAGGCCAAGCGTTTCTCGTCTTGGGCTAAGTTTCAGGCTGAGGTAAATCGGCCGGGACGGTTGGGACGTCCGAATCTTCAAGCCGGTTGGTTGCAGCTGTTGAAACTTGGCTTTGATCAGGTCTCTTCACCTTTCTTCTTTTTGTATTTTTCTGATTTTCTAATTTTTTTTGTTATTATATTTTTATAAAACTGAAAACTAAGAGAAAAACGGTTAAATGCATAAGATATATAAAATAAAAAACTATAGATATATAAAATAAAAGAAAAACTACTACTACCAAATGGTTTTCCTCCCATCAAGTGCATTTGTTTAACGTCATTAGTTCGATGTTTATAATGACTTAGGCGTGAAAAACGAAAGTCTCAGGAACATTTGTTCCTAAAACTTTCTCATCCTTGTCATGGTTTTCACCAATTCCTACAACAAGAATCTTATCTCTGAGAATCTCTTTTTTTAGGAGAATAAGTTTAGTGGCATCAACCATTTCTTTGATCCGTTCCTTGCTAGCATCACTTAGCGTCACAAGAACTATGATTTTGATTTTAGAAAATGATTTTGCCAGTGGCAAAGGTTGAAAACCTGGGGTAAGGTTGTCCTTGTCTTTTGACTTCTCCTTTTCCTTTGGGAATGAAAGTTTCACCTTGAAAATGTCCTTCGGGTTTAGATCATCAATTGGAACAGTTTGATAGAAATTCCTTTAGTTCACATTTAGAAATACCGCATTATGGTTTGCATGATCAATGACATCACCGACAGTAGCAAGGAATGGACTTCCTAGGATTAGCGGTCTTTCCTTATCATGATCCATCTCAAGAAATTGAAAGTCAGTTGGAACTATCTTATTGCCAACGAAAAGTTGGAGATCATTAATAGCTCATTCTGTTTTATTTTGAGACGAAACTCCAAATACCAAGTTCATAGTAGATGGGATTAATGTTTGAATTCCCAAATTTTCAGCAAATACTTTCGACATGATGTTGACATTAGCCCAAAGTCACACAAACAGTCTTTAAATTCGATACCAGTGATCGAACAAGTAAAAGTGAAACGGCCAGGATTTTTCACCTTCTTAAGTCTTGAAGAGTTAGACGTTTATGGAGGGGAATGAAAGTAGGCATTGCGCCTGGAATAGTTTTGACTTCCTCCTTAGCAATCGCAGTTGAGGTCGCATTACAATATCCTTTCGTTGTTTTCTACCTTTCCAGGTAGGACTCCGGCTTATCTTTTCATAGTCTCAGCAGTTTGAGTGACTTTCATGTCTAACTTCTTGGTATGGGTATTGAGTGATTAAAATTTCCCATTCAAGTTAGTATATATACCGTCTATTCTCGAGTTGAACTCCTTGGACATCTTTTGTTGCTCTGTGATGAGTTGTTACATCATTATCTCGAGCTTGTCTTCTCTTGAGACGTCAGTGGGTTCTGGTGGATCAGAAGTTTGCACGTTCAAAAGCGCATAATGAGAGTTATAAGGATCTCTCAATTGAAAGTTACCATTCCCTCCAAAGTTCCCGTTCTGGAAACGATTTTGGAAATGTTTGGGCTGAGGATATAATTGATCTCATGGATTTTCCATGTTAGGAAAAGAGATTCATGTTCTTGAAGTTGTTGCTGAATCTATTTCTGAAGTTGCGGTTCGGATATAGACCTTAGGCTCAAACATAGTTGACTTCTTCTTCAGGATATAATGATCCGTCTTCATCGAATTCTACTAGATGGTCTAATATTGATAGCTTCGCATAAGTTCACCGGTCGTTTTTGTGTCTTTAGCAGCTTGGCCATCATTTGTTTAAGTTACTTGATTTCTTTCCTCTCGGGACTAATAGAATGTTCAGTTCTATCGAAATCGGGACAGTTATTGCTATTACTAACGGAAAGATTCTCGATAAGAGAACGTCCTTGAGCAACAATTTTCGTTGTGAAATCACCATTACCCGCAGTGTCAAAGTTGGTATTTAGGTTGTAAACCCCTATAGAATGTGTTTAACAAACTAGGACCAGAGAAGCCATGGTGGGGACAATCGCGTTCATAATCTTTGAATCGCTCCCATGCTTCATAGAAAGATTCAACGGGACTTGCTTAAAGATTTGAATATTTTTTCTCAACAAGTTCGATCTAGACTTAGTGTATAAATGATTTAAAAATGCAGATTTTTATTCATTCCAACAAGTAATAGATCCATCATGCATAAATTTCAACCATCTAAGAGATTTATCAGTAAGTGAGAAGGGAAAAACTTACATTTTAAGTAATCTGGGGGAATTCGGTTGGTGCGGGTGGTACTGCAAAGTTTTTCGAAAATTTTCATGTGCTCCATGGTTGGTTCAACCGTGGCTATACTGTAAAATTCTACTAATGAACAATTACTAACATAGTTTACAACTCTAACGCCGATGGAGATAATGGAGGCTCAAGTGATGGAACGAACAAAACAGGTGAGATGAGAATGGTCGGACACATGGATCACTACCATCTACGGAAATAACGGAAGGACTTCAACCTGATAAGTTCGGTGGAACTAATTTCAAATAAAATCACCAAAGGAAGCACTTCTTTTTCATACTTTGGGTTTGACTAAGGATCTTTCTGAGATCGAACCAATGTTACATGTGGCTATTAAAGATCCACGTGATCTAGCTAGCATTGATGCGTGGAAGCATTCTGACTTTTTATCCAAAGGTTACATTAAAAAAAACCTAGTGGACCAAATGTTCGATGTGTATAGTGAAGTCAAAACTTCCAAATATCTGTGGGATGCTTTGGAAAAGAAGTACAAATTGTATAATGTAGCTCTGGAAAATTCAACACACATAAATTTCTTAACTTTGAGATGGTGGGCCCACGACCCAGCATAGAACAAGTGCATGAGCTGCAATTGATCTTTTAAGAGATCCCTAGTGAACGCATGAAACTCTGTTAGACATTTACAATGAAATCTGCGAGACTTTAAGAATATCTTGCTTACAAGCAAAATGCCCTAAATTTGGTGAATTTAGTGACCATGTTGCAAAATTAGTCACTGAAACGTGACAACAGTGGTCAAGTTCATACTCTTGATGAGAATATAGGAAAAAGGCAAAGGCACACCAATAAATCATTAGGGTGCACCAAACAAATTTCCTCCTCAAGCCACCATGTGCTTCAAGAGACAAGCTCAACTCTAATGAAGAAAAAATTCATTGGGAAGTGTAGCAAGGTTGGAAAAAAAAATCTTCAGTGTCGCAACAAGGCTAAGGGACAAAATTAAGCAAACCTGACTGAAGCTGACATGTGTGCAGTGATCACAAAAGCTAACATGGTGGAAGAAAACCCCAAACAGTCGCGGTACGAGATATGTGCCATAACACACATTTTCACTGATATAGATATGTTCATTACCTATCAGAAGTGCAAATGTGATGACCAATTGATGATGGAAAACATGTCCTGTTCTAAGATTGCAGGTACTAGAAAAGTAGTATTGAAGATGACTTTAGGAATGGAGGTCACTCTCACTAATGTGAAGCATGTTCCATACACGAGGAAAAATCTAATCTATGGTACTCTGATGAGCGAGCAAGGATTTGCAGTCGATTTCGAGTCCAACCAGCTGATTCTAAGAAGAATTGTGCTTTTATCGAAAAAGGTTTTGTTAATTCAGGATTGATGAAAATGTGTGCTTCCTTTTGATCCTAGAAAACGTCTGAAAAAAACCAATGACAATCCTTAAGAAAATGACGTACATGCTTCCAATGTTTCAATGAAAAAGAATCCAATTGCTTATATCGTTGAGTCTTCTAATATTTAACATGAAAGATTAGGACATGTAAATTATAAGTTTATACAAAAACTGATGAATTTGAACCTGATCCCAAAATCAAAAATTAGCAAAGACAAATGTGAATTTTTTTCCAAGCAAAACTCACGATAGACCATCAACTCATACTGAAAGAACAACCGAACCTCTATGTTTGCTACACAAAGATTTGTGCGACTTGAATTATGTACAATATAGAGGTGGTAAATAGTATTTGTGACTTTCATAGACGATTCTACAAGATAATGTTACATATACAGTACCAACTACATAGTAAAGACAAAGAATTGGAAAAATTCAAAGTTGAAAACAATTGGAAAAGACTATCATAATAGTCATAAGTGATAGAGGAAGTGAACGATGGACCATTGATGTAAGCTCCAAGGATTTGAAGCCACAACGAACCGGATAGAGGTGCAAAGGCTGGACTGAAGTCTCTCTTCTTTGAACCACGAACAAGATAAAGCGATGGAGCACGAGCAGCTGGACTGAAGTCACTCTCTGCTGATGCTAGTAGATGAATCGATGAGAACCTGTAACAGGAACTGATTTGGTCTTGAGCTGCAAGGGGAATCCTCACAAGACAACTCACGCCCGTTTGAACAAAACAAGTAGCTAGGTTTTTCTTTGATTAAACGTGACTGAAAAATACAAGGAGTTTGGCTAATAAAGCCTTAGTTTTCGAAACCCTAGGAAAAAAAGAGAATGGGCCTTAAGGCCTTACAAGAATTAAAACATAAAAATAAAGACAAGTAAAAGCCCCTTAGGCGTGTGGGATGATCTTGGCTTCATGGGCCGTACGTTCTGTCTGATGAAACGGGCCGCGGGTTACCTCATTAAAAACCTTACAAGGAAAACCCAGTGGGATAAAACCTTGCAAGGGAAAAAGAGTATAACCTTTGGTCCACAGAGACAACACGGGCTAAGGATCAACGGCTCCTATGGTGAAGATCACTGATGCGTCGTCGATCCTAAGTAATGGCCAGACAGACGATCCTGGTGTGAACGGATGGTCGTGGTCGTAATCGGTCGTCTCGCACATCCTTCGGGCTAGCTGGTTTAAGACGGGCTGATCATGATCCAAATAGTCCAAGTGCTTCATGATGTCGTCTATGCTGCTCCTGGTGATCAGATGCTCCATGGCTCGGTTGAATTTCTCCGTGAGTCTCTTACGGCCGGCTCGGGTCCGGGGTGCGCTCACCATGGTTGGGAATGGTTCACATTGGTCGGTCTGGTCAGGTTCGGTCGAAACGATGTCCTCATCATTCCCACCCTCTTGAGAAGGTTCTGTCTCCAGAACTGCATCACCTGCACAAAAAGGAGATAAATCAGAAACATTAAAGCTCGATGAAATGTTCATCTCACCTGAAAGTTCAAGTTTGTAGGTGTTGTCGTTGATCTTCTCCAGGACTCTGAACGGGCCGCCTCCTCGTGGTGAAAGCTTTGATTTTCGTTGGTTTGGGAACCTCTCGGGTCGCATGTGTAACCATACCCAATCTCCGGGCTTGAAGGTGATCTCCTTCCTCTTCTTATCGGCTTGTCGTTTCTATTGGGCCGTCTTCTACTCCAGATTGTCCTTGACCTTCTGGTGTAGCTTCTTGATGACCTCAGCCTTGCGTTCTCCATCTTGGTTGGCGAACTCCAGTGGCGGTAATGGCTTGAGATTTATGGGCGTCTCTGGCTTAAATCCATACACAATCTCAAAAGGTGAAAGCTTAGTAGCAGAGTGGTTAGCATTATTTTAAGCGAATTCAACGTACGTAATACAATCTAACCAGTTACTTAAGTTTTTACCGACTTTGGCCCGTAAGAGAGCTGATAGTGTGCGGTTGACGACCTCGGTCTGGACGTCTGTCTACGGATGAAAAGTCGTAGAGAACAGCAGCTTAGTCCCGAGTTTCCTCCAGAGCGTCCTCGAGAAGTGGCTCAGATAAAATGGTCCGGGGTAGGCCGTGTAGTCGCACTACTTCTCGGAAGAATAGGTCGGCCGTCTGAGTCACGTCATTCATCTTGGCGCATGGTATGAAATGGGCCATCTTTGAGAATCGGTCGACCACCACAAATATAGAATCCTTGTGCCTGATCTTAGGTAAACCTAACACGAAATCCATAGAAATATCTACCCAAGGCATGTTAGGAATCGGTAAGGGCATATAAAGACCGTAAGGATGTGACCTGGACTTTGTTTTTAGGCATGTGATGCACTTAGAACAGAAACGCTCCACGTCTCTTTTCAAGTGCGGCCAGAAGAAGTGGTCGGATAGAACGCTCATAGTCTTATCCACGCCAAAGTATCCCATCAAACCGCCACCATGGGATTCACGGATTAATAGGTCTCGCATCGATCCTTGTGGAATACATAATCGCCGGTCTCGGAAAAGGAAGCTGTCGTGCAAGTAGAATGGTCCTTTAGCTACTTTACTGCATTCCTGAAAAATCGCACCAAAATCAGGGTCAGCGTCGTAATGTTCTTTAAGTTGCTCAAACCCCAAAACTTTGGCCTCCATGGTGCTGATCAATGTGTATCTCCGGGATAGGGCGTCGGCCACGATGTTCTCCTTTCCCTTCTTGTACTTGATGATGTATGGAAATGTCTCCACGAACTCGAGCCATTTTGCATGTCTCCTCTTAAGCGTCGTCTGTCCCCTCAGATGCTTTAACGTCTCATGATCGGTGTGGATCACGAACTCCTAGGCCAGAAGATAGTGCTGCCACGTCTCCAATGACCTCACCAAGGCGTACAGCTCCTTATCGTAGGTCGGATAGTTGAGTGTGGCTCCGTTGAGTTTCTCGCTGAAGTAGGCCACTGGTCGTCCTCCCTGTGTGAGTACAGCTCCGATCCCTAAACCTGAAGCATCACATTCAATCTCGAAAGTCTTGTCAAAGTTAGGCAAAACAAGAGTGGGAGCGTTAGTCAAAAGATCCTTGAGCTTCTGGAATGCGTTCTCCTGCGCGGGTCCCTATTTGAACGAAACGTCTTTCTTGATCACGGACATGAAAGCTTCGGACATGGCTACAGTGCTGAAATCCTTGACGAACCTCCGGTAGAAATAATCCAATCCATGAAAGCTTCGGACATGGCCAATGCTGGTCGTTGTTGGCCATTCCTGGATAGCCTTTACCTTCTCTTGGTCCACCCGTAGTCCCTGCGAGCTCACAACAAAGCCTAGGAAAACAAGTTGATCAGTGCAGAATGTGCACTTTTTGAGGTTCGCATAAAGGCCTTCTTGACGAAGAGTCTCTATTACTTGCTCAAGGTGCACGAGGTGGTCGGAGAAACACTTACTGTAAATGAGAATATCATCAAAGTAAACGACCACAAAATTACTGATGTAGGCTCGTAAGACTTGGTTCATGAGCCTCATGAAGGTGCTTGGAGCATTTGTAAGACCGAACGGCATGACGAGCCATTCATATAGTCCCTGCTTGGTTTTAAATGCTGTCTTCCATTAGTCTCGTTCTTTCATTCTTACCTGATGGTAGCCGCTCCGTATATCGATCTTAGAAAAGACAGATGCTCTGTGCAGCTCGTCCAACATACCGTCTAGACGTGGTATCGGGTGCCGGTACTTGATGGTGATGTTGTTGATCGCTCTGCAGTCGACACACATCCTCCAGGATCCGTCTTTCTTCGGTACTAACAAGACGGGAACGGCACAGGGGCTGAGACACTCGCGGATATAGCCCTTGGACATGAGGTCCTGAATCTGCTTTTCTAACTCCTTAGACTCCGTCAGGTTCATTCGGTACGCCGGTCGGTTTGGTAGAGCGGCTCCAGGTACGAGATCGATCTGGTGTTCAATGCCTTGGATGGGTGGTAAACCGGCTGGGATATCCTCCGGGAACACGTCCTTAAACCTGTCCAACAAAGAAACCACTTATCTGGGCAGCTCTATGTCGTTAGAACACGAGTGTAATGCCTCCTTAAAGATCATCAGTAGCACTTGTGTGTTTTGGCTAATAGCCTTGGATACGGAACTTGAAGTAATAAGAAGTTTGGTTTTACTGATCTTGCTGTCCTTGGCTAGTTTTAACTGCATCTCGTGGACCTCCAGTGGTGTAAGCGGGGCGAGCTGGTACTTGCGCTTATCATGGCTGAATGAGTAGTGGTTGGTGCGCCCGTTGTGCATCGCCTCTTTATCAAACTGCCATGGCCGGCCTAGAAGTAAATGTCCAACTTGCATGGGCACGACATCGCACACCACTTGGTCTTTGTACTTGCCAATGCTGAACGAAACGGTGACTTGATCGGCGATCCATATCTCTGTATCGTCGTTGAGCCATATAAGCCGGTACGGTCGCGGATGCTTTGAGACTTGAAGACCGAGCTTGTCGACCATGTATTTGCTTGCTACGTTGGCACACGATCCTCCGTCGATGATAAGGCTGCAGACCTTGTTGTTCACCGTGCACCGGGTATGAAAGATGTTCTCCCGTTGGACCGCCTCGGAATCTACTAAGGCGCTGAGAGCTATCCGTATCACCAACATCTCTCCGGTATCTGGAAATTCAATGGGCGTTCTCGGGTCGGTCATCTCTTCTTCCTCTTCCTGCTCGTCTTGCGACTCATACTCGCCAGCCTCCGTAAGGATCATTACTCGTCGGTTCAGACATTCTCGGGCCATATGACCTTTTCCTTGACACTTAAAACATGTAATATCTCTAGCTCGAGAGGTACTAGGAAACTTACCTGCTTCTGGGCGGTTGAACTTGGTAGCCTCGGTGTTCGGCTTTTTGAACCGTGACTTAACCTCAACGGCTTTTCCTTTATCAACGGCTCTAAGTGCGGGTGGCGTCCATGTGGAACTGCTTCGTGCTCGGTTCGTCGTCGCCGCCTTCCGCTTGTTGTGCTGTTCCACCTGGATACTCATGTGTAGTAGCTCAGACATATCATGGTATGGTTGGAGCTCGACCTTCCGGGCAATGCGGTCATGTAGTCCGTCAATGAACTGAGCCATGAGGGTCTCCTCCGAGTCGTCTAACTCGAGCCGGTTTCGTAGTTGCTCGAACTCCTCAAAGTATTCTTCTACGAACTTACTTCCCTGCACCAACTTACAAAATCTCTTCTAGAAGTCTCTATGAAAGTGTGGAGGTACGTACCTTCGCCTTAAGTTGTATTTCAAGTCGGCCCACGTGGTGATCTGATCGTGGCGGTGTCGTCTACGTTTGGAAACATCTCGATCCCACCAAGACAAGGCGTGGTCCGTGAACTAGGCGCTGCCAACGCTACTTTTCTACGGTCATTGTAGGCGTAGTAGTCGAATATATGCTCCATGCGTCGTTTCCATTCGAGATAGGCTTCAGGGTCGACTTTACCTGCAAAAGTAGGAGGTTTTAGTTTCACGTCGTTGAAATTAGGACGTTGTACCTCATTGTCGCGTATGCGACCGCGATGGTTCGGATCGCGTCGGTCGTTGGGTCGGTGATTTCTGTCGTGCTGATCATCCTCGAGATCGGGCATCTCCTCGTCCGTGTCGTCCAGGTATAAACCATGGTCGTGCTGTCCGTGTTGCGCTCGTCCGGGTCGAACATGCTGCTTTGGTCGTCGTTGTTGGTTGACCGGTCGTTCAAGACGGTCGAGTCGAACGCCGATCGCTTGTATTGCGGTCAGGAGCTGCGTCAGGTCGGGCGGTGCGGCTTGGTGGTTGTGTTCTTCGGCCATACTCGATATCCTGCACACTTAGCACACGATAACGCACACAAGGAAAAAAAATTAAAAAAATAAAAGAAACTAAAAAAAATCACACTCGCACAACACAAGAAGGAAAGATGCAAACTAATTAGTGAATTTCTTTTATATATATATATATATATAATAAGTAAAAGGAAATAATTAAAGCTGATTGGTTCAGCCAATTAAACAATCCTAAACTAAACCAAACCGTAAATGTCTTACGCTAACCAAATGTTCCACAAAAGCCCTAATTCAGCTATATGATGTTGCATCCGTCAAGGTCGAAGAATCTAGCGAACGCCCATTCTCCTTTTTTTTTAATAAGATGAAAGCAACAGGGACTAAGGTAGATCGAGGAAGACAGGAACAATGGACTAACACTAGCGAGCTTATGAACAAAATCGCAAGCAATTCAATTCAGCAAGATGAGTGAGCAGTGGGTTTGGTTCTAACAATCAATCCTAACAACCTTTTTCTATATATATATATATATATATATATATATTTTCCAGTTTATATGAGCAACGAAACAACAGTAAAATAAAATAAGGACGAATGACGAAGCAAGAAGAACAAGACAATTTTTTTTTTAAACTGGAATTTTAGACAGCAAACAACAAAACAAAAATAAAAAAAAGCAAAGGGATTAGATGTAACCGAGCTGGGTCAGGAGCTTTTCAGCTCTGATACCAGATGATGTAAGCTCCAAGGATTTGAAGCCACAACGAACCGGATAGAGGTGCAAAGGCTGGACTGAAGTCTCTCTCCTTTAAACCACGAACAAGATAGAGTGATGGAGCACGAGCAGCTGGACTGAAGTCACTCTCTGCTGATGCTAGTAGATGAATCGATGAGAAGCTGTAACAGGAACTGATTTGGTCTTGAGCTGCAAGGGGAATCCTCACAAGACAACTCACGCCCGTTTGAACAAAACAAGTAGCTAGGTTTTTCTTTGATTAAACGTGACTGAAAAATACAAGGAGTTTGGCTAATAAAGCCTTAGTTTTCGAAACCATAGGAAAAAAAGAGAATGGGCCTTAAGGCCTTAAAAGAATTAAAACATAAAAATAAAGACAAGTAAAAGCCCCTTAGGCGTGTGGGATGATCTTGGCTTCATGGGCCGTACGTTCTGTCTGATGAAACGGGCCGCGGGTTACCTCATTAAAAACCTTACAAGGAAAACCCAGTGGGATAAAACCTTGCAAGGGAAAAAGAGTATAACCTTTAGTCCACAGAGACAACACGGGCTAAGGATCAACGGCTCCTATGGTGAAGATCACTGATGCGTCGTCGATCCTAAGTAATGGCCAGACAGACGATCCTGGTGTGAACGGATGGTCGTGGTCGTAATCGGTCGTCTCGCACATCCTTCGGGCTAGCTGGTTCAAGACGGGCTGATCATGATCCAAATGGTCCAAGTGCTTCGTGATGTCGTCTATGCTGCTCCTGGTGATCAGATGCTCCATGGCTCGGTTGAATTTCTCCGTGAGTCTCTTACGGCCGGCTCGGGTCCGGGGCGCGCTCACCATGGTTGGGAATGGTTCACATTGGTCGGTCTGGTCAGGTTCGGTCGAACCGATGTCCTCATCAACCATTCATTGCAGTTTGTCAAGTAAACAATATTAACCATTAAACCTCTGCTCCCTATTCACCTGAATGTAACAGAGTTGTAAAAATAAAGAATTGAACTTTGAAAGAGATGATGAATGCAATTTTGAAGGAATCTGGGCTACCCTAGAATATGTGGGAGGGAGGGGAAGCACTGCTCACCAAAAACTATATCCTCAATAAAATACCACGGAAGATAACTGACAAAACACCAAACGAAATTTAGAAAGGTAATGTACCTTTATAAAAATACCTCAAAATGTGGGTGTGCTTATAAAAAGTCGCATAACCACCTCTTAGAAAGGTCATAATTAGACCTAAAACCGTAAATTGTATCTTCATTGTATATGCACACAAAAATAATGCTTATCGGTTTATGGGACATAAGTCAGATGTATCAGATATCTACGTTAATGCCTTCATGGAATCAAGGAATGCATCATTCTTTGAACATATATGATAAGCAATATCCAAAACGCACTCTTAAGAAAGAGATTCAATCACTCTGTTGATGAGGCAATCACTTACGATACTTCAGTAATTGAAGCAGAAGATGATGAAGATGAACCTAGACGTAGCAAGAGAGATTGTAAGAAAAAATCTTATGGTGAAGATTTCTTGATGGTGTTTCTCGCAGAGAATGAACCGATATTATTTACATAAGTCATGTCTACACCAGACGCAGCTTCTTGGAAAGAAGCAGTCAATAATAAAATGGTTCCATAATGCAGAATCACAACTATGAGATAAATGTCTTACCTCAAGGATTTAAAGCACTGGGGTGTAAATAGATCTTTAAAATCAAGTTGAAAGATGACGAATCAATTGGTAAGTACAAGACATGACTTTTGGTACAATGATTCATACAAAAAGAATGTCTACACTTATTTGACACATATTCTCCAGTTACGATAATAACTTTGATCATAACCATGATTGGAATTACACTTATAAGACTTAGAATCCACCAGATGGATGTAAAAACTACATGGTGATTTAGAAGAGAAGATATACATAAAAACCCTGAAGGATTCATGGTCCCTGGTAAAGAGCAAAATGTTTGTAGACTTGCGAAGTCATTGTATGGGTTGAAGTAAGCTCTGAAACAATGACAAGAAATTTTGACAATGTGACAAACGGCTTCACCATCAACAAATATGACAAATGCATCTACTTAAAATGTACTCCTAGTGGGTATATTTTGTGGTGTATGTATGTAGATGACATGCGCACCATCAGCAACAATAAATATATCATCCAACAAATCAAGAACATGCTTAGTGGACCGTTTGACATGAAATACATGGGTCTTGAGGATGTTATTATTGACATTAAGATCACAAAGATTTCTGATGAAATACTTATGTCTCAAGGTCATTATGCTGAAAATATTCTATAGCAGTTTAAGAACTACTTGAATGGAACTGCATAAACTCCTATAGGTATCCAACTTTAACTGATAAAAAACAGTAGGGAAACAATATCACAAGTGGAGTATGCACGTGTAATTGGAAGTCTGATGTACTTAACCAATGGTACAAGACCCGATTTAGCACATGCTCTAAACGTATTAAGTCGTTACACAAGTAATCCATGTCATACACACTGGATAATCTATAACAAGGGTATTAAATAATTTGTGACACTTTAAAAGTCATGGATTGCATTATGGTAAAGAACCAGCAGTCTTGGAAGGATACAATGATGGAAACTGGATATACAATTCAAAGAACTCGAAATCCACAAGTGGATATTATATATATATATATATATATATATATATATATATATATATATATATATATATATATATATATATATATATACTGTTAGAGGTACAAAAATATCTTGTAAATCTTCTAAACAAACTCTATTGGTCATATCAACAATGGAATATTGGTTCATTTCTTTAGAAAATATGCATATTAAACGGAATGACTTCAAAATTTCTTGGAAGATATTCTAATATGGGAGAAACCAGTCCCGACACTACGTGTACATTGCGATAGTAAATCGGCTATAGCCCCAGCAATGAATAATATCTATAATGGTAAATCTTATCATATCAGATTGGACATAAAACCATTAGACATTTGTCTCAAGTGGTGTAATATATGTGAATTATATTAACTCAATTGATAACCTTGCGAATTCGTTTAACAAAGGTTTAACATGAGATCAAGTATTGAAATCATCAAAGGGAATGAGTTTATTTCCTATGACTAAAGAGGGTGTTTGATGGAAACCCCACCAACATGAATGGATATCCCAAGACATCGGTTCAAAGGGACATCTAAATCAAGCAAAATCAGATAGAAGCACTAAAAGATGCTCAATTCTTAAGATGGTAAACATTGCTTACTGTAAGTTTTTAAAGTCAAGCATTTGGCTTTTAATGAGATAAGACCATAACCTACATTTATATGTTTATATGACTTGTGCTCATGGCAATAACCTAATGAGTGTGAAATGAGGCGTTTCTAGGAGGATGAAGTTCAAGCTATAGTACTCTCCAAGATCATTCATGAACAACAAGGCAACTTCAAGGCCACAATAGAGAACTTAGCTCTACAAAAATATGAAGTTGGGTTATATTTGTTGTCTTGGTCTTTATAAAAATCACGGCGGTTCAAGTCGTAGGGCTGGGCATTTGGGTACCCGTTCGGGTTCGGTTAGGTTCTTTCGGGTTTACAACTATAGAACCCATACAGGTCTTTAAAATTTTTGAGTCGGGTTTAGTTCGGTTCCTTGCGGGTTCGGTTCGGGTACCCGAAATTACCATGAAATGTCTGAAAACATGAAAACAATATTCAAAAGGATCTGAAAATACTCAAAAATCCATAAAAATATATTCAAACTACCTAAAATTATCCAAAAGTACTCGAAATACCCGTCCTACAAAAAAAATCGATAAAAAACTACTCAAACTATCCAAAAATACTCAAAGTAGCGGAATTACCTAAAATTAGGTAGAACTTCGGGTTACTTCAGGTACTCGTTCGGGTTTTGTTCGGCTTTAGATATTATCCAATACCCGAAATACCTAGACTTAAGTCCCATTTGGATATTTTTGTAGAAACTTTTCAGATCGGGATTGAGTTTTTCGGGTCGGGTTCGGGTCGGGTTTCGGGTTCAGTTACAAAAGCCCAACCCTATTTCAAGACATCATGTTCACTTTCTGGCCTAATAAACCGACATATATTAACAATGAGTAGTTCAAAGCTGAAATATGCTACTACCTCAAACATAATTAGTTTTAGCGTATACTCTCAAAAAGTTGTCTGTCTAGTTTGTAGTCAAGTCTAGTTAGTAGAGTCTATCGAGTCAGCATACAACGCCGGTCCATACCTATTGGAGGCCCTATTCAAGACTAAAATGTGTGCATTGTTAATTTTTTTAATCAAACTAATAAATAATACTTACGGTTATTTATTAGATTAAAAAGAAAAACATAACATAATATGAGATCACAACACCAAAAAACAGAATTCTGAAATAAACTGAAACAAAAGAAAAAAATATAAAAAGAAACGAAATACACTAAAAATACTATTTGAATATGATCCCCCTTGTATTCTTTTCTGCAAAATCATCCATCAACACATAATAGAGTTTTTCAAGCATAAATTTCTCGATTGGTAGTATAGCTAATCCATTCAATCTTTCTTGTGACATGGTAGACCACATATAATTCTTGATTAGCTTCAACTTAGAAAAGCTTCTTTCAGAAAAAGCAATTGATACCAGAATGGTCAACAATATCCGATAAGCAACCCACGTGTTTGGATAACAAGCATCCCTTCTTTTCAAAAAATCCAACACTTCAATAGGTTTCGTAAATTCGTTTGGTAATGATTCCTGAAAAATATTTAGTTCCATAAACAAAGCACCCCCACCTATATCAGAATGCATACCATGCTTCAAAAAAAGCTTAAAGATTCAAACATGATGCTTCATACCTTTGGAACTATTCGAACGTTGGCTCAAGAGAAACTAAAGCTTGATTCATGAGTGTGAAGAAGTAATTTATCCTGAAATCATCCTCTCGTGATAATTCTATATTTTCATCCACTTTTTATGAATCTTCATCAAAATGATTCTTTCTTCTAATGATCCTTTTTTTTACAGGAAATCCAACTTTTATATCCATTGCCTCTGCAATTCGTACTGCCTCAGACTTTGCTTTCTCAAATCATGTCTCTCTCTATATTTTCGAAAATATGAAACAAGTCCTTTGAGTTCAAAAACTTCTCCACATTCACTTGATTACATGAAAACTAAAAAAAGGATAACTAAAAACACTTACAAGATTAATTCATCTTGAATAAGGAATTCATCTTGAATAAGCTCAAATCCTTTGTTTCTCACAAATCACAATCTTATTTGTAAAATTAAAAACCTTTAATGTTCAAAAAAGAAAGAAAACCCTTACAATATATATCGTAGAAGAAGGTGAACAGTTTTTATTTTTACTTTTTAGATTAAAAAACACTTCGAAATTTTTAAAAATTTGAAACAGTCCAAAAAAATTTGTGGGCCCTAAGCAGCCACTTTTTCGGCTTACATCCTAGGCTGTCTGTGTAGTCTATCGAGTCTGCATAGTCTATCGAGTCTGCGTAGTCTATCGAGTATGCATAGTCTATCGAATCTGCATATGTTTCGAGTAATTTCTATTCATGCGGGGATTGTTGGAACCAATTTTATAAGCCTTTTATGATGGGTGAAATTTGGATAATTGTGAAGAGAATTTGGGTCTTTTGGGAGCGAGATAGCTATTATGCAAAACTTTATTTTTAGAAAAATTCATGTTAACTTTTTGTGCATAGTAGAAATGATATATCTTAAATGATTGAGTCCATACAAATGGATAAAACTAAATAAAAAGATTGCGTACTTATCTGCTGAATGGCACTCAGCAGTGAATTGAAACTTCACATCCTTACATAGAAGAGAAACTAGTGGTCTAGCAATCTTTCTGAAATCATTGATGAATCTCCTGTAGAAACCAGAATGTCCCAAAAAGCTCATCACTGAGTTCACTAATTCTGGCAGTTGCAGCTCTGTCATCACCTCAATCTTAGCTCGATCAACCTCAATCTCAGCCTCTATTACTTTCTGACCAAGATCAATGCCATCTCTGACCATGAAATTACACTTCTCCCAATTTAGAACCAAGTGCTCCTCTTCACATCTAGCAAGCACTTTGCACAGGTTGTCCAGACAGTCATTGTAGGATGACCCATAGACGAAGAAGTCATCCATAAATACCTCCATGTAATCCTCAATCATGTCTGTGAAGATAGACATCATGCATCTCTGAAATATCGCATAAAGTCCACATGACATTCTGCGGTATGGAAATATACCATAGGGACAAGTAAATGTGGTCTTCTCCTGGTATTCAGGATAGATAGGAATATGAAAGAAACATGAGTACCCATCTAGGAAGCATTAATAGGGATAGTTCACATAAAAGGTTGGGTGCTGGTTAATGTAGATCGTGTTCGGCAGGAAAATGAGTCAACCAAGCCCGGGACCTCTTCTTTGACAATATGCGTTCTTCATATCATTATATTCATAAGCGAAGAACAAATATTTCTTTTTTTTATTGAGAATTTTACACAATATAAGAAAAAGCCAATCTCTCCAACATCTAATCAATGAATGACAACGAGAAGTGGTCTTTCATGGTTGCATCATTCAGCTTCTTGTAGTCAATGCACATCATGTGCTCAGTCACAGTCCTTCTAGGAATCAACTCATTACTTTCATTCTTAACCATTATGACTCCTCCTTTCTTAGGAACCACATGCCCCATACTGATCCAGTTACTGTCTTAAATGGGATAAATGATTCCAGCCTCCAGGAGTTTCATGATCTCCTTTTTGACAACCTCCTTCAGATTCGGATTCAGCCTCCTCGGATGCTCAATCGACGACATGGTCTCATCTTCGAGATGAATCATGTGCATGCATAAGTCCGGAAGAATACCTAAAATGTCATAAAAAAATAGCCAAGAGCTTTTCGAAAAGTGTGAAATTTGCTTAGCAGTAACGTGAGCTATACATTTTTCAAAGAAGCATTAACAATCACATGATATGTCAAATTTTGGCAAATAAATGCATACATGAGCCCTGTAGGGAGCTGTTTGAGCTCGATTTTGGGAGCTTTCTCCTCGCTCCAATCGCCAAGTTTCGCGGCTCTGTGAGAAGTGCAAACCAATTCCTCTTGAGCAACCAACTGCATCACATGCTCACTAGTGTCCATCATCTTGACATACCTAGAAGAAATGTCATCCAGATGCTCTACTTCACTTGCACAAGTGGTCAAATTTCTCTCCAAAGGATATGCGTAATGAATCTCGTGAAAGAATTCCTCTATGATATTGCTGAGAGTTTTCACATAGAAGGTATGTCCACCAATGGTGGGCCGCTTCAACAGCTTGTCCAAGTCGAAATTCATAACAAGATCACCCACATTCAGAGTTATCTTGCCCTTCCTCACATCTATGATGGCACCAACTGTAGCAAAAAGGTCTGCTTAGGATAAGAGAATCCTTTAGCTCTTCTCCATATTGTAGAACCAAAAAGTGAGTGGAGATCATATAATCGCCAATTCTGATTGGCACATCTTCCAAGACACCTTCTGGAATCCTTATGGACCGATCATGTAGAATCAGAGAGATCCTAGTTGGTGTGAAATCAGTCATCCCCAGTTTAACAACAACATAGTAAGGCATTAGATTAACACTCGAACCCATATCACAAATCGAGATTTTTAACCTATCTGAGAAGATAGAAACGTCCAATACAAAACTTCTTGGGTCCTTGAGTTTCTCTGGAATCTTGTTTTGACTCATAACACTGATGTTTTCAGGGATCATCATCAATCCTTGCTCAAGACTCACATATGTGGTCACCATCTTCTTCATGTATCTTTTGATCACTGGACTAGACCTGACAGCATCAATCAGAGGAATCTAAATCACAAGATTATCCACGATAGCTTTTGCACCTAGCATCATTCGGCTTTTGTTTTTTTAGAACCCAATGCTTTTGCTCGATGAGGGTGTCGATCAATGATGGATTGGTGTCATTTGACACATGTTAATTTGGTTAATACAACCTTTTATTTTCCTATTGTGTCGACCTCGGTCGATTTTGGTCCGTCAAGACTCGAAATCTAGTGTTATGGATGTGATAGGGGTCTAGTTTTTATCCTATTCTACTGCAAGTGCACAGTCAAGTGATTGTAGTATATAGGGTATCGAATCCACAGAGACTCCGGTTCCGATAGATTAAGAACGGTAGAGATTTAAACTAAGAAGAAAGCAATGTATTGTAAACTAAATAGCAGTGCGAGAAAGTAAACAAGTAGCAAGATTTTCGGTTGTGAAAGCAATTAACTAAGGGCGCTAAGTCTAGGGCGTTCTCAGGAAATCAGACAAGCAGACAGTTCATTCAGTAAGGATCTAATTAAGCACAGTTCTAGAACTCAAAACACGGATATAGAATTAACCAACTGTCGTTGCGAGAATTCTCTAAGTCTAAGTGCAGCAATCCAAATTCCTTTGCAATTATAAACAGATTAAACAAGCTTTAATTCCAAGTTCGATATGTTCACAATTAAACTAAACCAAATTCCTTTGCGAGAAGTTTAAATTGATCAACCTAAATAGTTCAGATTCTAAACCACACTTTCGTGTCGTATTTAGCAACCTAAGATCTAGATTCTAATTGATCAGGTTAGAACTAGCATTAAACGCAATTTAGATCGAAGAACAGATATGATATGAATCCTTAACTGAATTAAACAAGTCTAGCAAATTATGAAATCCTTAATGAGAAACCTTAAACCTAACTATGAATCTACTCAGACATAGAAGATGTAAACATAATCAATGAATAATTAGATATCATAAAAGAGATTAAAACAAGTAAAGGGGTTCGAAATCTTCTCCAAAATAAAGGTGTAGTACAGGATCATATCAGCCCCGAAAGCTCTAAAAACTCTCTGCTCTAAATTATGATAGCGTATTTAAAACTGAAGTTAAAATCCTAATTAAATAGCTAAAACACGACTTGGGGCTTCTGTGTAAATATCTGGAACTTCTGGGCTTTTCTGCAAAATCTCATAACTTCAATAAACCGCTGAGATCTGGCCCATTCGCGTAGTGCATCGACCGATGCAGGTGTGCGTCGATCGATGCAGATCCCAAAACTGGACAGTGAGTTTTCTCTCTCGGACCAAATCTCCAAATCACTCCAATAAGCTCCATAATCACCACATTAGCTCCAAACGTGCGTGTACCTAATAAAACCTGTAAAAGACTCTAAAGAAACACAAATAGACTCTAAAACAGACTTATATCATGGCATAAAACCAGTAAAAACCATGATATATCAGGATGCTGGTGTTGACCGAGAATGGGAGGGTGTCGATCGGTACTTGCTTTGGTCGAGACCAATTTCTTCTCTTTTTCGAGCTCGATCAATATCTCTTGGTCATCAGAACTCGAAGAATCCTCGATTTGTACTGGTTTCAATCGATACCTCTCCTCGGTGTCGATCGCCACAGACTCTTCACCTGCATTCCTGCATCTTTAACTTCTTCTAACTCCACAAGTTCATCAGCACTTAACCCACTTTCTGGCACTAGAATCATCTCTTTTCCAGACCTCAACGTGATGGCTTTGGATAGGTGTCAGTCCTTCCAGGAAGGAATCCTTCTTGCCTTTTCACATACCCAACAGTTTGAACAACCTGAGTATCCAGCTACTTCACATGAGTGTTCAGTGCCTCAAATTTTCCATTCAAGTCCTGGTAAAGTGCATCAGTCTTTCCATTGAAGTCAACAATGATCTTTTGCTGACCTTCAATAAGTTGTTCCATCATATACTCCAATCTACTCTCTTGATTTGGTGCAGGAGGTGTCTGGTAAGAAGAAGAGCCATAGTTTCTTGTGAAGGCACTCCTCTGACCATTTCCATTGAAGCTCATGTTTCCTTACTGATTCTCAATATCTAACCCTGAAAACCAGTTTCACTAATGTAGTTAACATCATTTTCCTCACACTCATGTGCTGGCTCAAAAGTCTCAACCTCAGCAGCAAATTGAACTGATTTTTTGCCCACAAGAATGTTATGCACAAAATCCAACTTTGCTTTCACCTTAGCTATCTGATTGACATCCATGTTCCCAGCTTATTTCTTCCTCTTGAAGACTACATTCTTGGCACTATTTCTAGAAGTAAAGTTCTCTATAAGCACATATGCATCATCTGGGTACATCGTGTTGAAGTTCTCATTGCTAGCAGCATCCATAGCCATTAGATACCTCCAATCCACACCTCTGAAGAAAATGCCCAGCAGCTGAACTTCAGAGAAACCATAATGTGGACAATCTCTCTGATATGCTCTGAATTTCACCCAAGCAACCTTGAATGCTTTAGTAGTTCCCTGAGAAAATGTGAAAATCTTTGTTCTCAGTTCCTCAGACTTTGCAT
This sequence comes from Orychophragmus violaceus, assembly GCA_030180135.1. Classification (NCBI taxonomy): domain Eukaryota; kingdom Viridiplantae; phylum Streptophyta; class Magnoliopsida; order Brassicales; family Brassicaceae; genus Orychophragmus; species Orychophragmus violaceus. The sequence goes on from CM058235.1 coordinate 31,435,512, forward strand.
CATCATAGAAATTGTTTAGGAAGAAATTCTTGGTTTCATTCCATGTAGTAAGAGATCCTGGTGGTAGCTGCTTCAGTCAGTAAGATGCTTCCTCAACAAGAGAGTATGGGAAGAGCTTGCACAAGGGATAATCATTTTTGACTACATTGTACTTCAGGCTAGTCGCCAAGTCCTCGAAGCTCTCAGTGTGGTATATAGGATGTTCTTGAGATAGTCCACGAAATGCATGCTGCCCCAAAAGAGTGTACTAGGAAGGCTTCAGCTCTAAGTCCTTCCTCTGAAAGTTAGGAAGTCTGATCGCATATCTGATAGCATAGAACTCGCCAGGCCTGTTGTAGTCACCAAGTGTCCTTCCTCTCAGTGGTCTGCAAACCGCCATTTTGTTAATACTATGCGCCCGCAATAGCAACTGGTACAATGATGAGGTTTCATTCCTCATCCAGTCTCTGGCCTCTATCGTTACACACATGACCTTCTCAGTCATGAAAATTCCAAGCATCGTCATGAACCAAGATCACATGATCAACCATATCCACTGGTCTCTTTGCTTTTCAGTTTGTTCGTTCTTACTCTGCTAGCTCTTGATTCGAGAATTTTAAAAGCTGATTGTTCATGTTGCTTCTGAACTGCGAATTGGCATGCACCTCAAACGCACAAGAAAAAGAGATAGAACAATGTAAGTAAACAAGAAATAAAATGCTTAGACTAAATTCACTACTTAAATCTATTGGTAATCAAAGAGGCATTGAGAAACATCGCCAAAAACTTGATATGTCTAAGTTTATCCTTAGAATGACACTGCTAGTACACAACAAAGAATATGTAGTATAACAGGGGTATCGAACAAAGAACCTCAAGATCACTCAACAAATTGTATGTTTTGAACTAATCTAAGAAATATGAATGTAATGCAATAGGCAATGCGAGTGAATAAACTTGTAAAATCGATGGGAAAGACACTAGGCTCAGTGAATTTCTCATGAAATCAAGTAGTGCATATTACTGGTCAATTAGAATTCATTTGAGCGCATGTTCTAGAACACGAAACACTAAGATATAATAATCCAGTTTTCACTGTGAATATTAACTATGTCTAACAACCAAAAGATCAAAACACGATCTGGGACCATAATGTAAATATTTGAAACTTCTAGGTCACTTTATAAATCTCCAAAGATCATTAAAATCTCTCGCATGACTTGGTCACGAGCTCAGTATCGACCGACACCAATAGGTGGTGTCGATTGACACCAACACCATAAATTGGCTCTCACCTCGTTTCCTCGCCAAAATGTCCTCCAATGCACTAGATAGCTATAATATCTTCAATTAAGCTCCAAACGTGTAATAACCTGTAATGACTTCCATGATATATCAATAAATTTGCTTGAATGCATTTGCGGATGCTGATTAGGTTATCAAAGATATGCTACAAGCTTTTATGTATATCTTGGGATCTCTTATATCCTGGAAGTCCAAGAGGTAAGTAATTATGATACAATTAGTACAAAGGCATAGTATGGAAGTTTAGCATTGGCTACTTACGAAATGATATGGTTGCAGCAATTACTAAAGGATTTCCATATCATTGTCCCATGTCTAACTAAGTTGTTTTGTGACAACAAATCAACAATACACATTGCCATGGATACAGTATTCATGAGAGCACTAAACAAATAGAGATTGATGATCATACAGTTTGTGGTCAGATCAAAGCTGGATGGCTCAAAGCATTAAATGTCTCAACTGGTAATCAACTTGCTGATATACTGACGAAACATCTATAACTTGCAGGTCCATTTCGTGCAATGCTTCAACGGCTATCTTTTGTCAAGTATTTATTTTCCTGATTCTTTGAAGCTAAACACTTTAGGGGGTGTATTGATATAATTGGGGTTTATTAACCGGTTTAGTTCTGATTTATATTGGTTAAGTTTCATTTTTCTTAACCATGTAGTATATAAACGAATTTGTTCATTGTTTGTTGATTAAAAATGATAACAAACTTTTTCTTCATAGTCGTCTTCTCTATTGAAATGAGAATTGGAGCTTCATTGTTGTTGATCAATTTTCATTTCAATGTCGATGAATCTGAGTTAATACTTCTCTTAGAGTTTTTTCGATTAGCATCTTGAGGAAGTTTATAATTTGTATAAAAAATGGTTTACTAAAAGTTTGTTTACATCAGTTTATTATTTTAATTTGAAATGAATTAAGTTTAAAGTTTATAAAAAAATTAAAGTCCCATTTTTAGGGGTAAAAACAGATTATCAATATTATAAATCTTAATCTCCCAATTGTTTCTACCAAAAGTTCAGTGGGACAAATAAATTCTTAATGTGTCCATTTTTCCAATCCTTATGAATTATTATGCATCCACCCAATCTCTATACTAAGTTCCAATTTTGATGCATGAAACTACTGCCGCTCCCTCTTGTAGTCAGATCTGCCACCTATCTTTTTTTTTTGTTGAACATTGGCATAATCTGCCACCAATCATTCATCGTCCTTTTCTGTAGTCTAAACCAGTGGTAATTTAAGCACGACAATAAAAACATGAAATGTGGATATCAAACATACACGTCACTTCACTCACGTGTATAAATAAAAGTCCTCCAAGGATTTGGGAAGCCACAATACAAACCCTCTTCCTCGACCCTTTACGTATATATTTTAATTTTGTTAGATACTTCTAATCTTTGGTCCATGGAGGGTTCGACCAAAGGGTTGAGAAAAGGTGCATGGTCTGCTGAAGAAGATAGTCTCTTGAGTCAATGCATTGATAAGTATGGAGAAGGCAAATGGCACCGAATTCCTTTACGAGCTGGTATGTTTCTTTATTATTATTATTATTATTATTATTTTTTTTTTGCATACACATAGATATATAATTACTCACTACGAATATTTTCTTTCACTCTGTCTACTATTCGAAGAAATTAATTAACACCGGGGTGCACAAATCATTGGTTATCTTTTTGTTTTAATGTAGAAATCATTGATTCATGCTTCTAAGGTTGTTCATGAAAAATCATCTACGTTTTCATATTTAATTATGTCGAATGAAAGATGCTAACTCTTCCTCTATTTAGAACTATTTTACTTACGTTACCAAAGCGAAAAGATGCCGAGTCTTTTTTTTTTGTGTGGGTTTGTTAGTAAGTGAACTCAGTGAAAAATTTAATGTGCGAACACGTACGTGTGTTTGTGTGGACATAATACATTATTTCTATTGGTGTACAAGATAAAATTGTAGGAGACACGAAAGCAGTCTTGGTTCGTTTATTGAATAGAGTTAATCATGTCAATTATTGGTTTTGAAGAGCTAAATCGGTGCAGGAAGAGTTGTAGACTAAGATGGTTGAATTATTTGAAGCCGAGTATCAAGAGAGGAAAACTTAGCTCTGATGAAGTTGATCTTCTTATTCGCCTTCATAAGCTTCTAGGAAACAGGTTTATATTCAAGACATAAATCCAACTTTATTTCTTATATAATAATCGATTCAATACTAAGTCATATATTTCCAAATCTTTCAAATGGATGCTTAGGTGGTCTTTAATTGCTGGTAGATTACCCGGTCGGACTGCTAATGATATCAAAAATTACTGGAACACCCACTTGTGTAAGAAACATGAACCATGCTGTAAGAGCAAGATGAGAAAGACAAACGTTCCTTGCTCTTCTACCACACCAGCCAAAAAAAATAGAAGTTTTCAAACCTCGACCTCGATCCTTCACCGTTAACAAAGGCTGCAGCCATATCAATGGCATTGAAGAAGTTGATGTTGTTCCTCTATGCCTTGGACTCGACAACATTAATAATGTTTGTGAAAATAGTAACAAAGCTAAGGAGAAATATGACCTTGTTACTAATTTAATGGATGGACAGAAGATGTGGTGGGAGAGTTTTCTAGAGGAGAGCCAAGATCCAGAAGCTACAGCAACAGAAAAGGAGCCAACCTCCGCGTTTGACGTTGAGCAACTTTGGAGTCTATTGGATGGAGGGACTGTTCAACTTGATTAGTGTAATTTCGACTGTTTGTTTGTGTTTGTGTATGCACTAATGACTTTTGCATTTAGTATCTATTGTTTCTAAATAAACCAATTAATTTCTGTTTGTGAATGTGTTTTGATAGTTAAAGTATGAGTAGTTGCTTTGAAAATAAAATACCATTTTCTTTTTCACTTTGGCAAATATTTTAAGAGGGAAGTGTAGACTTTGTCAGGTCCCTTTTGTTTTCAACAAGACATGTGACAAAGACACCTCTTTTAGCATTCATATCACGTTTATACTATTAGCCAAATATGTACATAATATATTTACACTTTATTGTAATTGATTATTGCCTTAAACAAGCTCTCTTGTTGTTCTGTATATTTACTCTGTACATTCTCTTCAATAAGAATCATCAAGAGTTATTTCCTATATGGTATCAAGAGTCTTACGCTCCTAGACCTAAATTTTTTTTTCCTTCCTCCACGCTAAAACTCTCACGCCGCCTTCAATGGCAGAAAATCACAACACCATTGATCTCATTCCTCTTCACTCAGAATCTGTTCTAACCATCAATATGTCTCATGTCACAAAACTTACCAGTGTAAACTACCTTATGTGGAGCCTTCAGGTTCGTTCGTTCCTCGACGGCTACGGACTCGGTGATCACCTCGAAGGATCCACTTCTCTCCCTGCGACAACAGTCACTGTTGGAGACGTCACCAGTCCAAACCCAGCCTACATCAAATGGAGCCGTCAAGATAAGCTCATATACAATGCTTTGATCGGGACCATTACAGTTCCACTTCAACCGGTTGTCTCATGGACAACTACTGCTTCTCAAATCTGGTCCAAACTTGCTTCCACTTATGCTAAACCAAGCCGTGGGCATGTCCAACAACTAAAGTTGCAACTCAAGAATGTCACCAAGGGAACAAGTACCATTGATGAGTATGTCCAAGGAATCACAAATCGTGTGGACCAGCTGGCAATTCTCGGAAAACCGTACGACCATGAAGATGCCATTGAGATCATCTTAGGTGGCTTGCCCGATGAGTACAAAAACGTCATTGACCAGATTGAGGGCAAAGACACACCACCATCACTCACAGAAGTTCACGAGCGCCTTCTTAACCATGAAGCCAAGCTCCTTTATGCCTCTGACGCAAAGACGATTCACTCCCCTGCTCCCATCACAGCAAACAATGTTCAACAGCGCAACTACCGATCATCAGGAAATCGCAACAACAACAACAACAATGGTCGTTTCTCAAACCAGACTCGCAATGAACAACAACAATGGACATCGCAGCAGTCTCAAGGCCGAAATGATACGCGAACACCGAGATCGTACTTAGGAAAATGTCAGTATTGCTATACACAGGGTCATAGCGCGAGAAGATGCCCACAGATTCAGTCCAACACAACTCAGCCGCTACCTAATCCTTTCCGTCCCTGGAAACCTCGCGCCAATCTTGTCACCAACACTCCGTACATGGCGAACAACTGGCTCCTAGACTCTGGAGCGACACATCACATCACTTCCAATCTCACAAACCTCTCGCTTCACCAGCCTTACAACGGCGGCGATGACGTAATGATTGCTGATGGCTCAAACTTAGCCATCTCGCACACGGGTTCAAAATCTCTTCCTTCCCTTACTCGACCATTAACACTTGATAAAATTCTATGTGTTCCTGATATACGAAAGAATCTCATCTCAGTATATCAGCTTTGCAACACTAACAATGTTTCTGTCGAATTCTTTCCTGCCTCCTTTCAGGTGAAGGATCTCAGTACGGGGGTCCAGTTACTCCAAGGCAGAACTAAAAATGAGCTGTATGAGTGGCCGGTTTCGAGTTCTCAAGTTAAGGCATCTCATCCGCAGCCGGTCCCAAAACCGATCTAGAGTCATCCCTCTTCTGCAAGATTGGGTCATCCCTCTTCTGCAATTTTAAATTCCATTGTTTCTGATTTTTCAATTCCTATTTCTCTTTCAAAGCAAAAAATTTCTTGCACCGATTGTCTTATTAATAAAAGCCACAAACAACCTTTTTCCAACTCTTCTATTCAATCCCAACGTCCTCTTCAATACATTTTTTCGGATGTATGGACATCACCAATTATGTCCATTGACAATTTCAAATACTACATCATCCTTATAGATCACTATACACGATATACTTGGCTCTTTCCCTTGAAAAGAAAATCAGATGTCAAAAACACTTTTGCCGCCTTTAAAAACCTTGTCGAAAATTACTTCCAAACTCGGATCGGGACACTGTTTTCTGACAATGGAGGTGAATTTATAGCGTTGAAGGATTTTTTGATCTCTAGTGGCATCTCTCACCTCACGTCACCACCGCACACACTAGAACATAATGGATTGTCGGAGCGGAAGCATCGACATGTTGTTGAAACCGGGCTTACGCTTCTGTCCACCGCGTCAATCCCGAAGAGCTATTGGCCATATGCTTTTGCGACGGCCGTTTACTTGATTAATCGACTGCCAACACCGGTACTTTCCATGGTCTCTCCATTCAAGAAGCTTTTTGATCAACAGCCACATTATGAGAAGCTGTGTATCTTCGGATGTTTGTGCTTCCCTTGGCTGAGACCATATACGAGTCATAAACTTGAAGATCGGTCTCTCCAATGTGTTTTCCTCGGATACTCAACTACACAGAGTGCTTACCATTGTCTTCACATCCCTACCGGAAGAGTCTACACATCCAGACATGTGCAATTTGTGGAAACAAGCTTTCCTTTCCGTGATACATTATCATCACACATCGAGAACACAAAGGATGTTGATACTCAGTTGTCGTTGCCATCTACTGTCACAAAAGTTCCGTTGAGAAACTCGATTCCGGCACACCCACAAGGACCCCCAAACTCAGACCTTCACTCGGCTCCACCTTCGCCAGTTCAGCCACTCCATTCCGATCACACAAAGGTATTACCTTCTTCTCTTGTAACATCTCCATCTTCTCCTCCTCCTCACAACTATGAGCTCACTGTTCCGAATAATAATGAGCCGACACCCACGGTTCAGCCTGCCCAATCTCCAATAGAGCCCACGGCTCTTACACAAAATCAGTTGCAACCCACAACTGAGCCTGAGTCACCTCAAAATCAGCCACCTCCCTGCCAAGCCGAGTTTCAAACCCAAAGCACAAGTTACCAATCCCAAATTCCAACATCCAAACCACCTCATAAACCACCGAAACCAAATAACCACAAAATGAAAACAAGAGCCCAAAACAATATTTTCAAACCCAAACGAAAATTTACTCTTACTGTCACAGGAAACTCAAAAATTTCAAGAGAACCATCAACGATCTTACAAGCGCTAAAGGATGAGAATTGGAGACGTGCCTGTTCTTCTGAGTTTGATGCACATACAGTAAATCACACTTGGGATTTAGTACCACCTCAACCCAATCAAAACCTCGTCGGCTGCCGATGGGTCTTCACTACCAAATATCACTCTAATGGTCTTCTCGATAGATACAAAGCTCGATTAGTCGCGAAAGGATATATGCAGCAATATGGACTTGACTACGCAGAGAAATTCAGCCCGGTGATCAAGACTACGACAATCCGTCTCGTTCTTCATGTCGCGACAACAAGATCATGGTCTCTCAAACAACTTGATGTGAATAATGCATTCTTGCAAGGCGAGTTAACAGAAGAGATTTATATGTCACAACCGCATGGGTTTATCGATCAAGATCGTCGTTCATTTGTCTGTCGTCTTCGAAAACCGATTTATGGACTCAAACAAGCCCCAAGAGCCTGGTATATCTCTCTCAAGAAACACCTTACTGATATTGGTTTCACTCCCTCTTTGGCAGATACATCGCTTTTTGTCAATGCCACAAGTCATACCTTGACATATGTACTTGTCTATGTTGACGACATTATCGTTACGGGCAACAGTGATACTCGGATCTCACAGGTGCTTCAAAGCATTTCTGATCGCTTCTCCATAAAAGACCCAACCGACCTTCATTACTTCCTCGGCGTTGAAGTGACACGCTTAAACTCTGGCCTTCATCTTCAGCAACATAAATATGTGGCTGACTTACTCAACAAGTATAACATGAGTGACTCCAAACCAGTGACTACACCACTTCCGACTACACCGAAGCTATCAATCACTTCTGGTACACCTCTCGCTGCTCCATCCAATTATCGGTCATTAGTTGGCAGCCTTCAATATCTCTCATTCACGCGTCCTGACTTGTCATACGCTGTTCATCGACTGTCACAATTTCTCCATAAACCCACCAGTGATCATTGGACAGCCGCCAAACGGGTGCTACGTTACCTATCGGGAACTCAAACACACGGCATTACCATCCACAGAGACTCGCCTCTTGCACTTCACGCCTTCTCCGATGCCGATTGGGCAGGAGATACGGATGACTTCGTATCTACAAATGGGTATATTCTCTACATTGGTCGAAATCCAGTCTTTTGGTCGTCAAAGAAACAAAATGGAGTTGCTCGATCATCTACTGAAGCCGAATATCGGGCTGTTGCAAATACTGCAGCTGAGGTACGTTGGGTATGTTCTTTACTTACTGAACTCAAGGCCGATCTTCCATATGCACCAGTGATCTATTGTGACAATGTGGGCGCGATGTATTTATGTGCAAACCCGGTTTTTCACTCACGGATGAAACATATCGCACTTGACTATCATTTTGTCCGTAACCACATCCAGTCAGGGATGCTGCGAGTATCTCATGTATCGACCCACGACCAGCTTGCAGACACTCTCACGAAGCCTCTTCCACGGTCCCTTTTTCAACATGTTTGCTCCAAGATTAGAGTCTTCAAGAACCCTCCATCTTGAGGGGGCGTATTAGCTAAATATGTACATAATATATTTACGCTTTATTGTAATTGATTACTGCCTTAAACAGGCTCTCTTGTTCTGTATATTTACTCTGTACATTCTCTTCAATAAGAATCATCAAGAGTTATTTCTTATATATACAACTTAGACCATCTCCAATGTATTCTTCTATATTTACCTATAAAATAGAGGAACTCTAAAATAGAGGTGGAATTCTCTCCAATGTATTCCTCTATTTTTACCTCTAAAATGGAATATTCTTTCAAAGATTCTTATTTTTATTATAGTATCAATACATTTTCTTTATAAAATGTACAAATTAACCCATTTATTTTATATTTTTACAAAACTTTTATCAAATTATAATATGATTTAAATTAAATATTTCTTAAATATAAAAATTAAATTAAATTATATAAAATATAATATATTTTTGTTTAATTATCAACATTGATATATTATTGTTGACAAATGATCAATACATTTTTCAACAAACATATAAATTTAGATTTTTTATTTTTAAAAATTTATATTAAATATATAATAAATAATTATATTAATTATAATATATTAATATTTTATATTATTAATTACAGTTTTTATTTGTTTTGTTCATAAACAAAAAAAGTTAAAAGTTGAAGGACCGTTTTATAAATAAAAAAAGCTCACCTAGAGGAAAAAATAGAGTTCCTCTAAATATAGAGAAAAATATAGCAATCTCTATTTTAGAGGTGTATATAGAGGTGAGTTGGAGAAGATTCTACTCTAAAATAAAGTATAGAGGCAAAAATAGAGGTGAGTTGGAGATGCCCTTAAAGCTTTTGACTGTTGTAATCTTGTGGTCACTTGTGAAGTGAATTTTTATTTTATTTTGAACTTTCGAAGTGAATTTTCCATGCAAGCAACTCCGTTTTGGAATCCAACTTCTTCTGATCACTTGTGTACTTCTCGAAATCGTTGATTTTTACCATATATTGTTTTCTCAATATTACAAAATTTCACACTCCCTAACCAAGTTGTGGCTGCCATTTTAAAACTATCAAGTAGTACTAATAACTATGTTTCCCGCAGTTATTAATTTGCACTAGAATTTAATTTACAACGTATTTGCTACTAGTTAAAATTTAAACTATATGTGATTAAAAACAAAATATGGTTGAAACAAGTACAGGCAAAAAATTTACAGTAAAAAATTGTGCTAAATTTATGAGAATTTTTGTTTATAATGAATATTCCAGCATATTATGACTAACAATTCAAAAAATTTCAAGTTTAAAATTTTGGTTCGATTAGTATTGTCAATAAATTTTTCGCATCGAGACCAATGATAATAGCATATGGGCTTTTCGCCTGTGTATCCAAGTATCGTATTTAGATGATGCAGTCAAACGCAATATCTAGATGTAATATCCGTATGTTGTTCGTTTTTAGTTTTGGCTTCTGCATCTAGATATTATATTTAGATGCAGTCTTGTTCGTTTGTGAGTTTCGAACAATATCTAAATGCATTTAGTAACAAATGACTAAAACGACAAATCTTTCAGTTAATCATATCATTTTATAAATTATATTTCAACTAAATAATTATTAAAAAAAAATAAAGATCAAATAGTTCAAAAATTTTTTTTAAAGATCAAATAATTTTATTTCATTAAATCCAAAGCTTGAAAATGAAATTTTGTATTAGCGGAAAATATAATTTTTGTTTTTGTTGGAGAAAACATAATTTTGTGGTTTTGGTTGGAAATACAATTTTATAGTTTTAGCGAGAAAATAGATTTTTTAGTTTGGCGAAAAAATAATATTTTGCAGTTTTGGTGGATAACATAATTTTGCGGGTTTGACAAGAAAAAGTAATTTTTGCGGTGTGGCAGAAAACATGATTTTGCGTTTTTGACGAAAAATACAATTTTATTATTTTGCCAAGAAAACATAATTTTACGCTTTTTATGAAAAATCTCAATTTTACGGTTTTGGTAAGAACATATTCTGCAGTTTTATCGGAAAATTTAATTTTGTAGTTTTGGAGAGAAACGTAATTTTATGGTTTTAACAGAAAAACACAAAATTTATGGTTTTGGCGGACAAATTAGCTTCGTGGTTTTAATGGAAAACAAGATTTTATGGTTTTAATGGAGAATATTTATTTTATGATTTTTTTTTTTGCGAAAAACATACTTTTGGGATTTTGGGAGATAAACGCTAGCTTACAGTTTTGATCGAAAATCTCTATCTTGTGGTTTTGGCAAAAAAAAAATTATTATGTCATTGGTAAATATACTATTTTTTTTTTGTTTTTGTAAGAATTATTGTTCTGTCTTTTTTATTGAATACTGCTAGTTTAGAAGTTTTACAACAAAAATTTGATATAGAATAAAAATATTTTAAAGTTATGGTTATACATAAGGATATTTAAAACTTCTGTAACTTTGGACGAAATTTGGTGCATCTAAACTCTTATTTCAAACTCATCCAACATCCATTTATTTTGGATGAGTTTCATTTTATATCTAGTTTTTGCACTTTTTAATTTGACAAAGAAGAAGAATAGATGATGACAGTATTTACGTCTGAATGATGAAACAAACAGACCTTATTGTTGGTATTGGATTTTCCTCTAGGAAATCCGGCCCATTAACAAATAAGACAAAGACCCATATCTATAAGCCCGTTCCAGGATCAAAGACGAAGAGACGAGTCGATTCATTTGTTGGGCCCAAACAAATGACGCTTTGACGAGGCCCAAGCGATGCCGAAGTAAGAGGCGATCGAGCTCGAGCTCGGCAAGAGACGACGTGGAGATAGAGCGACTCGGTCTTTCCCAGTTCAACTGATCCGCGAGAATCACGGGGATCGTTACGAAGGAGAGGCCGAAATATCGGAACAGAGGGATCAAAGTCGAGGCTATTTAAAGAAGAAGTGGCGATCCATTCAAGACATGCTGACCCTAGCTTAGAACACTTCGACTAGATAGCTCGATCTTTATACTTTGTACTCTCTTTTCGATTGTGTTTGTTCTATCTCGACGATCAATCTCAATAAAGTCTTTGATTCATAGGAAACTATACCATTTCTATACCTAAAAGTCAAAATCCACGAATACAAATTCTTAGTGTGAATCCCGGATCTCACATTTGGCGCCGACTGTGGGGACTATCTATAGTTTTTCCTGTCTTAAGAATCAGATCTTAGATCTGATAGATCGAGATGAATCCCGACCAATCTGGCTCTCCCAGCGCCACACCACCGGTTGACCGCCCTCAAACGGTCGACAACGTTCCTCAGAACACCACCGGGGTAAGAATCATGGGTCAGACCGATGGCTTGTTGACGAGCTCTGCCTCAGTCTCCACGACCTCGGCGCCGGCCGGCTCAGTCGCCCAAACAGTCGCGACGAGCCAGACTCCGACAAATGTTTTGTCAGGAACTAACGATCCGAGCAGAAATTGGGTGTGGATGAGAAACGATCGCCACTGCCCTCTGCTCCACAGCGACAAAGCCCGGATGATCTCGCTGAAATCCGTTCGATGTTAAGCCTGTTGGTAAACCGAACGAGAAACAACGAGGCAAGCGCACGGGCCCAAGAGATTGCGAACCGCTCTCTGGCCGCGCAACTCGATGAACAGGAAAGGCACATTAACGCCCGTCTTGAGGAGCTCGCTAGCCAAAACCAGGGGGTAAATCAACACACGATCCACGAACCCCTATAAGTCCCCCACCATGTACACGTTTGGACTTCTCCCAGGTGGTAACTCCACCGGGAACGTCGGGGAATTTCGCCGGTACGTCGAATAGCGGCTTTCGCCCTATAATGACGCCCGTCGCGACTCCAACCCCATTCGGTTCAAATTCAGCGATCACAGATCCAACTGGATCGGGAAGTCGACCATTACCCGGGCCACCACCTTTCCTGAGTAGTTCGAATATCCGGCCGAGGCAACTAGGAGGCTCTGCTTTCGCCTCGAGCTCAGGACCCGTTAACGGGTCGAACACGGTACAGTTTCGAACGCCGCAGGTCGACCAGACGGGATCGTTTCCAGCAATCGATCTCCTCGACCCAGCTTTCCCTGGACAAACGTCCAATCAAGCACAAGCCCAGTTCGCGCCTACAACAGGCGACAACCACGATATGCTTAGACAGTATATTGAACAAGCTAAGGCTCAGTTCGTCAGTCTGAGCTCCAAAGTCCATATGGCGACAAGCGCGGCGCCCGACATCGATCGAGTGATCGAAGAAACGTGACAAACACCGTTCACAGACCGGATCGTCTTCGCAAGAATCCGAGAAATCAAGAAAACTAAATTTCCGGAATTCTCTGGGAAATCAGACCACAAAGCCCATATCAGGGCATTCCGACTAGCGATGGCAAGGGTATACCTTACCGACGAGGAGAGAGAACCGGTTTTCTGCAGGCTCTTCGCCGAAAACCTATCGGTCTCCGCCCTAGAATGGTTTGCCGGACTGGAAGAAAGGTCAATCGACAACTTCACCCAGTTCATGACGGCATTCCTCAAACAATATTCCGTCTTTATCGAAGAAAAGACTACTGAGGCAGCTCTATTTGGCGTCTCCCAAAAACCCGACGAATCGCTTCGCTCGTACATCGACCGATTTAAGGAAATAAAATCCAAAATCGCAAACCCACGAGACGAAGTAGCTATAGAAGCACTGCGACGTGGACTATGGTATTCAACCAGATTCCGCGAGGAAATAACAGTCCACGAACCTCAAACACTCGAAGACGCCCTTGTTGGATCTCCTAGGATCTAGGGTTTGTTATATTGAAATTACCAACCTCGTTCTTACCTCAGATCTGGCAGCGGAATGGAATGGTGAACGAGATCTAGCGAATCAAGTGCTTCGCCTCTACCAAGCACACACTCACACAGCCTGGAACGCCGGGATGCTAGTGCTGGATTCAGAGAATGAGTTTTCGATGTCTCTGCTTTTCTCTCTGAGAATTACAGTGACGGCTCCAGGTCCAGGTCGACCATATAAGCCTTTATATACCGACCTGGAAATGACATCACAAAACCGTCGGAGAAGCCCGACTCGTTTACGTCAAAACCCGATATGCATCGATCGACACACTTACTGTGTCGATCGACACACCTTCTCGAAAAGTCTGCATCGATCGACACACTCATGTATCGATCGACACATACATCATAAAAATCTATGTCAATGTGTATCCAATACACATCAACGTGATCATTATCAAATGATCATTCCCATATGTTAGCTTCCAGATTGCTTAGGTGTGTGACCCTATAGGATCATATAATACTGGCAGTAAGTCTACAACTTACAGATTACAAGAGGCTTCTAGCAAAGCATTACAATCACCAGTATTATACAAACGATTGATCTCGATTCACAACTATTATCAGGAGTGAGTACAAGTGTGATTTCAGGACACAATCCCAACAATCTCCCACTTGTACTGGAATCATCAATTCCTACAATCCTTTTGTCTCTATATCTCGATTTGGCATAAGACAAGATTAGTGTCATTCTTATTAAGCCAATATCATGTTTATCGAACTCCTGATCTATACTGAACAAAACAAACAACTGAACTACAGTTCGTTTGAGTGCGGCCACACATTTTCTCAGCATAAAATCTTCGATAGGCCCTGAGATATTTATCTCCCGTTATTCAGAAGGGACAAATCCCATCTTGTTCCATCCCTGTTCCTTTACACACTTCATGATACACCTGAGCAGTGCCTTTATAGCCGTCAGTTACGGATCGACGTTTGACAAGGTCAAGGTGCACCAATTCATATGCAAGAAAGCATGTTGAACTCAGGTCTAAGGACTATACTCAATAGTCGTAATGAGAACCTCTCATGACACATATATAACTATCCTGGAGACTTCTCATTAGCGGGTCACGTCCGATCATATGTTCACCAACATATATCTATGTGACTGACTGTGATACTCATATCATTGACTCCATGAAACTTAGTCAACAGTCACCTCACAAGCTAGTCTCTCGCGGTTGTTATTGTCCCACTTTAACAACCTCGACTAGGGACACATCATAATTTATGTCATTTGTTACTTATAGGGTTTCATGATCAAGTCCTCAACTTGATGACCTATAATATGACATAAACTTATCTTGGGACCATTATTTAATTATCCAATAATCAAATAATGTCGATGTCAGGTTTTTCATAAACATGACCACATATATCTGAACATCATAATTAAACTAACTCCCACTAGAATCAAGACCAAGTCTTCAGATATCTAGTACCTACAGCAACAGTATTCAACTCGTGCTTAGGTTGTGAGAGATGCTGCGGTGTTCTTGCTTGGAACCGTTCCAACAAACCACACCGCTATTCTTTAATAAGCACTATTCTACGGTCCTCTGCTTGGAACCCTTTCCAACAGACAGTACCGTTACACAGGCAAAATGACATAACCAGGTGACAACCGGAAGTCATCTTTGTCCGTCTAACTACTCATAATTGATTCGTCTATTTCTCAGTTGTACAAGAACCTATCCTTAGTGTTTCTCAAACACTTGGGGGATATTCCTTTACAACTGTCCAGTGACTCTTACTGGAGCAAATTGGTATCTTCTCGTCATGCTTTTATGTGTCAGCTGCATTTACACGAGCGCATAATATGGCATTCATGATGGATTCTATTGCATAAGCAAAAGGAATCACACTCATAGACACTAGCTCAGCCAGTGTCCAAGACACTTCATCTTGCTAAGATCATTGCCATAAGACCTTTGGTGTGAAGCCATTCTTGGAATCATGCATATTGGAACTGTCCAGCACCTTATAATCATAAGGATTCTGACACGATCCAATTAGCTCTTCTGATCCATCTCAATGGATCCATATTCCAAGAACTCACGCGACTTCTCCCATGTCCATCGTTAAATTTGACTTCCGACCCAAATCTTGAGAAGACTTTAGCGTCGGAACGTTGTTTATGAGATTAGGTACGTTCTAAACATACAGTTTGAGAATTGCAACTACGCTCCCACTAGTTTACTTGTAAACGCACTGTTTCTATTCGTTCCTGATCGAGTCAAAGCCTTTGACCGTTTTAACAGAACATAGATTCCAACTCCAAGATGCTTGCTTCAACCAGTGAAGCTAACATGCATAACTAGCCAATTTTCGGAGTTGGGGATCACCATCGCTTCTTTGAATTTCGCATGCTCGTCACTTTTCAATGATCAACAGATCACGACAATCGGTCACGAGGAATCACCCTCGATTTAGTGATGGATCCTTTCGGATCTGCGAATTTCAGGCTCCACAGGTTTAGATCCTACAGCACTCTGTAGATCTAACCGCTGCTCTCCCTCAACAGGTTGAACAGCCTCCTGTGTTTCTCGAATTTCTTCTAGCTGTACTTTTACTCCCACTGTTCTTCTTGGAAAAACAGAGTTCCGAACAACAAAACTTTGTTCTCGGATTGGTTGCAAAAGTACTAAGCCTCGGTTTCCTTAGGACAACCAGCGAAGCAGCACTTATCAGATTTGGGTTCAAGTTTGTTTGTTGACAACTGCCTTACACAAACCTTGCAATCCCAATTAATCAGAAAAAAATATTTGGAAATCACCCAGTCCACATCCAATGTGGTGTTTTTCACTGATTCTGATAGAAAAAACTTATTTAGCGTAAACATGTTCATTTTAGAGCGTATTTAAAAAGAATAATGGAAGATTCATGTGACTCATCATTAATCGGAGCATATCCAATAAGGTCCGATTCATTCTCTCAGAAACACCATTCTGGTTTTCTAGGAGAAAAGAGATGTGATATGGCTTCACACTCACTTAGATGATCACCCAATTGTTGACTCAAGTATTATCTTCCTCGATTCAATCGAGGGATTCTAATACTTCTGTCACATTGTTTCTATACTTCATTTTGGAACTCCTCAAAGGATTCCAACTTGTGTCTCATCAAAAGATCACATCCATACTTACTGATGCCATAAATAAGTTAATGAAGTACAGAAGATTTTCTTTGGCATTAATGCTCATCGGGCCGCATACATCAGTATGTGTAAAGCCCAACAAGTCTCTGGCCCGTTTCTTTAGCTCTGCTAAAGAAGCCTTAGTCATTTGGCCCAGCAAGCAGAATTCATGTCTCAATTGATTTACAATCAAATGAACCTGAAGCCCATAACTATGGAACTTCTGAAGCCGTTTCACTTTATTTGGTCAATATGACTATGCTTAGGAAAAATCGAATTCAAGTCATCAGACTTAAATCGTTTGATATTTATGTTATATTTAAGCGTATGTTGGTTTAAGATATAAAACCCTTTCAAAAGGGGTGCTACCATATGATATTTCATTAAGATCAAAAGAGCAAAACTTGTCTTTTATCAGAATGAAAAACATTCAAATTCTTACAAGAAAATGAAAGACATCTCTGCATAAAGCAGGTACATAGTAGCAATTACTTAATTCAAAAACCAAGCTTGAAAGGCTCCTACAAGTGGAGAATCTCTACGGCTTATGCAGCAACCATTGCTCCATACCAGGCACGCAGTTCCACTTGTCCTTTCTTCAACGTTCTACTGTTGCTTAGGCCCTGCATATTTCCAAAATATCAGTACCACAACTAGTATCCAATACGTATGTAGAACTTGAATTAATAACACAATACCTAAAGAAGAGGTACCATACATCTCCTTCATCTCTTGTGAATCTTCCAAGAATTTAATGCAATCTCTCTTCCAATGCCCATACTCATCACAGTAGAAGAAATTTCTAACACCAGATGGGTCGGACTTGGGCTTATAAGATGACACAGGATTATCCTGATTCCAAATCTGGACGGCCCTGCCTCTACCCTTGTCTACACAAGATTTCTCAAATATTTTACCCTTCTTGATGTTTTGCTCTGCTGTCTTGAGCATGCCATGCAGCTCAGTCAACGTCTTCGTCAAGCCTTTCTTGATATAATTCATAATGAACTTATCATAACTTGACGGCAGTGACTGCAGAATGATGTCAGTAGCCAACTCTAAGCTGACAGGACAATCCAGTTTCCCCAGGTTATCAACGTAACCCATCATTTTAATGACATGAGGACTCACTGGAACATCCTCTGGTAGTCTGCACCCAGTGAGAGACTTCACCATCTGGAATCTCTCAACCCGTGCCAGATCCTGAAACTTCAGTTTCAGGCTGGTGATCATCTCTATTGGCGACTCCACGTTCTCGTATTGACTCTTCAAGTCCGAGTTCATGGTAGCCAACATCAGACCACGCACATCTACCACATCAATATAATGCTTATTCCAAGTATTATATACTGCATTCGAGCGATTGGCCCCAAGCCTTTCTGGAAGAGCTTTCTCAAGGACATAGTTCTTACTCTCCTGCTTGAGGATTAATCTCAAATTGCGATACCAATCCAGGAAATTTGACCCATTTAACTTGTCCTTCTCAAGGACGGGTCGTAACGAGAAGGTAGTTTTAGACATAGGCTGAAAATTTTAATCAAAAAAAAAATTTAGTTATGATTTCAGGAAATGAGGAATCTTATCCAATAAGAAAACTCGCATTATATTCAAACAATGTTTCCTCAATGAATATAATAATCCAAGATCCATACATCACTAAAATCCGAGTGGACGACTCGTCATCACCCAGAGTTTAGTAATCTAGGTAAGCAAACCATTGCTAATTGTACTCAGTACAACTCTTGGTCGTAGATGAGACAATCCATGTCTTATCCACTCTGACGTCTCTGGGCCCAGAACTTCTGATAGCCCAGTCAAGTAAAACCAATCTCTTCTGTCTTGTGATCACTGACAGTTGCACTGCAAGTCTGTCAATGACCATCTGCCTTACTCATGTTGCAGTGGATACCAAGGACTCCAAGACTATCCAAAAAATGACACGAGTCTTGACAGTAGACAAGATTGGGCAAGACATTAAGATCACTTGATATTTAGTTGAGGAAATGGAACTTTAAAAGATTAGTAATTCAATCTCTTAGGTCATGCAATAGTCGATGTCAAGCACTGCAAGACCATCAACACTACTACCTGCCTTACTCATGTAATTGTGGACACCAAGCTCTTGGCAAGACTATCCAACAACGAAACGAGTCTTGACAGTTGACCATATTGAATAACTAAGCTTCGATTTAACACACATCTAGTGTGCATTAAACAGGTTTAGAACATTTTTAACTTTTAATTTCAATTTAGTTTTAATCGTTCTAATTTCAGTGGGTTAGGTCATTCGGTTTGGTTTCTTAATCATTTGGTTCAAAACCAAACGATTACGGTTCGCATCGTCACCATATGCGTCGACTGACACACTTGGTCGACTCTTGATATGCAACCTTCATATCATCCTAGATAACCGGTCAAATCCAATTTAACCAGTCCATCTAATTGAACCGATTCAACCAGTTTTAACTAATTGCGATAACCGGTCCAATCCAATTGAACCGACTTATCCAATCAAACTGATCTTTAACCAATTAAATCGGTTTATTCTAATTGAGATAACCAGTCCAATTCAATTGAACCAATTCATCCAATTTAAACCGATCTTCACTGCCTTAACCAAGTATGATAACCAGTTCAATTCAATTGAACCGATTCAACCAATCGTAAGGCTTATGTCGACCGACATTAAACCTGTGTCGATCGACGCAGCAGAGTATTAGGGATTTTGAATTAAACCGACATAACCATGCGAGATAACCAGTTCAATCCAATTGAACCGATCTATCCATTCGCATAGTCTGTGTCGACCGATGCACCCAGTGTGTCGATCGACATAGTGCGATTTCAAATCTTTTGCATTTTAACAGTGCATCGACCGACACACCCAGTGCGTCGACCGATGCTATGCGAAAATCCTAACATCTTTTACGAGTTTTCACGATGTATCGACCGACACAAGCTTAGTGTCGATCGACACCATGCGACAAACCCTAAAGATATTTACGCGTTTTCGCTCGGTGTCGACCGACACACGCTTTGTGTCGATCGACACACGCTTTGTGTCGATCGACACTCTGCGACAAACACTAAAATCTTATTATGCGTTTCGCGGTGTGTCGACCGACACAAGCTTAGTATCGATCGACACAGTGTGACAACAGCAGTTCGTCGTTTTCAACAGAGATTCAATCCGAGATTAATTTCTTGAAAACACGATTTAACAGGCAATTAACTAATCAAATTCATCAGTATTCGATTTAAATGCCTTAGATTCAATAGACTAAACCCTACCATACTCTGATACCACTGTTGGATCTCCTAGGATCTAGGGTTTGTTATATTGAAATTACCAACCTCGTTCTTACCTCAGATCTGGCAGCGGAATGGAATGGTGAACAAGATCTAGCGAATCAAGTGCTTCGCCTCTACCAAGCACACACTCACACAGCCTGGAACGCCGAGATGCTAGTGCCGGATTCAGGGAATGAGTTTTCGATGTATCTGCTTTTCTCTCTGAGAATTACAGTGACGGCTCCAGGTCCAGGTCGACCATATAAGCCTTTATATACCGACCTTGAAATGACATCACAAAACCGTCGGAGAAGCCCGACTCGTTTACGTCAAAACCCGATATGCATCGATCTACACACTTACTGTGTCGATCGACACACCTTCTCGAAAAGTCTGCATCGATCGACACACTCATGTATCGATCGACACATACATCATAAAACTCTATGTCAATGTGTATCCAATACACATCAACGTGATCATTATCAAATGATCATTCCCATATGTTAGCTTCCAGATTGCTTAGGTGTGTGACCTATAGGATCATATAATACTGGCAGTAAGTCTACAACTTACAGATTACAAGAGGCTTCTAGCAAAGCATTACAATCACCAGTATTATACAAACGATTGATCTCGATTCACAACTATTATCAGGAGTGAGTACAAGTGTGATTTCAGGACACAATCCCAACAGCCCTTCATCGCGCATCGGCCTTCGCTCGCCTCGAGGACGAAACCACGACCCTCAGAGAAAAGCACCGAAAAGAGAAAAACCCTTCGGGCTCGCAGAACTCGAACTCGAAAAAGGATTTCCGTAAATCAGGGAACGTTAATGCGGTCGAGAGCCCGAAGAGCTCGAAGAAATTCGAGTTCGACAAGGAAAAATTCTGTGAATTTCACAACAAAAGAGGACACTCGACCGAAGATTGCTATACTCGAGCTAAAGCCGAGGCTCAAAAGCGAGAGTCCGAAAGCAAACAAGATTCCGAAGTCGAGGAGGAAACTCCATCCGACAAAAAGGAAAGTAAACAGACCAAAGAGTCGAATACCAAGAGGCCTTCTCAAAATAAACGAGAACGGACAAAGGAGCCGGAATCTCCCGAAATACTTCCTCAGGGGTCGCGGAAGCGAGTTGAGTTTATTCTCGGCGAGCTCAACCTGAGCGGCACCCCGGAAGGTTTGGCATTATCCCCACCTCCGGCTCCCGTTAAGAGTTTACGCTCACGAATCAATCTCCCTCGTCTCTGCGGGGGGGGGGGGGGGGGGGGGGGGGGGGGGGGGGGGTGTACGCGCTATACCCCCTAAACGAATCGACTTCATCTTCGGTGGCTCCAAGCTTTGCCGAGACTCGGTCAATTCAATCAAAGCTCTTCAAAGGAGAGTCGAAACTGACAAAGGGGGGAAAATCCCAATGATAGGTCCAGACCACGAGATTATTTTTCACGAGAGCGAGACAAGCAACCTCGACAAACCACACGACGACACTCTCCTCGTTTGTCTAGTAGTGGGAGATGTCGAACTCTCAAGGATAATGATCGACACAGGAAGTCCGGTGGATGTCCTCTTTTACGACGCGTTCAAAAAGATGGACTTCAACGACTCCGAGATCGTGGAAGGAAAGACACCACTAGTAGGGTTCGCTGGCGAAACAACGTACTCGATGGGCTCTGTCTTCGCCCCGGTGATAGCCGGAGGAGTCCGAAGAATGACAGAGTTCGTCATAGTGGATCGGCCAGCTCCCTATAACGCTATTCTAGGTCGACCATGGATATACGACATGAAAGCGGTACCATCGACCTACCATCAATGCGTAAAATTCCCAACTCCTAAAGGGGTAAAAACCGTGTACGGAAGTCAAAAGATTTCCCGCCATTGCTACATGAATGGATACAAGCAGATTGAGAAATCCCCTGCGTAGCAATTACAGAAAGGGGACGAGCTCGCCACCATGCAGACCAAAAGGTCGAATGACCCGAGTCAAATAGGACTTCCAAAGGACCTCGCGGTCCAAGTTTGCATAGATGATTCTTATCCCGAAAGACTCGTTGGCATTGGAATCGACCTATCAGAGCCAGTCAAAAACGAACTGGTCTCTTTCCTTAAACAAAACGTCGACTCCTTTGCCTGGTCTTCAGCAGACATGAAAGGGATCAACATCGACGTTACCAGCCACAAGCTGAATGTCGACCCAACCTACAAGCCAGTAAGACAGAAACGTCGAAAACTAGGTCCGGAACGAGCTCAAGCTGTCAATGACGAGGTCGATCGATTATTAAAGATCGGATCGATCAGAGAGGTCAAATACCCCGACTGGCTCGCGAACCCTGTAGTGGTTAAGAAAAAGAACGGAAAGTGGAGAGTCTGTGTAGATTTCACGGATCTCAACAAAGCATGTCCGAAGGACAGCTTCCCACTCCCACACATCGACCGGCTGGTCGAAGCCACCGCCGGACACCAGCTACTATCCTTTATGGACACTTTCTCGGGGTACAATCAAATATTAATGAACCCTGAGGACCAAGAAAAGACTTCGTTCATAACTGATCGAGGCACGTACTGCTACAAAATCATGCCCTTCGGACTAAAAAACGCAGGAGCGACTTACCAACGCCTCGTCAACAGGATGTTTTCAGGACTCCTAGGCAAAACTATGGAAGTCTACATCGACGATATGCTGGTCAAATCTTCCAAGTATGAGGATCACATCCCACAACTAAAAGAATGTTTTATCATTCTCAATAAATATGGGATGAAACTCATCCCAGCAAAGTGTACCTTCGGGGTCCCCTCAGGAGAATTCCTAGGATACCTAATAACCGAAAGAGGGATCAAAGCGAACCCCAAACAGGTCGCAACATTCATAGAGATGAAATCTCCCAGAACAACGCGAGAAGTCCAGCGCCTGACTGGCAAAATAGCTGCTTTGAACCGTTTCATCTCGAGGTCGACTGACAAATGTCTGCCCTTCTATCACTAGCTCAAAGCGAACAAAAAGTTCCTCTGGGATGAAAAGTGTGAAGAAGCGTTCACTCAGCTCAAAGCTTACTTAAGCGAACCATCCATACTGGCAAAACCAGTAGAAGGGGAACACCTCTACCTCTACCTAGCTGTCTCGACGGCAGCGGTAAGTGGAGTCCTGGTTCGCGAAGAACAGAACGAACAACGGCCGGTGTATTACATCAGTAAGACCTTAATCGATGCTGAAACCAGATATCCCGCCATGGAAAAACTCGCCCTAGCGCTGGTGACATCAGCTTGGAAACTCCGACCATACTTTCAATCGCACTCGATCATAGTGATGACCTCTCAGCCACTGAGAACCATCCTTCACAGTCCAAGCCAGTCAGGTCGATTGGTCAAATGGGCTATCGAACTTAGCGAGTACGACATAGAATACAAAGCTCGAACGTGCCTACAAGCACAAGTACTGGCAGATCTCATAATCGAGCTCCCTCCGACCATCGAACTCGACCCAACCTCGGCCCAAAGATGGAAACTCTATGTCGATGGAGCTTCCTCGAGGAAAGGATCTGGAGTCGGAGTAAAACTGGTCTCCCCAACGGGCGAAATACTAGAACAATCGTTCAGACTGGGCTTCGCCGCATCAAATAACGAAGCAGAATACGAAGCGTTAATAGCCGGGCTCATACTAGCGATAGCAATAGGAGCCCGGGAAGTTGACGCCTTCTGCGATTCCCAATTAGTCACGAGCCAGTATCATGGCGACTACGAGGCCAAAGACGAACGGATGGAAGCATACCTACGGGTAGTCCACTCGCTCGCCAAACAGATCGAATTCTTTGATCTAACGCGAATCCCACGAGGGGAAAACACCGCAGCCGATGCCCTAGCCGCATTAGCATCGACATTAGATCCTAACCTCAAAAGGATCATACCGGTCGAGGGGATCGAAAAACCGAACATCGACATAGCCCTGAAAGCTCTGTCCTTGAAAGGGGACGGGCCCGCCATAAAGGACGGTGTCGAGCACAAAGAATGTCCCGAGGACACCAGTCGCGACACCATCGAGATTGATAATGACCTCGATCCGAGAAACGCCGTGTACGTCGCGAGCGTCCCCGACGGACCGATCCAAGCCGCATCCACTAGTCAAGGACCCGAGCCTAACAATGACGAAGATTGGAGAACTCCGATCATTCGATACATTACAAATGGCGAAGTTCCGGACGACAAATGGGAGGCACGGAAACTCAAGGTACAAAGTGCAAGGTACTGCGTCACACAAGGAGAGCTCTTCAAAAGGAGTCTCTCTGGACCTTATCTTAAATGCCTTAACAAAAAGCAAGCCCTATCCGTGATTACACAAGCACACGACGGATCCTGCGGAAGCCATTCTGGAGGATGAGCATTGGCCGTGCGAATCAAAAGGAAAGGCTATTTTTGGCCGACAATGGCCACCGAATGCGAGTCCTTCTCCAACAAGTGCGATAAATGCCAAAAGCACGCCCCGATTATCCACCAAGCATCGGAGAAACTCTCCTCCATCTCATCGCCATACCCATTCATGCGATGGGGAATGGACATCGTGGGGCCCCTAGTCACATCTGGCAAAAAGAAAGCCACACACTTATTGGTAATGACAGACTACTTCACCAAATGGATTGAAGCAGAGTCGTACCAAAAGGTCAAAGACGTTCACGTCAAGGAGTTCGTCTGGCGAAACATCGTTTGCCGGCACGGACTACCCCACGAGATCGTCACTGATAACGGTTCCCAGTTCATATCAAACGCCTTCAAGGAGTTCTGCAGAACGTGGAACATAAAGCTGACTTACTCAACGCCACGCTATCCCCAAGGGAATGGGCTGGCAGAAGCGGCCAACAAGGCAATCATGAATAGCCTCAAGAAAAGACTCAATGAGTGCAAAACGAGCTGGAGTGACGAGCTCCCAGCCGTACTATGGGCCTACCGGACTACCCCCCGCAAATCCACCGGCGAGACTCCCTTCTCGCTGGCTTACGGGATCGAGGCGCTAGTACCAGCCGAAATCCTCGTGTCAAGCATCCGCAAAGAAGAATGCCCACGACAAGAGGAACTCAATAACAAGATGATAACTGACGAGCTCGATCTCGTCGACGAAAGGAGGAACCTCGTACTAGCTCAAATCCAGAACTACCAACAAGCCGCAGCTCGTTACTATGATTCCAAGATCAAAACTCGAAGGTTTCAAGTAGGAGAGCTCGTCTTACGGAAAGTGTTCGACCATAAAAAGGAAGAACACGCTGGGAAGTTAGGAGAAAAGTGGGAAGGTCCCTACCAGGTCACCGACGTTGTAAAGGACGGGGTCTACCGACTCAAGTCGGTGGAAACCCAGAAACCTGAACTACGACCTTGGAACATCATCAACCTCAAAAAGTACTTCCACTAGGAGTACGAAAACATAATCGAACTACGAAATGGCTTGATCACCTTAAAAGGGTACGTAGGCAGCTCGACTTCGAGCGCAGCCACCCCCCAAACACAAAGCTCTTACCGAGCTCAACAACTTCTGACGAAGTCATACTAGCTTATCTTTGTGAAATCAAAATAAGTCTCTCAATCCAATGCATCTTTCTGTTGTAAAAGTTAGAGTCATTGTGAAATACCTCAGCATTACATTCTCAAAAAGTGATATGAAATTATCTCTTCAAAAGCTAAAGTGATATGAAATTATCTCTTCTAAAACAAACGATATTAATTTATCCTTTCCGAGCGACCTGAAATGGCCTCTCCCAAAATCAAGCGATATGAAATTATCCCTTCCGAGAGACCTCAAACGGCCTCCCCCAAAATCAAGCGATATGAAATTATCCCTTCTGAGAGACCTCAAACGGCCTCCCCCAAAATCAAGCGATATGAAATTATCTCTTCAAAAATCAAGTGATATAAAATTATCTCTCCAAGAAATAAAGTGATATGAAATTATCCCTTCGAACAAAGCGACCTAAAACGGTCCCTCCAAATCGAACGAACTGAAATGATCGTCCCAAAGAAAGAGATCCAGAGCGATCCTTCCAAAACCAATAATTCTTCTAAACCTTATACGGATTAAAAGAATTGGGGGACTACCCCCTCCCTTCAAGCAAAAGACAACGAAGTCGAGACAGTTATTCAAGCAAACAACCTTTGTAAGTCCACTTCGATTCGTCCTTATATTCATCAATTCTTTGAAATTCGTACTCAAGCTGGGATCCCACACTACGAAAGAGTGGTACCTCGCGTACAATTAATTTAAAAAAGTTCGTAAAGAACTCCCCAAGGAAATTCAAGACAAGTTATTTGTCGTCCCCTCCAAAGAGGCTCAAGTTGCCATAACAGACAAACTCTATGCCGAAGCATCAAAACAGTAGAGTCTATGCTAATGCATGAAAGATTCGAAAGGAATTCATAAAAAAGGAGAGAGGACACGATGTCCTCGAGTTAGAATAAAAGCCCACTAAGGGCAACACCAAAAATAAAGAAAAAGCCCCCTTGGGCAACAAAAGTTTTAAAAAAAAAAAGCCCTCTCGGACAACAACAACGACAATGGATTAAAACGCAGCATAGGAGGAGTCTCCGACCTGGCCCTCCGCCCCATCACCCGCCTCTCTTCTCGGCCGGGAATCGACCTCGTCAGTCATCCTCGGATCGGTCTCAGCCGAAGGAACAGGCGGAGAACCCGCCATGGCCACGGAGTCCTCCGACATTGCCGGCAAGGCAAGGTTGCCAATGCTAAAATCAGAGACTGCCGCGGCCTCCATCTCCGCTGCGGCAAGTCGCTTTTGCTCAGCCAGCTTAAGCACCTCTTGGGTCATATCCACCTCTTCAGCTGCGATCTCAGCGATGAGCTCGATGTTGGCCAAAGTCTCTTGGAGACAGATTTCGGCGCTAGTCTGGATTTTCCTCTTCTCGGCTCTCTCTTTGATCCCAGCCAGAATCATCAGATATTGGCCATTGAGTTCTTTCCGAGCCTTACGAATTTCGACCCGGCTCGATTCTTACACAGTCCGAATTCGAGTCTCGGCGGCGCTAAGCTGACAAGACAGCTCCTCCTCCCTCCTCTCGAGATGTGCAATCCTGGCGTCCACAGCAGCATGGTCCGCGACCCTCTTCTTCAAACGCTCCTCCCTAGCTAGAGCTTCATGGAGCTCGGCTTTCATTTGGGTAGCAGCCTCTCGAGCAGACTCGAGCTCGTTGGTCTGAGCATCCAACACCTCGTTCTCAGACCGGACCGCGTACGTATTCACAGCCTCTACGGCCTGCGAAAAAGCATCGGTTTAGCCAAAAATTTTAAAGAAAAAAGAAGACAAAAGAAAAAACGTCTCACCTTCCCGATAACCGCCATCATCTCGGAATACGCACTACCGAGGACCGTTTCCCCAGAAACCGGGAGCTCGGAACCAATAGGCCTAACGCGCCTCAGCAGACGAACCACACCTTCTGGATCGTCCACAACCGAGCACTCTTCTCGGTCCGACCCTTCTGGACTCCTTCCCGCGTCTACTTTACGACGCTTTGGCGAAGGGGGGAGAGAGCCTCCTCGACTCCGACGATCTTCCCCGGACAAATCCAGTCGAGGGTCGCATAGAGCAGCACCTCTAGACTGAGGTAAAACCACCTCTCGTTCGGCCAAGGGGAGAGTCGCGTCGACGACCCCCGCAATCGTTCCCTCCGGGCCTGTCACCGGAAGGAGCGAGGCCTGAGCAGGAGGAGGAGGATAAGCCAGAGGCTGAGGAGGAGCCCGATCGAGGGCAAAAAGAATAGCATTACTAAGGTCGCCCGCCTCCATCTTGTCGACCAGGTCGACCGGATCTTTCCCGTTCCGGCGACTGCTCACTTTGCGAGATGACGCCTCGCGAGGAAGGGAATTAGCAGCCGAGCCGTCGCCCGGAAGAGGTCGAGCTATATATATAAAACAAAAGAGTCAGACAAGTCTAAATGACGATGATAAACAAAGACATTGCGAAGTATAACGACTCACTCTCTCCGGCCCGCTCGACAATACGAAGCGGAGGCTGAGTAGCTTGAGCCGGGAGAGTCCGAGAGGGTTCGGAAGGAGGCAACGGGTTTCGAGGAACCCGAGCGCGGTCCCGTGGAGCCCGTTCGGGGCCGACCCGCAGGACAGCCTGCACACGCTCAATCGTGAAACTACCCCAATTAACAGCACCTCCTCTCAGACGAGCTATCAGAGCCTCTGTGATCGGGTTGATAGCAAGCGACTCCGGAGCCTCTGTGATAGAAACCAAATCAGATAAGGGACGACCTGACAAAAAAAAACACTAAAACCAGGGTCTTAGCGACGCTGGACGACCATCGAGACGGGATAACCGAATATTCGAAGTCTCCGACCGAATGATGGGTTATCCTGAAAAAGAAGTATCGGTCCTTCCATACATCTTTCGTCGGAACTTCCTCGAGGACCCGCCCGAAACGAGGCGAGAGATAGTAAGTCCCCCGGAACTTAGTGTTGTTCTTCACTGAGCAAACACGCATAAGTTCCTCAGGTCCGAACTCGATTCCCTCTTCCGCAGCCCTGACTCCGAGCCCGATGACGTACCGGACAAAGTTCGGCATCATCTGATGGAATGCCAATTGAAGCTGGGCTAGCACCAAAGAAATTAAGCGGGGAATAGGGAAGAAAAGCCCGCATTTCTCGAAGTAGGTGTATGAGGCGCAGCAATAATCCTCCACCGCGGTCTCCGGCGACATCGCCGGCGACAGAATCACGATTTCCACCTCCGATGGAATCCGACAAATCCTCCGCAACCGCTCGATTTGGTTTGCGGTTAGGGCAGACGGCGGATGTGGGCCGAACGAACCCGCCGCCGTGCTTGTACTGGCCCCTGTCGCATCTCTGAGAGCCATAGGGAGCGAAGTATCGGAATAAAGAAAGCAAAAAACTTTAGGAGGTAATTTTTCCGATGACAAAAAAAAAGAACAAAGCAAAAGTAAAAGAAGAGGTGAAAGTGGGAAGAAAAGAAGTTGCCCTCGGCGAATATGAGAAAATTATAGTGGGAGTCGTGCAAAAGCTCAGTCGCACGATTCCGAACTCGTAATAATTACGAGAAAATCGAGGTGATTTTGACTCCTCGCTTTCCCTTATCCCAACCGTTGATTTAAGATCGATGGCTACGAATGCGCGACAATTAGGTCACGTCATCAAAAGAACAAGCCCGAAAAGACTCTTCGCAACCTTCGAATCGAAGCCGTTGATGGTCGACCAGATCCACGGTAAGAGATGAAATTCTCGAAACCAATACACGCCACGGCTGCAGACGCGCTAAAAAGCAGTTCGGCTCGTCCCATGCGCTCGCCCTTGATCGTTGGATCAAAACAAGATCTACAGATGGGGCGAGAGTAATCATTAGGTTTTCAACGCTCGAGGCACGCACGCGTCTTCCGGAAAACGTCCACCGCCCATTAACCTCGACTTCTCGAAATCAATGGGCTGGGGGGCTATTGTTGGTACTGGATTTCCCTCTAGGAAATCCGGCCTATTAACAAATAAGACAAAGGCCCATATCTATGAGCCCTTTCCAGGATTAAAGACGAAGAGACGAGCCGATTCATTTGTTGGGCCCAAACAAATGACGCTTTGACGAGGCCCAAGCGATGCCGAAGTAAGAGTCGATCGAGCTCGAGCTCGGCAGAAGACGACGTGGAGATAGAGCGACTCGGTCTTTCCCAGTTCAACTGATCCGCGAGAATCACGGGGATCGTTATGAAGGAGAGGCCGAAATATCGGAACAGAGGGATCAAAGTCGAGGCTATTTAAAGAAGAAGTGGCGATCCATTCAAGACATGCTGAACCTAGCTTAGAACACTTCGACTAGATAGCTCGATCTTTATACTTTGTACTCTCTTTTCGATTGTGTTTGTTCTATCTCGACAATCAATCTCAATAAAGTCTTTGATTCATAGGAAACTATACCATTTCTATACCTAAAAGTCCAAATCCACGAATACAAATTCTTAGTGTGAATCCCGAATCTCACACCTATGAAAGCAGTTTTGAGTGTTATTATTCGGAACAGTTTATTGTAAAAACCATCTTCGTTCATTTTGCTCTGAAATCATAGATTGCATAAGCATAACTTAAATGTATGTTTCTAATTTTGATATAGTAGAAAGATTTTTGCCTAACTTTCTAGTTCTTATTATTGATTCTTCTACATTTTGAAATCAATACCAACCTAAACCTAAAAATATATATGTCTATTTCCATGAGTCATCTGTACAGTAATGATATGTTGTAAAGAGAACAATGTGCTCTTGTTCCGTGTTATAATCATTAATATGTACCAACTTTCATGCTGTAGCTCTATTTTGCAAGTTTTAAGATTTTTTTTGTAAATCTCTACCCAGGTTTTTGTATATTTATCATTTAAGTATTTTCAAATATATCAACTAATTAATAAAATACATGTTACTTATCTTTCAGAAGTCTTCAAAAACTATATTCTAATTTAGAAAGTTTAATGTCAGCGAAAAACTCTCAGTGCCTGAGAAAGATTCCAAATATGCAACAGTGGTAAACATTCAAAAGGACATAACTAACTATCTATTTTCTGCTTTACATAATGCATATTGTATATTATTTTCTCTTTTCAAATTCGATTTTACTATAAAAATCCTAATATAGTTTAGAGATAGTCTTTTACGAAAACAAATTTTTTTAGAGATATAGTATGGGAGTATATATGTTTTCTAAATAAATGGACCCTTCAACTGAAAAAAAAAAACTTGATATTATTGTTTAAATTTTTTTTTATAGTATGGAAAATTATCGCAAAAATAGTAAAAACAAAAATTTAGTTAATTACATAAATGTATAAAAGAATAAATGTATGAGCATCTTATAACAAACTTTTTCGCAAGATCCCTTTCCAGTTGAACATAAATGCATGGAACCTTTCTATTCTTGTAACAAGCATATTTTTTGGTATCTTTGTTCGTTGCGCCTCTTAAAAGAACCTTACTATTATAAGTTATGGACCATATAAGTTATTTGAGTTGTCATGTATCAATTTAATTCAGTAGCATACCTGTATTGCGCATCAATGAAGCAATAGGGATATAACATACGGAAACGTAGATATCATTTTTGACAGGACATGCCAACTTGTTCTAATCTTAACCGTTCAAGTTGTATTACTATTTACTAGCAACGTGACGGATATTAGTTAGATCTGTACTGTACGCATGTGCATGTATAGTTAATACACAATTTTAACTTTAACAAAAGTGAATAATTTATTATGCAAAGAATTACTCTTGTGTCTTTTAGTAATCATTTCAACAATTTCCCCCTAAAGTTAGAACCATTAATAGTAAAACACAGTAGAGATATGGTTTTTATTCTCTGCAAAATATACAATATTAACATTTTCCACTAAAGAGTGGTTAGAAACACAATAGTGTAAATTTAGTGAAAGGGAATGTCGTCGGGTTTCTTATAAACAGAATCATAAATTTGTTTGAGGTTTTCATAATTTTTTTTTAATCTAAAATGAGATAAAAGCTTAAGGAATCAAGACAAAGAATATAACTTGAAATATTACTTAATATTATTTGAGCAAATCCCATACAACCGAAATTTCCAACTATAGATTCTAAAGACTTTCAACAATGTCTTGAAGAGTATTCTGAATAGAAATTGGGTTAACACCGGAACGAGTTAGCATCCGAACTGTACTGAGCTGTCTCACTTCTACATCATCAGATGCGGCAGGTATTGATTCAGAAGATACGTGGCGAACATCTGATGCAGAAGCAAAAGAGTTCTTGCGTTTCCTTGAGTGAGTCTGATTCTTCCTCCGTTCAGCCTTCTTTTTGACGAAAGCCTCACCACTTCTGGGTTCCTTTTTGTACTGAACTGGGCTTACTAACTCTTCACCAGAGAAGACTCGAAGAGGGTGCTGCATTTCAAGAACTACATAGATGATCCGAGGAAAAACTAGCCAACGATCGTCGTTCCTATGAACTGTAGCAAGACTCAACACTTGGTAATACACAAGTTTTCCAAAATCAACTCGTATCTCATGAGTCAGCTTTTAAATCAGCCTTGCTCTATTAGTGGAGATGTGGTTCTTGTGAGTAAAAGTATACTAGTTAAACGCAGCCAAGACCACCAAGGCATCATACTTAGGTGGAAGATCCACAATTGTCAGACCAGCCCAATACTTCTTATGTTCTTCAGTCAGGTAGCTTGCAAGAATGTCATTGGGCACTGCATCAACACCTGCTTCAGCCTTTGCTTCAGCTTTAATCAGGGGTTCAAGTTCAAGACATGAGTTGACCAGCTCAGGAGAAAAGTCATATATCCTTTTACGCAAGAAGATGCGTACTCCCTTGTCCGAGATAGCTGGACGGTTTTCTGGTAGGTTTGTATAAAACTCTCTCACAATCTAAGGGACATAGCTCATCAGTCATGTTACACTACCCCGTAGCATCCCAATATTGATCAACCCAGATAACCCCAATTATCTCCTTCATCAAAGTTGACTACCTGTTCCGCTAGGATTCCTCTATCCTTAAAGAGAGCATACCTTTCTTTAACAACTCTGGATGGAAAGCATTTTGAGACGACTCCTTTCTTGCAAGAGATGAAGCACCAGCTGAGCTAGATGGAGGAGCTGACTTTGATGACTTCTTCTTCTTGGCAGGTTTCACAGCCACAAACTACTCAGTTCGAGCTTTTTCTGTTCAGGAAGTGATTCCACTTGTTTCCTGAGCTTCCTCTTCTTGGGAGCTTGAACTGTCTGAGATGGTTCAACAGGCTTAGCATAATCACCTCTATCAGCCGTGAGATATTCATTCATCTCCTGATTTTCTTCTTCCACAGGAACAATCGCCAAGGGGTTTTCTTTAGAGGTAAGAAAAGCTAGAACATCCTCAGCTTGTTGCTCCTCATCATTTATTTCACCAGAACCAGACTTGACTTCCTCTTCAACTTCGTGTGCTGATTCAAATTCCCTTTCACCATGCTTGGGTGATTCACGGTCTGGGATCTCCTCTGTTTCATGACCAGAAGTAGGCTTTGATTATTCACCGTCGTTTCCTACGCATGACTCAGAGGTATGACATAATTGGATCTCTTCTTCCTCCTTTTTTTTGTGTCACCTCCGACCACATGATATGTTCATCCGTCATCCTCCGTTGTGGCAAAAGAGCTTGCGCTTTTTGTTGGATTATCCATGAGAATCTGATTGGAGACGAGGTTTGGATTGCTTGGCGGTGGAGCTTGTTCCTCAGGGCTTGAGTCATCAATTAACTGAGGCGGTGGAAGATATGCTAGAGGCTGAGATGATTGCTGGGAGGGGATCTGGTTCCAAATTTTCCTCTACGAGTTGCATGCACCATGGTTGCAGAAAGAAATTAGGGTTTGAACAGAGTTTTGTCGGAGCACTTTTTCTGGAATAAATTGTTTCTGATTTTTTTATCGACCTTCTTTCCTCTTTATTGAGCTGATGCAGAATCTGTGACAAAATATTTGAATGTCTTTTTGCATGCAATATAATTGGGTTATCGATTCTCAAGGATTTTTTGAATTTAAAATTTCAAAAATCTTTCATTTCTTGTGCCCAAAATCTCGGATATCTGTTTCTTAGCCAAACCAATTTAAACTAGGCAGAATTGAACCAATTTTTTATTCACTGCATTACTCAATAAGACCATCAGAAGCACACACAACATTTGAAAACTAAAGGCATCCACATTCAGGCCAAGAGTGATGGGAATTGTATCAATAGTTCGTTGACTACATGTGACTGAGCACTGAAAATTTAGATAAAAACTAGTACCTTTCTCCTTTTGAACTCTCAAATTAGTGATATGTGCGTCAGGAACTGACACTTCACATGACTCAGCCCATACACCTCTCTCAGTTGATTCTTTGTATCTGGTCATCATTCTCCTTGTGGCTTGTTTTCACACTCTCATACCTTTATCCTGTCTCAAGCAGTTTTCAACTTTTATCTTTCGAGTGAGGCCGTCCTTTTTTTGTTTTTTGTTGTTGTTGTACTGCTTCTTGTGTCAGTAGATGAGCTAATACATGAGTTGATTCCATCACGTGACTTATCAGGACTCAACTCAGTGTTTTGATTTTTCGCTTTGTGCCTCACTCGAGAAACTTGTCCTGTTCTTGAGACAAGACGGCATAACAGGCATCTCTTTTCCACTAGTTATCATGACTTCGAACTAAATCAGAACTTGATGTACTTCTTGAATCAGCGCATGTATCAGTCATGTACACTCGTAAACCCATTACATTTCACATACACAAATTGAGTTTCACAATGTGATAAAACGATTAAAATCTAGAGGTTTTGTAAAGAAACCAGCTAGTTGCAAATCAGTGACAATGTATTCAACCACTACCTGTTTGTCCTCCACCAACTCCTGAATGAAATGGTGCCTTATGTCAATGTGCTTAGTTCAGGAGTGTTGAACTGGATTTTTTGAGATTCTTATATTACTCTTGTTGTCACAGTGAGCAAGAAGTGGTCCATAGTCCATTCCGTAGTCGGCCGACATATGTTTCATCCAGAACAGTTTAGCACAACAACTTCCCATCGCAATGTATTTGACTTCAACCATAGAGATTGCACAGAGTTCTGCTTCTTGCTCATCCATGAGATCAGATTGTTCACAAGAAAAAAGCATCTTCCACTCGTGCTCTTCCTTTCAACCATACTTCATGTCCAATCTGCATCACAGTAACCAACCAAGTGTTTGTTTGAACCTTTTGAATACCAGATACCAAAATTGACAGTTCCCTTGACATACTTGATGATCCTCTTGATTGCCTCCAGATGAGACTGTTTTGGCTTTGCTTGGTACCTTGCAAAGGAGAGAAAGCAACTCCTTCAAACAGGAACTTATTCCGGTTTTTCCATAGATACCATAGAGCCCAAGGATAGCACCTACACAGCCAATGGGGCACACTTTTGTTCTGGCTGAGCCTTTGCAGGTAATGCATGTTAACGAAGATAGAGTCGACATGAAACCCTTCTTCAGGCAAAGGGATATTCAGCAGACCCCAAACCTGTCTAGCAATGGTACAAGAGAAGAGGAGGTGGTTTATGGATTCTCCTTCTAACCCACACACCTGACACCTAGAATCCACACTCACTCCTCTCTGGATAATTAGATCAGCCACAGGAAGAGCAGCCGAGAGAGACTTCCACATAAAACCTTTGATCTTGGGTGCTGTATTCACTTTCCAAACAGCTTCAATCAGAGGGTTAATTGAGGGTAACTGCTCAGTAGATGCGATTTCAACATCAAGATTAGACGACCAAGCAAGATCATAAGCTGATTTGACTGAGAATGCACCACTCTTGTGAGGCTTCCAAATCCAGAAATCCTTTTTTTGAAACCACTGGTTGATTCCTCAGTATGAGTTCCACGTCAATAGGATAGAAAAGATCAGACAAAAGTGGCAGAAATTAATTTTTATTTAATTTGTAATATTTGTTTTTAATAGTTATTATATTAAATTAATTTTTTGTAATTTTTATAGATAGCCACAGAATATTCCTTGGAAATTCGTAGCTATGGCCATGAAATTTATTGTGGAAATTTCAGCAATAAATATTCTTCGTTTTTTTTTAAGTAGGAATCTAGAGAGTTGCGAAACAGTCTCATACACAGTTTATATGGACTCAAAAATGACATAGAACCTTCACATATTATATGTGATTTATTGAGTTACGGAAAGAGATCAAATCTCAACTCCGCAATCCATTTATTTTTTTGTAAAAATATTTCAATTGTTAAATCATTTTGTGTCATTTATTTTAATTGTTTCGTGATTTTCAGTCCTAATTTTTTGCAGTTCTCATCGATATTCTTAGACGACAACGATTGGTGTATTGCACTGGGTGTATCTTTTATGTTTTTTTTCTTGCAATCTTGTCTCTTTTCAAAAGTTTGTGCAATTTTGTATCTTTTGGGTTGATTTCACATGTAAAAAGACAATTTTATCCTTTATACATAGAGGAAAAATGGAAAAGGTCGCAGTGGATACGTCTCTCATGTACCGAAAAACTATTCATTCTTTGTTTATTATTATTTTTCCTTTTCTTTTTTCTTACACTCTCTTTCTTACTTTTAACATTTTTTCACCCCTTGTTTTTTGAACGGTTGATATGATGCAATATGTGAAGATTCTGGCCACATGGACCGCCAGAATGGAGATAAAATCGGTCGATGTACCGGAATTCAAAAAAAAAAAAATCGGACTTGATACGGAAATTGCGAATGAACAGTTGAGACTGCTGTCCACAATATCCATCCATGTGGATACTACAACGATCATATCATATGCAAGATGCTTACCATGAGTAGGAAGTAGCCAATCAAAAATGTTGTTTTTGGATGGATAGTGGTATACACCTACTATGTGTCCAAAAATTCACAATCATGTGAACTCTTAACCAACTTCTATCCATCAGACATGTACTTTGTGCCCACGTATCACAATATGTGAACTCTTGACCACCCTATTGTCCATCATAAGCGTTTTACATGTGATATAATCGTGGTAGTGTCCACGAATGTGAACTCTTAACCACCTTCTATCCATCAGACATGTACTTTCTACCCATGGTAAGCATCTTGTATGTGATGTGGTCGTGGTAGTATCCACATGGATGGATATTGTGGATATCTAGCCTAGGCTGTCCATTCGCACTTTCCGTAGTAAGTCCAAATTTTTTTTTTTTGAATTTCGGTACATCGGACTATTTTATCTTCATTCTGATGGTCTATATTGTCAAAATCATCAACTCCCCTATCCTATCCACCGTCAAAAAAAAAAAATGGTGAAAAATAAGTCATAAAGTAAGAAAGAGAATGTAAGAGAAAAGAAAAAAAGAAAAAAATAATAATAAAATCGGATGGATAGAAGGACTTACATGGATAACTTGTATGATTAACTATCCATCACAAGAAGACAAAAGCAAAGGATAAAATGAACATTTTTTTTGTCTTGAAAACTGTGAAAGATACAAAAACTGCAAACACTTTCTGAAAGATACAACTTTGCTATTAATGTTTCAAAAAGATACAATGGGTGCAATTAACTCCGACAACGATGACATCATTGACACATTAGGCAATGGTGTTTTACTTATGGTCTCGTATGTGCGCTTAGACAGCCGCGAGAATGTAATTTCGAAGGTTTTACTGTATTTTTTTAAGGTCGCATCAAACCCTATTTCGTTAATAGGATTGATTTACCCATTTTATATTACTCTTCTTCACTTTATCCAAAAATATGACTTACATTCAGGGGATGACATATGTACAAAAACATGAGTTAATTGCACCCATTGTATCTTTTTGAAACATTAATAGCAAAGTTGTATCTTTGAGAAAGTTCTTGCATTTTTTGTATCTTTCACAATTTTCAAGACGTCAAAATGTCTATTTTAACCTTTGCTTTTGTCTTTTTGTGATGGATAGTTAATAACACAAGTTATCCATGTAAGTCCTTCTATCCATCCGATTTTATTATTATATTTTTTTTTATTTTCTCTTACATTCTCTTTCTTACTTTATGACTTATTTTTTACTCCTTATTTTTTTAACGGTGGATAGGATAGCGGAGTTGATGATTTTGACAATATAGACCACCGGAATGGAGATAAAATAGTCCGATGTACCGGAATTCAAAATTGTGACTAATACGTATATTGACAAAGTAAAACCATTAGCAATGATGAGGTGCATGATGAGTCACATGCTATATCAGATGAAACATATCTAGTTTCTATTTGCCACATAAACTGTCACATCATCAATTATTAGAAATAAAATATACTCCCTCCGTTTCACAAAGAGTGTCATTCTAGGTCTTTATTTTTGTTTCATAAAGAGTGTCATTCTACATTTTCAATGCAAATTTTTAAAACAAATCTCTATTTTATCCCTACTATTTCAGCTTATTAATTAGAGAGAGAAACTTCTTTAGTGTATTAATTAAGAGCAAAGTAGAAATTTACATTTTTTCTTAATATTTGTGAAAAATGTTTAAACGACACTCTTTGTGAAATGGAGGGAGTATAAGAAATCAAACTTTTAATTTATTTCAAATTTCTATATAGTTTTTGGAGAATGTGTGATTTTAATAATGTTAGTTACCTTTTTATTCGCTATTAAACATTTTTATTTACTCCACGTGAATTCAAAATAAGATCTCTGCAAACACATAAGAAAAAGTGGGTGGCAAACTCATATTTTCCGAAATCAATTCAATATCCCGCAAAAATAGAGCTTTAATCCCACTTTTTAATTATAAAGTAATCTAAACATTTTTTACAAACGAGATCTTTAATTTATGTTCGGGTGAATTCAAAAGATGTAAGAGGAAAACGACTTTAAAGGAATGTTTTAGAGAATATATATCTTTGGGTTTCAAGTGAGTACCCTCGTCCATATATTAGGGCTCCGATTTATAAGAAGTTTTTATATTATTTTAGAATTCAAAAAGAGAGATATCGAAGCTTTCTTTTGTGAGATATTGAATGTTTCCATAAAACCATATGAGTTTTGCCACTTCTTCCGCTTATGTTTTTCCAAAGATTTTCGTTTGAATTTACGTGGAATAACTAAAAATGTTAAATACCAAATATAAAAGTAACAAAACTATTAGAGTACTAAACTTTACAAATATATATATATATATATATATATATATATATATATATATATATATATATATATTTGAAATATTTTGAAATCTTTAGTTTTTAATATATTTAATTTTTATTAATTGATGACATAGCAACTTATATGGCAGATGCATCAACAATAAAAATGTTCCATTTGATGTGGCTTATCATTGTCAATGATTTGACTTAGTCAATGTATGTACTAGCCACAACTTTAAAGTTTAAGTATGTAAATGTAAAAATAAATGAATTTATATATGTTTATGCACAATCATTAAATTTATGTACTAATCATCGCAATTGAGCAGAGTTCGTGCATGAATATACCGTTCTCCCATATATGGGGAGTGGCATGTGCTCCCACATTATTTATTTTTCTTAAAAAATTAGTTGTAAATGTATTTATATACCCTCAGTTTAAACATGAGTGAGTTAAATAAATAACAGTAGATAGTTAGAAAATTAAGTATATAGGAATCATAATTTGATAATTAGTAAGAAGAAAAAGAGAGGAAAAAATATATCCTCTGTATTTAAAGTAATATCATAAATACTTTGAACTCAAAAGTCATTTTCTAGCGAGCATTTTTCATTTTTTTATCTCATTTAACTCAGTTATCTTATCCTACAAAATTAGTATTCATCAAACACTATTCATCTAGTAAACTTAGTTATCAATTAACTCATCGTTTAAATCAATTATCTTATCATACAAAATTAATATTCACCAAACATTGTTCATCTGGTAAACTTGTTATCAGTAAACTTATCTTATAACTTATTTTTCTTATCCAAAAAATCAGTGTTCAATAAACACTGTTCATCTGGTAAACTCAGTTATTAGTTAACTCAGCATGTAACTCAGTTATCTTGTTATAAAATACACATATATACAAATTATCGTGTTAACTTAGTTATCATATCATGGAATTATGTATGTTGTTGCATGGTTAACTTTTTATTTAATTATTTAAGAAAGAGAAAGCATAGTTAAAACAAAAAAAATATCCGTGAAAAATGTTCACTCGTAAACACTATTACTATCAATCTTCACCATTCTTCTTCTTCCTCGGATTATTTTGGTATTGTAGGTTGTAATTATTAAAAGAAACTAAAAGATAGATTAAGTTTTTTTTAGTGAATAGTGTAAATAAATAAATAAATAGTAACTTAGGAGAAAGAATTAAATACAACAGAAACTCTATAAATAAATACTCGATAAATTAAAAATCACGATAAATTAATAAATTTCTCTAGACTCGAGTTGCGCCGATTCAAAATATAACACAATTCGATAAGATAATAAGATAATAATTTATTTTTGAAATTCTATGTAAATATATGGTCCCATAAATACCATAAATTAATAAATATCATATGAAAAACATATACAAATATGAAATATCTAACTAAGATAATATAGTAAAACTAGAGATAGTCCTACGCGTTGCGTGGATTTAGATTTTGTAAAGTTAAATATATTGTAAATTTCATTTTAGTATTTTTATGGAAGTTAATTTTTATTTAATTAAATTTATTTGTTATTATGTTTTTAAAATATAAATATAAAAATTTACCATTAATAAACAAAACGTTCACTTTAACTTTATCATTAACAAAAATAGTGTCAAAAAAATAGAATAATATATGGTACTTTTAGTTTCATTATTTAAAAACATTTAAAAAATATGTTTCCATGAGTTTATTTTTACTCTTTCAAACTAATTTAAATTACATTATTCATAAATAAAAATATTGTTTTATCCATTGGAAGTTGTTTAAAGTATCATATTAATTTTTTATAAAAAAGATTACTTGTGTTGTATTGTAACTATTTTATAATATATTAGTGATAAAATTTGTACGAAAAATTAAAATATTTTGTTTGTCATTTTAGATTATACTTTTATATTAATAATAATTGTCTTATTTTAAATAAATAATAAACAACAAAATGGAGAGAGAAAAATAAAGGCAAGTGTAAATTCATAAATGACACATGAGATCCTTTCAAAACTTGCGGTTCTGGAAAACCTTATTTTATTATATAAGATATGAATCTAATGTTAATTATTTCTTTCTTAAAATTGAAATCCTTTTGGAGCCCATCTTTGATTTTTTATTGTATCAAAAATTCTTATGGAATTGCATCAAACAATTGTGAAGAATTTTAGGCGTGATAATTGCTTCTTTATGCGTAACTGCTTCAAAACGTATCATAATCTTATCTTCAGGTTCATCATCAACATTTAAAGGACAAGAACCGCTATTTTTCCCTTGTACTCACGTACTTTGTACTTTTTTTAAGATAAAGAGGCATGTTTTATGCTAAACAAAGAAGAATAAAACTCAATTCTCTTTAGTGCAAACTATATTTTGTCCATAACAATCGACTAATGTAGTTATATGAACATATAAGATAATCAATCTTTTAAATATCGTATTCTAGACAAAAAAAAAACAAAAAAAAAATATAAATAATATAAAACATAAAATATGTAAATAATCAAGTAAAATAAATGTTAAATAAAAAATTTAGAAAATATGTATTTAGTGAAACTTCTTATTTCAAAGAGAAAGAATATTTAGACAAACATTTCGTTCAAATTAGTTATATGTGTATATATATATAAATTAATAATATATCAAAATACCAACATTATTAATTTATAGAGTTTTTACTATATGGTGTTATTCATTGGTATATATTGCAAATTTTCTTTAACATTTTCTGTAATATTTGCCTTAGATTAAATAAATTTATAGATCCACCCCGTGGATTTTCTCACCGATTTTTTTCATTTTTGAAACCATTTGGAAACTTCCAGCAATACAAGAAAACATGTGATTACTGACAGACAAATCCGTCGATAATCCGTTGGTAAAAACCTTTATCGACGGATTACCATCAGACCGAATTTGTTGGTTCTATCTCGTCGGAAATTGAAATCCGTCGGTTTTTCATCGGAAATTATCGACGGATTATTGACGGGTATTTACCGACGCGAAACCGACAAAATATCGACGATATAAAACGACGGTTATACGATGACGAGATTAAAACGACGGATTATCGACCAAAGATACCGACAGCAGTTTTGTCAGTCATCCGTCGGTAAGCATCCGTCGGTAATCCATCGGAATATAACCGTCGGTAAATACCGAAAAATAATCGACAAATGTTTACCGAAAACAAACCGACGGCTGCTTACAGACGGGTTTACCGATGGTTATAAACCGACAGATTACCGATAGTATATGAACATATATTTATAATATAATAAACAATTTTATAAAATTTAAAATAATTTTTTAATATTAAAATTAAAAAGAAATAAAACTGAAAATAGATTATAAAATATAAAATATTAAAATATTCATAAAAATAAATAAATAAAAATTATTAATATTACAAACTATCGGGATTCAGAAGTCCTGATCCCGATCCCGACCCCCACTCCTATCTTGATCCCCGACCATGTTCCTGTCCCGCTCCCGATACATCTCCCTGACCCGATCATACCTGTCATGATCCTCCCTGTCCCGATCCCGAAGTACGAGAAAAGAAGAAGTCGTTCAGACGAGCTTCCATATGAGCCATCTTTTCATTGGTTTCCTGTTGAGCGGCGAGAATATCCAGATGGGTCGCCTTCAAGATGGCGATTTCCTCGTCTTTCGCCCTCAACGCTTCAGTGAAGGCGTATGATTCGGGATGGAAGCGGGAAAGGGGTGTCGAGAGCTTCTCGGCCACGTTTCCTAAGCCGGGCAGACGGCCCTTACTCTTCGGCGTTTCCTGCGGAAAGATTAAAAAATACAAGTTAGAAATCAAAGAATCTATAATTAATTATAAAAGTAATAATTAAAATAGCGATAGCGAAGCCCCCAAAGTCAACTCTTCCTCGGACTGTTGGGATAGCACAAGATCCGCCACTCTCTTCTTCGAAGCCTCAACGACTCTACAAGCAATCGGATCATGAATCTCGCATGTAGTCTTGTTGGTGTGGCCGCCCTCGGCCATCTCATGATATGTCGGCTCTCGTCCCTCTCGCCGGGTCTACAAAGAAATATATAAATTCTTATAATAAGTTTTAAAAATAACTGAATTTTTACAAAATTTATTTAACTTTGAATGAAACCAAAACAATTTTTTATATTAAATTAATGTTTTATTGAATACTCAAATTACATATTTGATTATAAAACCAGTCCCCGTCCGCAGTCTCGTTCCAGTTATCGAACATAAGAGCCCAATTCCGAGTTGTAATCCAAGCTGGTTTTGGGTCCCCTCTTTGCCAAATTAGCTTCAACTGACACATTTTGCTCTGAAACACCAGTCGAGCCATCGTAGGGAATTCACGCCAAACATCCCCGATTATGTCGGGGATAAAATTAAAATAATCCTGTAAATTAGAAAACAAAATTAATTTTCCAATGTAAATGTTGACAAGAAAAGTACGAAAAGGTTATATTTACCAGAAAAAACCCACCTCGTTTTAATATTCATGGGAATGTGTCTGTACATAAGCCAATTCCCGACCCAATGATGTTCGATCACATCCTTAATGACAGCATATATTGCCGCATTATGACCGAACCAAATTGGACGGTTTTGACGAGAATGGTGAAGGACTGGTAGGTTCTCCCGATAAGAGTTTGTGATTGCATTGGTGATGCTTTCACGGTTTTCAGCCATCAAACGAACGACGTCCATCGATATCTGAGATTTAAAAATAAAAGTTTGAAGCTTTGAAGATGAAAAGAAGAAGAATATGGTTACCTTTTATAAACCATAAACCGACAGCATTACCGACGTCATTTACCTTTTATAAAGCCGTCGATAATGGTTCAATTTTCAAATAATACCTTTGCCAAAAATAATTGGGAATATACGCAGAGTTAATGGGGGTTTTGACCGTTTTAGTTTGTACTAACCGACGTATTTCTGATTACTCAAGGTTTAGGGCATGTTTAGGGTTTGTTTCCCCGGTTTCTTGGACTTGGTTACTTACAGTAGACTTAATAAGAAAGGTTTATTGTCAAATGTAGCTTCTTATTGTACGAATTACAAAATTTTCAGTTTTCGATATAAAGATTACTAGTCATAGATAACTTCTTCTTAAACACCTTTGTATACTAAGAAGCTCTTTTCGTCGTAAGTACTAATGTTTTTTTAAAAACCATAGAATAAGTGTTCTTACTGAATATATGTGGTGCTATGTAGTTTCAAATATGCTTACAATATGTCCCCGTTTCTTTTTAGATCGTTCGTTTATGATTTTGAAGCTTATACCCCAAACCCTCTGTTTTCCGTCTGTAATTTTCTACGGTTAACCAACAGATCTTCACTTCCCGTCGGTAGTCCGTCGGCAATGTCGCCGATTTTTTCCTTCCGTCGGAACTTAAATAAAAAAAACTTCCCTCTTTCCCGGTCTCGAACCTGGGTCTGGAGGGTTAATTGCAGGGGATGGAAACCATTAAGTTGTGTTACTTTAATGTTTTACATACATTAATATAATGATATTCAAATCATTTTTGATTTAAAAAAAAACTTTTGAAATAATTTAAACTATTTTTTTTTAAGACGAAGAAACAAATTATATTTTCTCTCCTATTTACTACGGCGACGAAGAATAAGTTTAAAAACATTTAAAATCTAAAATTAATCTTCGTCACTTTATAAATCGTACTCGAATGAAATTGAATCGGCGTCTCATCAAATT
Organism: Orychophragmus violaceus; assembly: GCA_030180135.1. Taxonomy (NCBI): domain Eukaryota; kingdom Viridiplantae; phylum Streptophyta; class Magnoliopsida; order Brassicales; family Brassicaceae; genus Orychophragmus; species Orychophragmus violaceus. The sequence continues at coordinate 31,480,007 of CM058235.1, forward strand.
CACCCCTCTCTTCTTCTGAATCTGAATGAAGAATGTCATCTCCAAATTAAGCAAAATCAACGAGTAGATTAACTTCAAGAGATTCTTCTATTGGAGCTATATAACCACTTCCGCTTGCTTGTAATGAATCATGTTCTTAAACTCTGTAGACTCTTCCTCTCGGATTGATTTTAGTAACTGTGATCCATGGGTCGTTCTTGTATGTTTTCCGAGGATAAGGAATGTAACACACCTGCATCAAATAAATATCATTTATGAGAAAGACTAGAGGAATGTAAAGTTTTTAGACTAATAAAAAGGTAAAGTCACTAACCTAATCTGCTTGTGAAGCAATAATGAATAGATCATATTGCTGAAGCTTCTTATTCGAATGGATAGACGTAACTCCAAACTCATCGAGACTGACACTTTGGCCAATAATCGGGTTATACCAAACACATAAAAAGACCACACATCTCATCCCGAGCTTCCCCACATACTTTGCTTCTAATATTTCTTTGAGAACACTGTAGTACACAACTTCACTGGAAGCAGACGAAACCTTGTGATTTGCGGTTGTCCTAGTAGAGCCAGCTTTATACACCTTAAACGCATATACCCTTGTGCAATATCTTGGATAAGACTTTGTAATGTATTGGGGCCCGTTGATTATGTCTTTCGTCCAATCCTCGAACTTGCGTCCATTTCTTTCTTCATCTTCCACCTGAAAAAAAATACGCGAGACTTAATAAAAATAGCCAATTTATTTGTTTTGTTTATCATTTAAAATGAAAATCTTACATATAATTTTAACCAAGCAGAGAAGTCATTTTGGTTACGCTCTTCACACTCGTCGTCGGTCGATTCTGGATGCCACTGTCGTAAAGCGTCCATGTATAACCTATAAAAAGTAAATATCTCGTTAGTACACTTATTATGAAACTTACTTTTCAATGTAATTATAAACATACTGTAAAATACCTTTCATATTTGAGGACTATGTCACAGTTGGTGAGAATATACATGTGTAGGTGAGCATACTCATGGGATGTTAGTTACCGCTCACGTGCTTTTCCGCTAAACTGTTCAACTTGTTGAAAAATATTGGGAACCGTGGAGGGATAAATTTTTTCTCGCCTTTATCATCGTTTCAAGCTGTGCGCCGACTCTTTGTACGTACTTGCGATGTAAAGTAATAACTAGCAAAGCTCACGGTCTCTTCGTTGTTATATTGAGCCACAACAGAATCCTCCACTTTAACAAGTTCTTCACATTCTTTTTAAGGTGGAACATATAGCGCTCGAAAGGATACATCCACCGATATTTTACCGGACTACCAAGTCTAGCTTCTCGAGGGAGATGAATAGGCAGATGTTCCATAACATCAAAGAAAGGCTGTAGAAAAATCTTCTCTAGATTGCATAGGATCTTAGAAATGTTTTCCTCTAAATTTCTCATGCCTTCAACTGTAATTTACCTATTGACCTCGTGCATAAATCCCTGAAAAAAGCACCAACCGCTGTGACTGTTTTATGAACGTCTTTTGGAAGGAGATGAACAAATGCAAATGGTAGAAGTCTCTGCATCACAACATGATAATTATGGCTCTTCATTTCGATAAACTTCCCTTTTACGGTGTCAACACAATTACGCAAGTTTGAAGTGTAACCGTCAGGAAATTTAACTCGTCGCATAATCCAATCAAAGAACTTTTCCTTTGAAAGCTCGTCTAACCAATACGCTAGAATTGGACATTTCTCATTCTTCATAACATGAAGCTCACTATGAGAACAAATTTCAGGCAAATCAAGCCTAGATTTCAAATAGTCTTTTGTCTTCCGTTGCGCATTTAGAACATTGTTCATGATGTTATCAAAAAGTTCTTCTCAACGTGCATGACATCAAGATTATGCCTTAGTAGTTGGTCCTTCCAATATGGAAAATCCCAGAAAATGCTTTGCTAGTGCCAGTTGTGGGCGAAACCAGCTCCATCAACATTTAGGTGTCCATTTCCACCGCAACCAGGAGTCCTTTACTCACCAAAGATTGATAAGAGATCCAAAGTAACTGAACCGCTATCTTATGGATGTGGATCATCAAACACCTTTTTCTTCTTTGTAAAAATTTTGGTGTTTCTCCGATATGGGTGATCCTGTGGTCTAAATCTCTTGTGACAATCAAACCAACATAATTTTTGTCCGTTTTTTAACTGGAATGCATCAATCTGTTCTCGACAACACGGACATGCAAGCCTCCCATGCGTTTTACAGTCAGATAACATACCATAAGCGGGAAAGTCGCTAATGGTCTACATTAGTAAACCCCGCATCTGAAAGTTTTGCTTGCACGAGACATCATATGTTTCAACACCGGGCTCCCATAACATTTGAAACTCATATATTAATGGCTGCAAGAATACATCAAGTGATCTTTTTGGATGCTCTGGTCCGGGAACGAGTACAGAGAGGAAAAGAAACTCTCGATGCATGCACAGAGATGACGATAGGTTATAAGGAGTCAAAATTACTGGCCACAACAAATATTGTCTTCCATGTCTTCCAAATGGGTTGAAACCATTTGTACATAATCCGAGGTACACGTTACGTGGCTCATAAGCAAAATCCGAATATTTGAAAATATCGCCACGCCTCAGCATCTAAAGGATGTGCAATCTCTTCTCCTCTTCTATGCACGACATACCATCTCATTTCCCCCGCGGTTCGTTCTGATTGGTATAACCGCTCCAACCTATCAGTTAACGGCAAATACCACATCCGTTTGAATGGAACACATCTATCATCTCGTACATTGTAGACAGTTTTCATCTTCTCGCCAGTATATCATACAATTGTCGATGCACACATCTGTCATCTCGTACGGCAATCCAATCCCATTAAAAGGTTTCTAGACCTCGTAGTATGAACAAGGAGCAAGATTATCTCCAGGAAGAATATCTTTCACAAAATCTCAAATTGCATCCAAACATTCCTCCGCCAAATTGTAGTCCATCTTCATTCCCATTAATCTAGTAGCAGGTGATAACGGCGAATGACCCTCTCAACCTCCGTACAGTGGCCGCTTTGCTACATCTAACATATCAAACAAAATCTCCTAGCTTCTAAATTCGGTTCATCTACCCTAGGAATTTGATATTCACATACTTCCTGAATATTTTCTCGATATGCGTCATTAACCATCTAAACGGTACCTACACCAAAATATACTTCCGCACTATAAGGTGTTCTAGAACTACCATAAGGTTCCCTACTACTACTAGTACTAGTGTAAGGTTCTCTACTACTACTTCCATAATCCGATGTTTCTCCATAAAGATACCAAATCTTATAACCCGACATAAACCCCCATTACTACAAGTGATGTCATACTTCCTTAATCCTAGCATTTCTAACATTCTGGCACTGAGTAAATGGACATTTGAACTTCCCGGTTTTCTGTGTCTGTGGTTGACGACATGCTACCGTCATGAATTCCATAATACCGAGTGCATAATCGGTGTAAAATAAGTTCATCGCCGGACCAACCCTCGGTCCATCCATCCACGATCTGTAATAATTGGAAGAAGACATTTTTTCGTAATCAAAGATATTAGAGTGTGATAGAGAGAGAGAGATTGGTGTGGATGAGAAGGAATGGACCATTTGATACTTATAGAGAAGTAACCGATGGAAAACCGACGGATATAGCCGTTACCCATCGGTAATCTGTCGGTTAGTTGTTCGGCCTAACGGCTACTACAACGGCTCTATAGCGTATCTATTAGCGGCTACATTGGACCGACAACTAACCGACGGATAACGGATTCCGTTGATAATCCGTCGGAAATTTCCGACGAAAAGAGAATCCGTAGGAAATTACCGACGAAAATCCGACGGGATTACTCCCAACGAGAATCCGCCGGTATTGCATCGGAAATTTCCGAAGAAAAAAATATGTCGATAAATCTGTCGGTTAGTGGCGTGTTTTCTTGTAGTGCAGAAAATGTTGAAAATGTTATACGCTAACAGGTTTCTCAGGAGATTCGATCAAAATGATCGGAACGATCAAGCTTCCGGTCTACGTCGGAAGGGTCACAAAGATTATAAAATTCGTCATCGTAGACCGCCAAGCCATATACAATGTGATCCTGGGAACACCGTGGATACATGCAATGAAGGCGGTCCCATCAACCTACCACCAATGCGTAAAATTCCCAACTCCTTGTGGCGTGTTCACCTTCCGAGGAGACCAAAGGATATCAAGGACTTGCTTCCGAATCGAGCACAAGCTTCGCCACACATCCCAAGCATACCTAGTCGCCGAACCCAAGATAGAACTACCACCACCAGACAAACCACAAAAGGACGCTCTGATCCACGTCAATATCGATCTCAGCGATCCATAGCAATGTGTTGGAATTGGTGCCGATCTCCGAGAAGACCTGAAAGACAAGCTCGTCGAATTTTTTTTAAAAAGAACGCTGCAACATTCGCATGGATGACCAACGACATGACCAGTGTAGACCCGTGAATTTCCTGTCACGAACTACATGTCAATCTAGTATTCAAACCAATCAAGAAAAAAAGGAGAAAGCTCGGTCCCGAGCACGCAACAGCGGTGAACGATGAGGTGGAAAGACTTTCAAAGGCAGGGTCAATCACCTAAGTCAAATATCCTTATTGGTTAGAAAACCTAGTGGTCGTCAAGAAGAAGAATGGTAAATGGCGAGTATGCGTTGATTTCACCGACCTCAACAAAGCATGCCCCAAGGATAGCTTCCCCTTGCCTCATATCGACCGGCTAGTAGAGGCAACAACAGGAAATGATTTACTCTCATTCATCGATCCCTATCCTGGATACAATCAAATAATGATGCACCCTGACGATCGCGAAAAGACTTCGTTCGTCACTGATCGGGAAACCTACTGTTACAAACTGATGCTTTTCGGCCTCAAGAATACAGGAGCGACGTATCAAAGGCTGGTAAACCGCATGTTCGCTGATCAGCTTGGCAATACAATGGAAGTATACATAGACAACATGCTCGTCAAGTCTGCGTCAGCCGACGATCACGTTGATCACCTGGCAACCTGCTTCGAAAGTTTGAACAAGTACGGAATGAAGCTGAATCCAACCAAATGCACTTTAGCGGTTACGTCAGGAGAATTTCTCGGTTACATCGTTACGAGAAGGGGAATCAAAGCCAATCCGAAAAAGATAACAGCAATCACCGAGTTCCCTTCACCTAAAAACACCGAGAGGTCCAACGACTTACAAGACGCATTGTGGCTTTAAACAGATTCATCTCGCAATCGATGGATAAGTGCCTTCCTTTTTATAATCTGCTCCGAGCAAACAAAAAGTTTGAGTGGGATGCAAAATGCGAAGAAGCCTTCCAACAGCTGAAAGATTACCTGTCTACCCCACAAATCTTGGCAAAACCCAAAGAAGGTGAAACACTCTACCTATACATCTCAGTGTCAACCTCAGCAATCAGCAATGTCCTCGTTTGAGAAGACCGAGGAGACCAAAGACTGATCTTTTACATCATCAAAATCTTCAACGATGCCGAGACAAGATACAACACTCTGGAAAAGCTCGCACTAGCAGTCGTTGTTTCAGAAAGGAAACTCCGACCATACTTCCAATCGCATTCCGTGATAGTACTCACCAACCAGCCGATCCGAACAATTCTGCACAGTCCGAGTCAATCTGGAAGAATCGTGAAATGGGCAGTTGAGTTAAGCGAATACGACATCGAGTGCAAACCAAGGATTGGCTGATTTCCTGATCCGTCGACCCAACAGTCTCAATATACAAAATGACACATACCTCTGAGGAGAAGAGCATAAGGGTTTTCGGATTATTGACATTTGTTGAACAATTTAGTTGTAACCCTAGGTGGCCACCAGATATTTTCAGTAATGTTGGAGAAGTATAGATCGACCGACTTATAGAAATCTGAGCTTTCTTCGACATTTTTCAGCACTCTGCATGTTGACTTCAGCCGAGCCAAATAGCGTATACATTGGTTATCGTCAATGACGGCAAGAAGGATTTTTTTTAAAGATATCACTAGGAAGGAAATCCATTACGATTTTGGCAAGAAGAGATATAAACATGCAAAGGAGAATTTTAACAAATAACATTCTAGAGTATTTGAGATAGATATTGGTTCGGAGGCAACCGCAAAAGTTTATTTATAGATCGGATCCAACCTTTTGGTTTTCCATAAATTTAAATAGTATTTATATTACTGTTATTAATTAATATGCATCTTTTGGCGTGCATCTTCGGCTGGAGTAAGTATATGTACATGATGAATCTATTTCGCTAGGTAATAATATATGTGACGCGTCATTATTTATTGCAGTTCAAGATTTATTACAAAAACGTGTTGTTACTTGCATTGATTGTTGAAAAATAAATTAGGTAAATGTCCTTTAAATTTAATCATCTCGCCTATTTGCAAAAATTCGTTTATTCAGTCATAAAATAGTCGCGAACTACATAGTCGCAGTGTACTCAAATATGATGCATATACCGATATACGTACTCCTTATGTTTAAAATTTTCCCATAAATTAAAAAAGCATATAATATTAGTAGTAGTTTAACACAATCTAACCAACGCTAAACAATATATAGAATATGAAGGATATTCAAGAACCTAAACTGGGCCAAATTCTGAAATTGTTCAGAAGGAGTCTGAAGTAAAATAGTGACTATATGGTCCAAAATCATCTATCGCAGATGGTTGAACCCTTGCAACCAAAGTCCCACCAACCCTTACAAGTTGTTATCGGAGCACACATGCAGCTATAAAGCTCGTTGACATCTACACTCGCTTTCTTATCAAAGAACATAGCAGAAGGCGTTTCTGGCCATATACGCCTATCCCTCCTAGTTATCTTCATACGTATTCGAATGGCAAGTTCACGGTCGATGACATATCCACTGTCAACACTACTCCATCTCCATAAAAAACACGCAAGAGCATGGAGTACGCGTATATCCCTGTTTCCCATCGTTTATCTGCCGATCTTTTGATCATTGCCTCTCCTTCAACCATCCGGTCGCTGTAGATAAAACAACACATACCTCGGAGGAGAAGAGCTGAAGGCTTTCCTGATTGTAGACCCCTCTCGACGAAATCTTGTTTATAATGAGGTGGGCAAACATAGAATTTAAGTTAATAAACTCAGAGTATAAATTGATCGACTTGTAGAAATCTTGACTTTGTCCGACGCTTTGAAGCATCTTGCATATTGTCTTTGCCCTTATAAAATAGCGTAAACCTTGTTCACCGTCAATGACATCAAGAAGAATTTTTGAAAGAACATCACGTGGAAGGTAATCCATTACGAATTTGGTAATGAAGAGATAGAAGGCAAAAATAATTTTGACAAATAATATAAACGTTTTAATATTTGAAAGTTCGAAGCAACCACTAGAGTTATATATGGAGACAATGCAACCTTTAGGTTGTCTAGATTGTATTAATTATGTATTGTCTTATCACTAAGTCCCAACTAACATCATTCATCATGATCAGTTAATGGGTAAAACTAAGTAATTGTCCTTTTCCGTTTTTGGTTTTAGTTTTTTTTTGAGGTATTTGAGATTTATCTATTTTGCTAATGGCTTAAACTATATATATTATTTAGTAGTTCAACTTAGTCATCTATATATATACAATAATTATACTGAGTCACATATCTATTTTTAGAAACAGGGGAAAATGGGCGTGTCAAAGGTTTATGTACATATAACCTGGTAAGTAGATATAAACACAATAAATAAATTAGGTTAACCAGAATTTAATTTTTAATACCATCATAAAAACGATCATAAAATTTCACACCAACCACTTCATATCATTTTTGTTCAATTTGTATCATTCGAATCATGCATAAGCAAAAAAAAAAACACACACACAAAATCTAAAAGGAAAATTTATCTTTGTTGTGGTATGTCGATAATTCTAAAAGGGAGTGGGCATGTAGGGTTAAGATTATTCGGCAATGGATTACCGGTGATGAACATGTATGCTTGATTTACAATTGAAAAATATGAAAGCACAATTATAAATTGCTTAATGTTTCTCCACAATTTTATTGATGATGACTTTTTTGATTTTGTTGGAAATTTTTATTTATATTAACTTTGTTTAACTGTTATATGAATCTTATGTATAAACGTTAATTACCAACATCATTTTACTATTAATATTTTAACATAGTTATTTGCGATTTGATGACTAAGTTATGACTACTCGTGAGAAATTTTTTAAAATATTTCGCGTAATTAATCCGGGAAACTAAACCTAATTTTTAGCCCAAAACTTTTCAATTACCCGCCTTAACCCAACAGATTTCGACTAAGTGTCGAGAAATCCTCATTTACCACGAACATAAACCCTGATTTTATTTTGTTCTTCCCCTTCTCCAAAATCTCCTTCGAATCTTCTCGCATATTTTTCTGCAGATCCTCCTCCATGCCGACCAATCTCTAACTGGCATCTCTTATTTGAATCTCTTATTCGAGGTTCTAAGTTTCATTGCTAATTTTTGCAGAAACCCTAACGACCCTCTCAATTTTTTCTCTGAAACTCTCCGTGATACGATGCCTCAACAAGGTAAGAAAGGAGGACGTAAGAGACTAACCATTCCAAACATTACTCAGAGAGCCGTTGGGACTAACCACAGTACTATGAAAAAAACACTGAGCCATCTACCGCAACAATGCACCTTTGCACCGAAGGCCGTTGTTCCTCTGACTCAGCCGACTCAACGTTAAGAAAAAGATCCAGTTATCCCCCAAACGTCAGCGACAACACCCCATGTACGGAACTATCCACCGCCAGTACAACTTTTCCAGAACTCGACTACTAATCAACCTAAAGTCGATGCATCGCCAATGTCAGAAGATGTCCAGAACAACCAAAATCTTGTTGAGGATGCCCCACCTTCGCTAGTTAACCAATCTCAGGCTCAAAGTCATCCATCTTCTGAAGGTCACAACTTCCTCGATGAATCTCTTCCAGTTTTGCCGGACCTCGAGGAGGACACAATGCGGGCTCTGAATGCTCTGATTCGGGTGCTTGATAGGGAAATGTTTACCACGGTCCTCTCTCCCACACCGATGCCAAACACGACTTGGTATTGCTATTGTCATATATTGTTTCTTCAGTTGTTCATATTCTCTGTATGGTTAGGATGTTAATCTTGTAGTTATCAAGCTTCATATTTCAGGTTTACTCGTGACAGAGGATCGAAATTGGTTCGGAATATTACAAAAAATTACAAACAAATTCGATAAACCATACTATATATGGGCACATGTGCCTCATGATAAAGCAGAAAGATACTTCCTCGAGTTCGCGGTACAGTTTTCTCTCATATACCTTTCATATATACCTTGCATGTGTTGTTTTCACTATTGCTATGCTTATTCTATTTGTATTCTAGAAAACCCAACCATTGGGATCCCTTGATAACAAAGACAGTTCAACAGTATTTCGAGGAGATCTGTCAACGACTGTTAAAAGACATGGTTAGCAATGCGAGGACTAGTAGAGAGCGACCTAAGTGGATCGGCGAGACTCTCTGGAAAACGATGACCGACTACTGGGAAACAAAAGAAGCAAAGGATAAGAGTAAGACCTATTCCAGTTGTCGTCTGTCTGACCGTGAAGGTCTCGATCGTCAGGTCCACTTCTCAGGGCCCAAGTCGTACCTAGAAATCCAGCTTGAAATGGCAAGTAACTTTTATTATTTATATGTTATTTATGTTTGTTACAGCATTGCAACTAGAAATTTCTGTAATAATCCTTGTGTGTTTTATACCACTGCAGGAAGAGGAAATGGGAAAACCGGTTAATATTGGTGAGGTGTTCATTAAGACACATACAAACACAGATGGTACGTATGTTGATCGGAAGGCAGAGAAAATCGCTACAACTTTTAATAAGATCGTGGACGAGAAGTTGGTAGAGATCGATATAGAGACTTCAGAAGTTTTGAACGATGTTGCTTCGAGACCTCGGGAACTCTCAATAGATGAATATAACAACATCTTTCTTGAGGTAAAGTAATATTTTTCACAATTCATATTTATAAAGTCATGTCATGTTCTTTATTTAATTGTGTTTTCCGGACTGTCTTTAATTATAACAGGCCACTGAGATGGATAGACGAGGAAATCCTTATGGAGTTGGAAGCCTCAACAAGTCTCTTTTGAGGGGCAAGCAAAAACAGCCGGGAGACTCTTCAGGGTTTGTGGACCTGCAAGAGCAACTGAAGGAAGCTCAACGTAAAATCGAAGAGCAGGCTGCCCGTGAAGCAGATCACGCCCGGGTTGCGAATGAGCAGAAGGAAAAGATCGAACACCTTTCCTTGGTGGAACAGTATATGCGGCTAAGTGATCCGCAGTATATTGACTTCCTACAGAATCATAGGACTGCAGCCAACACAGACGGTCATCCCCCAACATGTACAACTTAACTCCATCTGCTGCGTAGGTTACTTATCGATGTCCCTACCGAACTAATGTTTTGTGTATGATTTCAAAACTCCTTAATATTGGGGTTGCATATGTAGATAATCATATGTGTATATATGCTAAACAAAACTGTTAAAGTTATCTATGTTATCTTGAAGCAAATGTCTTTTACATTTCTTGTATCATTCAAATTGCAGTATCACCAATTACCAAATCGTAAATTTGTCAAATGGAATAATACAAAATTCTTATTTTCACGCATACGTAACAGTCGTCAATTAATCGCTAAACGGTCAGAAACTAGTGGCACATTCAATACCATAATCGTATCTGGATGTCGCGCGTAGTCGTTGCATAGTCGTTAGATTAGTCATTAAACAGTCGTAAAATTATCACTGAATAGTCACCAAAAAGTCACCATAGTCTACGACTAATTTGTGACTATACTAGTCACTCACATAACAGTCGCCACGTAGTGGCGACATCATTACCATAATCGTATATGGATGTTCTGATTAGTCGTTGGATAGTAGTTAAAATGGTCGTAACCCAGTCGCAGTATAGTGGCTAATATCTAGGACTACTTTCTGACTATATTATACGGTCACATATTAATCCCCCAGTGGTCACCTAGTTTAACGACTATTTGATGACAACATTTCTCCGACCGCATCTGGACTCCCTCTTTAGTTGCACAATTGTCGCCACGGTAGTCGCAAATTAGTCCCTATATATTGCGTCCATGATACCTCTGCTTTACGACTACCACTGTTAGTCGTAAAAGTAGTCGTAACTTGCCGACGATTTTTACAACTGCGCAATTTAGTGACTATGGATTTACAATTACCATATTTAGTCGTAATTTAATCGTAAAACCGCGTTTAACGACTATTATGCGACCAAACGTGCAGTCGCAAAAACGTTGTTTTCTTGTAGTGTTTCTTCTTTTACCTGAATAAGAAGCATGCCTCTGTGTCTTCTTTGTCGATGAGTGTTCATAACCGACTCCAATGTTACAGTCTCTAAGATATCGAGATCAATATATCTTCCCATATTTGTCCAGTTATCAAACCAGAATGATATGGATTTGCCACTTTTGACCTCGACTTTGAGGAACGTCTGTGCTAATTGCTTGTACTTCAATAAATTTATCCAAATCCAGGAACCATGAGGAGAGTTTTCTTTCAACGTCCATATTGATTCTTTCTTAATCAGTGTTTTTTTTCAATCCAAGTTGCCCAAAGCATGGCTGATGTGATATAATCCTCCAAAGCAACTTAAGACAAGTGACTTTGTTTACCTTATGCAGTGATTTCATCCCTAGACCTCCTTCTTTTTCGGGATTGCATACTTCAGCCCATGAGGCTTTTGTTTTATGGGATTCAAATCATGTCCAGACCATAGGAAAGCTGCACTTAACTTTTTTATCTCCTTCAGAAAATGACTTGGTAATCTAAAAGCAAGAACCCAGAAGTTTATCATACTGACTATAACCACTACAAGAAAACAGGCTTTTTACGACTGCGTAAATAGTTGCAAATCAGTCGCTATATTATATTTTGCGATCCAGTAGCGACTAATTGTGTTAGTCGGGAATCGGTGGTCGCTAATTCTATTAGTCGCCATATTAGTCGCTAAATTGCGACTATTTAGCGACTATATATATTTTATGAATATTAGTCGCTACTGGATCGCTAAATTTAACGACTAATGAACGACTAAATTGCGACTGATATTTGGTTATTTTAGCGACTAATTAGCGACTAATAATAATAGTAAAAAATAATGATATTAATTTTAATATTTACTAATTAGATAATAATTAAATATTAATTAATATACTAATCTATAAACGAAAAAAATCTAGAAAAATAAATAAAAAAAAATAAAAAAATTATCATTAAATATTAAATATTTTTTATTTATAAACAAAATACAAAAAACAAATACAAAAATACAAAAACAAAAGAAATACTCGGAAAATACAAAAAACAAAATAAATATATATATATATATATATATTTCCCGTATGAATCGCCGACGGCCCTCTGTCTCTGTGACCACCGCTACCACCATAGCCTCCGAAAACACCACCACCACCTGCTCCTTTTACAAAACCGCTACCACCACCGAAATGAGAGAGCAATCTGGATAACGTAGTTTCCAAAAGGATCATTCACGAGATGTACAAAGTTTGGAACAGAGAGAAGCTCGCTGACAATCTCAGCTCAACTTTCTGGATATATCCTAAGGCATTTCTCCATCACATGGCTACTGAATTTCTGAGTCGCTAGCTCAGCGTAATGCATTCTAAACTGAATCAGTAACTTCACTGCAGATACCTTTTGCTCTATCCCGAACCTAAAGCAAGCAAGACAGCACATTAATATACAATAACAGAAGCAAGCCTAAGTTCCAACTCTATCATCAACATGAGCAATCAATAAGGTTCAGACTATCGCAACTCTTATATTCCTACAAAAATCAATGATAATCAGGAACCACAATAATTCCTACATAACTCAATGATAAACAGAAACCACAATAAATCGTGTAAACATTAGCAACAGATAACAGTAGCACAGTCGATTAATCCCAACAGAACAACAATGTATCTGGGTAAAACTTATACAATATACAGCTGATATGATATGATATGATATGATAAGGGCAAGAAAAACACATTATACAACTGATACAATATACAACTGCTATGATATACAAACGTATACAATATACAACTAATGTATCAAGCTAGACAACATTAATATACATATTAAAAGAGTGAACAAAGACAGAGGACAAAGATCTAAGAAAGGTAAAACTTATCTAACTCCTCACTTAAACAGAAAAGGAACGTATCTATAAAACTCCCTTCTGTTTTATACTCTTTAAACATTAACTCATCAATCTCGGTTGTAACTCCTCACTTAAACAGAACAGAAGCAAGCTAGTTTTCTCTAGATAAAAACGAACATAGACAGCAAAACAACAGCAACAGAACAGAAGCAAGCTAAATTTATAAGGGTTTTCTCTAGATAAAACGAACAGAAACAGATACGATTTCAATGCTAAGCAAAACATACCCCATTATCTCAAAAAGCTTGCAGATAAACTGAGTAAGAGAAAGTTGGAGGAATAACCTCATTCTCATTGTCATCATCACCATATGCTGCAGCTTCTGTGATGTTAAAGAGAGTACAAGGATGTCAAATATCGCAGAGAAGAACTTTATTTTAAAGCATCGAACTAAAAGCTGGACCAGAAGATGTGAACAAAAGAGCTTATAACTGGTAATCAAATAGCATTCCTGAGCTAAAATTTCTCATGAATTCTATGAAGAAACAAGACAATTTCAATGTTAAGCAAATCATACCCCAACACCATCAAGCATAGACCAAAATGAAAACCCAATTAATATAGCATCCTCTCAATCGAGATACAGATGACCGAACCTGCAAGAAGAGGCCCCATCGGAGACGACGAAGTATCAGCGCCATCAGAATCCGGCAGTGAAATCGTCGAAGGAGGAGGAGTATTCTTCGTCGTTAGAACTTCCGATGACGCAGAGTTCTCGTTACTCTGAGATTGACCCATCTCTTCCTTTCTCCTCCGCTGGAGCAATTCTTCCAAAACCTCCCAAAGAATTTGCGTAAGGATCTAAGCCACCGACGAGAAGCAGAAGTGAAAAGGGCGTGACCAGATCTGGAGAATCGAACAGAGAGAAAGACTGAAGTTGTGAGAGATTGATTTAGACTGAGAGCGAACGGGTTAGGGTTGTGAGTGAAGGAGATCGCTCGTGAGAGATTGATAGGAGAGAGAGAGAGAATGGATTGGAGACCGAGATCAAGAAAGTTTCAGAATGAAATTAGGTTCTTTCGACCCTTAGTCGATTTTGGGGGAAAAAATTAAGAGGAAAAAATTCCCGTTCTGAAAAATTTGGATGGTTTAAAGAATTTTGGGCCAATTAGAATCTGAAATATTGGCCGGCTTATAGAATAATGGCGGATTCAGATTAAATTTGGGCCAGGTCCTAATTAGTCACAAATTAGTCGCAAAATGGTTGCTAATTTACGACTAACTTGTGACTAATCAGGGTATAGCCTAAAATTTAATCTGAAATTTCAAAATAATTACTTATACATTATGAAATAATACTTATACATTAAACATTATGAATTTTTAAATAAACATAAACATTAACAAATTATAAATAAACATAACATTAATTAATCTTATAATTATAACAAAAGGAAGATGTCACTAAACATTAAACATAAACATTAGACATTATACAAACATTAGACATCAAACTTTAATATATTCAATATTAAACAAATTTGAAATTATTAGAACACTGAAATACATAAATCAGTACGGTTCTTCGCCATCGTCCTCTCCATCATATTTCCTTAACTTAAGTCCTAAACAATATTTTCCTATCCTAAACCCTAAACATTTGTTCATCCAAAACCAAACAAAATCTAAACTAAAATGAATTTTGATTAGGTAAGATTAATGGCTATATTTAAATTTTATAAGTTAAGATTAAGCCTTAAGGTTTAGAATATGATTTATAGTTTGTGGTATAGGTTTTGAAGATTTATATATTTTTAAGTTAAGGTTTTTAAAAATATTAGATTTACAAAATAAGAAATGTTTCTGCAAGTGTTGAATCTTAGTTTTAGATATGTTAAAGTAATTGGAATAATAATAAGATTTTTATTTCTAATTTAGGGCTTTAGGGTTTGTTTTAGGGTTTGTTTGGTGTATAGTTTTGTGATTGTTTTAGCGACTGATTTGCGTCTAATATGCGACTTATTCGGCGACTACCAATAACAGTCGCTATATGGTTGCTAATTTAGCGACTAATGAACGACTTAAAATTTGTGGTCGCAATTTAGCGACTAAATAGAGACTATTCTCTATTAGTCGCAATATCAGTCGCAACTGTGTCGGTAGGTAGTCGCAAAATTTAGCGACTGTTAATTCAATCGCAACTCGTAGTCGTAAAAAACTGGTTTTCTTGTAGTGAACCGACTACAATAATTGAAGTCTTCCCGCGAAGATGATAGGTCGAGTTTTAATCCCTATACTAACTGCAAGTGCACAGTAATGTCAATGTAGTATATAAGGTATCGAATCCACAGAGACTCCGGTCTCGATAGATCAGAACCGTAGAGATTAATACTAAGAATAAAGCAAATGGTGAATGAAATAAAAGCAAGGCAATAAAGTAAATCAGTAGCAAGAATTTGTTTTGAAAGCAATAAACTAAAAGCGCTAAGTCTAGGGAATTCTCAGGAAATCAGACAAGCAGACAAGTTAATCAGTCAGGATCAAATTAAACTCAGTTCTAGAAATCAAATCAAGGAATTAGAATTAACCAAATCTCTTTGCGAAAATCCTCTAAGTCTAAGTGCAGTAATCCAAATCTCTTTGCAATTACTAACAGATTAAACCAGCACTAATTTCAAGTTCGATATGTTCACAATTAAACTAAACCAAATCTCTTTGCGAATAATTTAATTGCTCAACCTAAATAGTTCAGATTCTAAACCACACTCTCGTGTCGTATTTAGCAACCTAAGATCTAGATTCTAATTGATCAGGTTAGAACTAGCATTAAGCACAATTTAGTTTGAAGAACATTCTAATCATGTGAATCCTTAACTGAATTAAACAAGTCTAGCAAGTCATAAAATCCTTAATGAGAAACCCTAAACTTAACTATGAATCTACTCATACATGATTAATGTAACAGAAATCATAGAAATAATAGATTGCATATAAGAAATTAAATAGATAAAGGGGTTCGAAATCTTCTCCAAAATAGATGAAGTACAGATTAGATCAGCCCCAAAAGCTCAAAAAATCTCTTAGCTCTAAGTATTAAAGCGTATCTAAAATAAACACCAAAATCCTATATATATAAGCATAATCTCGGCTGGGGCTTCTGTGTAAATACTGGAACTTTTTTGGGCTTTTCTGCAATTCTTCATTACTTCATAAACCGCCGAGTCTCGGCCCATCTCGCTAGTGTGTCGATCGACACCAAAGGTGTGTCGATCGATGCATGATCATCAAATCGGGCAGTGAGTTTAAACTCTCGGCCAAAATGCTCCAAAACTCCCAAAATACTCCAAAATCTCCACATTAGCTCCAAACCTGATTAAACCTGTAAAAGACTCTAAAAGAACACAAAAGACACTAAAAACACAACTATATCATGGCATAAAACCGGTAAAAACCATGATATATCAACTCCCCCACATTTAGCCTTTGCTTGCCCTCAAGCAAAACAGAGAACTAGAATGTAGTGAAGAGGTTTGAAAACTCTTCAGAAACTCTTTTCATCCTAGAAGCAGTAACACTCAGATTCCCCTTAGTAATCCACATGAAATAATCAACCTGCAGACATCAAGACCAACATATACTTCCCCCACACTTAGCAACTGTCCTAAGTAAACTCCACTATCACATTCATGCATTCAAATTCACCCTACTGACTTCTGCGAGTATTTAAGTGCGGTCTCACCTAAGGAGTATCGATCAAAGGGCACATGGACTCTTACCTTGTCAGCTCTAGACCACCATACTATCTTTCTCTGGTCCCTTTCTTCTCTTTCCCTTCCTTAACAACTGATTTTTCCCCATTGGGTATCATTTTATTTTTTTTATCAGTGCTCTTCCCGTTTTGGGGTGTACCTTGGACACATTCCATGGATGCACATGATATGAGAGTTTTAGCTACCATTCCCATGACCACTTCGGAGTTACTAACTCATCCTCAGTTTATTATTATTATTTTTTTTTTTTATGGAAGGGGAGAAGGGAACTAGATAGGACAGGTTTACAGGCTGTGTCAGAACTAACAAGGGAATCCGACACAAAGTATACCAAGCCCTTAGGTGAGAAAATCTAAGTCAGTGTTAGGGTGAAGTCAGTAAAAGATCCTCTGATACCTGAAGTGATGTGGGTGTCCTCAGTAGGTTGATCCATGTCTGGGTTTTCTAATAGTCAGAGATAATCTGCAGCTTCATCCCAATGGTTACTTAAGTTCCTGCAAGTGCTACTAATCTTCTCAAAAAATCATTGTTTCTTACTTAAACAAATTTTGACTCAATAAAACAAAAAATTTGAAAAATTTAACTGACTCTAAGAAAACAAAAGAAAGAAGTTAGTAGAACCTCCCCCACACTTAAGACACACTGTACCCAGTAGTGTCAAGCGAAGGGTTGGCAAAAAGAAAATAAAAATTTGTTTAAGGATGGTTAAGTTCTCTCGGGTTTTACCTCTGTCGCACTCAGGCATCGATCGTTGCACTAAGTGCATCGACCGTTGCTGGGCGATTTTTCGTTGTGGATCGATCGTTTCTCAGGACCGCAACGATCACTGCAATGCGATTTCTGTCGTATTGTGACAACCGACACAATGGTGTGTCGATCGACGCACTGCCTTCATCGGATCAGTCAGCAAGTTAGCAGGTTAGTCCGTCGGGTTATATCATTTTCGAATCCTGCAAGCTGAAAACACTAGAAACAGAGTAAAACCGAAGCAACAAGTGTATCTAATCAAGTAGAACCATCCAAACATAGTAGCAAAATAAAAGAAAAAGTGCAAGAAAAGATGATAAGAAAATCAGAGTACAGAACCGGTAATCCAGAGATGACAGCTACGCTCACTCACTATCATCATCTATGTCACCATATCTCTCAGCATCATTGGCATCCTCAGGAGATCGCTGTCGACGACGTCTGTCAGGTACGGGCTGATGAATCTGTGGCTGCCTCCTGCAGCTGCAAGTGCGCATGAAGTTCCAAACAACTCGTAGAATACCATCTGATCTCTCTCTCCACTCAGCCTCAGAATACTCTCCGTAAGGCATTGTAGGCTCGGGAAAGGGACCCACATCGTCAACGGGGGCAGGCGCAGGTGCCGGGGCAGCAGAGGTCGAAGCTCGTGTGGAAGGCTCTCCCAGCGGATGAGCCATAGAAGGAATCCCACGCTGCTCAGTCTCAGGAGGCTGAAATCTCAGAGCCTCCAATGTATCAATCTGTGTCCACCTAGCAGCAGGAAGCTCTATACCACACATCCCAGTGGTCGGGTCCTGATAAACCCAAATGCGCCCCTCCTTGAGCCAGGTAGCGCTCTGCAAATGGCTGAAGTCCAGGAACTCCTTGTCTCTATCACACTCTGTGCCCTGTAGAGGAATCCCGCAATGCATAAAAATGGGAGTAAGCAAGCTCCCTACCGTCTCAGTACTGACTCCATTAAAAGGCTTCGTCTGCAGATCACACAAATGCAAAGCGAAGACAGCTCCCAAGTTGAGACCCCTAGTAGGATCTCTCACACCAGACTCTGCAAACTGGTCTCTCAGCCCCATAAACACCATCTCCATCTCATACTTGCGCATCTTGTTGGACTCAAACTTGCATAGCAAGCTCCAACACAAGATACGCGATACATACCTCAGCACAGGATGCCTCATCATCTTCACCGGTGTGGTCCTGGAGTTGTATCGACCACTGCCAATACACTCCCAGAATGATCGAGCCTCATCTGGATCCCACTCAAGTGGCATAGCAATGCGCCTCGGCTCAGTACTGAACCCGTAGATCCTGCAGATATCTAAGAGAGGAATCCGATACCTGACTCCCCAACTCATGAAGGTAAAGATACCTCCTGTAGCGCTCCTGCTATCGGGATCTGGGTATACCACTCTGCAAGTGGCTAGTAACTACCTGACCAGCTCAGGATAGAGATCAAAAGGGCGCATTGGCATTGTCCCTAGACCAATGCCTCTGCACACAGCAAGTACCTGCTCATCAATTCCCAGAATCTTGCAGGTAGAGTAGTCAGCGAACTTGGTTGGCTTGATGGTCATCCCACACCAACCACTGTAGAGAAGCGAATCATACTCATCCCACTGGTTAAACAGTGGTCGCTCTGTGAAGTCTGCAGTCTTGAGGAACGTGCGAATGTCCCTTGGCCACTGTCTGGCTGTCGGGATCTCTGTAGCGTCTGCTCGGGGCCAAGGTAGTGCTACTGCTGGACCCACTCTAACATATGGCTCAGGTGGCTGAGAGTCTCTGTGAAACCACTCTGGTGGTGGAATGTACTGTCTCGTGGCTGTTGATGTTGTTGCTCGTTTCTTGCGGGGTTGTCTGCGAGATGCCATCTGCAAAAAGAAAGAAAATTTAAACAATTAGTCTCGGCAGACTCTCTGTGAAATCGCAAAGCAACGACTGTTGCATCTAAGGCATCGATCGTTGCAAGGCGATTTCATTTATCGAACATTTCCCAAAATCGCAATGCAACGACCGTTGCAAGGCGATTTCGCTGCAAACAATCAACCAAAATCAGTCCAAATTCGTGCCACATTATCGCAAATCGGTCTAGAATCATAACCTACATCCTAAAATCAGTCTAATTACGCATGCAAACATCAAATTTCAGTTCAAAATTCTCAATCCCTAAAACCTTAAAAATTGAATCCGAAAATCGAAAAAAATAGGGGTAAATTACCTTGGATTCCTGAGATATGAGCTATAGAAACGGGTTTAGAGCGTAAAATAGGAAGTATTAGTGATTGAATCGAAGAAAAATGATGAGAAATCGGGATTTTTAGGTGTGGAGGTTCAGTGTACGGACGGCGAAATGAGGAAGAAAAGAGAAGAGAAGGGTTTAAGGCCACTTACCTCGGTCGTGTGTGCAACGATCGTTACTTAAGGGCAACGACCGATGCTGGTCAAATCGAAATCGATTTCCGGTTTAGCGCGTACCTTAATTTTGCAATTAAACCAATTGCAACGATCGTTACTAGTGAGCAACGATCGTCACAATGCGATTACCCTTCTTCGTCAAATCTCCCTGCAACGACCGGTGCACAAGTGCATCGATCGTTACACATCTCTAGACTCAAGTTCTGTATCTGAAACTTGAAAACCAATCAAAACGTGAAATCCTAAGAAAAACACCAAAAATGAAAAGGAAAAACAACTAAACCTAACAGTGGGTTGCCTCCCACTCAGCGCTTGTTTAAGGTCATTAGCTTGACCGGACGAACAAGATCTTTCAGGCATCAAGAGATCTCAACAGAGACTTTTTCTGTCTCCGTTCAAGTCTCCTCATCCAGGGTGGCGAGTAGGCTGTCGTAGAATGCTCGTGTCCAAGAAAAGATGGAGTAAAATGCGCTCCAGGATCTATAATCACAGTGTCATCCGGCTTCTCATCATCTGCTTCCATGATGGTGAATGTCTGCCCATCTATCAGTGGTCTTCGCAGCGGTTCATCTCCCAGATGGAGGTCTATCAATTACCGCTCCCGCTGTAGCCAAAAATGGTCTTCCAAGTAGTAATGCTTCATCCGGATCACAATCATATTTCAGCACCAAGAAGTCTGTTGGAACTAAATAGTTTCCAACTCTCACCGGGATGTCCTCAAGGAGTCCTTCCGAAACTCGTATAGACTGATCAGCTAGGACAAGAGAGGTCCTAGTAGGCTTAAAATCCAGCATTCCCAGCTTCTCTGCCACAAAGTATGGCATAAGGCTTCCAGCAGCTCCCAGATCACAAAGAGAGCGCCTAAAACTATCTTCGAAGATAGAACAGTTAAGCACAAAGACACCAGGGTCTGGCAGCTTCTTCGGGATCTTAGTCAGCAGAACATCACTAATATGCTGAGGGACTATAATCACCCAATCTCTCAGCTCCTCATCTAAAGGCATCATCTTGTTCAAGTACCTCTGCACACATGGGTGATAAGGTGGATCATCAGAAGATGGAATTTCTTCCAATTCTTCACCAATCTCCTCTAGCTTCTTAAGCTCTTCTATCTCCTGCTTAATCACTTCAGATACTGAGGGATATAGTCTGATGGATGTAGCATAAATCTCCTCCTGAGTGATCTCAGACACTTCAGGGAATAAGCGGGCAAGCTCTAAATCAGCATCAATATCATTATCATCCGGCGAGTCTGTCTTTCCACGACATGCATCGACCGTGTGTCGGTCGATGCAACACTGTTTTCACAGTTTTCACCCAAGAGTTTTTCTCCAAAATCCGAGATTTCTTCTTCTTTCACCAATTCAGCTGTACTTAGCTCAAATCTTTCACCTAGGTGAGATCCATCATTAATGTACACAGACCAGGCTTTATTATGAGTGTCTGCTACTCCTTTTCCCTTCATAGAGCTGGAAATCTGATTCACCTGAGTATCCAACTGCTTCATGTGAGTGTTTAGAGACTCAAACTTCCCATTGAGGTCCTCATAGACAGCATCTAACTTCTTGTTGCTCTCCACAGTACTCTTGGTCTGACTCTCCATAAGTTGTTCCATCATTGCTTCCATCCTACTCTCATGAGCTGTAGGTGCAGGAGGAGTCTGATAAGATGAAGATCCATAGGTTCTCTGAGCACCTTGTCCAAAGGGCTTCTGAAAACCACTAGTCTGTCCAAAAGAGTTCTGATTGCCTGTGAAGGAACTCTTTTGTCCTCAATTGAACAATTTGTTACCCTGCTGATTACCAAATCTGTTACCTTGGAAACCAGATCCTCCAATGTAATTCACATCTTCTTCCTGAGTGTCCTCCTCAGTCTGAATTACTTCAACATCTTGAGCAAAATGGACAGCTTTCTTATTAGCTAGGAGATTGCAGATTGTGTCCATTCTAGATCTCAATTTAGCCATCTCTGTATTCTCTACACTTCCACCAGATTTCTTCCTCCTCTCATCCATAGTCTTGCAACTGTTGCTGCTTACTAGGTTCTCAATCAACTGCTTAGCTTGTGAAAGAGTCCTGGTGTTGAAGTTTGCATTACTGGAGTTATCCAGCGCAGACTGATATGGCAGATCTATGCCTCTGAAGAAGATACCAAGCAACTGGACTTCAGTGAATCCATGGTGTGGGCAGTCACGCTGGTACTTCTTGAATCTCATCCAGGCAGCTTTTAAAGGCTCCACAGCTCCTTGGGAAAATGTGAGAATGTCCTGTCTGGACTGGTCTGAACGCGCATCATCATAGAAATGACACAGGAACTCACTCTTCAGAGCTGCCCAAGTGTCAAACTGCCCAAGTGGCAGTTGCTTCAGCCATGCACCAGCGTCTCCAGCGAGACTGTGCGGAAAGAGCTTAAGGAACAGATAATCCTAGCAAACTCCATCATACTTCATGCCAGTGACTATGTCCTCAAATGAATCAATGTGATCCATAGGTTGCTATGTTGGGTGACCCTGGAATGCATTCTGTCTCATCAGCGAGTAATAGATGGTTTTGATCTCAAAATCATTCCTCTCAAAGCCAGGAATCACCAAAGCTGACCGGTTAGCATGAAACTCATCCGGTCTGTTGTAGTCAGCTAAGGTCCTCTCATGGACAACCATCTCTCTACCTTGGGCCTGTCTTTGACCCTGGTTCTGCTCCTGTTGCGGTGGCTCAGGAGGATCAGGGATGACATTCCCTTCAGCATCAACCCTTTGCCAAGCAGCATTGTATGGGTTGTTATCTTGGTCCCTCAGAGTACCTTGAGCATCGCGTACCAGAATTGTTCTCTGTACTACCATTCTTTCTCTTCTTTCTCTTCTGTTAGTCCTCTCTAGACGTCCAAGTTCTTCAAGATCGAGATTGATTAGGCTTAAGTTCGGATTACTTCGAGTTTCACGCTTCTGCATAAACTATCTGTAATCGTCAAGTAACGATCGATGCTAACAGTGCAACGATCGATTCAATCTCGAATCGCTTAGTGACGATCGACACAAGAGGTGCAACGATCGACACAAGGCGAAATCGGTACCTGCGACAGAGAGAAAACAGAGAAGAAATCAGTAAAATAAAATAAAAACGAAAACAAAAACAAAAAAGAAAAATTCCTAGTAAAAACCCTAAGTTCGGTCCTATCGAAGACTCTAAGAGTCCCCGGCAACGGCGCCAAAAACTTGATAGGTCGAGTTTTAATCCCTATACTAACTGCAAGTGCACAATAATGTCAATATAGTATATAGGGTATCGAATCCACAGAGACTCTGGTCTCGATAGATCAGAACCGTAGAGATTAATACTAAGAATAAAGCAAGTGGTGAATGAAATAAAAGCAAGGCAATAAAGTAAATCAGTAGCAGGAATTTATTTTGAAAGCAATAAACTAAAAGCGCTAAGTCTAGGGAATTCTCAGGAAATCAGACAAGCAGACAAGTTAATCAGTCATGATCAAATTAAACTCAGTTCTAGAACTCAAATTACGGAATTAGAATTAACCAAATCTCTTTGCGAAAATCCTCTAAGTCTAAGTGCAGTAATCCAAATATCTTTGCAATTACTAACAGATTAAACCAGCATTAATTTCAAGTTCGATATGTTCACAATTAAACTAAACCAAATCTCTTTGCGAATAATTTAATTGCTCAACCTAAATAGTTCAGATTCTAAACCACACTCTCGTGTCGTATTTAGCAACCTAAGATCTAGATTCTAATTGATCCGGTTAGAACTAGCATTAAGCACAATTTAGTTTGAAGAACATTCTAATCATGTGAATCCTTAACTGAATTAAACAAGTCTAGCAAGTCATAAAATCCTTAATGAGAAACCCTAAACTTAACTATGAATCTACTCAGACATGATTAATGAAACAGAAATCATAGAGATAATAGATTGCATATAAGAAATTAAATAGATAAAGGGGTTCGAAATCTTCTCCAAAATAGAAGAAGTACAGGATTAGATCAGCCCCAAAAGCTCTAAAAATCTCTTAGTTCTAAGTATGAAAGCGTATCTAAAATAAACACCAAAATCCTATATTTATATGCATAATCTCGGCTGGGGCTTCTGTGTAAATACTGGAACTTTTCTGGGCTTTTCTGCAATTCTTCATTACTTCATAAACCGCCGAGTCTCGGCCCATCTCGCTAGTGTGTCGATCGACACCAAAGGTGTGTCGATCGATGCATGATCATCAAATCGGGCAGTGAGTTTAAACTCTCGGCCAAAATGCTCCAAAACTCCCAAAATACTCCAAAATCTCCACATTAGCTCCAAACCTGATTAAACCTGTAAAAGACTCTAAAAGAACGCAAAAGACACTAAAAACACAACTATATCATGGCATAAAACCGGTAAAAACCATGATATATCAGAAGAATAAGTGTATGTTTCTCCAGCTGCTCATTCTCTTCTTGATCTCGTTAACCAGAGGCTTGTAGTCAGTGGAAGACATTCGCTTTGTCAGTAAAGGGAGTCCCAAGTAGCACACCGGAAATTCCCCTTTGCAAATGGAAATTGAGCTGTGATTTCTTCACGCTGGCTATCTGACATCCCGGCTAAATAGAGTGTTGATTTCTCAATAGTTATTTTAAGTCAAGAGAAGCTTGCAAACTCGTCGAAGAGCTTAATGATTTCCTCAATCGATCGTTTATGCCCATCAAAAATATCATCAAGTCATCAACAAAGCATAAATGTCTGATTTGCACATGTTTACACTTTGGATGGTACCCTATCCTCTGGTTTTCCGCAGCTCTATCAATCATCCTTGAGGTAACATTCATACATATTACAAAGAGAGTGAACATCCCTGATTTAAACCTCTTTTGCTTCTAAAAACCCATGCCAATTCTCCATTAACTTAGACTAAGATGTCGTTGAGATGCAGAGTCGTACCCATTGAATAAATGACTTTGGTATGCTTGCCGCTGGTAAGATGTTGAGCAAATATTATCACTGCATTGAATCAAATACTTTCGAGATATCTATTTTTATTGCAGTGCGAGCTGAAACTAAGTCCTTGTGATAATCTTTAACCAGTTTTGATGACATTTTTCATCAACAAATGGCCATTCACAAAAGTTGATTGGTTCAAACTTATGAACTTCGGGATTATGACCTTTAATTAGTTTGCCAAGAGCTTCGATATCACCTCACAGATGATACTGCATCATGAAATAGGCATGTAATCCCTGACTTCTCTTGCCACCTTTTTTTGTATTAAAGATAAGATTGTAGCATTTATACCTGTAGGGAGGAAATCTTTGAAAAAAATGATTTTACTGCAACAAGAAAATCATTTTTAACTAGCATCGCTTTATTAGGGTTTAGCATTGAATTTATTTTGCCCGACAAAAAACTAGAATGATTCTTTGTACCATTTGTTTTCATAAGGAACCAAACAACATTTATAGCAATAATTTTTTTAAACAACAATTTAGGGATGTAAATAGAGGTAAAAAAAGAGAGTCGTTCACTAAATCCGTGTAAATGAATTTCTCAATCTCGCTAATCTCTTTGTACCAGTTCTTGGTTTAAGGCTATAATAAAGCAAACCATTCGAATTAGAATTTTAGAAACAGGAATCAACCAACCGACACGATTTAGATTGCATGCTACTTTACTTGCCTGTATTTTGGACAATGCTATAACATGAATATCACTTTGTGCATTGATATATTTTTGTTGCCATGTCTGCATTAATCTTTTTACGCATTAAAAACACAACTTTAAATGAATTTTATATCTCGATTGTGGAAGTCTCTTAGGCTAATGGTTTAACCAAATGATTAATCAATGTTTCTACACTATGAAGTACGTGGTGTTATTCTCTGACGATGTGATTTCTAAAGATTAATGAAGACAAATTTGAAAACGCAGGTGAGGCAGTATATAAAACAGAAAGTAAGACATCCAAATTTTGTTAACGGGGTTCGATTTTTTCTACTCCCCAGGATCTCGTCCAGACTTCGAATTCACTTGAATAGAAAGTAATCCCACCAATTACAGACGAATAGAACAAACCATATTGATCTATCGCTCTACCCAATACAAGAATTCTTCAGGATCAAACACCTGAGCTAAACTCCCCCTAGAGCCTAGACTTTTCCCAAAATACAAAAGCCCTCTTGAGTTTTTATTCTCTCAGCTCTTGCATCTTCTTCAGGATCTTTGGACCACGTTCTTTTCCGACGCCCCAAAGCATTCCCATATGTTCACCAACATGAATAAGGAAACGGTATCAAGCACGCATGCAACAGATACCACTGGCGTCACAACAACAATGTCTTCCAACACTGTAGATTCCTTAGTCACAATGATAACACAAGCACACACCGCGAAACTATGTCGCACAACGATCACCCACATAAACAACTTTTTCTTTTGGGTCTTTTGTGGTCACAAGGACACCTTTCTCCTAAGGCCACGCCCTCAATATATATCAGCTTGAATCTTGACCTCCAAACCTCTTCAATCACCATAATAGAAGATTTCCTCTTTGTTAGAACATTCCAATTCTTTTTAGGAAATATTCTCTTTTTCCTTTTTCTTCATATAGGAATATGTAAACACTTCAAAGCTGCTATATTCTTTCCAATATCTTCATCCAGTTCAGCAAACAACTCATAAACCGAATCACATCATAAAGATTCGTTCATATCTCATCAATCGAACATATCCACGTATTGAGTCACGTCTTGTACTACCCCTTGTACTACGCCGTGTACTACTCCGTGTACTACTCTGCGACTGGTACATTGAATGCATCTTCAATCTCCCCCTTTTTGATTATGTATGTGAACTCAACAACCACATCTTCAAGAGCTTCGTCAGTAATACCAATCTCCCCCAACTTGAGTCACATCATGATCAAAAACTCATTCAAACTCTGTCTTTCTTCCTGAGCTATCTTCTGATCCTCCTCACCTTAGATCTGCCCGAAACAAGACTAAATCTCTATCAAGCACCCGCTCTGATACCAATTGAAAACGCATGTGAGGCAGTATATAAAGCAGAAAGTAAGACACCCAAAGTTTGTTAACGGGGTTCGATTTTTTCTACTCCCCGGGACCTCGTCCAGACTTCGAATTCACTTGAATAGAAAGTAATCCCACCAATTACAGACGAATAGAACAAACCCTATTGATCTATCGCTCTACCCAATACAAGAATTCTTCAGGATCAAACACCTAAGCTAAACTCCCCCTAGAGCCTAGACTTTTCCCAAAATACAAAAGCCCTCTTGAGTTTTTATTCTCTCAGCTCTTGCATCTTCTTCAGGATCTTTGGACCACATTCTTTTCCGACGCCCCAAAGCATTCCCATATGTTCACCAACATGACTAAGGAAACGGTATTAAACACGCATGCAACAGATACCACTGGCGTCACAACAACAATGTCTTCCAACACTGTAGATTCCTTAGTCACAATGATAACACCAGCACACACCGCGAAACTATGTCGCACAACGATCACCCACATAAACCACTTTTTCTTTTGGGTCTTTTGTGGTCACATAGACACCTTTCTCCTAAGGCCACACCCTCAATATATATCAGCTTGAATCTTGACCTCCAAGCCTCTTCAATCACCATAATAGAAGATTTCCTCTTTGTTAGAACATTCCAATTCTTTTTAGGAAATATTCTCTTTTTCCTTTTTCTTCACATAGGAATATGTAAACACTCCAAAGCTGCTATATTCTTTTCAATATCTTCATCCAGCTCAGCAAACAACTCATAAACCGAATCACATCATAAAGATTCGTTCATATCTCATCAATCGAACATATCCACGTATTGAGTCACGTCTTGTACTACCCCTTGTACTACGCCGTGTACTACTCCGTGTACTACTCTGCGACTGGTACATTGAATGCATCTTCAAAATTTACATAAATTTATAGCATGTTGCAAATAAAAACATTTTTCGTGAATTTGTTGGATTCTCATTTTATTTCTCTCTAACGTGAAGAAAACAAAGACACATCTTTAGGTTAAAACATTTTTTAAGATTCATTTTTCCTTCTCCTTACATATTTATTATACTACTTCCCTCATCATAACCTAATTACCCATTACACAATATAAACCCTTTATATTTGAGCTCAAAATAACTTATGGTCCAATGGCCTTCTGTCTTTTTTCTTCTTCTAATTAATTTCTTCTTCTTGCTAAAAGCTTACTTATTCTTCCTTATAAATTACTAAATCTTCCTAAACACTCTTTCTCTTTCTCATCTCACTTGCTGTCTTATTGTACATGATTAATCAAGGAAAGATTCCATCACTTCCTCTCGAGTCCTTTGATTAATCCCCATTTTTGACCAAGCGATTTGATTCCCTTTTGCCTCATGATCTTCTCCTGCAACTCCATTACACACTAGACGGATTCCTGTCACCGCATCTGCAAAGCTCACTAGCTTTCTCATCGTTCCAAACCTTCCTATTCCCGTTGAGATCTTCACTGTCTCTTATTTGGTTTCCATCTCAGTTCATCTATGTTTCTCATTGCTCTCAACCGAAATTTGAGACTTCTTCTCTTGCAGGTGATTTTGTGCATAACCCATGATGTCGATCTATCTTTTGACAAGAATTGGTTTTTCATGCATACATTTCATTTTCCTCATCTCCTTCATGCTCTTGTTCACCATGAATGGAGCTTTTTCCTTGTTCGTCTTTATCTCTTTATCTATCATGAGTTTCTTCTCCACTTCCCTCTATTTTTCATTCAGACCAGTAGCTTGATCCATTTCTCTCTCTTGCAGGTAATTCTTTGCAGAATCTCTGTTTCTTTTCTCCTTTTTGGTGAACCTTGGTTCACTTCACACAAGTAATCTCTTTACCTCATCTTGACTTTGATTTTGTTGATAGTGTTTTTGCTTCATAGTTGACCTTCCATGTCAACTGCCACTCACTTCTGTATTGGGTCGTTTTTGTTCTATGAATCCGGATTTCTCTTCTCCATTTTGGCTTTGATTTGTTTCACTTAAGTTTTAAATATCTTCTCCATATACTTGCTTACGAGATGAACTCCCTGTGGATTTCAAGTCTTCGAGCTCCTATTTCTCAAGTCCTTGTCTGCCAATTGCTTCAAAGGTAACTCAACTTTCCCTTTTGCAACATATTTTTGCTTCTCCAAGACGGTTGTTGTAATAACCCGACTATTCAATAGACATGGCTGACAGGATCAACAAACAAGACGGGATTGGTTGGATGTCAATCACAAAGATTTTAAAGACAAGAATTAGCAGAATGTAGCTTAGAAGAACCATTGGGGCGTGCATTGGGTGTGATCAAGCCATTTTAAACAATGGCTAAGTATTGGGTGATCGGCCACCAACACGACGTTAGCGGCCAAGACAATCCAACGAGAAGTTATGAAATTCAGAAACGGTAGAAAAACAGCTAAGGGTTGGAATGATGTATGTGTTAAGAATCAGTTTGAAGTATGAAGGCAAGACGTAATGGCACTACAAGAAAACAACGTTTTTGCGACTGGACCTTGCGACTATACTTGTAGTCGTAATACTTGGCCACTATTAGAGGACAATAATGCTACTATTTTGCGACAACTGATATATGTACGTGTATTAGTCGCTTATATACGACTAAAAATGATTGTCGCCGATTCAGTCGTCGATTTATGACAGATTAACGACTATTGTCGAGACCGGAACCAATAATCGCAGGCTAGTCAGTGATATGGCGACTAATTTTGCGTCTGATGCTCAGTGTCGTAGAATAATCGTGAATTGGTCAGTACATGGGCGACTAATTCGCTACTTCGAGTATAGTAGTAACCAAGTCGTTTATTTGTCGCTATTGATACGACTAATATTCAACTCACAATTCGTGTCGCAAAGTAGTCGGGTATGGGTCGTATCATATAGTATTTTTGGATTTTTTGAAAGCAATATGAGATAGTTTGGTTATATTTTACATGTTTGTGGTAGGTGTACGGGTTTCAAAGCCAATCTTTACTTGCAATATGTAAAAAGTATAATCGCTTTTCCAACTTCTAATAAACATGTATATATTGCAATATTATATATTAACTAAAATTTATTGTAAAGTTAATTAACCCTTAAAATAGAAACTAAACGCTTAACAATCTTTAATTACACTGGTTTTAAGGAATCATAAATTAAAAATTCACAAGTTCTTAATAGTTATAGAATAAGAGTGAAGGAGAGTTAGTAGCGATCGAGAGTCTGGTGCTCGTTTGAGTACCATGTCGGAAGAGGATTAGGGTACCTACACGAAATCAAAGAGAGAAATATGTTAGATGTTGTTAATAATTTATATGATCATAAGATGTTCAATATGATAATTTCAAAATATTCATACCGTTCCATCAAACTGTTCAACTCATCCAAAGATACTCGATGATAGTCATTTGTAGAAGGCCCTTTTATTCCTCTAAGCCAAATAACCCCTAGGTAAAAAAAAAAATATTCTCATAATTTTGTTCTATATTAATATCTTACTCATATTTTCTAGAAAACATGTCAACATACCGCAAAATCTTTCGATCCAGAAAAATCGGAGCAAAACAAACAAATGTTTGTCTGGAACTTGTTCAAAACGCCTCGACATTTCCTCAGCAGGTGGTCAATAGGCAACACATTCTATAGCCCTCTTCCTTCAATTCCAACGTAACATCATTATTTAGTAAGGTTTAATTTTTTTTGGGGAAACCGTAAGGTTTAATTATAAGGTGATTATAAACTCTGAAACTTAAACTTACTCGGCATCTCTTAGCGTGAATTGGACTTTAGCGCGTGTACGTGAATACAAATAGACCTTTGAAGAGTCATCTACCCATTCAAGCTCTCCAATCCATGTTATAGCACCAACAACATCTATATGAAAAAATTCTTTTAAATATAAGTTAATCCCCTAGAAACAACAACCACAATTCTTCCAATCCAATGTTAGATTTCTCCACTTAATCTAATAATTATGTATTGTAAACAACACTTACCAATTGCATATTTATTTGAAACCGTGCCATCATTAATTCCTTGGATTGGTTTGATGCTCAATAGGTCATCCAAAGTTGGAGGATAGAAGTTCTCAGTGATATTTGTCTCGTCAGTTATAAAAATATCATTATACGTTGGACATACTCTGTCATACTTTGGCCCTAACGAAACCCTAAAATCAGAAAAATTAAACCAGCAACCTTCTTTCTGTCAAAGAAAAAGGAACTTCTGGGCTTTTTTTCGAAAGCTAAAGCCTGAATCAGACTTCCCTGTTGATTATAACTAAAGGTTACAAAAGGAAGTACACAAATAAAAACGTATCGACTTATGGGTGCCATGTATACCCAATAAAATGAAAGGGGTAAATTAATTCCAAGGGATAAAAAAAAGTAGAAGAAGAGTATCGTTTCATCGGATAAAATTAATTTCAAGGGAGCATCATAGTGAGTAAAACACCACGCTCGCAAAACCTTCGCTCTAACATTTCATCGATTATCCCTCAAAGTAATATCAGCAATTTTGTAAAATTGTGAGTTTTCAGAATCGCATGTTATAAGCGGATTCATTTTGTGGATATCTCTTTGAATATCAGAGAATGATAGGGAAGAGGTAGAAGAAGAAAGTGAAGAGTTTTTAGGTTTATTGAAATAAATACGAGTCCGTTGAGCGTAAAGTTAGTTCATCTTTGTTGGAGATTTGGTTTGTCTCTTCGACCAACCGAGACGGCATGATCTATGATTGTAAGCTGAACTCTGTTGTCTTTCTTGATTTGATACGACGAGCTGGAGTCTAGTTGGCTAGGTTAGAGTTGAGGGATCCTGCTTGCAAGTTGAGATAGATTGACCTCTGATTCGTTGAGGCGTCGCAGAGGTATGTTCGCTCGGAAGAATTGGTGCGTAAAAGGATTTAGTCTTCACTCGGCGCATTTTTTCTCGACAAAGATTCAGCTCTTGATATGGGTGGGCATTGAGCAGAGTGTGCTCTGGTCGTCGGCCTGGATTTCTTGTGGGACTGCTCAGCGGTTTATGCTCGGAGATTGACTTGCTATGTTCGGACTAATTAACTATCCTAACATGTTGTCCGAGTCTAATCTCTTGCGAGCTGATTTTTTTATTTTTTATATACATATATGTATATGTGTGTGTATATACATATACGTATATATATGTGTATATATATATGCATATATATATGTATGTATGTGTATGTGTATATATACATACACATTAAAGCAACCTGATTAGCTCGCCGAGTTGCTTTCTCCATCCTTTTTTTTTTCTCGGAAATCCGAGCTGGTTTAGCTCGGAAACCCAAACTGGTTTAGCTCAGAATTTTCGAGCTGGTCTAGCTCTGATTTTTCGAAAATTATGCGAGTTGCCGAGCACGCTTGTGAGTTGCCGAGCACGTTTCGCGAGTTACCGAGCATGCTTTGCGAGTTGCGGAGCACGCTTTCGAGTTGCGGAGCATGCTTTGCGAGTTGCCGAGTATGCTTTGCGAGTTTGATATATCATGGTTTTTACTAGTTTTAGACCATGATATAAGTATGTTTTAGAGTCTATTTGTGTCTCTTTAGAGTCTTTTACAGGTTTTATTAGGTACACGCACGTTTGGAGCTAATGTGGTGATTATGGAGCTTATTGGAGCATTTTGGAGATTTGACCCGAGAGCTTGTGCTCACTGTCCAGATTTGATGACTGCGTCGATCGTTGCACACCTGCATCGGTCGATGCACAGCGCGAATGGGCCAGACTCGACGATTTAATGAAGAATGCCAATATTGCAGAAGTGCCCAGAAGTTCCAGATATTTACACAGAAGCCCCAAGTCGTGTTTTAGCTATTTAATTAGGATTTTAACTTCTGTTTTACATACGCTATCATAAGTTAGAGCAGAGAGTTTTTAGAGCTTTTGGGGCTGATCTGATCCTGTACTACATTCGTTTTGGAGAAGTTTTCGAACCCCTTTGTTATTTTAATCTCTTTTATGACTGCTATTTATTCATTGATTATGTTTACATCATCCATGTCTGAGTAGTTCCATAGTTAGGCTTAGGGTTTCTCATAGGGATTTCATGACTTGCTAGATATAATTAATTCAGTTAAGGATTCACATCAATAGATGTTCTTCAAACTAAATTGTGTTTAATGCTAGTTCTAACCTGATCAATTAGAATCTAGATCTTAGGTTGCTAAATATGACACGACAGTGTGGTTTAGAATCTGAACTATTTAGGTTGAGCAATTTAATTACTCGCAAAGGAATTTGTTTTAATTAGATTGTGAACATATCAAACTTGGAATTAAAGCTGGTTTAATCTGTTCGTAATTGCAAAGGAATTTGGATTACTGCACTTAGACTTAGAGAATTCTCGCAAAGGAATTTGGTTAATTCTATATATGTGTTTTGAGTTCAAGAACTGAGTTTAATTAGATCCTGACTGATTGATTTATCTGCTTGTCTGATTTCCTGAGAACGCCCTAGACTTAGCGCTTTTAGTTTATTGATTTCAAACAACCAACCTGCTACTGATTTACTTTCCTGCTTGCTTTTAGTTAATAGATACAATTTGCTTTTGCTTTCTCCTAGTTTTAGTCTCTTTAAGTTCTTGATTTTATCGTTGCCTAGAGTCCCCGTGGATTCGATCCCTAAGTACTACAATTGATTTACTGTGCACTTGCAGTTAGTATAGGGTAAAACTAGACACCTATCAGAGTTGCCGAGCATGCTTTACGAGTTGCCGAGCATGCTTGCGAGTCGCCGAGCATGCTCCGCGAGTCGCCGAGCATGCTCCGCGAGTCACCGAGCATGCTCCGCGAGTCGCCGAGCACGCTTTGCGAGTTGCCGAGCACGCTTGCGAGTTGCCGATCATGCTTTGCGAGTTGCCGAGTATGCTTTGCGAGTTGCCGAACATGCTTTGCGAGTTGCCGAGCATGTTTTGCGAGTTGCCGAGCACACTTGCGAGTTGCCGAGCAAGCTTGCGAGTTGCCGAGCACGCTTGCGAGTTGCCGAGCATGCTGTGCGATTTGCCAAGCATGAGGCGCGAGCTGTCGAGCAAGCTGTCCGAGCTGCCGAGCAAGCTGTCCGAGTTGCCGAGCAAGCTGCCGAGCAAGCTGCGAGCTGCTGAGCATGCTGCGCGAGCTGCCGAGCAAGCTGTCCGAGCAAGCTGTCTGAGCTGCCGAGCAAGCTGCGAGCTGCTGAGCATGCTGCGCGAGCTGCCGAGCAAGCTGTCCGAGCAGGCTCATCGTATTGATAGCCATGTCGCGGTACGTTCGAGATTTCCTAGTCATGGGCCGTTCGATCAAGATGTTCCAATCAGAGATGCTGAACAGTTAGACTGCGGACAAGTCGAGTAAGATATGATTGGAAAGATGCATCATCTAGTGTGCTGATTGTATTTCCTGTAGAGAGTCATGTCGAGCAGGTTTTTCTCCCCGCATGACCTTTTGTGGTCCGAGCAAGGCTTTTGTCGGAGATTGGTCGTCGGCGTTCAACTGTAGAGGCGTGCAGTCGCAGTCGACCATTCGCCGACAAAGGATGATGTAGGACTGATCAGCTCGCGAGCTGGTCGTGAAAA
Organism: Orychophragmus violaceus; assembly: GCA_030180135.1. Taxonomy (NCBI): domain Eukaryota; kingdom Viridiplantae; phylum Streptophyta; class Magnoliopsida; order Brassicales; family Brassicaceae; genus Orychophragmus; species Orychophragmus violaceus. The sequence continues at coordinate 31,514,803 of CM058235.1, forward strand.
TGAGCTGACCACGAAAGTGTCAAGCTGAGCATGAAATCGTGTTGTCCGAGAAGGACGTAAACGAATGTACGGTTTGGCAAGCTGCGATTCTTGGACGTCTGATTATTGATATGATCGCATGTTGTATGCAGACGGTTCCTGGTTTTTGTACGTGGACGGTTAAGAAGCTTGACGTAAGGATGTCTTGGAACACCAGCTGGCGTGACGGCGGGGCATCGACAACGATCGGATAAGGATAGTTTGGCTGCTTGACGTCAGACTGGATCTGCATACGAAGCAAAGTCGAAGACTCGTTCGATGATGAAAATCGGTTAGAATCTGATCATGATGTATAACCGCAAAGTCCCAAACTAATATGCTCAGTATGTAAAACGTAATCAAAGAACAATAGGCTGTACGATGAACACACGGAAAGATTTGACACGATCTTTACGATTTCGATCAAGAGTTTATGATGTTAATTTCTACGTAAGTTAGAGATATTAGTAATTCCTACAATCGTAAAGCATTGGAAGCGTAAAACTTGTAATAAGGCTAAAATCGATAAATTATAAAGAAGTTGAACAAATTGACATAATTTGCAAAGCAATTGATGACGAGAAGACAAATTAGATTTTAGGCACTTATCTTGATATTCGGAGAGGTCGTAAAGTTGGTTGCGAGAAAGACGATCCTTGCACAGTACGAAGTGTTCTTTTTGGTCTCGACGTATTACTATCCGATGTTGGTCTTCTTGTTACGACTCTTTTTCGTCTGAGGTTGTGTCAATGCAATCATCTCCGTCGACATCGATAGTTACCGCGATCCTTCTTGGCCAGATTAGTGGTGATTGATCTATTGTGTTAGATCTGACCGCAAGAGAGGTTTTCTTGTTTGCAAATTGCGGATGATGTATCATAAGGTTTCCTCTTGAGCTGTAAGGCGTTGAGAAATCGAGTTGCCCATGCTCGGTCGTTCCGAAATACATCACATAAGTGCTCCTTTGTCTTCTGTCTCGAGCCTTTTCGTTTGCTCGGCAAACATGATATCTGCCTTATCCCGATATTGAGTTTTTTGCATCAATACGGCTATCGTCTCCTTTAAATCGGATAGCGCTACGTCGGTTGTCGCTGCATCAGTTGCGGTTGCGTCTATCGCAGTGTTATCCTTCATGGTGTCGTGTGATGCGGCCGCGTCTTCTGCAGTGTTGATCGCTACTGGATGATTTGTTCTGTCTCTGTTGGAGGCCATATCTTCGGATCTGCTAACCGGTGGTCTTTAAGTGTCGAAAGTTTCTATGTCCCCACAGACGGCGCCAAACTGTGAGAGTCAAAACTCACACGGTCAAAACTTGTAGAGCAAAACTTTTAGGGAACATAAACTTTCAAGGATAACCACGAAACTAGCAAACCCGGAGGACGTTTTATTGATTAGAAGTCGAAAAGATACAAAGATCGTAAAAGAAAGTAAAGGAATCGAAAAGAAATGCAAAAGAACTCGAAAATCGGCTAAGATAAACTGCTAAGTTCTTAAGTCTAAGTCTAGGGTTTTTCGCTATGCCTTCATCGTATGGCCACCCTCTTATTTTATAGCTGCGGGAAGTCGGTTTTCGAGAATATTTCCGCAAGATTTGCGGAAATCTTCCTGTTGTTATCTCTTTCCTTTTTCCGTTAAGATTTACATTTCTATCTCGGATTTCCTTTTCGGCTCGTCGATATCTCTTCCTTTACTTCTTTATCTTTATCTTCTTTCGTCTTCTCGAGGCTCGATTTGTTTTCCGGATGGGCCGAGGCTTGGACGTTCCGAGTCCGTTAACGTATCAACTTACTTATTTGGGTAGAGTTTGTCGCACGCTTGGGCCTAAGCTTCCATTTCTCTCGATCTCGATCCGTCAGCCCAAGTCATCGGTCTGTGAAAGTATGGGCTGACATTTCCGAAGGTGGGTTGCGACAAGTTATGCGTATCGGCAAATGTTTGGTTATCCGTTTGGAAAGTTCAGCTCGGAAAACCAGAAACGGTTTAAGTCGGAAATCTGAGATGGTTTGGCTCAAAGGTTCAACTCAGGATTCCGGAGGGGCAATTCATGATCATGATCGAGAGGCGATGGGTTTAAATCCAAGCTGGTTCAGCTCGGAATATCCGAGCTGGTTCATCTCGGAAAATCCGAGATGGTTTATCTCGGAATTCCGAGATTTATCTCGGAAAATCCGAGATGGTTTATCTCAGAATTACGAAATAGTTTATCTCGGAAAATCCGAGATGGTTCGTCTCTGAATTCCGAGATGGTTTATCTCGGAAAATCCGAGATGGTTCGTCTCGGTTTTCTGAGATGGTTTATCTCGGAAAATCCAATGGTTTGTCTCGGAATTCCGAGATGGTTTATCTCCGAATTCCGAGCTGGTTCAGCTTGGTTTTCCGAGATGGTTCAGCTCGGTTTTCCGAGCTGGTTCAGCTCGGTTTTTCGAGATGGTTTATCTCGGAATTCAGAGCTGGTCCATCTCGGTTTTCCGAGATGGTTTATCTCGGAAAATCCGAGATGGTTTATATGGGAATTCCGAGCTGGTTCAGCTCGGTTTTCCGAGCTAGTTTATCTCGGTTTTCCGAGATGGTTTATCTCGAAATTCTGAGCTGGTCCAGCTTGGTTTTCCGAGATGGTTTATTTCGGCACTCCGAGCTGGTCCCGCTCGGTTTTCCGAGATGGTTTATCCGATTATGACGTCGTCTGTTTTGCCGAAACCATTTCTCCGATAAGTTATTTCTTGGTATTTCGTGCGACTTTGTCATTTATACGTGTTCTTGAACGTCTAACTCAAATACTCGTTCATGTCCGACTGCTTGATCCTTTCTTCGGCTATTGTTTTCGTCGAGGAGGTTTTTGACCTCAACAAATCCTCTTAGCTGAACGAAATACATTGATTTATTCTTCAAAAGGGAACATGTTCTCGATCGGTTAATAAGTTTACGTACTAAATTTTAATCAATGTTTAATACTCATTCATTATTTTTTAAATTTTTGGATATCATGGAATACGAGTAATATACTAAGTTACTAAAGATAACCAAGTTGACAAAAAAGTAAATACTAGAGAAAACCATAAACAAAGTGGGGGTTATAAGAACAAATTTAATGTAAATTCAACAAACCATACCCAACATTCTTAACATATAGGAGGTTTAGGGTACCTGAACCAAAAAAAATCAACGGTTAAAACAATAACACATAAGATCGTAAAATACACTAACATATATACTATATTATTATGAGTTGTAAGATAAATACCTATGGAAAAAATCACGGAACTCTTCAACATCATACGCATCAAAGCGTATCTTATAAACTCGTTGAATTGCCTCCAACCTCACCAACCCTAATCAACAAAGAAAATTTAATTATTTGTTATTTTACACTAACTGGAACCAATTTTTTTTTTTTTTTAAACTTTGATGTTTCATCATACCACCATTGTTGTTGGCGATATTAAAGCACTGGAATAAGCAGAACAATATCCCATTCGGACTTTTGCCCCATGCCCTAACCAGCCTAACAGCAAGATATCCATTGGCCACACAATCTAATGACTCGTTTCTGCCAACATTTACTGCAGACCAGCTTCCAGGCTTCTAAGAATATTGTACATGAAATAGATTGATGTTATACTTACTCCAAATCTTTGATTCTGAATTTTACTTGAAGTCGCCTCCAGAAATAAGTTTCAGGATCATTTGCATTAACCATTGTATCTCTTACGAAGCCATCAATTCCAAGCATAACACCAATCAAATCTATATCACAAACCAATAAACATAACAAACAAATCCATAACAAAATCATATTAAAACAGTATTGTCCCATAAAACTTGTAACCTTAAGTCCAAAAAACTATACCGATTGGATATGTGCTAGTAATAGTGCCATTTGAAACGCCACATATAGGCTTCAAGTCTAAGTAGGGCTAGCCATTAGGGTATGGAATTTTCCAGATTACACTCGAACTAGTTCGACACAGAGAGAATAAACTATCTGTCAAGCGGTCAAACATTGGCCTATCAAGGATATGAACGTTATCCCATTGTACCCACTGGCCCTCAGATTCCACCAGCCACTCGAATATTTCAAAGTAATCACCCCAAATTTTTCCTTCTATCCTTTGGCCCTATCGTTAGAAAGTGCAAGACTTAAAACTTTAAACAGCGTAAAATAAGAAGTTTATACAGCGTAAGATCAAAACTTTATACATCGCATGGACTGATAGAGAGAAAACATGTTCATCCACCAAAAGTAGTATGATGGTTTTGCTGGAGAAGACCCATTGATACATCCAACACCGATGGACCTTCAATCTCAAACTCCATTTTTTCGTCGACTTGTTGATCTCCGAGAGGAATTGGTATTGCCTTTGTGCCATTGGTCTTTTTCAATAATTTTCCGTTAAGAAAATAAATGTAAGACGAAAGGAATTTGAGAGAGGTTATAATGGCTAGGGTATTGGCAGTTTATGGTAATTTAGGTGCAATAAATATTTTGGGTTTGGCGGGCTTTAATTAGATATATCAGTACGTTAACTTTGGTTTCGATCAATGTAAATATCTTATCGATTCCCGGTATACATAATGGTTTATTTGTGTCACATAATGGCTAGTCATGAACTAGTGCGTTACACATGGCATATTAAAGAACTACTGTTTGACACTTGCCCTCACACTTGTAACTATTGAATTAGATGTCAAAAGATCTTTGGGTTTGTGTTGCTAGTTATGTTGAGTACCTAATCAATCATCCATTTTGATATTTTATTTATGTTTTAGTAGCATATTATAGGATTCACTTTTTTCAAGTAATGGTAAGTTACAAATTGTGAAAAATACATCGTACTAATTATCAGAATTAGTATATTTGAACCACAATATTTTAATGTTTAGTGTTGTATTACTGTATAGTGTGCTACTGTGAATACTGTTACACCAAAATTGCATTACCAATGTTGATAGCTAACAAAATATTACATGACATAATGACTATGTTAGCAAGATTTGACATAAAGTAGTTATAATTACGACTACTTAGCATATAGGGGTCTACAGTCGGCTTCATGCACACACGCAACCAACATTACACGATGATCTAGGTTAGTGGTATAAGTAGTTGGGAACTGCGCCCCAAATACATGATGATCTAGGTTATTAAAGTTAAGTAGATTTTTCGTTTAATTATTTTATTAATCATTCTTGTGCGGGAAAGTGAATAGTCGTGTCTATATGTACGATTATTATGTAGAAGAAACTCAGTCAATCAAATTAGGGATTAATAAACACCCATTCTTAAGATCTTGAAACCACCGATTCAAAACCTGTAAAAGTCAACCTCTTCGTTAACCCACAGTACAACAACATGCCTATGGCTTATGCGTACTGGCCATGGCGTCGATACAATCAGCCTTACTATGAAACCCGCTCAGTAACAAGAAAACGTAGAGCAATCATCCCATTCTACCTTCTAGCGTTGCATGATGATGTGATAACGAAGATTCTCGCTCGTGTTCTCAAACGGGACATGAAAGATCTCCATCATTCGAAGATTGTTTGCAAAGCCCTGAAGGAGAAGACAGAAAACAGGAGTTCTTCAACTCGGTCAATCGAACACAGATGGCATACAATGTTTGGGCTCCGGGATTTGATTGGAAAAAATTCAATGAAAGCTGCTACGACGCAGGCAACACATCAACCATCCTTTTCAAAGGAATCTCAGATTTCTTCTTCGATAACAAAAGAGATGAAGGTCTCGCACGCATACAGGCGGCTGCAAAAGATGGATGCATCTTAAGCAAGTATGTGTATGGATGCATACGCAAAGTCTTCGGGGAAGACAAAGATGATGAACTCTTCGGTAGATATGAATTTACTCAGGAAGACGCAACGCAATTGCGATTAAAACTACCTCGTCTGTATCATAGTTCATGGGGAGGTTGGCTTCCTAATTGGTTCAAATTGAAACGGGACGAAAACAATATTGATCGTGTGCAACACTGTCGATGTTCTATCTTCGACCCTTGGCGCTCTGGGTGGCCAATGTTTAAGGACTATTGCGACCAATGTTTTTGGATTATGCAGACCGCTTTCTTCTGCAGACTGATAGATAACAACTTCTCATGATTTCCTTGTAATCGATGATGTCGTATTTATGTATGTTTTGTCTTTTTCACGTTAGATGTTTACCCGTACCAATATCTAGTATTTTGTATCTACCACAACTTCTACAGGTTTCTAGTATTCTGTTTATTACTTCTACAGCGTTGCAACCCACAAAAATCACTTGAGACTGTGAATAACACAAATAAACAAAACACTTTAATATTAACAAGATCAACGAGAACTTGGTTATAAATTATACCCTAAACTCTAATTGCTAGACCATATATATATATACCCTAAAATATAAACCCAAACGTTAAACCCTAAACCCTATATATACACTAAACTTTAAACATAGACATTAAACCATAACACATGTACTTGATTTTTTTATTCGGTTTAACTTATGTTTAAGTAATTGAACCCAAGATCATTAATTCCATAAAAGATTTACAATTTGCCGTAATTCTAATTTTTGGAATGGAATATAATAAAATAGTCATTCCATTTTATGTAATCCATTTACACCCTAATTATTACGTGGGGATAACGACTAGTCACGACTGTATGTATATATATATATATATATGCACATATGGAAAGGCCTCATAAAAAAACTACTCGATAACACCCATTCAATCAACTCTCCACTTCAAAAGCACCACCGATTCAGAACGAAACCCAAACGTCATCTCAAATGCCAAACCCTCATGTATACTGGCCGTTGCCTTGTTTAAACGATCCGCCCTATGAAACACGGTCGGTGACAAGAAGGCGGAGGGAGGCAGCGAGACCATTCAACCTGCTCGGCTTGCCGGAAGATCTAATAAGGAACATTATTGTTCGTGTCTGCAAAAATGACGTGCATGATCTCCACCACTCGAGGATTACGTGCACTCGGTTGAATGGAATGTCTCAAACAGACGAGTTCTACGCCTCTATTAATCTACAGAAGATGAGTCATTGAACTTGGGCTCCCGGGTTTGACTGGACAAAATTCCATGAGAGGTGCTACGTCGCAGGCAACAGAACCGCCATCTGCCTCAAAGGAATCTCAAATGTGTTATTCGAGAAAAAGCGGATTGAAGGAGTCGGTCAAATCAAGGTTGCTGTGGAAAAATGATGCATCATGAGTGAGTATATCTACGGCATGATGTGCAAAAACTTCAGGGACGACTGGGAGGAAGGAGTCTTCGGTAAGTATCAATTTACTAGAGAATGTGCTACTCAGCTTCGAAGCAAACTGTCTAAGATCATTGGGAATAGGTGGGAAAGGCAGATTCCAGATTGGTTAATTGTGAAACGTGACCAAAACGACCCTCATATGATCACCGAGTGCAAATGTTCGAAATACGATCCACGTCAACTATGTGGGAGAACCGAAGGGGGACGACATGTGTGATAAATGTTATTGGATTTTGCAGGTTGCCTATGTTTGCAAAATGGTAGCCGAAAACTTTATTCTCTTTGAGTGCAATCGTTGAATTTGGGGGTTGTTAGAACTTTTTAATTAATTTTCTATTTATATGTTTGGAGGAAACTGCATGAACCCTAAACCTATTTTTATAAACCCTAAACCCTAAACTCTAAATGAGAGACAATGAGAATATTCAATGTTCATCTCAACCGATATTATTTAATTTCCTTAATATGACAATTTTGTATATACTCAAAAAAATCACATATATCTAGAAAGATTCACAAATTCATAATTTAATTTATGACCACTTCATCTCGCTATGTATTTTGATTACGATCACTCGATGTAAAAGAGAAGACGAAACCTCAAATTTTTAAGAGTATTTCATTAGTTTTGACCATTAATCACTTTGAAATGCATTGATTGATCAAATTTGGGAGTATCAGGGAAATACGTTTGTTGAACCCTACAATGAAACCTCGTAATGAGGTGTTACAGATCCTTTTTAGGGTATAGGGTTTTGTTCACTCCAAAAGAAACCTTAAACCAAAAAACTATTCTAGTCCACGTTACGCATACAAGTGGGCAAAAATTCAAAATATTTGCCAAATTAATCCGGAAAACCTAAACCCAATTTTATAGCTCAAAACATTTCAATAAATCATTTCTTAGGGTATAGGTTTCATCTGCGCTGTACCATTCTCGTCCGAAACTATTTCTTAAATTTTGCTGTATACTATTTTTAATTTGAGTGTTACGAAAATATCTTCAACTATTTCAAAGAACTTAAAACACAAATTTGTTTTCATAAAACCTGTCTTCAATCGTTCTTTATATTATGAGCAAACTTGCTCTAATTATAACAAAGTAAAATAGATTAGTTAAATTTTTAAAACAGAGTCAATAAAAAAAGAATATATTACGACCACGTTACGCATACAAGTGGGCAAAAATTCAAAATATTTGCCAAAAAAATTCGGGAAACCTAAACCCAATTTTATAGCCCAAAATTTTTTAATTACCCGCCTATGCCCAAGAATTTTCGACAAAGTGCCGAGAAATCATCAAATACGTCAAACCCTGATTTTCTTTTGTTCTTCCCCTTTACATAAATCGCCTTCGAATCATCTCCTCTTCTATGCCCACCCATCTCAAACTGATATCTCTTCTTTGAATCTCTTATTCGAAGCTTTCTATTTCATAGCTAACTTTGGCCGAAACCCTATCGACTCTCTCAAATTCTTCCTCGAATATCTCAATCACGAAACCCTCCGTGAATCGATGCCTACGAGTACAAGTAGCTATATCGTTAGTTTCTTTTTGCTTTGCTTGTGAAACGGGACAGGCTCTGAATCTGATTATTTGTGTACAATTATTTTTGGTTCTACAGGTTGTAAACGACGCCTATAATCCACAGTCTGGGTAAGTTGGTTATTTTTTTAATGAGTGTTTGAGGAGTTAGATTCTGATGGTTAGGATGTTAATCTTATAGTTAGCACGCAATTGAAGACACCAATCTCTGCTTAACTCATTAATTTGTTCTGCTAAGTTCGAGTGTCTGAGCGCTTACAAGATAATCAATGTGTCATTTGAGACATGGCCAAACCATTCATAACTTTCTTCTGAAACACATGGTTAGCATCACAAAGGACTGCAGAAGCACTGCAAAGAACTTTGACCTCGTGAGATATCAACAATTGAATATACAACATCTTTCCTCAGGTAAAGTAACATTTTTCACAATCCATGTTTATAAAGTCATCTCACGTTCTTTATTGAATTGTTTTTCTCTTATTGTCTGTAATTGTCACAGACCACTAAGAAGGATAGACGAGTAAATCCTTATCGAGTCGAAAGCCTGACAGCTAATCTTTTAATGCGCAAGCACAAGCAGCTCGGACACTTTTCAGCGGTGTCGCCCACCAAGAGCAACTGAAGGAAGCCAAAAGTAAGACAACAACACCATCTGATTCGTAGGTTACTTTATCACTGTCTCTTGCACTTGTTAATTTATTGGTATATGATTTGGCAACTCCTAAATGCTGAAGTTTGCATATGTAGGTCGTCTGTGTCTACATGTTACCAATGTTATTTTTGATGCAAGTGTTTGTTACGTTTGTTGTACCATTCAAATTACGGTATCACCCATTACTGTTGGTACTGGATTTCCCTCTAGGAAATCCGGCCCATTAACAGACAATGCGAAAGCCCGTAATTACAAGCCCGTTCCAGAATCAAAGACGAAGAGGAGAACCGACTCCTTTGCTGGGCCCAAGCGAATAAACGCCCTGGCAAGGCCCGGACGATGCCGAAGCCGGAGACGATCGAGCTCGAGCTCGGCAGAAGATGACGTGGAGATAGAACAACTCGGTCTTGTCAAGTTTAACTGATCCGCGAGAATCTCGGAGATCGTTACGACGACGAGGACGAAATATCGGAATATAGAGGTCAAGGTCGAGACTATTTAAAGAAGAAGTGGTGACTCATTAAAGACATTCCAACCTAGGCTAAGAACACTTCGACTAGATAGCTCGATTTCATACTTTGTACTCTCTTCTCGATTGTGTTTGTTCTATCTCGACGATCAATCTCAATAAAGTCTTTGATTCATAGGAAACTATACCATTTCTATATCCTAAAGTCCAAATCCACGAATACAAATTCTTAGTGTGAATCCCGGATCTCACATTTGGCGCCGACTGTGGGGAATATCTATAGTTTTTCCTATCTTAAGAATCAGATCCTAGATCCGATAGATCGAGATGAATCCCGACTAAACTGGCTCTCCCAGCACCACACCACCAGTTGACCTCCCTCAAACGGTCGACAACGTTCCACAGAACACCACAGGGGTAAGAAACATGGGTCAGACCGACGGCGTGTTGACAAGCTCCGCCTCAGTCTCCACGACCTCGGCACCAGCCGGCTCCGTCGCTCAAACAATCGCGACGAGCCAGACTCCGACAAATGTTTTGTCAGGAACTAATGATCCGAGCAGAAACTGGGTGTGTATGAGAAATGATTCAATACCCACCCCAGGAGGTGGATCTGGAATAACCAGACCTAATTCACCACTACCTTCTGCTCAACAGAGACAGGGGCCAAGCGATCTTGCCGAGATCCGTTCGATGCTAAGCCTGTTGGTAGATCGAACGAGAAATAACGAGGCAAGCGCAAGGGCCCAAGAGATCGCGAACCGCTCTCTGGCCGCGCAGCTCGAGGAGCAAGAGCGGCACCTTAACGCCCGTCTTGAAGAGCTCGCCAGTCAAAGCCAAGGGGGCAGACCAATGCGAACTCCCATAAGTCCTCCACCGTGTACCCGCTTGGACTTCTCCCAGGTAGTAACTCCTCCGGGAACGTCGGGAAATTTCGGTAATGCGTCAAATAGCGGCTTCCGCCCTACAATGATCAATGGTCAATGGTCACAGATCCAACCGGATCAAGAAACCGACCATTACCCGGGCAACCACCTTTCCCGAATAACTCTAATATCCGACCGAGGCAACTAGGAGGCTCTGCCTTCGCCACAAGCTCGGGACTCCTTAACGGATCAAACACGGTTCAGTTCCGAACGCCCCAGATCGACCAGATAAGGTCGGTCCCACCGATCGATCTCCTCGACCCCATTTTTCCAAAACAAACGTCAGGACAGGCACGAGCCCAGTTCGCACCCGCAGAGGGCGATGAACACGATATGCTTAGACAATACATCGAACAGGCTAAGGCCCAGTTCAACAGTCTGAGCTCGAAAGTTCACATGGCAACGAGCGCGGCTCCTGACATCGATCGAGTGATCGAGGAAACACAACAAACACCGTTCACGGATCGGATCGCGTTTGCAAGGATCCGAGAAATCAAGAAAACTAAGTTTCCAGAATTCTCTGGGAAATCAGACCCGAAAGCCCACATCAGGGCATTCCGACTAGCGATGGCAAGGGTGTACCTTACCGATGAGGAGAGAGAGCCGGCCTTCTGCAGGCTCTTCGCGGAAAACCTATCGGGCTCCGCCCTAGAATGGTTTGCTGGACTGGAAGAAAGGTCCATTGACAACTTCACCCAGTTCATGACGGCTTTCCTCAAGCAATACTCCGTTTTTATCGAGGAAAAGACTACTGAGGCAGCCCTATTTGGCGTCTCTCAAAAACCTGACCAAACGCTTCGCTCGTACATCGACCGATTTAAGGAAATAAAATCCAAAATCGCAAACCCACGAGACGAGGTAGCTATAGAAGCATTAAGACGAGGACTATGGTTCTCAACCGAATTCCGCGAGGAAATAACATTCCGCGAACCTCAAACGCTCGATGACGCCCTCCATCGCGCATCGGCCATTGCTCGCCTCGAGGACGAAACCACATCCCTCAGAGAAAACACCGAAAAGAAAAGAACCCGTCGGGCTCGCAGAATTCGAACTCGAAAAAGGATTCCCGTAAATCAGGGAACGTCAACGCGGTCGAGAGCCCAAAGAGCTCGAAAAAATTCGAGTTCGACAAGGAAAAATTCTGTGATTTCCACAATAAAAGAGGACACTCGACCGAAGATTGCTATACTCGAGCTAAAGTTGAGGCCCAAAAGCGAGAGTCCGAAAGCAAACAAGACTCCGAAGTCGAGGAGGAAACTCTGCCCGACAAAAAGGAAAACAAACAGACCAAGGAGTCGAAATCCAAAAAGCCTTCTCAGAACAAACGAGAACGGTCAAAAGAGCCGGAGTCCCCTGAAACACTCCCTCAAGGGTCGCGAAAGCGAGTCGAGTTCATCCTCGGCGAGCTCAACCTAAGCGGCACTCCGGGAGGTTCGGCACTATCCCCGCCTCTGGCTCCTGCTAAAAGTTTACGCTCGAGAATCAATCTCCCTCGTCTCTGCGGGGAGGGGGGGGGGTGTACGGGCTATACCCCCTAAACGAATCGACTTCATCTTCGGTGGCTCCAAGCTTTGCCGCGACTCGGTCAATTCGATCAAAGCTCTTCAAAGAAGAGTCGAGACCGACAGAGTGGGGAAAACCCAATGTTGGGTCCAGACCACGAAATCATTTTCTACGAAAGCGAGACAAGTAATCTCGACAAACCACACGATGACGCCCTCCTCGTTTGTCTAGTAGTGGGAGATGTCGAACTCTCAAGGATAATGATTGACACGGGAAGTTTGGTAGATGTCCTCTTTTACGACGCGTTCAAAAAGATGGAATTCAACGACTCCAAGATCGTGGAAGAAAAGACACCACTAGTAGGTTTCGCTGGCGAAACGACGTACTCGATGGGCTCTGTCTTCACCCCAGTAATCGCTGGAGGAGTTCGAAGAATGACGGAGTTCGTCATAGTAGATCGGCCAGCTCCCTATAACGCGATCCTAGGTCGACCATGGATATACGACATGAAAGCGGTACCATCGACCTACCACCAATGCGTAAAATTCCCAACTCCCAAAGGGATCAAAACCATTTACGGAAGTCAAAAGATTTCCCGTCATTGCTACATGAACGGATACAAGCAAATCAAGAAATCCCCTGCGTAGCAATTACAGAAAGAGGAGGAGCTCGCCACCATGCATACCAAAAGGTCGAACGAACCAAGTCAAATAGGACCCCCAAAGGACCTCACGACTCAGGTCTGCATAGACGATGCTCATCCCGAAAGACTCGTTGGCGTCGGAATCGACCTATCAGAGCCAGTTAAAAATGAACTGGTCTCTTTTCTCAAACAGAACGTCGACTCCTTCGCCTGGTCTTCAGCAGACATGAAAGGGATCAATATCGACGTAACCAGCCACGAGCTGAATGTCGACCCAACCTACAAACCGATAAGACAGAAGCGTCGAAAACTAGGTCCTGAGCGGGCCAAAGCCGTCAATGACGAGGTCGATCGGTTATTAAAAATCGGATCGATCAGAGAGGTCAAGTACCCCGACTGGCTTGCGAACCCCGTGGTGGTTAAGAAAAAGAACGGAAAGTGGAGGGTCTGTGTAGATTTCACGGATCTCAACAAAGCATGTCCAAAGGACAGCTTCCCAATCCCGCACATCGACCGACTGGTCGAGGCTACCGCCGGACATCAGCTACTATCTTTTATGGACGCGTTCTCAGGGTACAATCAAATATTGATGAACCCTGAGGACCAATAAAAGACTTCGTTTTTAACGGATCGAGGCACGGGCTATACCCCTTAAACGAATCGACTTCATCTTCGGTGGCTCCAAGCTTTGCCGCGACTCGGTCAATTCGATCAAAGCTCTTCAAAGAAGAGTCGAGACCGACAGAGGGGGGAAAACCCAATGGTGGGTCCAGACCACGAAATCATTTTCTACGAAAGCAAGACAAGTAATCTCGACAAACCACACGATGACGCCCTCCTCGTTTGTCTAGTAGTGGGAGATGTCGAACTCTCAAGGATAATGATTGACACGGGAAGTTTGGTAGATGTCCTCTTTTACGACGCGTTCAAAAAGATGGACTTCAACGACTCCGAGATCGTGGAAGAAAAGACACCACTAGTAGGTTTCGCTGGCGAAACGACGTACTCGATGGGCTCTGTCTTCGCCCCAGTAATCGCTGGAGGAGTTCGAAGAATGACGGAGTTCGTCATAGTAGATCGGCCAGCTCCCTATAACGCGATCCTAGGTCGACCATGGATATACGACATGAAAGCGGTACCATCGACCTACCACCAATGCGTAAAATTCCCAACTACCAAAGGGATCAAAACCATTTACGGAAGTCAAAAGATTTCCCGTCATTGCTACATGAACGGATACAAGCAGATCGAGAAATCTCCTGCGTAGCAATTACAGAAAGAGGAGGAGCTCGCCACCATGCAGACCAAAAGGTCGAACGACCCAAGTCAAATAGGACCCCCAAAGGACCTCACGACTCAGGTCTGCATAGACGATGCTCATCCCGAAAGACTCGTTGGCGTCGGAATCGACCTATCAGAGCCAGTTAAAAATGAACTGGTCTCTTTTCTCAAACAGAACGTCGACTCCTTTGCCTGGTCTTCAGCAGACATGAAAGGGATCAATATCAACGTAACCAGCCACGAGCTGAATGTCGACCCAACCTACAAACCGGTAAGACAGAAGCGTCGAAAACTAGGTCCTGAGTGGGCCAAAGCCGTCAATGACGAGGTCGATCGGTTATTAAAAATCGGATCGATCAGAGAGGTCAAGTACCCCGACTGGCTTGCGAACCCTGTGGTGGTTAAGAAAAAGAACGGAAAGTGGAGGGTCTGTGTAGATTTCACGGATCTTAACAAAGCATGTCCAAAGGACAGCTTCCCACTCCCGCACATCGACCGACTGGTCGAGGCTACCGCCGGACATCAGCTACTATCTTTTATGGACGCGTTCTCAGGGTACAATCAAATATTGATGAACCCTGAGGACTAAGAAAAGACTTCGTTCATAACGGATCGAGGCACGTACTGCTACAAAGTCATGCCCTTCGGACTGAAAAACGCAGGAGCAACTTACCAACGCCTCGTCAACAAGATGTTTTCAGGACTCCTAGGCAAAACCATGGAAATCTACATCGACGATATGCTGGTAAAATCTTCCAGGTATGAGGATCACATCCCCCAACTAAAAGAATGTTTTACCATTCTCAATAAATACGGGATGAAACTCAACCCAGCAAAGTGTACCTTCGGGGTTTCCTCAGGAGAATTCCTTGGTTACTTAGTGACCGAAAGAGGGATCGAAGCGAACCCCAAACAGATCGCAACGTTCATAGAGATAAAATCTCCCAGAACAACGCGAGAAGTCCAGCGCCTGACCGGCAAAATAGCTGCTCTGAATCGCTTTATCTCAAGATCGACTGATAAATGCCTACCCTTCTACTACTTGCTCAAAGCAAACAAAAAGTTCATCTGGGACGAAAAATGCGAAGAAGCGTTCGCTCAGCTCAAAGCTTACTTAAGCGAACCACCCACACTGGCAAAACCAGTAGAAGGGGAACCCCTCTACCTCTACTTAGCTGTCTCGACGGCAGCAGTAAGTGGAGTCCTGGTTCGCGAGGAACAAAACGAGCAACGGCCGGTGTATTACATCAGTAAGACCTTGATCGACGCCGAAACCAGATACCCCGCCATGGAAAAACTCGCCTTAGCGCTAGTGACATCGGCTCGGAAACTCCGACCGTACTTTCAATCGCACTCGATCATAGTGATGACCTCTCAGCCGCTGAGAACCATCCTTCACACTCCAAGCCAGTCAGGTCGATTGGTCAAATGGGCTATCGAACTTAGCGAGTACGACATAGAATACAAAGCTCGAACGTGCCTAAAAGCACAAGTACTGGCAGATTTCGTAATCGAGCTTCCTCCGACTATAGAACTCGACCCGACCTCGGCCCAAAAATGGAAACTCTACGTCGATGGAGCTTCCTCGAGGCAAGGATCCGGAGTCGGAGTAAAGCTAGTCTCCCCAACGGGCGAAGTACTAGAACAATCGTTCAGACTGGGCTTCGCCGCATCAAATAACGAAGCAGAATACGAAGCGTTAATAGCCGGGCTCAGACTCGCGATAGCAATAGGAGCCCGAGAAGTAAACGCCTTCAGCGATTCCCAATTGGTCACGAGCCAATATCATGGCGACTACGAGGCCAAAGATGAACGGATGGAAGCATACCTACGGGTAGTCCATACACTGGCCGAACAGATCGAATTCTTTGATCTAACACGAATCCCACGAGGGGAAAACACCGCAGCCGATGCCCTAGCCGCATTAGCATCGACATCAGATCCTAACCTCAAAAGGATCATACCAGTCGAGGGGATCGAAAAACCAAGCATCGACATAGCCCTCAAAGCTCTGTCCTTGAAAGAAGACGGGCCCGCCATGAAGGACGATGTCAAGCACAAAGAATGTCCTGGGGTCACCAGTAGCGACATCATCGATATTGATGATGACCTCGATCCTAGAAACGCCGTGTACGTTGCGAACGTCCCCGACGGACCAATCCAAGCCGCATCCACTAGTCAGGGACCTGAGCCTAACAAACGAAGATTGGAGAACTCCGATCATTCGATACATCACAAAAGGCGAAGTTCCCGACGACAAATGGGAGGCACGGAAACTCAAAACACAGAGTGCAAGGTACTGCGTCACGCAAGGAAAGCTCTTCAAAAGGAGTCTCTCCGGACCTTACCTTAAATGCCTTGACAAAAAGCAAGCCACTAGCCGTGATTACACAAACACACGACGGATCCTGCGGAAGCCATTCCGGAGGACGAGCATTGGCCGTGCGAATCAAAAGGCAAGGTTACTATTGGCCGACAATGGCCACCGAATGCGAATCTTTCTCCAACAAGTGCGATAAATGCCAAAAGCATGCTCCAATTATCCACCAAGCGTCGGAGAAACTCTCCTCTATCTCATCACCATACCCATTCATGCGATGGGGGATGGACATTGTGGGACCGCTAGTCGCATCCGGCAAAAAGAAAGCTACACACCTATTGGTGATGACGGACTACTTCACCAAGTGGATTGAAGCAGAGTCATACCAAAAAGTTAAGGACGTTCACGTTAAGGAGTTCGTTTGGCGAAACATCGTTTGCCGACATGGACTACCCCACGAGATCGTCACCGATAATGGATCTCAGTTCATATCAAACACGTTCAAAGAGTTCTGCAGAACTTGGAACATAAAGCTGACTTACTCAACGCCACGCTATCCCCAAGGGAACGGGCTAGCAGAAGCAGCTAACAAAGCGATTATGAACGGTCTCAAGAAAAGGCTCAACGAGTGCAAAACAACCTGGAGTGACGAACTCCCAGCCGTACTCTGGGCCTACCGGACTACCCCCCGCAAATCCACTGGCGAGACTCCCTTCTCGCTGGCTTACGGAATCGAGGCGGTAGTACCAGCCGAAATCCTCGTATCAAGCATCCGCAAAGAAGAATGCCCACGACAAGAGGAACTTAACAACAAGATGATAACTGACGAGCTCGACCTCGTCGACGAAAGAAGGAACCTCGCATTAGCTCGACTCCAGAATTACCAACAAGCCGCAGCTCGCTACTATGATTCCCGAATCAAAACTCGAAGGTTTCAAGTAGGAGAGCTCGTCTTACGGAAAGTGTTCGACCATAAAAAGGAAGAACACGCTGGAAAGTTAGGAGCAAAGTGGGAAGGTCCTTACCAGGTCACCGACGTTGTGAAGGACGGGGTCTACCGACTCAAGTCGGTAGAAACCCAGAAACCTGAACTACGACCGTGGAACATCATCAACCTCAAAAAGTATTTCCACTAGGAGTACATCAACATAATCGAACTACGAAATGGCTTGATCCCCTTAAAAAGGGTACGTAGGCAGCTCGACTTCGAGCGCAGCCGCCCCCCCCAACACAAGCTTCTACCAAGCTCAACGACTTCTGATGAAGTCGTACTAGCTTATATTTGTGAAATCAAAATAAATCCCTTAATCCAATGCTTCTTTCTGTCGTAAAGGTTAGAGCCATTGCGAAATACCTCATCATAACATTCCCAGAAAGCGAAAAATGATATGAAATTATCTCTTCAAAAGCCAAAGTGATATGAAATTATCTCTCCCAAAACAAGCGATATGAAATTATCCCTTCCGAGCGACCTGAAATGGCCTCTCCCAAAGCTCAAAGCAATATGAAATTATCCCTTCCGAGCGACCTGAAATGGCCTCTCCCAAAGTCAAAACGATATGAAATTATCCCTTCCGAAACAACCTCCCGCAAACCTAAAATTCTCCCGACTTTATACAGCTCGGGAGAACTAGAGGGCCACCCTCTCCCTTTAAGCGAAAATGTCGAAGTCAAGGCAGCCGATCACACGGAAAAACCTCCGCGCACAGCAAATCTTTGTAAGTCTACCCCGATTTATCATTCCCGTTAAACATCAAACTCTTACTGCACATTACGAAAGAAAAACTCGGACTCGAATACGAACGACTTCGCACTAAGGTGCTAAAACAGTAAAGTCTATGCTAAGGCATGAAAGACTCAAAAAGAGATTCATTGAAAGGAGGACACAATGTCCTCAAGTCCCGACACTAAAACAAAGCCCCCTCGGGCAAATAGATGTTCAAAAAAAAAAAATCAAAAGCCCCTTGGGGCAACGACAGGACAATCAAGATTGCCGCGAACGCGAGGAAGCCTCGTCTCCATCCTCCGCCCGATCACCGGTGGATGCAACCCCAGTCGGGAGATTCGATCCGTATTGATCGGGACGGGAAGCAGCCGGCGGCGGAGCATGCGCCAAAATAACCGAGTCACTCGACACGGCCGGCAAGTTCAACTTGCCAACACTAAAATCAGAGACCGCTGCGGCGTTCATCTCTTCCATGGCCGTCCTCTTTTGGTCGGCCAACCTCAGCACTTCCCGAGTCAGGTCAAGCTCGCCGGAAGCAAACTCCGCGATGAGTTCGATATTGGCCAGGGTTTCTTGGAGGCGAATCTCAGCGTTGGTTTCAAGCTTCCGCTTCTCGCTCTTCTCCTTGACCTCTTTAAGGATTTCCAAGTATTCCCCGCTCATCTTCTTCCTCGCCTCGTGAGACGCGACCCTTATGTCGAAATCCCTCCCCGCGAGGACTCTCTCTAGGTCGGTTCGATCTTGGGCAGCTAGCGCTACCGCGGCTCGACTCGCATCTTCAGCGGCTAGCGCCCGACCTTCGTCCGCCCGAAGCCTCTGAGAAAGATCCTCCTCACGATTCTCAAGAACCAATAACCGGGCTTCTATCCCCTCGTACCTAGCCAATTTCCTTTCAAGCTCCTCCTCTCGAGCAAAGGAATCCTGCAGCTCCGCGGTCAAAATACGGGCCGATCTCCTAGCGGCCTCGAGCTCATCCACTTGCGACCTCTCACGAAGCTCGCGCTCGGACTGGGCCATAAGCCCGTTCGTAGCCTCCAGGAACCACGTAAACACACGAATCTCAAAAATCTCTCGTACAAAAGAAAGGCGAGAACAAAAAAACGCGATCGATACCTTCCCGGTAGCTTCAGCCATCTTGGCGTACAAGTCGCCAAGGGCCATGTCCCCGGCGACCGGAAGCCGAGCACCCGTAGGTCCGACGTGCCTTGACAAACGGGCCGCGCCCCGGGGCGTCCCAACGCCTTCGCTCGAACTGCTCGAGCTCGCCTCCGAATGTCGATCCTCCGACGCTTCGGTACGGGGGAAAGGTTCCCACCCACACTCTGATCATCCGGTCTCCCCGAACCATTTGGACGAGGACCGCACAAAGTCGGCTCCCCAGACGAGACCGGGTTCGCTCTCCGAACAACCGGAGAAGGAGGGATCCCCCTTGTCTCTGCGGCCGCATCGCAGGCCCCGGAGTTCGGAGGGATAACCGGGGAAGGGAGAGGAGAATCACACATGGCAAAAAAGAGTGCGTTGCTTAGACTCCCGTCCCCCACCCTTTTCGTACAAATCCATAGGGTCCTTCCCGTTTCGGCGACTCCTCGATCTACGAGATAACTTCTCATGAGATGGAGTGCTAGCATCCGAACCCTCACCCAAAGAAGGACGACCTGTAGAATCATAAAAAATAATAAGAGGAGGGCTTTAGACCTTTTCCAAATAACGACGAACAAAACGTCACGAACAGGAGACCCACCCTCTTCTGCCCGCTCGGGTATACGAAGCGGAGGTCGGACAGCTCGACTCAGAGAAGCCCGAGGAAGTACATAAGGAAACGGTAGGTCCCGAGAGATCCGAGATCGGTCCTGCGGAACCCCTCTTGGGTCGACCCTCAGGGTAGCCTGCATGCGCTCCACCGTGAAACTGTCCCAATTGACATCACCTCTCCTCATACGGGTTATTAGGGCCTCCGTGACAGGGTTGAGGTCAAGCGATTCGGGAAACGCTGTGATGCAGAACAAAACCGATCAGGAATCGGACCAACAACAACAAAAAAAGGGGGACAGGATCAAAAAGAAGACCAAGAGTCTTACCAACGTCGGAGGCCCACCGCGAAGAAACGACCGAGCAATCGAACTCTCCGACCGAATGATGGGTCATCCTAAAGAAAAAATATTGGTCCCTCCATCCATCCCTCGACGGGAGGCCGTCAATGATCCTCCCAAACCGAGGAGAGAGACGGTACGACCCCGGAAAGCGGGAATCTCGCTTCACCGAGCAAATCCACATTAACTCCTCGGGACCAAACTCAATCCCCTCCTCCGCGGCCCTAACTCCAAGTCCGATAACGTACCGAACGAAGTTTGGCGTCATCTGATAAAACGCCAACTGGAGCTGAGCCAGCACTAAGAAAACAAGGCGGGGAATAGGAAAAAAGAGCCCACATTTTTCGAAATACGTGTAGGAGGCGCAGCAATAACCTTCTTCGACCGTCTCAGGGGACACCGCCGTGGAAGGAATAACGATTTCGACTTCAGACGGAATCCGGCAAAGCACCCTCAACCGCTGAATATGGCTTACGGTTAATGAAGACGGCGGATGCGGACCGAATGATCCCACCGCCGCACTCGTACTCGCTCCCGCAGGGTCTCTCAAGGCCATAAGGAAGGGTATACCGAAGTAAACAGAAAATCTCCGGGAAAGAACTCTTTTGACAAAGGAAATATGGAGAAAAACCTTGAGCAAGAAGGAAGCTGAATAAGAGTAAGAAGGCAGAAGGCTGCCTTCAACAATATATCTATAGCGGGAATTGTGCGCGATATCGTCCGTACGACTCCCAAACTCGTATTAATTACTGAGAAAATCGAGACAGTTTAGACTCCTTGTTCTCCCTTTGCTTGAACCGTTGATTTGAGATCAACGGCTGCGAGCGCGCAGTAATTAGGTCACATCATCAAAAGAACGAGCCTGAAAATACTCTTCGCAACCTTTGAATCTCAGGCGTCGATGATCGACCAGATCCACGGTGGGAGATGAAATTCTCAAGCAAATACACGCTATAACTGTTGACGCGCTAAAAAGCAGATCAGCTCGTCCCACGCGCCCGTCCTTGACCGTTGGATCACAATAAGATTTACGGATGGGGCGAGAATAATCACTAGATTTTTCGACGCCCGAGACACGCGCGCGTCTTCCCGAGAACGTCCACCGCCCATTGACCTCGACTTCTCGAAGTCAATGGGCTGGGGGGCTATTGTTGGTACTGGATTTCCCTCTAGGAAATCCGGCCCATTAACAGACAATGCGAAAGCCCGTAATTACAAGCCCGTTCCAGAATCAAAGATGAAGAGGAGAGCCGACTCCTTTGCTGGGCCCAAGCGAATAAACGCCCTGGCAAGGCCCGGACGATGCCGAAGCCAGAGACGATCGAGCTCGAGCTCGGCAGAAGATGATGTGGAGATAGAACAACTCGGTCTTGTCAAGTTCAACTGATCCGTGAGAATCTCGGAGATCGTTACGACGACAAGGCCGAAATATCGGAACGAAGAGGTCAAGGTCGAGACTATTTAAAGAAGAAGTGGCGACTCATTAAAGACATTCCAACCTAGGCTAAGAACACTTCGATTAGATAGCTCGATTTCATACTTTGTACTCTCTTCTCGATTGTGTTTGTTCTATCTCGACGATCAATCTCAATAAAGTCTTTGATTCATAGGAAACTATACCATTTCTATATCCTAAAGTCCAAATCCACGAATACAAATTCTTAGTGTGAATCCCAGATCTCATAATTACCAAATCGAAAATAAAATTAATCCAAATTCTTAATTTTACGAAAAAGCCAATAAACGGTGGTCAATTATTCGCACTACACACACAAACTAGTCGCTAAATATTTACCATCAGCCAATCTGGATTTTCCGAATAGTCGCTTAATATTTACGACTATGTTGTGACTATATTAGACAGTCATATACTAGTCGCCCAGACTGTACAATAATCGAATCTGGATGTTTCGTTTAGACACTGCATAGTCGTTTACCAGTCGAAATTTAATAGCAAGATGTTTACCATACTCGTATTTGGATTCTCCAATTAGTCGTCATGTAATCGGTAAATTAGTCAATAAACAGTCGCCAAAACGTCACTATAGCCTACAACTAAATCGTGATTTTACTAGTCAGTCACATAACAGTCGCCACATAGTAACGAGATCATTACCATAATCGTATATGGATGTTCAGATTAGTCACGGGATATTAGTTAAAATGGTCATTACTCAGTCGCTACATCGTGGCTACTATTTACGACTACTTTCTGACTACACAATACAGTCACCTATTAATCGCCTAATGGTCACCTAATTTGACGACTAATTGATGACATCATTCTTCCAACCATATCTGGGCTCCCTCTATAGTCGCACATTTGTCGCTGCCGTAGTCGCAGATTAGTCCCTATATCTTCTGACAACGCTACGTCTATTTTACGATTACCTATGTTGGTCGTATAAATGGTCGTAACTTGCAGACTAATAATACGACTATGAGATTTAGCGACTATGGATTGACGACTACCATATTTAGTCGTATGTTTGTCGTAAAACCCCGATTAACGACTATTATGCGATTAAAAGTATAGTCGCAAAAACGCTGTTTTCTTGTAGTGCGGAATCGGTTGAGGAGAAATAAAGAGATGTCGAGAAACGGTCATCGACAGCCATCACGGGATGTCAAAATCAGGAAATGTTTGGATATTGAGAAATCCCTCCTAAGTGATGAAGAAGGTAAAAATATGAAGATAGGACAAAACGGGATCAAAAACGGCTTAAGGAATAGAAAGTTACGCAAGATACAAGTCGGACGAGTTAAACGGCTCAGGCATCAGATCATGGGTATACATCGCAGTACAGTCATAAGTTGTGGATCATCGAGTCTGATTGATCAGGATATTAATCTGGACTAGCGTGAATGGATGGTTAAGATCAGTACATGACGATATCAGTACAGTCGGACTGTATCGAGGGCAAGACGGTTTAGGCGATGGGTTAGGTACATTGCAACAATAGACTTAGAGGTTGCTTCCCGATAAACGTCCATGAACCAGACCGTGATGACACATATCCCACTCAGGGAACATAAGGCAAAAGGTGTCACGAGGTATTGTGCGGTAGGGACAGACGACGGGACAAGTTCTGTAGCGACTGTTCACCACCACCCACGTCAACAAACCGGTCAACGACACCTCGCCAAGCCATGAACAGCCTCTGATCCACCACCAGTAAAACCTAGGTGGAGTAGCTGCGCCGGCTTTCATCACAGGAGGGAAGGAAGGCATGTCCCGGACATGTGTCTCCGCCGTGATCTCCGTCGCGACACTTGGTTCCAAGTTGCATGGAAAGTCCCATCACTTGCAACACTTTTCAAACCTGTCACATGCCTCCTACGGATATAAATTCCTAATCTCAACTCAGTTTAAACTATTTTTTATCTTCACTCACCTCATTTCTAGAGAGAGAAACCGTGAGTATTTAGAGAGAGAATCCGAGAGCACAACCGAGAAAGAGTAAGGGCGTAACCGAGGGTGATTCCGGAGGGCGTTTTGGTGTTCTAGTAGACGGTCTGAGATCGTGACAATCTTAGGAAGGTACAAAACATGGGTGAGCAACCTCAAGAGACCACTCAACCTCGAAAGACCACTCAACCTCGATAGTCCCAAAATCCTTACTAGAGTAGAGTGAGTCCTGATAGATATGACTGACGATTTTTATGCAGGATTCGCCCTAAGGGTATAAATACTTATAGTATTTACCCTTTTGTCTTGTGTGGTTATGATTTATGCATGCATGATAATAGTTTAAGTGTAGTTTACTTGATGTTTCATTGTCGTTAGATTTGTTGACCTTTGCATGCATATGCGGTTTGATGTGTGGTTTATTTGCAAGATTCTCATTGAAATGCAAGATTCTCATTTTTATGACGAGATGAGATGTTGGCCCGAAGGATGAGGATGCGGTAGCTCCGCATGATCGCTGATCATCGCGAGACTCCCTTCCGATTGTGACAAGGCCATAGTGGCTGTCGTGATCTTCGGATCCTTTGCTTTGCATGACCCTAAGCCTTACATGATGTGTTGTTAACCGCATATTGTGTGAGCATGTAGGTTTGACGTGAGTTTGTCCTAGAACATGTGTGGTCGTTCTAGGAAGTGCATCCTAGGGTATGTGTGGATACTCTAGTTAAATGTAGTCGGCACTACCCGTTTTTCCTCCTTGTTTGAAAGGATAAGACTCGGAGGTTAGGCTGGTACATCCACGATATCCAACCCTCTCGACTAAGGACTAAGGCTTGCCATGGTTGGATATCGTGATTAAGGGTTAGAGTTATCAATCGGTTTTATCGAGTCAAACGAGTCACAACCAAACTTTTTAGGAATCCAGACGTCGGATTGCCATTAGGATAATGGGGGGAACGTTTAGGACTTACCCTATTATCAAGTAATGTCTGCAGGGAATAGACGAGATGATAGTTATGAGGGATGGAATCCGGTTGACAGTGGAGACACCATTGCGGGATATTACGTTTCTAGCGAATCAAACTCATGGGATGATTCCAACACTTCTAGTGACAGCTCAAGCTCCGACTCTCTACAGGATATTTACATCATGGGTGATGATAGTAGCAACGACTCGAGTTTGATCCATGAAGTGTATGCCATTGACTCTGACACCTCGATAGAATAATATTCAGAGATGTCCGATTATGCATCTAGCCTCACGGACCAGGAGTACTTCACCAACCTGTCGCTAGAATCCTCACTACAAGAACCACTTATGATGGAGACGAACTGGGGTAACAACTTTATGGCAGTCCC
Organism: Orychophragmus violaceus; assembly: GCA_030180135.1. Taxonomy (NCBI): domain Eukaryota; kingdom Viridiplantae; phylum Streptophyta; class Magnoliopsida; order Brassicales; family Brassicaceae; genus Orychophragmus; species Orychophragmus violaceus. The sequence continues at coordinate 31,540,023 of CM058235.1, forward strand.
GACTGAGTATTCGGATATGGAGATAGTTGAACCACCAGCACCTCCGGTGATTAACTTGGCATCAGACAGCTCAATGTCGATCTCTGACGACTCGGACGACCCACCAGCTGCAGTGCCATTCGTCCCATACTTGTTCACAATATGATGTACACATCAATACATGCCTATGGAACTATTGACCGTTGAGGAAAAATTTCAGGATTCACAGATGGAGACAATGGAGCTCGGTAGTCTGGATGAGGCGGCAAAAAGGGAATGTGCAAGAAGTGCGATGGAAGCGTACTACGCTCAAAAGGCATTGAAGGCAGAGACCCGCCAGTATCTGGAGATGTTTTATGTCTCACCAACTTTGACTGCTGAACAGCTTGTGGCACAAGAACAATGGGACACAATGGGACAGCCCACGTTGACAGAACTGTTGCAGGAAGACATGAAACCGGGATTGGATAAACTCGACATACCTATGGCAGAGGAACTGAATACCGAAAGTGGTGATAACCGTGAAGGAAATGTGGGACCAGGAACAAACGGGACTAGAGGGAATGAGAGTGACATAAGTATCTCCAACGGATGATTCGGCAGAAGCGGAAGGAAAGGTATTCCCGGGAAGTTGGGGAATCAAGCAACCATCCTAAACAAGATGGGGTGCAGACCGGAATTGGGAAGGATAGGCAGGATGGAAGCCCTCAGCATGTGATACATGATCAGACCGGACCAAGCCGGCCACGGCGAACCCGAAGTCATGCACGAAACAGTTCGGGAACCTGAGGCAGTGACTCGACCTTGCGGATTGCGTGGTCGACATGGACACTACACTCATGAGTGTACCAAAATGAGGATTGGATTAGGAGTACCAAGGATCTGCGTTTTGTGCGGAATGTGGGGATATCCTCTTGCAGATTGTCCTTTGATCGAGCCACCACCTCTCTCATCCCAACCATCGAGTTCATCTTCCGGCAGCGGTGCATAGGAAGAATCGGAAGGAGAGGAGACCGACGACCAAGCCAAAGGAACTATAAGACTTAGAAATTAGTTAGATTAAAACCTTGCATGACGAAAATCTAAGTACCTAAAATAAATATATTATGTTTTCAATACGAAAGTCATTTGGGAAGTCCGGTCTTAGATTTTGTATCAACTACATTTATTTTACTACGAGGCATAACGTATTTTCAGGATTAAACCTTATAGAGCCTGATGATACGTGACTTAGTCCGAGTCGACACAACTCTCGGCTCTGCTAAGGGTTGGCAAGCTTTAGGCCTTAGTCAAGAGGGTTGGAAATCATGGACGGACCGTCCTAACCTTCGGTCGAGCTGGACCATTCACGGTATTCAACATACTGGGGCATCTTTGACTCGTCTATATCCATAGATCGCGTCGGGGGTGTTACAGTAATCTTTGTTTTTGTTTGATTCTTATGATATGTGTTATTTTCTTGTTGTGCTTCCACTATCCCGTGAGCCTTCTCCACGTCGTATTTCGGCTCAAGCTTTTTCACTTCCATACCAGCTGCATCTTCAACCGACTCAAGTTTCCTCTCATGTAAGCTCCTTTTTGTTTGTTTGATGTCTTTGTTGACCATCTCAGCTTCCTGAATTATTTCATCAACTTTTTGATCAATAACCTCAAGTTGTTGTTCTGACTTATAGACTCTCTTCCATTCTTAACTTCAATCACTGATTTGAGCTTCTCAGTTCCCAGATTATTTTGGTTGACAATATCACCAACAAGCTCAGCTTCTAGCTTGACAGTGTTTGGGTTTTTCTGCTTCTCACCTTCAGCCTCAACATATCTAAAACATTTCTTAGCACCGACATGTTCAGCTTCTATATTCTCTTATGAATTCTCTCCTTGACACCTTTCATATTCATCATCTCTTGCTTCCTAGATTTTTTTCCCTTCTAGGTTCATGATTACGCAACTTGATTCTTTAAACATGATCATGCATCCATTATTCATCATGTGAGGAATACTTACAAAGTTATGCTCCAAACTAGGCACCAAATGAGCACTTCTTATGTTCCTTTTTCTTGATGTTGTTATAACTGAAACAGTTCCTCTGCCCTTTTGATTGCATAGTTTCACCATTACACAGTTTATTCCAAACTCTTGCTCTTTTATCTATTTAGGAAAACCAACTTTCGTCTCTGCCCATGTGGTTGGTAGCTCCGCTATCAATCAACCTGTTGGGATTATGTCCTGAAATCACATTGTACTTACTCTAGAGATAGTTGTATTGTCGAGATCGGACAATTCATGTGATACTAGGTAGTCATAATGTTTTGCTAGAAACCGCTTATGACAAATGAGTTGTAACTCATTTCTGGTATCGTGTGAACCTACAGGGTCACACACCTAAGCAAGTTGGATACACTTGGTATGGGATTAATCATTGGCATATGATCCGATCAATGTGTATTGGATACACATTGATATCATGTTTTAAGAGATGTGTCGATCGATGCCCTTGGTGCATCGATCGATACAAGATGTGTGTCGATCGACACCAATAGGTGTGTCGGTCGACACGAGGGCGAAACCGAAACTGATGTTTCGGTTTACCTCGAGGTCAATATATAAACGAGCTTTATATTTCGACCTAGGGAAGCGTGCCGTCGCAGACGGGTTTTTCTTGACAGAAAACTTGATCCTCTTTCTCCAGAAAAGCACAGAAATCCCAAAAGATCTGATTCCCGGCGCTAGCATCCCGGCGGATTCCAACTTGTGTGCGTGTGGACTACGATAGAGGCGCATCGATTGAGGCGCTCCAGATCTCGTTTACCTGCTTATCTTCCGCTGCCAATCTCCAGGTAATCACGAGGTCATATCTATGATTCAATTACTTAAACCCTGAGATCCTAGGCTTCGGAACCTGACAGCAATTCTGAATCTGGTAGAATTGGCTCCAAGTTCCATCAGTGGTATCAGAGCCTTAGGGTTTTCCATTGAATCAGCCTGTTTAATTGAATTCGATGATTTAGATTCGCAAACTAGGTTGTTTGATTAAGAACAGGTGACATCGATCTGATCGAAAAACGATTCTGTGTTTTCGCACAGTGTCGATCGACACACTAGGTGTGTCGGTCGACACAGAGATGTGAATTTGACAGAATCGGCGGCTAGGGTTTTTCGCGAAGAAAAATCAGAAAAGCTGCTATGTCGATCGACACAGGTTAAGTGCCGGTCGATACAGATTAGATTCGGTCGAGTGTCGATCGACACAGTTTGAGTGTCGATCGACACAGAACAGATTCGGTCAAGTGTCGATCGACACAGGTTAGTGTCGGTCGACACAGACCTCGCGAATGGTTAATCGGTTCAATTAGATTGGACCGGTTATCATGCTTGGTTAAGTCCGAAAAGATAGGTTTGAATTGGATGAATTGGTTCAATTGGATTGAACTGATTGTCTCAATTAGCATGAACCGATGGGTTAAATCAGTTTGATTGGATAAAACGATTCAATTGAATTGGACCGGTTATCGCAATCAGTTAAAACTGGCTAAAACGGTTTAAATTGGATGAATTGATTCAATTGGATTGAACCAGTTATCGCAATTAGTATAAACCGATTTGAATGGTTAAGATCAGTTTGATCTGATAAGTCGGTTCAATTGGATTGGACCGGTTATCAAAACTGTCTTCGGTTTAGGTCTATGTCGACCGTCACACATGGGTTGTGTCAATCGACATAACCGGTTCAATAAACCGGGTTAATTGGATTAATCAGTTATTGAAGTCCGGTTAAGTTTGGTGATGTCGATCGACAGACATAGTCTGCGTCGATCGACACAGAGCTCGAAATTCTAGTTATTGAACCTTGAATTTGCAGAAACCAAACTAGACTTAAACCTTGATCAAAGATTAGCTTCAGAATGGTCAACTGTCAAGACTCATTTCGTTGTGTGATGGTCTAGCCAAGAGCTTGGTGTCCACAATTAGGTGAGTAAGTGCAAGTACACAGTTCAGTAGTCGTAGTATATAGGTATCGAATCCACAGGACTCCGTATTCAATAGCTCAAGAACAGGAAATTAAACTAGGAAGAAAGCAATGTGATTGAATTAAAAGCAATGCAAGAAAGTAAACAGAAAGCAGAGATTGTTGGTTGTGAAAGCAAGTTATTAAGAGCGCTAAGTCTAGGGCGTTCTCAGGAAATCAGACAAGCAGACAGTTCATTCAGCAAGGATCTAATTAAGCACAGTTCTAGAACTCAAAACACAGATATAGAATTAACCAAATTCCTTTGCGATAATTCTCTAAGTCTAAGTGCAGCAAACCAAACTTTCGTTTGCGAGAACTAACAGATTAAACTAGCATTAATTCCAAGTTTGATATGTTCACAATTATCCTAAACCAAACTTTCGTTTGCGAGAAGTTTAATTTCTCAACCTAGTTAGTTCAGATTCCTAAACCCCACTTCCGTGACGTATTTAGCAACCTAAGATCTAGATTCTAATTGATCAGGTTAGAACTAGCTTTAAGCACAATTAAATTGAAGAACAGATATAGTTATGAATCCTTAACTGAATTAAACAAGTCTAGCAAGTCATGAAATCCTATGTGAGAAACCCTAAACCTAACTGGGAATCTACTCAGACATAGATAATGAAAACATAATCATATGATGAATAAATTGCATAGAAGATAAAGAATAAAAGGGGTTCGAAATCTTCTCCAAATACAGATGAAGTAAAGGTTCAGATCAGCCCCAAAAGCTCTAAAAATCCTCTGCTCTTAATTATGAAAGCGTTCGTAAATAAAACACCAAAAACTTAATTATATAGGTCTAATCTCGGCCAGGGGCTTCTTTGTAAATATCAGGAACTTCTGTATCAGAGTGCAATATCTTGATTCTTCATAAACCGCCGAGTTTCGGCCCATCTCGCTGGTGCAACGATCGATGCTAGAGTGCAACGATCGACGCATTTCTCTGTTTCGGACAGTGAACTCTATCTCTCGGCCAAACACTCCAAAATTCTCCAAAAAGTGCCATAATCACCAAATATGCTCCAAACCTGATTATACCTGTAAAAGACTCTAAAAGAACACAAAAAGACACTAAAACACACTTATATCATGGTCTAAAACTAGTAAAAACCATGATATATCAACTCCCCCACACTTAGCCTTTGCTTGCCCTCAAGCAAAACAGAGAACTAAAGCTTGGTGAAGAGGTTTGAAAACTCTTCAGAAACTCATTTCATCCTAGAAGCTACAATACTCAGGTTCCCCTTAGTAAACCACTGAAAGAATCAATCACAGGATATCAAGACCAACATGTACTTCCCCCACACTTAGAAACTGTCCTAAGTAAACTCCACAATCACATTCAAGCATTCAAATTCTCCCTACTGACTTCTGCAAGTATTTAAGTGCGGTCTCACCTAAGGAGTATCGATCAAAGGGCACATGGATTCTTACCTTATCAGCTCTAGACCACCATACTATCTTTCTCTAGTCCCTTTCTTCTCTTTCCCTTCTTTAACACTTGATTTTTCCCACATTGGGTATCATTTTTTTTTTTTTATCAGTGTTCTTCCCGTTATGGGGTGTATGGTCGATCGTTGCTCAGAACTGCAACGATCGCTGCAATGCGATTTCGATCGTGTTGTGACGATCGACACAGAAGTGCGTCGATCGACGCACTGCGAATCTGTCCGAGACCTGCAAACATAAACTCACCAGAAACAAAAACAAACGTAAAATCCTAACAAAAACACCAAAAATTAAGTAGAAAAACACCAGTACCTAATGGTGGGTTGCCTCCCACCCAGCGCCTTTTTAAGGTCAATAGCTTGACCGGACAGACAAGATTTTTAAGGCACCAGGAGATCCCAACAGAGACTTTTTCGGTCTTTGCCCAAGTCTCCTCATCCAAGGTGGCGAGTAGGCTGTTGCAGAATGCTCATGTCCAAGAAAAGATGGAGTAAAATGTGCTCCAGGATCTATAATCACAGTGTCATCAGGCTGCTCATCGTCTGCATCCCTTATGGTGAATGTCTGCCCATATATCAGTGGTCTACGCAGCTTATCCATCTCATAACGCAGCGGCTCATCTCCCAGATGGAGGTCTATCAGGCTGTTCTTAACATCTATCACCGCTCCTGCTGTAGCCAAAAATGGTCTTCCAAGCAGCAATGCTTCATCCGGATCACAGTCATATCTCAGCACTAAGAAGTCTGTTGGAACTAAGTAGTTTCCAACTCTCACCGGGATGTCCATCAGGAGTCCTTCAGGAACTCGTATGGACTGATCAGCTAGGACAAGAGAGGTCCTAGTAGGAGTAAAATCTAGCATACCCAGCTTCTCTGCCATAGAGTATGGCATCAAACTTCCAGCAGCTCCTAAGTCACACAGAGAACGCCTGAAACTATCCTCAAAGATTGAAAAATCAAGCACAAAGACTCCAGGATCAGGCAGCTTCTTCGGGATCTTGGTTAACAGAACATCACCAATATGCTGAGGAACTATAACCACCCAGTCTCTCAGCTCTTCATCTAGAGGCAGCATCTTGTTCAAATACCTCTGCACACATGGATGATAAGGTGGATCATCAGAAGTTGGAATTTCTTCCAATTCTTCACCAATCTCCTCTAGCTTCTTAAGCTCTTCAATTTCCTGCCTAATGACTTCAGACACTGAGGAGTGTTGTCTAACAATCTGCGCATAAATCTCCTGTTGAGAGATCTCAGAGACCACAGAGAATAAGCCATCAAGCTCCAAGTCTGCATCAATACCATCATCACTCAGCGAATCTGTCTGTTCGCGACGTGCATCGATCGACACTAAGTGTGTGTCGATCGTTGCAATGCTGCAATTTCCACCCGAGAGTTTTTCACCAAAATCCGGGATTTCTCCTTCCTTCACCAATTCAGCTGTACTTAGCTCAAATTTTTCACCTAGGTGAGATCCATCATTAACGTACACAGACCAGGCCTTAATATGAGTGTCTGCTAGCCCTTTTCCTTTTATTGAGCTGGAAATCTGGTTTACCTGAGTATTCAACTGCTTCATGTGAGTGTTCAGGGACTCAAACTTCCCATTGAGGTCTTCATAGACAGCATCTAACTTCTTGTTGCAGTCCACAGAAATCTTGGTCTGACTCTTGATAGGTTTCTAAGTTTTACCCTATTCTAAACTGCAAGTGAACAGCAATGTCAAAGTAGTATATAGGGTTATCGAATCCACAGGGACACTAGGTCTCGATAGATCAGAACAGTAGAGACTAATACTAGAAATAAACAGATGGTGAAGTAAATAAATTGCGAAACAAGAAAGTAAACAGTAGCAGGAATTTGTTTTGTAAGCAATAAACTAAAAGCGTCAAGCCTAGGGTGTTCTCAGGAAATCAGACAAGCAGACAAGCTAATCAGTCAGGATCAAATTAAACTCAGTTCTAGAACTCAAATCACGGAAATAGAATTAACCAAATCTCTTTGCGAAAACTCTCTAAGCTTAAGTGCAGTAACCCAAATCTCTTTGCAATTACTAACAGATTAAACTAGCATTAAGTTCAAGTTCGATATGTTCACAATTAAACTAAACCAAATCTCTTTGCGAATAATTTAATTGCTCAACCTAAATAGTTCAGATTCCTAAACCCCACTCTCGTGACGTATTTAGCAACCTAAGATCTAGATTCTAATTGATCAGGTTAGAACTAGCATTAAGCACAATTTAGTTTGAAGAACATTCTAATCATATGAATCCTAACTGAATTAAACAAGTCTAGCAAGTCATCAAACCCTAATGAGAAACCCTAAACTCAACTATGGATCTACTCAGACATGATTAATGAAAACATAATCAAAGAAATAATAGATTGCATATAAGAAATTAAATAGATAAAGGGGTTCGAAATCTTCTCCAAAATAAGTGAATACAGGAAATAGATCAGCCCCAAAAGCTCTAGAAATCTCTTAGCTCTAAGTATGAAAGCGTATCTAAATTAAACACCAAAAACTAGTATATATAGGCATAATCTCGGATGGGGCTTCTGTGTAAATACTGGAACTATCTTGGGCTTCTTTGCAAATCTTCATATCTTCATTAAACTGACGCGTACGGCCCATCTCGGTAGTCTGTCGACCGATGCACAAGGTGTGTCGGTCGATGCATGATCAACAAATCGGGCAGTGAGTTAAGCTCTCGGCCAAAACGTCCCAAAAGTCCCAAAATGCTCCAAATATCTCCAATTAGCTCCAAACCTGATTAAACCTGTAAAAGACTCTAAACAAAGACAAAAGACACTAAAAACACATCTATATCATGGTCTAAACTGGGTAAAAACCATGATATATCAACTCTCCATTAGTTGTTCCATCATAGCTTCCATTCTACTCTCATGAGCTGTAGGTGCAGGAGGAGTCTGATAAGATGAATACCCATAGGTTCTCTGAGTACCTTGTCCAAAGGTCTTTTGAAAACCACCAGTCTGTCCAGAATTGGATGAGTTGCTGTTGAAAGCACTTTTCTGTCCTCCATTGAAGAATCTGTTCCCTTGTTGATTACCAAATCTATTACCTTGGAATCCAGAACCTCCTATGTAGTTCACATCTTCCTCATGAGTGTCCACCTCAGTTTGAATTACCTCTACATCTTGGGCAAAGTGGACAGCTTTCTTACCTGCTAGGAATTTGCAAACTGTGTCCAGCCTAGATCTAATATCAGCTATATCAGAATTCTCTACACTTCCACCAGATTTCTTCCTCCTCTCATCCATAGTCTTGCAGCTGTTGCTACCTATTAGGTTCTCAATCAACTGCTTAGCTTGCGTAGGAGTCCTGGTGTTGAAGTTAGCATTACTGGAATTATCCAGCGCAGACTGATATGGAAGATCTATGCCTCTGAAGAAAATGCCAATCAACTGAACTTCAGTGAATCCATGGTGTGGGCAGTCACGCTGATACTGCTTAAATCTCATCCAGGCAGTCTTTAAAGGCTCCACAGCTCCTTGTGAAAAGGTGAGTATGTCCTGTCTGGACTGGTCTGAGCGCGCATCATCATAGAAGTGACGCAGGAACTCACTCTTTAAAGCTGCCCAAGTAGTATACTGAGCAGGTGCCAGCTGCTTCAGCCATGCACTAGCGTCTCCAGCAAGACTGTGCGGAAAGAGCTTAAGGAACAGATAGTCCGGGCAGACTCCATCATACTTCATGCCAGTGACTACGTCCTCAAACGAATCAATGTGATCCATAGGCTGCTCCGTTGGGTAACCATGAAATGCATTCTGTCTCATCAGCGAGTAGTAGATGGTTTTGATCTCAAAATCATTTCTTTCAAAAGCAGGAAGCACTAAAGCTGACCGGTTTCTATGAAACTCATCCGGTCTGTTGTAGTCAGCCAAAGTCCTCTCATGGACAACCATCTGTCTACCTTGGGCCTGTCCTTGACCCTGGTTCTGCTCCTGTTGCTGTTGCTCAGGAGGATCAGGGATGACATTCCCTTCAGCATCAACCCTTTGCCAAGCAGCATTGTATGGGTTGTTATCTCGGTCCCTCGGGGTACCTTCAGCATCACGTACCAGAATCAAACGCTCTCGCACCATCCTTTCTCTTCTCTCTCTTCTGTTGGTTCTCTCTAGACGTCCAAGTTCTTCAAGATCGAGATTAACTAAGTCCAAGTTCGGATTACTTCTAGTTTTCTGCGTCTGCATAAACTTTCTGTAATAGTCCGGCAACGATCGATGCTATCAGTGCAACGATCGCTTCAATCTCTGAATCGCCTAGTGACGATCGATGCTAGAGTGCAACGATCGACGCAGTGCGATATTGGTACCTGCGACAGAGAGAAAACAGACAAAAATCAGTAAGTAAAAAAAAAACAAAAACAAAAACGAAAAGAAAACGAAAAATCCTAGTAAAACCCTAGGTTCTAAGCTATCAAAGACACAAAGAGTCCCCGGCAACGGCGCCAAAAACTTGATAGGTGTCAGGTTTTATCCTATATCTAACTGCAAGTGCACAGTTCAGTAGTCGTAGTATATAGGTATCGAATCCACAGGGACTCCGTATTCAATAGCTCAAGAACAGGAAATTAAACTAGGAAGAAAGCAATGTGATTGAATTAAAAGCAATGCGAGAAAGTAAACAGAAAGCAGAGATTGTTGGTTGTGAAAGCAAGTTATTAAGAGCGCTAAGTCTAGGGCGTTCTCAGGAAATCAGACAAGCAGACAGTTCATTCAGCAAGGATCTAATTAAGCACAGTTCTAGAACTCAAAACACAGATATTGAATTAACCAAATTCCTTTTCGATTATTCTCTAAGTCTAAGTGCAGCAAACCAAACTTTCGTTTGCGAGAACTAACAGATTAAACTAGCATTAATTCCAAGTTTGATATGTTCACAATTATCCTAAACCAAACTTTCGTTTGCGAGAAGTTTAATTGCTCAACCTAGTTAGTTCAGATTCCTAAACCCCACTTCCGTGACGTATTTAGCAACCTAAGATCTAGATTCTAATTGATCAGGTTAGAACTAGCTTTAAGCACAATTAAATTGAAGAACAGATATAGTTATGAATCCTTAACTGAATTAAACAAGTCTAGCAAGTCATGAAATCCTATGTGAGAAACCATAAACCTAACTGGGAATCTACTCGGACATAGATAATGAAAACATAATCATATGATGAATAAATTGCATAGAAGATAAATAATAAAAGGGGTTCGAAATCTTCTCCAAATACAGATGAAGTAAAGGTTCAGATCAGCCCCAAAAGCTCTAAAAATCCTCTGCTCTTAATTATGAAAGCGTTCGTAAATAAAACACCAAAAACTTAATTATATAGGTCTAATCTCGGCCAGGGGCTTCTTTGTAAATATCAGGAACTTCTGGATCAGAGTGCAATATCTTGATTCTTCATAAACCGCCGAGTTTCGGCCCATCTCGCTGGTGCAACGATCGATGCTAGAGTGCAACGATCGACGCATTTCTCTGTTTCGGACAGTGAACTCTATCTCTCGGCCAAACACTCCAAAAATCTCCAAAAGTGCCATAATCACCAAATATGCTCCAAACCTGATTATACCTGTAAAAGACTCTAAAAGAACACAAAAAGACACTAAAACACACTTATATCATGGTCTAAAACTAGTAAAAACCATGATATATCAGTAAGGCAGGTAATTATGTTGATGGACTTGCGGTGCTTGACATCAACAATTACATGACCTAATAGATTGATTTGCTAATCTTTCAGAGTTTAGTTTCCTCAACTAAACATCAAGTGACCTTGATGTCTTGCCCAATCTCGTCTACTGTCAAGACTCGGTTCATTGTTGGATAGTCTTGGAGTCCTTGGTATCCACAGTGACATGAGCAAGGCATGTGTTCATTGATAGACTCGCAGTGCGACTGTCAATGATGACAAGACAGAAGAGATTGTTTTACTTGACTGGGCTATCAGAAGTTCTGGGCCCAGAGACATCAGAGTAGATGAGACATGGATTATCTTATCTGCGACCAAGAGTTGTACTGGGTACAATTAGCAATGATTTTCTTACCTAGATAACTGAATTTTGGGTGATGGCGAGTCGTCCACTCAGATTTTAGTGAAGTATGGATCTTGGATCATTATATTCATAGAGGAAACATTGTTTGAATATAATGCGAGTTTTCTTATTAGATAAGATTTCTCATGGAAAGCATAACTAAATCTTTGTTTTTCTTGGATTTCAGCTTATGTCTATGACTACTTTCTCGTTGCGATCCGTCCTTGAGAAGGACAAGTTAAATGGATCCAACTTCCTGGATTGGTATCGGAATTTGAGATTAATCTTCAAGCAGGAGAGCAAGGACTATGTCCTTGAGAAAGCTCTTCCAGAAAGGCTTGGGGCCAATCGCTCGAATGCAGTATATAATGCTTGGAATAAGCATTATACTGATGTGGTAGATGTGCGTGGTCTGATGTTGGCTGCCATGAACTCGGACTTAAAAAGTCAATACGAGAGCATGGAGTCGCCAATAGAGATGATCACCAGCCTGAAACTGAAGTTTCAGGATCTGGCACGAGTTGAGAGATTCCAGATGGTGAAGTCCCTCACTGGGTACAAGCTACCAGAGGATGATCCAGTAAGTCCTCATGTCATTAAAATGATGGGTTACATTGATAACCTGGGGAAACTGGATTGTCCTGTCAGCTTAGAGTTGGCTACTGACATCATTTTGCAGTCACTGCCATCAAGTTATGATAAGTTCATCAAGAACTATATAAAGAAAGGCTTGACGAAGACGTTGACTGAGCTGCATGGCATGCTCAAGACAGCAGAGCAAAACATCAAAAAGGGTAAAAGATTTGAGAAATCTTATTTAGACAAGGGTGATGGCAAGGCCGTTCAGATTTGGAATCGGGATAAACATGTGTCATCTTTTAAGCCCAAGTCAGGCCCATCTGATGTTGATAAATGCTGCTACTGTAAAGAGTTTGGGCATTGGAAGAGAAATTGCATTAAATTCTTGGAAGATTCACAAGAGATGGAGAAGATGTATGGTACTTCTTCTTCAGGTATTGTGTTATTGTTTCAAGTTCTACATGAGTATTGGATACTAGTTGTGGCACTGATAATTTTGAAATATGCAGGACCTAAGCAACAGTAGAACGTTGAAGAAAGGACAAGTGGAACTGCGTGTCTGGTATGAAGCAATGGTTGCTGCATGAGCCGTAGAGATTCTCCACTTGTAGGAGCCTTTCATACTTGGTTTTAGAAATTAAGTAATTGCTATCATGTATCTGCCTTGTGCAGAGATGTCTTTCATTTTCTTGTAAGAATTTGAATGTTTTTCATTTTGATAAAAGGCAAGCTTTGTTCTTTAGATCTTAATGAAATATAATATGGTAGCACCCCGTTTAGAATGGGTTTCAAGTCTGATGACTTGAAGTCGATTTTTCCTTAGCACAGTCGTTTTGACCACATAGAGTGAAGCGAATTCAAGAGTTCCATAGCTTTGGGCTTTTGGGCTCATTTGATTATAAATCATTTGAGACATGAATTCTGCTTACTGGGCCAAATTACTAAGGCTTTTTAGCAGAGCTAAAAGAAAACAGGCCAGAGGCTTATTGGGCCTTACACATACTGATGTATGCGGACTAATGAGCATTAGTGCCAAAGGAAATCTTCAGTACTTCATTACCTTATTGATGGCATCAATAAGTATGGCTGTGTTCTTTTGAAGAGACACGAGCAGGAATCCCTTGAGGAGTTCCAAGATGAAGTATAGAACCGATTTGACAGAAGTATTGAGATCCTCGATTAGATCGCGGAAGAAAAATACTTGAGTCAATAATTGGGTGATCATCTAGGTGAGTGTGAAGTCATATCACAGCTCTTTTCTCCTAGAAACCTAAATGGTTTTTCAGAGAGAACGAATCGGATCTTATTAGATATGCTCTGATTAATGATGAGTCACAGGAATCTTCCATAATCCTTTAAGAAATACGCTCTAAAATGTCTGTGTTTGCGCAGCAAAGGGTTTCAATAAGAATCAATTGAAAGACACCACATTGGATGTGGACTGAAAGTTTTTTCAAGCATGTTGTTTCTGATCATTTGGGGTTGAAAGCTAACAAGCTTGAACCCAAATCTGATAAGTTCTACCTCGCGGGTTGTCCTAAGGAAACCGAGGCTTACTACTTTTATAACCAATCCGAGAACAAAGTTTTGTTGTCCGGAACTGTGTCTTTTGAGAAAGATCATACTTTCAAAAGGAACAGTGGGAGTAAAAGTACAAATCGAAGAAATTCGATAAACGCAGGAGACTGCTCAACCTGTTGAGGGAGAGCAGTGGTGAGATCTACAAAGTGCTGTAGGATCTACACCTGTGGAGCCTGAAATTCGCAGATCCGAAAGGATCCGTCACTAACTCGAGAGTGATTTCTCGTAGCCAATTGTCGTGATCTGTTGATCATTGAAAAGTGACGAACATGCGAAATTCAAAGAATCGATGGTGAGCCCCAACTCCGAAAATTGGCTGGGTATGCATGTTGGCTTCACCGATCTATTTATAGATTGAAGCAAACATCTTGGAGTTGGAATCAACATTCTGATAAACTGGTCAAAAGTTTTGACTTGAACAGAGAAGAAATGAAACCATGCGTTCACAAGAAGACTAGTGGGAGCGTAATTGCAATTCTCACACTGTATGTAGATAACATACTTAATCTCATAAACGACGTTCTGACGCTAAAGTCTTGTCAAGATTTGGGTCGGAAGTTAAATTTAACGATGGACATGGGAGAAGGCCGTGAAAGTTCTTGGAATAAGGATCCATTGGAATGGATCAGAAAGGCTAATTGGATCATGTCAAAATCCTTATGTAGATAAGGTGTTGGACAGTTCCAGTATGCATGATTCCAAGAATGGCTTCACACCAAAGGTCTTATGGCAATAATCTTAGCAAGATGAAGTGTCTTGGATACTGGCTGAGCTAGTATAGATCTTAGCAAGATGAAGTGTTTTGAACACGTACTGAGCTATTATTAATGAGTGTGATTGCTTATGTTGTTGCAATAGAATCCATCATGAATGCCATATTTTGCGCTCGTCTAGATGCAGCTTACGCATATAGCAAGACGAGAAAATACCAATATGTTCCGGTAAAAGTCGATGAACAGTTGCCAGAGATATCCCAAGTGTTTGAGAAACACTAAGGATAGGTTCGTGGTGAACTGAAGAAGTGACGAACCAGTTGAAAGTAGTTAGACGGACAAAGAAGATTCCCGGTTCCCACCAGGCATATCTCTTTGTCTGAATAACGGTGCTATCTGTTGAAAGGGCTCCAAGCAGTGGACCGTAGAATAGTGCTTTTATATGAATGGCGGTGTGGTTTGTTGGAATTGTTTCAAGCAAAAACACCGCAGTCTCTCCCACAACCTAAGCACGAATCTCATTTTGTTGATGTAGGTATAAGATATCTGAAGAGATGATCTTGATTCTAGTGGGAGTTATTTCAGTTATGTTGTAATCCTTACATAGACATGCTATGGCAATGTTTGTGTAAGTTGAAACTGACATCGGTATTATTTAACTATTGGATAATTAATTAATGGTCCCAAAGTATTTTATGGTCATCATATCGGTCATCAAGTTGAGGACTTGATCATGAAATCCTATAAGTAAAAGATGACATAAATTACGATTGTCCCTAGTCAAGGTTGTTGAAGTGGGACACCAATAACCGCGAGAGACTAGCATGTGAGGTGACTGTTGGACTAAGTTTCATGGAGTCAACGATATGATTATCACAGTCAATCACATAGATATATGTTGGTGAACATATGATCGGACATGATCCGCTAATGAGAACTCCACAGGATAGTTATATCAGTGTCATGGGAGGTTCTCATTACGACTATAGAGTATAGTCCTTAGACCTGAGTTCATCATGCTTTCTAGCATATGAATTGGTGTGTTTTGACCTTGTCAAACGTCGTTCCGTAACTGGCGGCTATAACGGCATTGCTTATGCGTATCATGAAGTATGTGTAGAAACAGGGATGGAACAAGATGGGATTTGTCCCTCCTGTATAACGGGAGATAAATATCTCAGGGCCTATCGAAGATTTGATACTGAGAAAATGCATGGCCGTGCTCAAATGAGGTGATTGTCAGTCGTTTGTTATATCAGTATAGATCAGGAGTTCGATGAACATGATGTTGGCTATAATAAGGATGACACAGTCTCTTGCCTTATGCCATATCGAGATATAGAGACGAAGGGATTATAGGAATAGGTGATTCCAGTACAAGTGGGAGATTGTTGGGATTATGTCCTGAAATCACATTGTACTTACTCTAGAGATAGTTGTATTGTCAAGATCGGAAAATTCATGTGATACTAGGTAGTCATAATGTTTTGCTAGAAACCGCTTATGACAAATGAGTTGTAACTCATTTCTGGTATCGTGTGAACCTACAGGGTCACACACCTAAGCAAGTTGGATACACTTGGTATGGGATTAATCATTGGCATATGATCCGTTCAATGTGTATTGGATACACATTGATATCGTGTTTTAAGAGATGTGTCGATCGATGCCCTTGGTGCATCGATCGATACAAGATGTGTGTCGATCGACACCAATAGGTGTGTCGGTCGACACGAAGGCGAAACCAAAACTGATGTTTCGGTTTACCTCGAGGTCAATATATAAACGAGTTTTATATTTCGACCTAGGGAAGCGTGCCGTCACAGACAGGTTTTTCTTGACAGAAAATCTGATCCTCTTTCTCCAGAAAAGCACAGAAATCCCAAAAGATCCGATTCTCGGCGCTAGCATCCCGGCGGATTCCAACTTGTGTGCGTGTGGACTACGATAGAGGCGCAGCGATTGAGGCGCTCCAGATCTCGTTTACCTGCTTATCTTCCGCTGCCAATCTCCAGGTAATCACGAGGTCAGATCTATGATTCAATTACTTAAACCCTAAGATCCTAGGCTTCGGAACCTGACAGCAATTCTGAATCTGGTAGAATTGGCTCCAAGTTCCATCACAACCAAGCATCCTCATCGCATGAATTGTTTCCATGAGTGGCTGTGAATAGTCCTTCCTCTTGATTGTTGATACACGAGTTTTAAACCCTAGAAACTACAGCAAGTGCACATCAAATGCATTATAGTACTTAGGGGTAGAATCTCACAGAGACCGTGAATGCACCATGATTTCATCACTTGAAATGAAGCTAAGATAAACAGTGATCGGTTGAATGCAATTGTCACAAAAGAAAACAAATAAATCGGTATAAAAATCAATAAGGAAAAGAGTTAGGTCATAGTATTTCGCAAGAATCAGAATCATGAACCAATCAATTATTCAGGGTACAATTCAGAAAAGTCTAGAACACAAACATGAATGCATAGTCTACCAATGGTCGTTGCACAATCTATTATGTCTATCAACCTAACTTTCGCTAGCGCTGTAAACAATCATTAATTCGCACGGGTTTGATATGTTCACAAATAACAATAACATCAACTTTCCCTGGTTAAATGATAGGTCGAGTTTTAATCCCTATACTAACTGCAAGTGCACAGTAATGTCAATGTAGTATATAGGGTATCGAATCCACAGAGACTCTGGTCTCGATAGATCAGAACCGTAGAGATTAATACTAAGAATAAAGCAAGTGGTGAATGAAATAAAAGCAAGGCAATAAAGTAAATCAGTAGCAGGAATTTGTTGTGAAAGCAATAAACTAAAAGCGCTAAGTCTAGGAAATTCTCAGGAAATCAGACAAGCAGACAAGTTAATCAGTCAGGATCAAATTAAACTCATTTCTAGAACTCAAATCACGGAATTAGAATTAACCAAATCTCTTTGCGAGAATTCTCTAAGTCTAAGTGCAGCAATCCAAATCTCTTTGCAATTACTAACAGATTAAACCAGCTTTAATTCCAAGTTTGATATGTTCACAATTAAACTAAACCAAATCTCTTTGCGAGTAATTCAATTGCTCATCTAGGTTCTTTCTAGCTAATTAACCAACTGTCGTTGCATCAATCAACCTAACATCATAAATCTGGATAGCTACTTTAGATTAAGCATTAAGAACAATCCTAGATGAAGAACTAGCAGATATGAATCCCTACAGATTGATTAAACTATAATTCTATGAAATCCCTAATGAGAATCCTTAAACTTAACAGGTAATCTACTCAGACATGTTCATCGAAACAGAAAATATCTTGAATAGAAAACCAAATATCATTAAACAAAGTAAAAATCTGGGGTTCAAAATCAAGTCTCTTTCGAGAACAAGATCAGCCCCTAA
This sequence comes from Orychophragmus violaceus, assembly GCA_030180135.1. NCBI lineage: Eukaryota > Viridiplantae > Streptophyta > Magnoliopsida > Brassicales > Brassicaceae > Orychophragmus > Orychophragmus violaceus. The sequence goes on from CM058235.1 coordinate 31,557,792, forward strand.
AACTCTCTCTGAATAAAATAAAGCGTAAGAAAAGCGTAGCCTAAACAAGTGGCTAAAAACCCTAATATATAGTCTAAAACACGTTTTGGGCTTCTGTGTAAATATCTGGGCTTTTCTGCAATATCAGCATTCTTCATTAAACCGCAGAGTCCGGCCCATTCGCGCTATGCATCGATCGATGCAGGTGTGCAACGATCGACGCAATCCTCAAATCTGGACAGTGAACTCTGTCTCTCGGACCAAATACTCCAAAAGCTCCAGTAAGTGCCATAATCACCTAATCTGCTCCAAATGTGCTTGTACCTAATAAATACCTGAAAAGACTCTAAAACATAGTAAAAGACTCGATAAATAAGATATATACCATGGTTAAAAGCCCTAAAATCCATGGTATATCAACTCCCCCACACTTAGCTCTTGCTTGCCCTCAAGCAAGTAAAGAACCAAAACATGGTGAAGAGGTTTGAAAACTTTCAGAAACTCTTTTCGTCCTAGAAGCAACAACACTCAGATTCCCCTTAGTAATCCACATGAAAGATTTCACCTGCAGACATCAAGACCAACATATACTTCCCCCACACTTAGCAACTGTCCTAAGTAAACTCCACAATCACATTCACGCATTCAAATTCACCCTACTGACTTCTGCAAGTATTTAAGTGCGGTCTCACCTAAGGAGTATCGATCAAAGGCACATGGACTCTTACCTTATCAGCTCTAGACCACCATACTATCTTTCTCTAGTCCCTTTCTTCTCTTTTCCCTTCCTTAGCATTCTGATTTTTCCCTATTGGGTATCATTTTATTTTTTTATCAGTGCTCTTCCCGTTAAGGGGTGTACTTTGGACACATTCCATGGATGCACAGGATATGAAAGTTGTAGCTACCATTCCCATGACCACTTCGGAGTTACTAACTCATCCTCAGTTTATTATCCTTTTTTTTTATGGAAGGGGAGAAGGGAACTAAATAGGACAGGTTTACAGGCTGTGTCAGAACTAACAAGGGAATCCGACACAAAGTATACCAAGCCCTTAGGTGAGAAAATTAAGTCAGTATTAAGTTTGAAGTCAGTAAAAGGATCCTCTGATACCTGAAGCGATGTGGGTGTCCTCAGTAGGTTGATCCGTGATGGGGTTTTCTAATAGTCAGAGATCATCTTGCAACTTCATCCCAATGGTTACTTAAGTTCCTGCAAGTGCTGTAAATCTTCTCAAAAAATCATTGTTTCTTACTTAAACTGGTTTTGACTCAATAAAACAAATTTTGAAAACAAGAATGGCTCTAAGAAAACAGAAAGCGTGCGTCAGTAGCTCCTCCCCCACACTTAAAACACACTGTCCCCAGTAGTGTCAAGCTTAGTGATATATCATGGTTTTTACCCATTTTAGACCATGATATAGATGTGTTTTTAGTGTCTTTTGTCTTTGTTTAGAGTCTTTTACAAGTTTAATCAGGTTTGGAGCTAATTGGAGATATTTGGAGCATTTTGGGACTTTTGGGACGTTTTGGCCGAGAGCTTAAGTCACTGCCCGATTTATTGATCATGCATCGACCGACACACCTTGTGCATCGGTCGACACACTAGCGAGATGGGCCGTACACGTCGGTTTAATGAAGATATGAAGATTTGCAAAGAAGCCCAAGATAGTTCCAGTATTTACACAGAAGCCCCAGCCGAGATTAGGCCTATATATAGAGGATTTTGGTGTTTATTTTACTTACGCTTTCATAATTAAGAGCAGAGGATTTTTAGAGCTTTTGGGGCTGATCTGAACCTATTACTTCATCTGTATTTGGAGAAGATTTCGAACCCCTTTTACTATTATTCTTTTATGCAATTTATTCATTCTATGATTATGTTTTCATTATCTATGTCTGAGTAGATTCCTAGTTAGGTTTAGGGTTTCTCACATAGGATTTCATGACTTGCTAGACTTGTTCAAATTCAGTTAAGGATTCAAACTATATCTGTTCTTCAATTTAATTGTGCTTAAAGCTAGTTCTAACCTGATCAATTAGAATCTAGATCTTAGGTTGCTAAATACGTCACGGAAGTGGGGTTTAGGAATCTGAACTAATTAAATTGGGCAATTAAACTTTGCGCAAACCGAAGTTTGGTTTAGGATAATTGTGAACATATCAAACTTGGGATTAATGCTAGTTTAATCTGTTAGTTCTCGCAAACAAAAGTTTGGTTAGCTGCACTTAGACTTAGAGAATTATCGCAAAGGAATTTTGTTAATTCTATATATGTGTTTTGAGTTCTAGAACTGTGCTTAATTAGATCCTTGCTGAATGAACTGTCTGCTTGTCTGATTTCCTGAGAATACCCTAGGCTTGACGCTTTTAGTTTATTGCTTCCACAACCGTTAATCTCTGCTACTGATTTACTTTCTCGCACCGCTTTTAATTCAATCACATTGCTTATTTCTAGTATTAGTCTCTACTGTTCTGATCTATTGAGACCAAGTGTCCCTGTGGATTCGATAACCATATATACTACTTTGACATTGCTGTTCACTTGCAGTTTAGTATAGGGATAAACTTTGAGCCTATCAAGCTTTTGGCGCCGTTGCCGGGGACTCTTAGAGTCTTCGATAGGACCGAACTTAGGGTTTCTACTAGAAATTTTTCTTTTTGTTTTTGCTTTTTTCGTTTTGTTTTTATTTTACTAACTTTTTCTCTGATTTCTCTCTGTCGCAGGTACGAATTTCGCCTTGCGTCGATCGTTGCATCCCTTGCGTCGATCGTCACTAGGCGATTCTGAGATTTAATCGATCGTTGCACTGATAGCATCGATCGTTGCTGGACGATTACAGACAGTTTATGCCAACGCAGAAAACTCGAAGTAATCCGAACTCGAGCTTGCTTAATCTCGGACTAGAGGAACTTGGACGTCTAGAGAGGACTATCAGAAGAGAAAAGAGAGAGAGAATGGTTCGAGAACGTCTGATCTTGATACCAGATGCTGAAGGTACCCTAAGGGACCAAGATAACAACCCATACAATGCTGTTGGGCATCGGGTTGATGCTGAAGGGAATGTCATCCCTGATCCTCCTGAGCAACAGCAACAGGAGCTGAACCGAAACCAGGGTCAAGGACAGGCCCAAGGTAGAGAGATGGTGGTTCATGAGAGGACACTAGCTGATTACAACAGACCTGATGAGTTTCATGCAAACCGAGCAGCTCTAGTGCTTCCTGCTTTTGAGAGGAATGATTTTGAGGTAAAGACCATCTACTACCAGCTGATGAGACAGATTGCTTTTCATGGTCTTCAAGCAGAGCAGCCTATGGATCACATTGACAAGTTTGAGGACATAGTCACTGGCATGAAGTATGAAGGAGTATGCCCGGACTATCTGTTCCTTAAGCTATTTCCGCACAGTCTTGCTGGAGACGCTAGTGCATGGCTGAGACAACTGGCACCTGGTCAGTATACTACTTGGGCAGCCTTAAAGAGTGAGTTCCTGCGTCACTTTTATGATGATGCGCGCTCGGATCAGTCCAGACAGGACATACTCACCTTTTCCCAAGGAGCTGTGGAGCCCTTGAAGACTGCCTGGATGAGATTTAAGCAGTATCAGCGTGACTGTCCACACCATGGATTCACAGAAGTACAGCTGATTGGTATTTTCTTCAGAGGCATAGATCTCCCTTATCAGACTGCGCTGGATAATTCCAGTAATGCTAATTTCAACACCAGGACTCCTACACAAGCTAAGCAGTTGATTGAGAACCTGATTGGCAGCAACAGTTGCAAGACAATGGATGAAAGGAGGAAGAAATCTGGTGGAACTGTAGAGAATTCTGATATAGCTAATATAAGATCCAGATTGGACACAGTCTACAATCTCCTGACTAGTAAGAAAGCTGTCCACTTTGCCCAAGATGTAGAGGTGATTCAGACTGAGGAGGAAACTCAGGAAGAAGATGTGAATTTCATAGGAGGTTCTGGTTTCCAAGGTAATAGATTTGGTAATCAACAGGGGAACAGATTCTCCAATGGTGGACAGACTGGTGGTTTTCAGAAGACCTATGGACAAGGTACTCAGAGAACCTATGGATCTACATCCTATCAGACTCCTCCTGCGCCTACAGCCCATGAGAGCAAAATGGAGGCTATGATGGAACAACTGATTGAGAGTCAGACCAAGATTTCTGTGGACTGCAACAAGAAGTTGGACGCTGTCTATGAAGACCTCAATGGGAAATTTGAGTCTCTGAGCACTCACATGAAGCAGTTGGACACTCAGGTGAACCAGATGTCCAGCTCACTGAAGGGAAAAGGAGTGGCAGACACTCATGTTAAGGCCTGGTCTGTGTACATTAATGATGGATCTCACCTAGGTGAAAGATTTGAGCTAAGTACAGCTGAGTTGGTGACAGAACAGGAATTTTCGGATATTTGTGAAAAACTCTCGGGTGAAATCTGCTGCAGTGCGTCGATCGATGCAACATCTGTGCCGATCGATACACCCGTCAGGATGGCAACGATTGACACACCCTTAGTGTCGGTCGTTGCAGGGCGTGAACAGACAGAACCGTCGGATGATAATAGCACAGATGCTGACTTGGAGCTTGATCGCCTATTCAATGGAGCCTCTGAGATTACTCAACAGGAGATCTACGAGCAGATCTTTAGAAAACACTCCTCAGTGTCTTAAGTGATTAGGCAAGAGATTGAAGAGCTGAAGAAATTAGAAGGGATTGGTGAAGAATTGGAAGAAATTCCAACTTCTGATGATCCACCTTATCATCCATGTGTGCAAAGGTACCTGAACAAGATGTTGCCCCTGGATGATGATCTGAAAGACTGGGTGATAATAGTTCCTCAGCATATTAGTGATGTTCTGCTAACTAAGGTCCCGAAGAAGCTGTCTGATCCTGGAGTCTTTGTGCTGGATTGTTCTATCTTCGAGGATAGTTTTAGACGCTCTCTGTGTGATTTAGGAGCTGCTGGAAGTTTGATGCCTTACTCTGTGGCAGAGAAGCTGGGTATGCTGGATTTTACTCCTACTAGGACTTCTCTTGTCCTAGCTGATCAGTCCATACGAGTTCCTGAAGGACTCCTTATGGACATTCCGGTGAGAGTTGGAAACTACTTAGTTCCAACGGACTTCCTTGTGCTGAGATATGACTGTGATCCGGATGAAGCATTGTTGCTTGGGAGACCCTTTTTGGCTACAGCAGGAGCGTTGATTGATGTTAGGAACAGCTTGATAGACCTCCATCTGGGAGATGAACCACTGCACTATGAGATGGATAAGCTGCGAAAGCCACTGATAGATGGGCAGACATTCACCATAAGGGACGCAGATTTTGAGCAGCCTGATCATACCTTGGTTATAGATCCTGGAGCACATTTCACTCCATCTTTTCTTGGACATGAGCATTCCGCAACAGCCTACTCACCACCTTGGATGAGGAGACTTGAACAGAGACAGAAAAAGTCTCTGTCAGGACCTCCTGGCACTTGAAAATTCCCATCCGTCCGGTCAAGCTATTGACCTTAAACAAGCGCTGGGTGGGAGGCAACCCACCATTAGGTACTGGTGTTTTTCTACTTAATTTTTGGTGTTTTGTTAGGATTTTACGTTTGTTTTTGTTTCTGGTGAGTTTATGTTTGCAGGTCTCGGTTAAATCGCAGTGCAACGATCGACGCACTTCTGTGTCGATCGTCACAACACGAAAGGAATCGCATTGCAGCGATCGTTGCGGTCCTGAGCAACGATCGACTATAAACGAAAATCGCCAAGTAACGGTCGATACACTTAGTGCATCGGTCGATGCCTGAGCGACAGAGGTAACCCGACAGACATAATTTCACCTTTTCAATTTTTTATTTTCTCTCTACCGATCCTTCGCTGGACACTACTGGGGACAGTGTGTCTTAAGTGTGGGGGAGGTGCTACTGACTTTTGTTTTCTGTTTTCTTAAGAGTCAGTCCGTTTTTCAAAAAAAAAAAAATTTGTTTTATTGAGTCAAAATTGTTTAAGTAAGAAACTATGATTTTCTGAGAAGATTTACAAGACTTGCAGGAACTTAAGTAACCATTGGGATGAAGTTGCAGGATCTATCTCTGACTATTAGAAAACCCCATCACAGATCAACCTACTGGGAACACCCACATCACTTCAGGTATCAGAGGATCCTTTACTGACTTCAACTTTAATACTGACTTAGATTTCTCACCTAAGGGCTTGGTATACTTTGTGTCGGATTCCCTTGTTAGTTCTGACACAGCCTGTCAACCTATCCTATTTAGTTCCCTTCTCCCCTTCTGTAAAGTAAAAAAAAAAAAAAAAAAGATAATAAACTGAGGATGAGTTAGTAACTCCGAAGTGGTCATGGGAATAGTAGCAAACACTATTATCTCTCATGTGATCCATGGAATGTGTCCAAAGTACACCCCATAACGGGAAGAACACTGATAAAAAAAATAAAATGATACCCAGTGGGGAAAAAACAGTTGTTAAAGAAGGGAAAGAGAAGAAAGGGACTAGAGAAAGATAGTATGGTGGTCTAGAGCTGATAAGGTAAGAATCCATTTGCCCTTTGATCGATAATCCTTAGGTGAGACCGCACTTAAATACTTGCAGAAGTCAGTAGGGAGAATTTGAATGCTTGAATGTGATTGTAGAGTTTACCTAGGACAGTTGCTAAGTGTGGGGGAAGTACATTGTGGTCTTGATATCCTGTGATTGATTCTTTCAGTGGTTTACTAAGGGGAATCTGAGTATTGTAGCTTCTAGGATGAAATGAGTTTCTGAAGAGTTTTCAAACCTCTTCACCATGTTTTAGTTCTATGTTTTGCTTGAGGGCAAGCAAAGGCTAAGTGTGGGGGAGTTGATATATCATGGTTTTTACCCATTTTAGACCATGATATAGATGTGTTTTTAGTGTCTTTTGTCTTTGTTTAGAGTCTTTTACAGGTTTAATCAGGTTTGGAGCTAATTGGAGATATGTGGAGCATTTTGGGACTTTTGGGACGTTTTGGCCGAGAGCTTAAGTCACTGCCCGATTTATTGATCATGCATCGACCGACACACCTTGTGCATCGGTCGACACACTAGCGAGATGGGCCGTACACGTCGGTTTAATGAAGATATGAAGATTTGCAAAGAAGCCCAAGATAGTTCCAGTATTTACACAGAAGCCCCAGCCGAGATTAGGCCTATATAGAGGATTTTGGTGTTTATTTTACTTACGCTTTCATAATTAAGAGCAGAGGATTTTTAGAGCTTTTGGGGCTGATCTGAACCTATTACTTCATCTGTATTTGGAGAAGATTTCGAACCCCTTTTACTATTATTCTTTTATGCAATTTATTCATTCTATGATTATGTTTTCATTATCTATGTCTGAGTAGATTCCTAGTTAGGTTTAGGATTTCTCACATAGGATTTCATGACTTGCTAGACTTGTTCAAATTCAGTTAAGGATTCAAACTATATTTGTTCTTCAATTTAATTGTGCTTAAAGCTAGTTCTAACCTGATCAATTAGAATCTAGATCTTAGGTTGCTAAATACGTCACGGAAGTGGGGTTTAGGAATCTGAACTAATTAAATTGGGCAATTAAACTTTGCGCAAACGGAAGTTTGGTTTAGGATAATTGTGAACATATCAAACTTGGGATTAATGCTAGTTTAATCTGTTAGTTCTCGCAAACGAAAGTTTGGTTAGCTGCACTTAGACTTAGAGAATTATCGCAAAGGAATTTGGTTAATTCTATATATGTGTTTTGAGTTCTAGAACTGTGCTTAATTAGATCCTTGCTGAATGAACTGTCTGCTTGTCTGATTTCCTGAGAATACCCTAGGCTTGACGCTTTTAGTTTATTGCTTCCACAACCGTTAATCTCTGCTACTGATTTACTTTCTCGCACCGCTTTTAAATCAATCACATTGCTTATTTCTAGTATTAGTCTCTACTGTTCTGATCTATTGAGACCAAGTGTCCCTGTGGATTTGATAACCCTATATACTACTTTGACATTGATGTTCACTTGCAGTTTAGTATAGGGATAAACTTTGAGCCTATCACTTAGGGTCGGCGAGAAAATAAATCAAATTGAAACAATCCGAAAAGTTGCAGAACACGTACCTGTCGTTGCCCTGTGTCGATCGATGCCACAAGGGTGTCGATCGATGCAAGGCGAATTTTGCTTGCGGTTATGTGAATAACCGATGTCTGGACCGCAATTGATTCGGTAAACCGTAAATCGCAACTGCATCAACCTATGCACTAGGTGTGTCGATCGATGCAATGCGATTCTGCCTGTTTCCCACGCCGCTGAACACACTTAAACAGAAAAATCAAAACACCAAAATCAAAACGAAAAATGAAAACAAAAACGAACCTAACAGTGGGTTGCCTCCCACTCAGCGCTTGTTTAAAGTCAATAGCTTGACTATGGAATATAGATTTGATTCAAGGTGGCTTCAACAGAGACTTTGAGTGTCTCTGTGAATATCTCTTCATCCAAGGAGGTGTATAGGCTTTCAGATCACGAGGTCTCCCAAGGAAAGAGTAAACAGAATCAGGGCGGGAGCGAAGCTTGGGTGGAATACTGCGTTTTCCTGCATTCAAAGTGATGCGGTCAGGATGTTTAAGCTTAGGTGATCTATATCTTACCTTTGGTGGAGATCTGATGTTTGGAGCTTTCAGCTTATGAGCAGTTGCAGGCTGTGAAGATGTTAGAGCAGGTTCAGGAGGAACCTCCATCTTCTTCTCTCCACTATCAGATACTGAAGTTCCACCAATCTGAACTTCATCTTTTAAATGACCATCAGTGGAGATCATCTTCTTATCCACCACTTTCATGCAGTTAGCCACTTCTATCTCTTGCTTAGAGGGTTTAAGAACCTTAGGATATGGCACAATGGGCTTGTAGACTCGTTTTGGGACTGTTGCAGGCTTCTGGTCTCGTCTGCGATCTGTGTCGATCGATGTAGTAGGTGTGTCGATCGACACAAGGCGATTATGTTCGTCGTAAGAACTCGAAATTGCCGTCAGAACTGCGTGTCAACCGACACTAAGGGGGTGTCGATCGATGCATGTCTCAGACAGACAATATTCATCCAGAAAATCCGAGATTATGCTCTCTTCTTCACCTAGCAACTCAATCTCATCTCTTAAGGTCACAGCTTTGATGGATCTGTACTGTTCAGCTTTCCTAGCTTCATTATGCCTTTGTATTGCTCCAGCTGTTTGTTGAACTTGGACATCTAGCTTCTTCACATGTGTGCTCAGAGATTCAAACTTCCCATTCAGATTTTCATGCATAGCGTCCAACTTCCTGTCGAAGTCTACAGCAATCTTGGTCTGATCCTCTAGTAACTGCTCCATCATAGATTCCATCTTGCTCTTATAAGCATTAGCAGCAGGAGGTGTCTGATATGAGGACGATCCATAGGTTCTCTGATAAGAATTACCTTGCTGATTACCGAACTTGTTTCCTTGGAATCCAGAGCTATTGATGTAGTTCAAATCTTCTTCCTGCTTCTCCAACAACTGCTCCATCATGCTCATCAGCTTATTAGACTGTGTATTGTGAGGAGGAACAGGCTGATATGATGGAGATTCATAATCTCTGGTGAATGAATAGGAACCATAGCTTCTGGAGAACGAATTATTCTGCTGATTTTCCAACATCTGTTCCATCATTCCCATCATTCTTTCGCAATGTGTCGATCGATGCATAGTAGCGTCGATCGATGCAAGCTCGAGAATGCAACGATCGACACACAGGACCGTGTCGATCGATGCAGGGCGATTACAGGCGTACCTGAAACGCAAGAACAGAAAAGAAAAAAAATTAGTAGCAAAAAATAAAAACGAAAAACCTAGTCTAAACCCTAAGTTCAAATCTATCGAAGACTCAAAAGAGTCCCCGGCAACGGCGCCAAAAACTTGATAGGTCGAGTTTTAATCCCTATTCTAACTGCAAGTGCACAGTGATGTAGTTGTAATACTTAGGGTATCGAATCCACAGGGACTCCGGTCAACGATAGATTAAGAACAGAAAAGATTAAACTAGGAGAAAGTAAATATGATGAGAAAGCAGTAAATCAGCAAGCAGAAAGTAAATAGCAGCGAGTTGTGAGCAAGGAAACGAAGCGTTAAGTCTAGGAAGTTCTCAGGAAATCAGGAACACAAGCAATCAATCAATCGAGATCTAATCAGAAACTGTTCTAGAACTCAAAACACAGATATAGAATTAACCAACTCTCGTTGCGAGAATTCTCTAAGTCTAAGTGCAGCAATCCAAATCTCTTTGCAATTACTAACAGATTAAACCAGCTTTAATTCCAAGTTTGATATGTTCACAATTAAACTAAACCAAATCTCTTTGCGAGTAATTCAATTGCTCATCTAGGTTCTTTCTAGCTAATTAACCAACTGTCGTTGCATCAATCAACCTAACATCATAAATCTGGATAGCTACTTCAGATTAAGCATTAAGAACAATCCTAGATGAAGAACTAGCAGATATGAATTCCTACAGATTGATTAAACTATAATTCCATGAAATCCTTAATGAGAATCCCTAAACTTAACAGGTAATCTACTCAGACATGTTCATCGAAACAGAAAATATCTTGAATAGAAAACCAAATATCATAAAACAAAGTAAAGATCTGGGGTTCAAAATCAAGTCTCTTTCGAGAACAAGATTAGCCCCTAAAACTCTCTCTGAATAAAATAAAGCGTAAGAAAAGCGTAGCCTAAACAAGTGGCTAAAATCCCTAATATATAGTCTAAAACACGTTTTGGGCTTCTGTGTAAATATCTGGGCTTTTCTGCAATATCAGCATTCTTCATTAAACCGCAGAGTCCGGCCCATTCGCGCTATGCATCGATCGATGCAGGTGTGCAACGATCGACGCAATCCTCAAATCTGGACAGTGAACTCTGTCTCTCGGACCAAATACTCCAAAAGCTCCAGAAAGTGTCATAATCACCAAATCTGCTCCAAATGTGCTTGTACCTAATAAATACCTGAAAAGACTCTAAAACATAGTAAAAGACTCGATAAATAAGATATATACCATGGTTAAAAGCCCTAAAATCCATGGTATATCATTAAAGATAATTGCTCATCTAAGCTTTATTCAGATATCTAACCAACTGTCGTTGCGCCAAATATCTTTAAGATTTTAAACTAAAAGGATCAGCTCTATCCCAAGCATAACACACAACTAGATGAAGACATCAAACAAATAAACCCTATCTATGCCTAGTTCATTGATCCATAGATCCTTTTGAAACCCTAACCTAACTAGGTTATGAAGGAATTTCTAGCAGATCCTAATCCAATTAGGCAATCCTGGTCTGAATTCCAAGCCTAGGATCTAGGGTTCATATAATCGAATCATTAGGATCTCAGGATTACCTGGTTATTAGCAGCGGAAGATTTTGCAGATAATCGAGATCACGAAGCACCTCAAACGTTGTGCCTCTACTGGTATCCACACGCACACAAACTGAGCAGGAGGGATGCTAGTGCTTTTAGAGATCAGATCTCTCGAGAGGTTTCTCTTACCGTTCTGGTGGCTGTGAATTAGGTTAGCATAGTGTTTATGTCGACCATATATCTTATATATATGTCGACTTAAACCACAACGGAATTAACCAACGATTAAACCGAATTAATCTGGTAATCCGCGAGTTGTGTCGACCGACACACTCTTTGTGTCGATCGACACTGCCCCAGAATATTGATATCGAATGCATATCAAATATGCATTGACTAGATCATTACATTAATGATCAACCTCATCTTTAACGTCCAGTTTGCTTAGGTGTGTGACCCTGTAGGATCATATAACACTAGCAATGAGTTCTAAACTCATTGATCATAAGTGGCTTCTAGCAAAGCGTTATGACTGCCTAGTGTCATATGATTGTCTCATCTCGACAATACGACTTTCACTTAAGAGCAAGTACAATAGATTTCAGGACATTCCCAACAATCTCCCACTTGTACTGGAATCATCTATTCCCATAATCCCTTGTCTCTATATCTCGATCTGGCATAAGGCAAGATCCGTGTCATCCTTATTAAGCCAAGATCATGTTCATCGAACTCCGATTTATACTGACAAGACAAACGACTGACAATCACCTCGTTTGAGTGTGGCCACACATTTCTCAGTATCAAATCTTCGATGGGCCCTGATATATTTATCTCCTGTTATATAGGAGGGACAAATCCCATCTTGTTCCATCCCTGTTTCTTCACACACTTCATGATACGCCCAATCAATGCCTTTATAGTCACCAGTTACGGCTGACGTTTGACAAGGTTAAAGCGGACCAATTCATATGTAAGAAAACATGATGAACTCAGGTCTAAGGACTATACTCTATAGTCGTAATGAAAACTCTCATGACACTTATATAACTATCCCGTAGAGTTCTCATCAGTGGGTCATGTCCGATCCTGTGTTCTTCAACACATATCTATGTGATTGACTTTAATACTCTTATTAATGACTCCATGAAATTTGTCATCAGTCACCTCACATACTAGTCTCACGTGGTTGTTAATGTCCCACTTTAACAACCTTGACCAGGGACCAACTTAATTTATGTCATTTATCACTTATAGGGTTTCATGATCAAGTCACATACTTGATGACCTATAAAATGTCATAAATTACTTTGGGACTATTATTTAATAACCATTATTAAATAGTACAGATGTCAGATTTCAATAACATAATCAAATTATGTTTATACGAACATCATATCATAACTAAAATCAACAACAACAACTCCCACTAAAATTAAGATCACATCTTAAGACATTTAATGCTTGTAGCAGTTGTCTGACCCTCATTCGCTCTTGCTCAGCGTGTGTCGAAGGACACTGCGTCTTGCTAAGAGTAATACCAAGAGTCATTTGCACGAAGCCCTTCTTGGAATCATGCATACTGGACCTGTGCAAGACCTTATCACCATAAGTGTCTTGACACAATCCAATTAGCTTGTCCAATCTATCTCCATAGATTCTTATTCCAAGAATGTATACGGTTTCTCCCAAATTTTATCGAAAAACAACTTTCGAGTCAGGTCTTAATAGACTGAAACGATGGAACTTTATTTCCGAGAAGTAGTATCATACAATACTAGAAATGCAATTGCGCTCCCACTAGTCTTCTTGTAAACACACGGTTCCTCTTCATTCATGACGAAGTCTGCTTTATCAAAACAAAGATTCCAACTCCGAGATGCTTGCTTCAATCCATAAATGGATCGGTGAAGCTTGCATATCTTCCTAGCTTCATTAGGATCAATGAAAACTTCAGGTTGTGTCATGTACACATCCTTTTCTAGAATTCCATTAAGGAAAACTGTTTTCACATCCATCTGCCAGATCTCATAACCATTATGAGTGGCGGTTGCTAGGAGAATCCGAATGGACTTTAAGCATGTTGACTGGAGAATAGGTTTCTTCATAGTCAACACCATGAATTTATTCGAAACCTTTTCCACCAATCCAGCTTTGGATATCACCATTCACATCAATTTCCTTTTGAAAATCTATTTACACTCAATGGCTTTTGCACCATCGGGTAAATCGACCAAAGTCCACACTTGGTTCTGTGACATGGATCCCATTTCGGATTCAGCGGCTTTCAGCCATTTTTGGAGTCAAGGCCCATCATTGCTTCTTCAAAATTCGCAGGCCCGTCACTTTCAATGATCAATAGATCACGGCAATTGGTTACGAGAAATCCACATTTCTCGGGTTCGTGACGGATCCCTTCGGATCTGCGAGCTTCAGTTTTGTGTAAAAGTCGCGCGCATATCTCATATGTTGACTTTTACCATGACCTAATTAACCAAGATTTAAAACGTAGTTAATTAAGTCATAAACCAAAATCAATATTTTGGTTCACGATCTGTGTCGATCGATGCAACTTTTGTGTCGATCGACACTTCTTCAGAAACTCGCCGTTTTAAATGTACATCGAATATACATTTACCAGATCCTTTGCAAACTTTAGGCACCACATGTGCAGGTTCTACAACCTTTTTGTAGATCCAACTGCTGCTCTTCCTTATCAGGTTGAACAGCCTCCTGTGTTTTTCGAATTTCTTCGAGTTGTACTTTACTCCCACTGTTCTTCTTAGAAAGAAAGTCTTTCTCAAGAAAACATAGTTCCGAGCAACAAACAATTTGTTCTCGGATTGGTTGTAAAAGTAACATGCCTTGGTTTCGTTAGGAATACCAATGTGGTAGCACTTATCGGATTTGGGTGTGAGCTTATCAGAGATTAAACGTTTTATATAAGCCTTGCAACCCCAAATCTTTATGAAGGATAAATCAGAAACATTTACAGTCCACATCTCATGTGGTGTCTCTGTAACTGATTTTGATGGAACCCTATTTTATGTAAACGCAGATGTTTCTAGAGCGTATTCTTAGAAGGATAGTGGAAGATCTAGGTGACTCATCATTGATCGAACCATATCTAATAAAGTCCGATGCAGGAGGAGTAAATTGTGAAACTCTTTCACAATCTCTCAGATGATCACTAAATTCTTGACTTAAGTATTCACCTCCATGATCTCATCGTAGAGCTTTAATACTTTTGCCAAATTGATTCTGTACTTCATTCTGGAGCTCTTTGAACTTTTCAAAAGATTCTGATTTATGTCTTATTAGTAAGACATAACTGTACCTACTGAAAATATCAGTAAAGGTAATGAAGTACTGAAAGTTTCCTCTAGCACTAGTGCTCATTGGCCCATATACATCCGTATGTATAAAGCCCAATAAGCCTCTGGCCCTTTCATTTTGTTCGTTCGCAACCTGTATCGACCGACGCACCGTTTGTGTCGATTGACACTACCTTTTGTTGAAAGGAGCCTTCGTCATTTTACCCAATAAACAAGATTCACTTCACTCATTGTGATTCATAATCAGATGAGCCCAAAAGCCCATCACTGTGGAGCTTCTGAATCTGTTTCTTATTTATCTGGCCCAAAACGACAATGCCAGAGAGAAGTTTGATTCGTATCATTTGACTTGAATCTCTTGGTATTAATGTTATAGTTAGGCACATTCTGGTTTAGAACATAAAGTCCATTCTCCAATGGATTGCTACTATAAAATATATCATTGTAATCAAATGAATAACACTTATTCTTAATTTGAAAACTGATATCCTTCTATATCCAAACAAGGATTAGAAATAATCTTTCTGCTCATAGCAGGTACATAGTAGTAGTTTTAAGTTCAAAACATGCCATAAAAGAAAACAAATGAAATACTCCTACGGCTAATGCAGCAACTCTTGCTCCATTTCTCACGCGTAGATCCACTTGTCCTTTCTCCATAGTCTTACTTTTGCTCAGGCCCTGCACATTTTCACAAAGTATGAGTACCACAGCTGGTATCAAATACCCAATAAGTAGGACTGTAAGAAGTAACATTTACTTCTATAACATAATACCTGAAGAAGAAGTCTCGTACGTCTTCTTCAGCTTCTCATAATCTTCCAAGAATTTATTGCAGTTTCTTTTCAAATGCCCATAACCATTACAATAACGGCATTTAACATCTTCAGAAAGACTGGTTTTAACCTTAGGAGCATGGCCAGACTCGCTTGGATTCACAATCGAGCTTGTCTTGCCATCACCTTTGTTCTTACCAAGTTTCTTAAACTTTTTACCCTTTTGTACCATAAGGACATCTGGGGTGTCCTTCTTGATGTTAGGTTCAGCAGTCTTAAGCATCCCATGCAATTCAGTCAATGTCTTCGTCAAGTTGTTCATGTTATAGTTCATAACAAATTGATCATAGCTTGACGGCAGTGACTGTAGAATGATGTCAGTAGCCAACTCTTGGCTAATGGGACAATCCAGTTTCTCCAGGTTATCAATATAACCCATCATCTTAATGACATGATGACTAACTGGTTCGCCCTTTGGTAGCTTGCACTCAATCAGAGACATAACCGTCTGGTATCTCTGAGTTCGTGCCTGCTCCTGGAACATACTTTTCAGGCCAGTGATCATCTCTATTGGCGACTCCACGTACTCATATTGCTTCTGCAATTCCGAGTTCATGGTAGCCAATATGAGACAACTCACATCCACCGCATCATTAGAATGCTTATCCCAAGCATCCTTATCTGACTGCCAGGCATTGGCTCGGTACTTCTTGGGGAGAACTTTCTCAAGGACATAGTCCTTCTTCTCCTGTTTGAGAACAATTCTCAAGTTCCGATACCATTCAAGAAAGTTTGATCCATTTAACTTGTCCTTCTCAAGGACGGATCGCAAGGAGAAATTGTTACGATGGTTTGTGCTAGACATAGCTGAAAAAACGAGGGAGGTTTAGTTATGATGTTCAAGAAATGAGAAGTCTTAATAAAAAAGAAAACTCGCATTATATTCAAACAATGTTTCCTCAAATGAATATAATGATCCAAGACCCATACTTCACTAAACTTGAGTGAGCCACTGGCTAGCACCCAAATTTTAGCTATCTAGGTAAGCAATAACCTTACTAGTTATATCCAATATAACTCTTGGTTGTGGATCGACATCTCATGCTCAATCCACCTGATGTCTCTGAGCCCAAAACGATTTTGATGGCCCAGTCAAGTAAACCAATCTATTAAGTCATGTAATTGTTGATGCCTTGCACTGCAAATCCATCAACACGATTACCTCCTGTCTTACTCATGTAATTGTGGACATCTCGCACTGCAAGTCTATCACACAATGAAAAGAGTCTTGACAGTTGACAAGATTGGAAAGACATCAAGGATCACTTGATATTTGGTTGAGGAACGGAACTTTTAAAACATTTAGTTTTATTATGTTTTAATTCTTCTAATTAAAATGGTTCATTTTGGTTTGTTTTGTGATTTCAGATTCAATAACCTAAACCATCGGACCTTGTGTCGACCGACACTACTTTAGTGTCGATCAATGCAGGTTAACCAAAACCAATTTGCGATAACCGATCTATCCAATTGATCCGGTTTTATGATAACCAGTCAGTGTCGATCGACACTACATTAGTGTCGGTCGATGCTAACCTAATCAAAACAATCGCAATAAACCGTTCTTAGCGTTTAACTGAAGGAATTTCTAGCAGATCCTAATCCAATTAGGCAATCCTGGTCTGAATTCCAAGCCTAGGATCTAGGGTTCATGTAATTGAATCTAGGGATCTCAGAATTACCTGGTTATTAGCAGCGGAAGGTTTTGCAGATAATCGAGATCTAGAGCGCCTCAAATGCTGCGCCTCTACTGGTATCCACACGCACACAAACTGAACAGCAGGGATGCTAGTACCTGTTGAGACCGAATCTCTTGAGAGGTTTCTATCCTAGTTCTGGTGGCTGTGAATTAGGTTTTTCTTGTGTTTAGGTCGACCATATATCTTATATATGTCGACTTGTACCACAACCGGATTAACCAACGATTAAACCGGATTTAATCTGGCAATTCGCGAGCTGTGTCGACCGACACACTTACTGTGTCGATCGACACTGCCGATCTGTATCGACCGACACACTTATTGTGTCAATCGACACTGCCCCAGAAACTTGGTATTGAACGCATATCAAATATGCATTCACCCGATCATTACATTAATGATCAACCTCATCTTTTAACGTCCAGTTTGCTTAGGTGTGTGACCCTGTAGGATCATATAACACTAGCAATGAGTTCTAAACTCATTGATCATAAGTGGCTTCTAGCAAAGCGTTATGACTGTAGGTTATATGTGTGTTCATGGTTCAATTAACAGATTGCAACCTAGCACATATAACTCAGATCTAGGTTCTTGCGGAACGAATCACAAAACCAAACCTGATCATTACCTTTCAGATTGCAGCGGATTGATGGATGGTAATGATGAGATCAGCTAGAACAGATCAGATGCCTGTTCCTCCTTCAGTATCCACACTCTTACAAGCCGGGATGGTTGCTAGACCAAAGCAATGGATTGATCAGAGAGAGAAGAGAGACGGCTCAGGTTTTTGGTCGCCGACTGTTCGAGTCGAAATTATCAGACGACTCACATAAATATCGACTCTGTCATAAACCTAAACCGATGTCTCGGTTTCGCAACTGTGTCGACTGACACATACACTTGTGTCGATCGACACAAGTCATTTGTCTCGATATGGGCCCAAGTGATTAAACTAACGGCCCAACTCTCTGCACAAATACAGTAAATGCCTTGCATCTTACCGTATTCATTCCATGTTAACTTTCCCGTTAGCTATGGTGTGTGACCCTTTGGGATCATACAATACTGGTAATAAGTCCTAAACTTATAGATCAAGAGCGGACTCTAGCAAGTCATCGTGATCACCCAGTATTTATGACTTATGTCTGATCTCGACATTTATCATACTTTCTAGAGATAGTACGGTAGATTTCAGGACATTCCCAACAATCTCCCACTTGTACTGGAATCGGAAATCAGAAAGTTGACTCTCCCAGCGGGCCTGGTTCGTGCCGAGAATACGCTGTTTCTACAAAGGACATTCCCAACAATCTTCCGATTGTACTGGAATCCTACATTCCCTAGTCCTTTTGTCTTAATATCTCGATCTGGCATAAGGCAAGATGCGTGTCATCCTTATATAGCCAGACCATGTTTATCGGACCAGATTTGATACTGACAATGCAAACGACTTGGGCAAGTCCGTTTGGGAATGGCCATTCTCTTACCAGCTATCAAATCTCCGATTGGCCTAGAGATATTACCTCCATTAAACGGCAGGGACAAATCCCATCTTGTTCCATCACTATGAACTACATACTTCATAATACACCCAACCAAGGTCCTTATAGCTCCCAGTTACGAAACAGCGTTAGACAATGATCAAAGCGCATTACTCCATGTGCAGCCACATGCATGCGAACTCAGGTCTAAGGACTATACTCTATAGTCGTATATGAGAACCTCTCATGACACAGATATTAATATCTTGTAGAGTTCTCATCAGCGGGCCATGTCCGGTCATATGCTCCCCTACATATACCTATGTGTCGACTTTGATGCCGCGCATCTATGACCCCTCGAAACTTGGTCATAAGTCTCAACACAATCTAGTCTCAAGTGGTTGTTGGTGTTCCAATTTCAACAACCTTCGACTATGGACACTATGATTTATGTCATTTCGTTAAATATGGGGTTTCAGGATCAAGTCTACTCATGTACTTCGATGGCCCATATATAATGACATGAATCATTTTGGAACGATTATTTATATCACAGTTAAAATAATCCAGAAATCATTAGATTTCATAAACATAAAATATTATGTTTACATGAACCTTTCAAAACAACTAAGTAAAGCCCTTTACAAACTCCCACTGAAATTAAGACTACATCTTAATTTCACTCATCCTACAGCTACAGTCCGCGACTCGTGCTTAGGCATAAGGAGTGGCTTCGTTAATAGATTAGCAACGTTCTCATTCGATGAAACTTGCTTATCTACTTAACACCTCTGTCATTTATCTCAAGGAATAGGTTATACCTATCCTCAAGGTGTTTGGACCTCTGATGTGCAGCTAGCCTCATCTATGCTGTGAATCACATCAAGTTCAGTGATGAACTCTTCTATCCAAACAACCTCTTTCGCCGCTACTCAAGCTGCGAAATGTTCAGCTTAAGTCATGGAGTCAGCAACAGTGCCTTGCACCGCCAGTTAGACACAAGATATAGCCGGACTGTGACCACGAATTATCTTTGTCTATTGGAAACTTGCCTTTCAGACTCTATCGACTTGTAGCACCTCACTTTCTCCGTAAATCAAGAACTTATCCTAAGTATTCCTCAAATACTTCAGAATATTCTTTACGGCAATCCAGTGATTTTTTGCTGGATTTGACTGGTCTTTACTTGTCTTGCTTAGCATTAAAGCAACATCAAAACAAGTATGTATCATGGCATACATGATAGATCCAATTGCCGTCGCATATGGAATCCTATCCATGCATTCAAGCTCAGCAGATATCGCAGGACACTGTATCTTGCTTAATGAATTGCCATGTGACATTGGCATAAAACCCTTCTTGGATTGCTGATTACGTGTAGGACTTTGTCAATTTAAGAATCCTGACTTTGTCCTACCAGCTCTTTTGGATCTCTATCTTTAGATCCAAAATCCAAGAACTACGTGGCTTTACCCATGTCAACCATAAAACCAACTCCCAAACCAGTCCTTTACCGACTGCAGCATTGGGACGTTATATTCGAGAATCAGTATGTCATCGACATACACTATGAGAAATGCAATATTGCTCCCACTTATCTTTTAGTGAACGCATAGTTCCACTTCGTTCCTGTTCAAGTCAAAACCTTGACTACTTTAACAGAACGAAGATTCCAACTCCGATATGTTTGCTTCCATCCATGAATGGATCGATGAAGCTAACTTACACACAGTGTAATTTTTCGGAGTCCGGGCTTACTTTCGCTTCTTTGAATTTCGCAGGTTCGTCGCTTTCAATGATCATCAGATCATGCGAACTTTCAATGATCATCAGGTTCAACTAATGACGAGAAATTACTCTCGGATTAGTGACTGATTCATTTTTATCTGCGAACTTCAGGCTCTACAAGTGTAGATTCTACAGAAATCTGTAAATCCATCCGTTGCTCTCCCTCAACAGGTTGAGCAGTCTCCTGTATTTCTCGAATTTCTTCGAGTTATACTTTTACTCCCACTGTTCTTCTTGGAAAGTAACTTCCCTTCTTAGAAAACAGAATGGACGTAAAAGTAACAAGCCTTGGTTTCCCTAGGACAACCAGCGAAGTAGCACAACTACAAATACTCAGTAAAGACGAATTTGGATCGATTCCAATCCACATTTACGTGGTGTCTTTCAACTGATATTGGTGGAACTATTTCAGCGTAAACTTAGATATTTCTTGAGCGCTATTTTAGAGAATATCATGGAAGATTCGTGTGACTCATCTTTAATCATTTCTTATAAGATCTGATTCATTCTCACAGAAACACCTCTAGGTTTTCAGGAGAAATGAGCTGTGAAACGACTTCACACTCATTCAGATGATCACACAATCAATGACTTAAGTATTTTCACTCGTGATCTAATCCAGAGTCTTAATACTTCTGTCATTCAGATTCTATACTTCATTCTGGAACTCTTTCGACCATGTCAAAGAATTCCGACTTGTGTCTCATCAAATGAACACAGTCACACTCACTGAAGTAATCAGTAGAGACAATGAAGTACAGGAAATTTTCTCTGGCATTACTGCTCATCGGACCACATACATGAGTATGTTCAATCTCCAATAAGCCTTTGGGCCTTTCTCTAGCTCGGCTAAGATGGGCCCTTTGTCTTTTGGTCCAGTAAGCAGAATTCAAGTCTCATAAGATATCCATTCAAATGAGCCCAAAAGTCCATAACTATGGGGTTTCTGAATCCGACTTACTCTTTGACCAAAACATTTATGCCAAGAAAAATCAGGTTTAATTCATCAGATTTAAACCAATTCGGTATTTATGTTACATTTAGGCACTCTTTGGTTTAATATATAAAACCCATTCCTTGAATAGGGTGCTACAATTATCATTTCATTAAGATCAAAAGAACAAAACTTGTCTTTTATCAAAACGAAAAACATTCAACTCTGCTTAAAGCAGGTACATTGTAGCAATTACTTAATAAAACCAAGCCTCAAAGGCATCTACAAGTGAAAACCCTACGGCTGAGGCAGCATCCCAAGCTCCTTCCAGACACGCAGTTTCACTTGCCCTTCCTTCAACGTTCTACTGTTGCTCAGGCTCTGCATATTATAACAAATATCAGTGCCACAACCAGTATCCAATACCTTTAAGGTATAACTTGAAGTAATAACATGAATACCTGAGGAAGTAGTCTCATACATCGACTTCAACTCCTCATAATCTTCCATGAATTTAATGCAATCTTTTTTCCAATGCCCAGTCTCATTACAGTAGCAACACTTACCAACGTAAGAGGTATCTGACTCGGGCTCAGAAGACACACGCTTGCCATGATTCAAAATCTGGACAACTTTGTCTTCACCCTTGTCAGCATTAGGTTTAGTAAACCTACCCTTCTCATTCATGAGATTGTACAGGGTACTCTTCACGTTTGGCTCAACTGTCTTGAGCATATCATGCAGTTCAGTCAACGTCTTCGTTAAGCCTTTCTTGATATAGTTCCTTACGAACTTATCATAGCTTGACGGCAGTGACTGCAGAATGATCTCAGTTGCCAATTCCTGGCTAACTGGATAATCCAGTTTCCTCAGGTTATCAATGTAACCCATCATTTTACTGATATGAGGACTTACTGGATGATCCATCGGTAGCTTGCAGCTAGTGAGAGATTTAACCAACTGGTATCTCTCCACTCTTACCTGCTCCTGAAATTTCAATTTCAGGCTGCTGATCATCTCTATTGGCGACACCATGTTCTCATATTGCTTCCGCAAATCTGAGTCCATGGTAGCCAATATCAGACCACGCACATCTACCGCATCATTATAATGCTTATTCCAAGCATTATATACTGCATGACTGGCTTTGGATCCGATCCTCTCGGGGAGAGCTTTCTCAAGGACATTGTCCTTTCTCTCATGCCTGAGAACCAGCCTCAGGTTCCGCGACCAAGTCAAGAAATTTGATCCGTTCAGTTTGTCTATCTCAAGGACATACCGGATCGAGAAAGTGTTTTGATTGTTTGTGCTTGTCATAGCTGAAATTTAGAGATAAATAGAGTTTTAGTTATTAAGTTCATAAAAGAGTAATCTTAACAACTTATAAGAAAACTCGCATTGCATTCAAAATTTCTTTGTTTAACCTCATAAGAATGCAATGATTCCGAGACCCATGTTCAGCTAAATCCAAAGTGGGCCACTGGCCGTCACCCGGAATTAGCTTTACTTGGTAAGCATACACACAGCTAGTTATAACCAATAACTCTCGGTTGTGAATTGGACCCGAGGCCCAAATTCACCAGATGTCTCAAGGCCCGGGACTCCCGATGGCCCAGTCAAGGAAACCAATCTCTTACAGCCAAATAATCACTAAAATCTGGGACTCCCAATGAAATTAGTGACTATATACTACTTTACTTACGCGAAAACAGATACCTCACACTGTAAGCCATATCTGTAATCAAGTAAGCGTTAAGTAGTTGACAAGATTGGAAAGACATCCAAGCTTGATATTGTTTTTGAGGATTTTTAAGTTTTATTTCCAAAAATAGAAGATTACTATTTTGGGAAACTTTCTTATTTTAGAAACTTTCTAAATTTAGTAACTTACTAAAAATAGAAATTTCTAATTTAAATATTTCATTAAATATTTTGGGTTGGGTCACAAATTATAGGCCCAATTCTTGGCCCGAGACCACAGAATTCCAATTGGCCCAATAATTTGACATAACCGATACGGTTTATTAATTCTGGTCCAAGACCAAATTAACTATCAAAACCATCAGTTATTTACTAAACCAGACCAGCTCTAAATTATTTGGTCCAACCAAATCAAACTTAGACCAGCCTTCGGTTTAGGTTAAAATTCAATTTTATGAATTTCAATCCGGTTTAACCAGAAATAAAATTATTTCCAGCAAACCGCGATTTGGGTTAACCGCTTGAACCACCAATTAAATTGGATCGGTTCAGTTAAGTCCAAAACCGGGAAGAAACACCTTGTGTTTTAGCCAATTTTGACCTAACTTGCGGTTCTGGCTAAAGTAGACAATGAACCACAATCGGATTGATCGGTTCATTGTCTCGGTTTAGGGAAAGATGAACCACGAAGCTCGGCTGAACCGATTGGCTACTCGCGGATCATCTGCATCGCCTTCGTATCGATCGATATGAGTCTTTCTGTAGGATTCGTTTAGTTGATCCTGATGTAATTCACAGATTCAGATCATCCTAAACATACAGATCTAGGTTCTCTTGAATAGAAACATTAGATGATCTCACCTTTTACCTGTTTGTTGCAGCGGAAGGAATAGAACAGGTCAGAGATCAGATAGATGCACCGAGGGATGAATCCTCCAAAGGTTCACACACGCGATCACAGGAATGGCTGCTAGACCACAAGGAGAGAGGCGCAGAGAGAGAGAGAGGCCGCGGCTAGGGGGCTAGGGTTAGAGAAAGAGATTTGGCTTTTGGTCATTAAAAGCCTTCTCTTTCCCTTTTGGGCTTTTGGGCCCAAAATACCAATTTTAATCAGACCCATTAGTCTCTCTCTTAGTACGACAAATGCCTGGCACTTTTACCGTACTTCTGCTAAGCCGTTCCAACACATTTTCCTGTTAGCTTAGGCGTGTGACCCATATGGGATCATATAATAAAGGCAATAAGTCCAAGACTTATAGATCATGAGCGGACTCTAGCAAGCCATCATGATCCCCAGTATTATATGACTTATGTCTGATCTTTGACATACTCTTACTTTCTAGAGACAGTACCGAGATTACTGGACACAATTCCAACAATCTCCCACTTGTACTGGAATCTCAGTATTCATAATCCTTTTGTCTCAATATCTCGATTAGTCATAAGGCAAGATTGGTGTCATCCTTATAAAGCCTAATCTTGTTCATCGGACTCTGATTTGATACTGACAATCCAAACGACTCGGGAAAGTCCGTTTGAGCATGGCCATGCGTTTTCCAGTATTCAAATCTCCGATTGGCCTAGAGATATTCACTCCATTTATATTGGAGGGACAAATTCCATCTTGTTCCATCACTGTAAACTACTCATTTCATGATGTACCCAAACAAGGTCCTTATGGCTATCACAGAACGATAGCGTTAGACAATGATCAAAGTACATCAGTCCATGTGCAGTCACATGCATGTGAACTCAGGTCTAAGGACTATACTCTATAGTTGTAGTAAGAATCTCTTATGACACAGATATAAATATCCTGAAGAGTTCTTATAAGCGGGTCTTGTCCGGTCGTATGTTCCCAACATACACCTATGTACTGACTTTGATGCCGCGCATCTATGACAGACTGAGACTTTGTCATAAGTCACGTACCAATCCAGTCTCACACGGTTGTTGGTGTTCCAGTTTCAACAACCTTCGACTAGGGACAGGATGATATAAAACATTTATCAAATATAGGGCCTCATGATCAAGCTAAATGACTTTGATGACTCAAGATCAAGTCACTTACTTCGATGACCTATAAAATGCTTCATATCATTTTGGAACGATTATTTCATCACAGTTAAAATAATCTAGAAATAATAATTTCATTAAAACATAAAATAATGTTTTACAAGAACATATCAAATAACTAAAATAAAGCTCACAAAACTCCCACTCAAATTTAGATTACATTTCAATGTTTCTAATGCCTACAGCTTCAGTCAGGAACTCGAGCTTAGGCCTTGGGAGTGGCTTTGTCAACGGATCAGCGACATTATCATCTGTCGGAACTCGGCTGATCTTGACTTCCTTTCTATTAATGATGTCACGTATCAAGTGATATCTTCTTTGAACATGCTTGGATTTCTGGTGTGATCTTGGTTCCTTTGCCTGAGCTATAGCACCATTGTTGTCACAAAACAGTGCCAGAGGCTCAGCCGCATCTGGTATCACACCTAGTTCCATAATGAACTTTCGTATCCAAACAGCTTCCTTCGCTGCTTCCGAGGCGGCGATATATTCAGCTTCTGTAGTGGAATCAGCAACGGTGTCCTGCTTGGAGCTTCTCCAACTTACTGCACCGCCATTCAGACAAAAGACATAACCGGACTGTGACCGGAAATCATCTGTGTCTGTCTGGAAACTTGCGTCCGTGAATCCACTGACTTTAAGCACATCACTTCCACCGTACACCAAGAATTTATCCTTAGTATGTCTTAGATACTTCAAGATATTCTTTACGGCAATCCAATGGTTTTCACCTGGATTTGACTGGTATCTACTCGTCATGCTCAATGCATAAGCAACATCAGGACGAGTACAGATCATGGCATACATGACGGATCCTATTGCAGATGCATAAGGAATATTCTTCATGCGCTCAAGCTCAGCAGCCGACGTGGGGCTCTGCTTCTTGCTTAGCGTTGTGCCATGTACCATTGGCGTGAAGCCCTTCTTGGAATCTTTCATGCTGAATCTTTGTAGGACTTTGTCAATGTATGAGTCTTGACACAAGCCTATCAGCCTCTTAGGTCTATCCCGATAGATCCTAATTCCAAGAACGTATGCGGCTTCACCCATGTCTTTCATGGAAAAACAACTTCCAAGCCAGTCCTTTACAGACTTCAGCATTGGAATGTCGTTTCCGAGAAGCAGTATGTCATCGACATACAGAATAAGAAATACAATTTTGCTCCCACTAGATTTCTTATACACGCATTGTTCTTCTTCGTTTCTAATGAAGTCAAATTGCTTGATCGCTTCATCAAAACGAAGATTCCAGCTCCTCGATGCTTGCTTCAATCCATAAATGGATTTATGAAGCTTGCATACCTTTCCAGCATTCTTTGGATCTATGTAACCATCAGGTTGTGTCATATACACATCCTCTTCCAGAATACCATTCAGGAAGGCGGTTTTCACGTCCATCTGCCAAATTTCATAATCATGAAAAGCTGCAGTTGCTAGTAGAATCCGAATAGATTTCATCATAGCCACTGGTGAATAGGTTTCATCGTAGTCCACACCGTGAACTTGTCTGAAACCTTTTGCCACCAACCTGGCTTTGTAAATCTGGACATTTCCATCCACGTCAATCTTCTTCTTGAAGATCCATTTGCACTCGATGGCTTTTACACCAACGGGTAAGTCAACCAACGAAAACACTTGGTTGACCGACATGGAGTCCATTTCGGAATCAGTGGCCTTGCGCCACTTAGAGGAATCTGGGCCCATCATGGCTTGATTGAAGTTCGATGGTTCATCACCATCAATGATCAAAAGATCATGACAGTCAGTCACGAGGAATCCCTGATATCTCTCGGGTTCGTGACGGATCCTCCCGGATCTTCGAACTTCAGGTACTACAGGTTCAGGCTCTACAATTTCTTGTAGGTCCTCCTGCTGCTCTTCCTCATTAGGTTGAGCAGTATCCTGTTCATCTTGAATTTCTTCAAGCAGTACCTTACTCCCACTGTCTTTCTTAGAGAGAAACTCCCTCTCAAGAAAGTTACAATCCCGGGCAACAAAGATCTTGTTCTCGGAACGTAGATAGAAGTAATAAGCCTTGGTTTCCCGTGGATAACCAATGAAATAGCATTTGTCAGATTTTGGTGTAAGCTTGTCTGAGATTAATCTCTTGACATAGGCTTCACAACCCCAAATTCTGAGATAAGACAGCACTGGAGCTTCTCCAGTCCATAATTCATATGGTGTCTTTGCTACTGCTTTTGATGGCGCTCTGTTTAGAGTGAACACTGCTGTTAGCAGAGCATATCCCCAAAGGGATATTGGAAGGTCTGTGTGACTCATCATAGATCGAACCATATCCAATAAGGTCCGATTTCTCCTCTCAGACACACCATTCCATTGAGGTGTTCCAGGAGGAGTGAGTTGGGATACGATCCCACACTCTCTCAGATGATCACTGAATTCCTGGCTTAAGTATTCTCCTCCTCGGTCGGACCGAAGAGCCTTAATGCTTTTGCCAAGTTGGTTCTGTACTTCATTTTGGAATTCTCTGAACTTTTCAAAAGATTCAGACTTATGTTTCATCAAATAAACATATCCATACCTACTGAAATCATCAGTGAAGGTAATGAAGTACTGATAGTTTCCTCTTGCATTTGTGGACATTGGGCCACACACATCAGTGTGTATCAGGCCCAATAAGTCACTGGCCCTCTCGTTAGGTTTATTAAAGGGGGCCCGTGTCATTTTGCCCATCATGCAGGATTCGCATTTCTCACATGACTCAAAGTCAAATGAGCCAAGAAGTTCATTCGAATGGAGCCTCTTGATGCGTTTCTCGCTGATGTGCCCTAAACGACAATGCCATAGAAACGTTCGGTTTTCCTCATTAGGTTTAAACCGTTTTGTATTGATGTTATAAATTGGCGCGGATTGATCGAGTATGTAAAGCCCATTCGTAAGAGGGGCAGAACCATAGAACAAATTGTTGCGATTGAAGGAACATAATTTATTCTTAACTGAAAAATCATAACCTTCCAAATCCAACAAAGAAATTGAAATAATATTTCTGCTTATAGCAGGTACAAAATAACAATTATTCAGTTCTAAAATCAATCCCGAAGGTAAAGACAACAAGTATGTGCCTACAGCTAGTGCTGAAACTTTCGCTCCATTCCCAACTCGTAGCTCCACTTGTCCTTGCTTCAGCCTTCTACTGTTGCTGAGTGCCTACATATTAGTACAAATATGAGCCCCACAACCAGTATCCATGACCCATGAGGTATTATCAGAAGTAGTTGTATTAACTTCTATAACAAAATACCTGATGAAGAAGTCTCGAAAGTCTTCTTCTTCAATTCCTTTAGACCTTCCTGGAATTTCTTACAATCTCTTCTCCAATGCCCCAGTTCTTTGCAGAACCTGCACATGTCAGTTGGCCCAGCCTTGGACTTGGGCTTGGGCTTTGGCGTGTCCTTGTCCGCGACATGGACAGCCTTGGCCGCTCCCTTATCCTTAGCAGAGGATTTCTTAAACCCCTTGCCCTTTTGCACCATAAGCACATTGGGGTCCTTGGCGGTTTTCCTCAAGTTGGGCTCTGCAGTCTTGAGCATTCCGTGAAGCTCAGGTAGTGTCTTACTCAAGCCATGCATGTTAAAGTTCAGAATGAACTGATCATAGCTTGCAGGTAAAGACTGCAGAATGATGTCGCAGGCAAGTTCCTGGCTGATTGGGCAGTCGAGTTTCTGAAGATGATCGAGATAACCCATCATCTTCAAGACATGAGGACTCACTGCCGCATTCGCAGCCAACTTACAGTCCAAGAGGTTCTTAACTGTCTGGAACCTCTCGGTCCTAGCCTGCTCCTGAAAAAGCGATTTCAGGCTTGCCATGATCTCGATGGGAGACAATACACTTTCGAACTGTTTTTGCAGCTCAGGAGTCATTGTCACCAACATCAGGCAATAAACATCATTTTCATCTGACGAATGCTTTTCCCAAGCATTGTGCAGAGTCCTGGCAGCATTGGCAAGAGGCCTCTCGGGGAGGGGATCTCGAAGGACATAATCCTTCTTCTCCTGCTTGAGGACCAGCCTCAAGTTCCTTGACCATGTCAGGAAGTTCGTTCCAGTCAGCTTCTCCTTCTCGAGAACAGACCGGATCGAGAATGTGTTTTGTGTGCTTGTAGTAGTCATATCTGAAATATATAAATAAAAGGTTATTAGTTATATGTTCAAAATGATTAATCTCGTATTAAAGTATAATATGATTAATCATGCATTATATTCAATAACATAAGTTACCCTCAATAGAATATAATGATTCCAAGATCCACATATAACTAAGATTAAAGTGGGCCACTGGCCATCACCCAACCTTAGCTTATATCGGTAAGCCCTATATCGGCTAATTATATCCGTGATATAACTCTTGGTTGTGAATCTGGGCCCGAGGCCCAATCCACTCTGACGTCTCAAGGCCCGGGACTCCCGATGGCCTAGTCAAGAAAACCAGACTATACAGTCATGTAATCATTAATGTCTGGGACTCCCAATGACATTTATGAATCACAAACCGTCTTACTCACGCAAAAAGCAGACATCCTCACACTGTAAGGCCATGAATGCAATTGAATGGGCTTTGACAGCTGACATAGTCTGGACAAGACATCCAACGCTTGATATTATTTGAGGTTCGTAGGTTTATTAAAATTCATTCCCAAAATAGAAGATTACTATTTCGGGAAACTTTCTATTTTGGAAACCTACTATTTTTGGAAACTTTCTAAAATTGGAAACTTTCTAAAACCGGAAACTTTCTAACTTTAGAAATTTCTTTAAAATCCAAAACCCGCAAAATCAGAAACTTCTATTTTGAGAAACTTTCTAATTTCAAAATTTCGGAAAATATAATTCAAAAACGACTTTATAAATTTATAAAATAGATTTTAAATTAATCTGAAGAAAGACTCAAATAATTGGCCCAATTGTTTTAACTTCTTGGCCCGAGGCCCAAGAATTTGGTCCATGTCCAAGACATGACCCAATTGTCCAATTATTTGACATAACCGGTCTGGTTCATTAAAACTGGTCTAACCAAGTTTTAATTACTACGATGACCACAATTGTCAACCGGTTATTTACTAAACCGGAATTTCTCAATTTATTTGGTCCAACCAAATCAAATTAGAAATTCCTGGTTTAGGCACTAAATCCAATATTTCTTTCGACATTGGATTTCTTATCCCGGTTTAACCAGATTTAATAAAATTATTAAAATCTGTTTATTAAACCAGAATGATTAATTTTAATTAAGTTTTGAACCGAACCGACAATACGAACCGAACCGATCGAATTGCTGAACCGTGACGATCACGTCAGCCCTAGCTTCGCGACCATCGTCCAGCCGCAAGCCGTCAACGATCCGAGATCGAGACGATGCGCAGCTTCGGACGGGACGCGACAGCCGGGACGATCGCCGGACGGGATGCTCGGACGGACGCTCCACGATCGCCGAGCGATCGGGACGCGACGCACAGCCGAGACGAAGCCGAGACGCGATCGGGACGACGCACAGCCGAGACGCGATCGCCGTGCGATCCACTCGGCCGATCGATCCGGACGCGATCGCCGTGCGATCACTCGGCCGATCGACCCAACCGGCCATCCCGACCGTCCGACCCATGGCCGATCACCAAAACCCGAGTCATATAGCTCGGTTTTTGTGATTTCGAATGTTTGTTCAGGATTTAATTCAGTTTCTTAAGTGTTTTTCTTATCAGTAATGGATTCAAAACACTTCTAAACAGATTAAACATCCTAAACATGAATCTAAAACAAGAAATCCTAAGAACCAATGGCTCTGATACCACTGTAGGATTCGTTTAGTTGATCCTGATGTAATTCACAGATTCAGATCATCCTAAACATACAGATCTAGGTTCTCTTGAATAGAAACATTAGATGATCTCACCTTTTACCTGTTTGTTGCAGCGGAAGGAATATAACAGGTCAGAGATCAGATAGATGCACCGAGGGATGAATCCTCCAAAGGTTCACACACGCGGTCACAGGAATGGCTGCTAGACCACAAGGAGAGAGGCGCGGAGAGAGAGAGAGGCCGCGGCTAGGGGGCTAGGGTTAGAGAAAGAGATTTGGCTTTTGGTCATTAAAAGCCTTCTCTTTCCCTTTTGGGCTTTTGGGCCCAAAATACCAATCTGATTAAATCCCATGGATTTAATCAGACCCATTAGTCTCTCTCTTAGTACGACAAATGCCTGGCACTTTTACCGTACTTCTGCTAAGCCGTTCCAACACATTTTCCTGTTAGCTTAGGCGTGTGACCCATATGGGATCATATAATAAAGGCAATAAGTCCAAGACTTATAGATCATGAGCGGACTCTAGCAAGCCATCATGATCCCCAGTATTATATGACTTATGTTTGATCTTTGACATACTCTTACTTTCTAGAGACAGTACCGAGATTACTGGACACAATTCCAACACTTTCATGTCGATCGATACTAGCGAGTATCAGCTCGGGTCAATCGGGTCATCAGGACCGCGAGATGTCAATCGGATCGATCGATATCGACCGATACCTCGCTCCCTCGTCGATCGACACGGGCGACCAGATCGCATACCAATGGCTTTCAATCGGATTGATGCGATCTAATTCTTAGGTTTTCATGTTTTCTGATCAAATTTCTTTACCAAATTCGATTTTAAACAGTAAGAACAACCTAAATCAGATTCATAAAGCAAAAACCAATAACCTTGCTCTGATACCACTGTAGGTTATATGTGTGTTCATGGTTCAATTAACAGATTGCAACCTAGCACATATAACTCAGATCTAGGTTCTTGCAGAACGAATCACAAAACCAAACCTGATCATTACCTTTCAGATTGCAGCGGATTGATGGATGGTAATGATGAGATCAGCTAGAACAGATCAGATGCCTGTTCCTCCTTCAGTATCCACACTCTTACAAGCCGGGATGGTTGCTAGACCAAAGCAATGGATTGATCAGAGAGAGAAGAGAGACGGCTCAGGTTTTTGGTCGCCGACTGTTCGAATCGAAATTATCAGACGACTCACATAAATATCGACTCTGTCATAAACCTAAACCGATGTCTCGGTTTCGCAACTGTGTCGACCGACACATACACTTGTGTCGATCGACACAAGTCATTTGTCTCGATATGGGCCCAAGTGATTAAACTAACGGCCCAACTCTCTGCACAAATACAGTAAATGCCTTGCATCTTACCGTATTCATTCCATGTTAACTTTCCCGTTAGCTATGGTGTGTGACCCTTTGGGATCATACAATACTGGTAATAAGTCCTAAACTTATAGATCAAGAGCGGACTCTAGCAAGTCATCATGATC
Source organism: Orychophragmus violaceus (assembly GCA_030180135.1). Taxonomy (NCBI): domain Eukaryota; kingdom Viridiplantae; phylum Streptophyta; class Magnoliopsida; order Brassicales; family Brassicaceae; genus Orychophragmus; species Orychophragmus violaceus. The sequence goes on from CM058235.1 coordinate 31,590,340, forward strand.
ACCCAGTATTTATGACTTATGTCTGATCTCGACATTTATCATACTTTCTAGAGATAGTACGGTAGATTTCAGGACATTCCCAACAATGACTACCTAGTGTCATATGATTGTCTCATCTCGACAATACGACTTTCACTTAAGAGCAAGTACAATAGATTTCAGGACATTCCCAACAATCTCCCACTTGTACTGGAATCATCTATTTCCATAATTCCTTCGTCACTATATCTCGATCTGGCATAAGGCAAGATCTGTGTCACCCTTATTTAGCCAAGATCATGTTCATCGAACTCCGATTTATACTGACAAGACAAACGAATGACAATCACCTCATTTGAGTGTGGCCACACATTTCTCAGTATCAAATCTTCGATGGGCCCTGAGATATTTATCTCCTGTTATATAGGAGGGACAGATCCCATCTTGTTCCTTCCCTGTTTCTTCACACGCTTCATGGTACACCCAATAAATGCCTTTATAGTCACCAATTATGGCTGACGTTTGACAAGGTTAAAGCGGACCAATTCATATGTAAGAAAACATGATGAACTCAGGTCTAAGGACTATACTCTATAGTCGTAATGAAAACTCTCATGACACTTATATAACTATCCCGTAGAGTTCTCATCAGTGGGTCATGTCCGATCATATGATCTCTAACACATATCTATGTGATTGACTTTAATACTCTTATTAATGACTCCATGAAACTTAGTCATCAATCACCTCACATACTAGTCTCACGCGGTTGTTAATGTCCCACTTTAACAACCTTGACCAGGGACCAACTTAATTTATGTCATTTATCACTTATAGGGTTTCATGATCAAGTCACATACTTGATGACCTATAAAATGTCATAAATTACTTTGGGACTATTATTTAATAACCATTATTATATATACAGATGTCAGATTTCAATAACATAATCAAATTATGTTTATACGAACATCATATCATAACTAAAATTAACAACAACAACTCCCACTAAAATCAAGATCACATCTTAAGACATCTAATGCCTTTAGCAGTAGTCTGACCCTCATTCGCTCTTGCTCAGCGTGTGTCGAAGGACACTGCGTCTTGCTAAGAGTAATACCAAGAGTCATTTGCACGAAGCCCTTCTTGGAATCCTGCATATTGGACCTGTGCAAGGCCTTATCACCATAAGTACCTTGACACAATCCAATTAGATTGTCCAATCTATCTCTATAGATTCTTATTCCAAGAATGTATACGGTTTCTCCCATAATTTTATCAAAAAACAACTTTCGAGTCAAGTCTTAACAGACTGAAACAATGGAACTTCATTTCCGAGAAGTAGTATGTTATCAACATACAATACTAGAAATGCAACTGCGCTCCCACTAGTCCTCTTGTAAACATACGGTTCCTCTTCGTTCCTGACGAAGTCAAACCTTTTGACTGCTTCATCAAAACGAAGATTCCAACTCCGAGATGCTTGCTTCAGTCCATAAATGGACCGATGAAGCTTGCATATCTTCCTAGCTTCATTAGGATCAATGAAAACTTCAGGTTGTGTCACGTACACATCCCTTTCCAGAATTCATTTAAGGAAAACTGTTTTCACATCCATCTGCCAGATCTCATAACCATTATGAGTGGCGATTGCTAGGAGAATCCGAATGGACTTAAGCACGTTGACTGGGAATAGGTTTCTTCATAGTCAATACCACAAATTAGCTTGAAACCTTTTGCCACCAACCTAGCTTTGTACATCCATGTCAACTTTTCTTCTTGAAAACCCATTTACTCACAATGGCTTCTACACCATCGGGTAAAACAACCCAAGTCATACTTGGTTCCGTGACACGGATCCTATTTCGGATTCAGTGGCTTTTAGCCATTTTCGGAGTCAGGGCTCATTATTGCTTCTTCAAAATTCGCAGGCCCGTCACTTTCAATGATCAACAGATCATGTCAATTGGTTACGAGAAATCTACATTTCTCGGGTTCGTGACGGATCCTTTCGGATCTGCGAGTTTCAGTTTTGTGTAAAAGTCGCGCACATATCTCATATGTATACTTTTACCACGACCTAATTAACCAAGATTTAAACCGTAGTTAATTAAATCATAAACCAAAATCAATATCTTGGTTCGCGACCTATGTCGATCGATACAATTTTTGTGTCGATCGACACTTCTTCAGAAACTCGCCATTTGAATGTAGATCGAATATACATTCATCAGATCCTTGCAAACCTCAGGCACCACAGTTACAGGTTCTACAACTCTTTGTAGATCCAACTGCTACTCTTCCTCTTCAGGTTGAGCAGTCTCCTGTGATTCTCGAATTTCTTCGAGTTGTACTTTTACTCCCACTGTTCTTTCTGGAAAATAAAGTCTTTCTCAAGAAAACATAGTTTCGAGCAACAAACAATTTGTTCTCGGACTGGTTGTAAAAGTAACAGGCCTTGGTTTCGTTAGGACAACCAATGAAGTAGCACTTATCGTATTTGGGTGTGAGTTTATCAGAGATTAAACGTTTTATATAAGCCTTGCAACCCCAAATCTTTATGAAGGATAAAACAGAAACATTTACAGTCCACATCTCATGTGGTGTCTCTGTAACTGATTTTGATGGAACCCTATTTAATGTAAACGCAGATGTTTCTAGAGCGTATTCTTGGAAGGATAATGGAAGATCTAAGTGACTCATCATTGATCGAACCATATCTAATAAAGTCCGATGCAGGAGGAGTAAATTGTGAAACTCTTTCACAATCTCTCAGATGATCACTAAATTCTTGACTTAAGTATTTACCTCCATGATCTCATCGTAGAGCTTTAATACTTTTGCCAAATTGATTATGTACTTCATTCTGGAGCTCTTTGAATTTTTCAAAAGATTCTGATTTATGTCTTATTAATAAGACATAACTGTACCTACTGAAAATATCAGTAAAGGTAATGAAGTACTGAAAGTTTCCTCTAGCACTAGTGCTCATTGGCCCATATACATCCGTATGTATAAAGCCCAATAAGCTTATGGCCCTTTCTATTTGTTCGTTCGCAACCTGTATCGACCGACGCACCGTTTGTGTCGATCGACACTACCCTTTTTCGAAAGGGGCCTTTGTCATTTTTACCCAATAAACAATATTCAATTACCCATTATGATTCATAATCAGATGAGCCCAAAAGTCCATCACTATGGAGCTTCTGAATCTATTTCTCATTTATGTGGCCCAAAACGACAATGCCAGAGAGAAGTTTGATTCGTATCATTTGACTTGAATCTCTTGGTATTAATGTTATAGTTAGGCACATTCTGGTTCAGAACATAACGTCCATTCTCTAATGGATTGCTACTATAAAATATATCATTGTAATCAAATGAATAACACTTATTCTTAATTTGAAGACAGATATCCTTCTATATCCAAACAAGGATTAGAAATAATCTTTCTGCTCATAGCAGGTACATAGTAGCAGTTTTAAGTTCAAAACATGCCATAAAAGAAAACAAATGAAATACTCCTACGGCTAATGCAGCAACTCTCGCTCCATTTCTCACGCGTAGATCCACTTGTCCTTTCTCCATAGTCTTACTTTTGCTCAGGCCCTGCACATTTTCACAAAATATGAGTACCACAGCTGGTATCAAATACCAATAAGTAGGACTGTAAGAAGTAACATTTACTTCTATAACATAATACCTGAAGAAGAAGTCTCGTACGTCTTCTTCAGCTTCTCATAATCTTCCAAGAATTTATTGCAGTTTCTTTTCAAATGCCCATAACCATTACAATAACGGCACTTAACATCTTCAGAAAGACTGGTTTTAACCTTAGGAGCATGGCCAGACTCGCTTGGATTCACAATCGAGCTTGTCTTGCCATCACCTTTGTTCTTACCAAGTTTCTTAAATTTTTTACCCTTTTGTACCATAAGGACATCTGGGGTGTCCTTCTTGATGTTAGGTTCAGCAGTCTTAAGCATCCCATGCAATTCAGTCAACGTCTTTGTCAAGTTGTTCATGTTGTAATTCATAACAAATTGATCATAGCTTGACGGCAATGACTGCAGAATAATGTCAGTAGCCAACTCTTGGCTAATGGGACAATCCAGTTTCCCCAGGTTATCAATATAACCCATCATCTTAATGACATGATGACTAACTGGTTCGCCCTTTGGTAGCTTGCACTCAATCAGAGATCTTACCGTCTGGTATCTCTGAGTTCGTGCCTGCTCCTGAAACATACTTTTCAGGCCAGTGATCATCTCTATTGGCGACTCCACGTACTCATATTTCTTCTGCAATTCCGAGTTCATGGTAGCCAACATGAGACAACTCACATCCACCACATCATTAGAATGCTTATCCCAAGCATCCTTATCTGACTGCCAGGCATTGGCTCGGTACTTTTTGGGGAGAACTTTCTCAATGACATAGTCCTTCTTCTCCTGTTTGAGAACAATTCTCAAGTTCCGATACCATTCAAGAAAGTTTGATCCATTTAACTTGTCCTTCTCAAGGACGGATCGCAAGGAGAAATTGTTACGATGGTTTGTGCTAGACATAGCTGGAAAAACAAGGGAGGTTTAGTTATGATGTTCAAGAAATGAGAAGTCTTAACAATTAAGAAAACTAGCATTATATTCAAACAATGTTTCCTCAAATGAATATAATGATCCAAGACCCATACTTCACTAAACTTGAGTGAGCCACTGGCTAGCACCCAAATTTTAGCTATCTAGGTAAGCAACAACCTTGCTAGTTATATCCAATATAACTCTTGGTTGTGGATCGACATCTTATGCCCAATCCACCTGATGTCTCTGAGCCCAAAACGATTTTGATGGCCCAGTCAAGTCAACCAATCTCTTCAGTCATGTAATTGTTGATGTCTTGCACTGCAAGTCCATCAACATGATTACCTCCTGTCTTACTCATGTAATTGTGGACACCTTGCACTGCAAATCTATCGCACAATGAAATGAGCCTTGACAGTTGACAAGATTGGAAAGACATCAAGGATCACTTGATATTTGGTTGAGGAACGGAACCTTTAAAACGTTCAGTTTTATTATGTTTTAATTCTTCTAATTAAAATGGTTCATTTTGGTTTGGTTCTGTGATTTCAGATTCAATAACCTAAACCATCGGACCTTGTGTCGACCGACACTACTTTAGTGTCGATCGATGCAGGTTAACCAAAACCAATTTGCGATAGCCGATCAATCCAATTGATCTGGTTTTATGATAACCAGTCAGTGTCGATCGACACTACATTAGTGTCGGTCGATGCTAACCTAATCAAACCAATCGCAATAAACCGTTCTTAGCGTTTAACCATTATTAACCAAGCTCGATAACCGGTCTAATCCAATCGAACCGATTTATCAATTTCGCGAGGTTTGTGTCGACCGACACAACGCTTGTGTCGATCGACACTAGGCGAAACCTAAGTTTTATTCGGGTTTTTGCCCTGTGTCGATCGACACCGGATTGGCATCGATCGACACCATGCGAAAAGCCCTAAAACGTTTTCGAACAAAAACCTTAAACTAGGTTACTTTGATCAAAACTAGTTTTAGCATGCTTGTATCAATTATACAGAGATCTAGATTCAACTAATCTAATCATCATGCTACTGATTCAATAGAACCCTAAGGCTCTGATACCACTGAAGGAATTTCTAGCAGATCCTAATCCAAATAGGCAATCCTGGTCTGAATTCCAAGCCAAGGATCTAGGGTTCATGTAATTGAATCTAGGGATCTCAGAATTACCTGGTTATTAGCAGCGGAAGGTTTTGCAGATAATCGAGATCTAGAGCGCCTCAAATGCTGCGCCTCTACTGGTATCCACACGCACACAAACTGAACAGCAGGGATGCTAGTACCTGTTGAGACCAAATCTCTTGAGAGGTTTCTATCCTAGTTCTGGTGGTTGTGAATTAGGTTTTTCTTGTGTTTAGGTCGACCATATATCTTATATATGTCGACTTGTACCACAACCGAATTAACCAACGATTAAACCGGATTTAATCTGGCAATTCGCGAGCTGTGTCGACCGACACACTTATTGTGTCGATCGACACTGCCGATCTGTATCGACCGACACACTTATTGTATCGATCGACACTGCCCCAGAAACTTGGTATTGAATGCATATCAAATATGCATTCACCCGATCATTACATTAATGATCAACCTCATCTTTTAACGTCCAGTTTGCTTAGGTGTGTGACCCTGTAGGATCATATAACACTAGCAATGAGTTCTAAACTCATTGATCATAAGTGGCTTCTAGCAAAGCGTTATGACTACCTAGTGTCATATGATTGTCTCATCTCGACAATACGACTTTCACTTAAGAGCAAGTACAATAGATTTCAGGACATTCCCAACAATAACCATTATTAACCAAGCTCGATAACCGGTCCAATCCAATTGAACCGATTTATCAATTTCGCGAGGTTTGTGTCGATCGATACTAGGCGAAACCTAAGTTTTATTTGGGTTATCCTTCTGTGTCGACCGACACCGGATTGGTGTCGATCGACACAGGGCGATAAACCCTAATCGTTTTGAAGCAAAAACCTAAAACTAGATTACTTTCATGAAAACGAATTTTAGCATGTTTGTATCAACATACAGAGATCCAGATTCAACTAATCTAATCAACATACTACTGATTCAATGGAACCCTAAGGCTCTGATACCATTGAAGGAATTTCTAGAAGATCCTAATCCAATTAGGCAATCCTGGTCTGAATTCCAAGCCTAGGATCTAGGGTTCATATAATCGAATCATTAGAATCTCAGGATTACCTGGTTATTAGCAGCGGAAGATTTTGTAGATAATCGAGATCACGAAGCACCTCAAACGCTGTGCCTCTACTGGTATCCACACGCACACAAACTGAACAGGAGGGATGCTAGTGCCTTTAGAGATCAGATCTCTCGAGAGGTTTCTCTTACCGTTCTGGTGGCTGTGAATTAGGTTAGCATAGTGTTTAGGTCGACCATATATCTTATATATATGTCGACTTAAACCATAACGGAATTAACCAACGATTAAACCGAATTAATCTGGTAATCCGCGAGTTGTGTCGACCGACACACTCTTTGTGTCGATCGACACTGCCCCAGAATATTGATATCGAATGCATATCAAATATGCATTGACTAGATCATTACATTAATGATCAACCTCATCTTTAACGTCCAGTTTGCTTAGGTGTGTGACCCTATAGGATCATATAACACTAGCAATGAGTTCTAAACTCATTGATCATAAGTGGCTTCTAGCAAAGCGTTATGACTGCCTAGTGTCATATGATTGTCTCATCTCGACAATACGACTTTCACTTAAGAGCAAGTACAATAGATTTCAGGACATTCCCAATAGGTTACTACTCAGACATAGCAATAAGAACACAAGAAATCAAAGAGAAGTGCATGATGTATTGAATAAGAAAATATGGTTCAAAAATCTTCTCAGATGAAGAGGATGAAATCTTCTCGCTAGGAGTCTTACAAAACAACTCCAAATCTCTCTCAAGTCTCAAGCTCTCAAAAGTAGATAAGAAAATAAGATAGCCCCGAGTCTTCGATGGCTGGAGAGGTTTTTTATAAATTCATGGGCGAAATTAGGGCAACATGAGATTTTTCCCTGATTATCTCGCATACCGGTGGGTCTGGATTCTGGAGCGGTCCCTCCAGACTTGAAGGACTGGGATTGATCGATCCTGGATCTCACGGCTTCAACTGGGAAACTCGGATCGATCGATCCTTCTTGGATTGGTCGATCCCTTATCTCACAGTCTCAAGAATCATATTTGGAAACTGCATCCCCATTTTGGTCTTGTTCTCGAAGGAGAAAGAAGTCACGCTCAAGGCCCCCATAGTGTTCCCAAGACTGTAGAACTGAAGTAAGAGCTCGTCTTTCTTCACCTTCCCCGTGTCATATTTAGTGAAAAGGATGTAGATTTAAAGATTAGCAACGATGTAGATAGCAGGGTTGCGAATGAGGGACTGATAGGCTGACCGGGAATGGCACTACCATGTGCCAAATAAGGTCCAAAACTCCTGAGCCAAAGGGAAATGCTTCCTGAAGATTGGGTCATTCGCAAGGATGCTGTTGAACCCATATATTTTGCAAAGCGTCTTGATTGAGGTCTCATAGAAGCGCCCTCCACAGAGAAAGGAGAACTTTTATGAGCACACATATGGGTTCTTTGGATCAGCATAGGTCAGACGGGTAAATGCAAGGCATTGACGCATCAGGTCTAGGTACAATGGGTAAGGAAGACGAGTGATATTTCTGAAGGGATCAAAACCTAGCATATATGACACCTCAGACCGTAAACCAAGGCGCTCTAACGTCTGATTGCAGATGAACCTGGATGAATTCAAAGGGACGCTGAGAAATTCATTGTAGAATCCAGAATCTACATCATCCCATACTGTCCTGACAGGTCCTTGTGTTGCAGTCATGTTCTCTTTTCCCTCTGTGGAAATACATATCCCCTCGAAGTATTGTTGTTCAGGTCTGGGCCATGGTGCAACTGGTTCGTTGGCGCTAGAGCTTTTGTTTTCGCAACGGTTACTTGGGCGTGACGGCTTTGCACTTATGTCCCATTTGCAATGATCAAAGAAAGCAAACGATAGTAAGGACTTAAGATCGAAAATAAACACAAATATATCGAAATTGGGAAATCCTTAGGTTATCAACAAGTTGAAGCATATAAATCGTTTAAGACGTCCTAGGATAGCATGAAAATTCTTAGAGTTATCATTCTCAACAAAGTTTGGAAAAATCCCAAATTGCATGTCGAAATCCCTAATTTCAATTCCAATCCATTCAAATCAATAATCAAGTCCTAAATTGACTTCTAAGCGGTGTAGTATTGTTCTATTAAGCGCAAGAAAGCTACACAAGGCGATAGAAGTGAGAATCGAAACCAAACCTCCATGGATTCCAAAAGTGGCAAATTGAAAAGAGGGGAGTCGTCTGTCATACCTTTTCTAATTGATTGGGAATGTAAGAATCGGATAGAGCTCGAAAAATCATTTAGAAAGCACCCAAAAATCACTCAATTTGGTTAAGTAATGAGAAAGTTGAGTTTGGTTGAAAAATCTCCCAAAATCTCCAAGAACTTTCGAAAGTTATGAGAAAGAGAGAGTGTGGGCGTGTTTGATCATTAAAACGAGTATTCGGGGAAGAAAAAGTGTTTCCCGGTTCAAATCAAGTGAATTAAACCAGAAAGACCGAATTAGCACTTACCTGGATCAGGATCTACGTGACATCAATCGATCCTAGATGGATCGGTCGATCCTGAAGATCAAGGCCATTTCTGACCAGATTGGATCGACCGATCCCTAAGAGACTGGTCGATCCAAAGATTCTCGTTTCTCTCTTCTCCATTAGATCGATCGATCCGTAAAAGAGTGGTCGATCCTGAAATTCTCGGCTCCAATTTGCTTCATGGGGTCGTTCGATTCCGGAAGGGATCGTTCGATCTGGCCACCAGACTGGTCGCTCCAGTTTTTTTAGACCGGTCTCTCCATCTTTATTATTATTATTATTATTTATTTTTTAGGCAGGGGACGACTGTTGGTACTGGATTTCCCTCTAGGAAATCCGGCCCATTAACAAATAAAACAAAGGCCCGTATTCATGGGCCCGTTCCAAAATCAAAGACAAAGAGACGAGCCGATTCCTTTGTTGGGCCCAGACGAACGATACCTTGACAAGGCCCAAACGAGGCCAAAGCGAGAGGCGATCGAGCTCGAGCTCGGCAGAAGATGACGTGGAGATAGAGCAACTCGGTCTTCGTCAGTTCAACTGATCCACGCAAATCTCGGAGATCGTTATGACGGCGAGGCCGAAATATCAGAACGAGAAGATCAAAATCGAGAGTATTTAAGGAAGAAGTGGCGATTCATTCAAGACATTCCAACCCTAGCTTAGAACACTTCGACTAGATAGCTCGATCATAAGTCTTTGTACTCTCTTTTCGACTGTGTTTGTTCTATCTCGACGATCAATCTAAATAAAGTCTTTGATTCATAGGAAACTATACCATTTCTATATCCAAAAGTCCAAATCCACGAATACAAATTCTTAGTGTGAATCCCAGATCTCACATTTGGCGCCGACTGTGGGGCCTATCTATAGTTTTTCCTGTCTTAAGAATCAGATCCTAGATCCGATAGATCGAGATGAATCCCGACCAATCTGGCTCTCCCAGCGCCACACCACCAGTCGACCACCCTCCAACGGTTGACAACGTTCCTCAGAACACCACCGGGGTAAGAATCATGGGTCAGACCGACGGCGTGTTGACGAGCTCTGCCTCAGTCTCCACGACTTCGGCACCAACCGGCCCAGTCGCTCAAATAGTCGCGACGAGCCAGACTCCGACAAATGTTTTGTCAGGAGCTAATGATCCGAGCAGGAACTGGGTGTGGATGAGGAATGACTCCATTTCCGCCCCCGCTTCAGGAGATGGATCTGGAACAACCAGACCTAATTCGCCACAGCCTTCTGCTCCACAGCGACAACGGCGAGATTATCTCGCTGAAATCCGTTCGATGTTAAGCCTGTTGGTAAACCGAATGAGAAACAACGAGGTAAGCGCACGGGCCCAAGAAATCGTGAACCGCTCTCTGGCCGCGCAGCTCGATGAACCGGAAAGGCGCATTAACGCCCGTCTTGAAGAGCTCGCTAGCCAAAACCAGTGGGGTAGATCAACACACGATCCACGAACCCCCATAAGTCCTCCACCGTGTACACGCTTGGACTTCTCCCAGGTAACAACTCCCCCGGGAGCGTCGGGGAATTTCGCCAATACGTCAGGTATCGGCTTCCACCCTATAATGACGCATATCGCGACTCCGACTCCATTCGGTTCGAATTCAATGGTCACAGATCCAACCGGATCGGGAAACCGACCATTACCCGGGCCACCACCTTTCCCGAATAGTTCAAATATCCGGCCGAGGCAACTAGGAGGCTCTGCTTTCGCCTCGAGCTCGGGACATCCTAACGGATCAAATACGGTACAGTTCCGAACGCCGAGGTCAACCAGACGGGATCGTTTCCAACAATCGATCTTCTCGACCCCGTTTTCCCTGGACAAACGTCCAATCAAGCACAAGCCCAGTTCGCGCCTACGATAGGCGATGAACATGACATGCTTAGACAGTATATCGAACAAGCTAAGGCTCAGTTCGTCAGTCTGAGCTCCAAAGTTCACATGGCAACAAGCGCGGCGCCCGACATCAATCGAGTGATCGAAGAAACACGATAAACGCCGTTCACAGACCGGATAGCCTTTGCACGGATCCGGGAAATAAAGAAAACAAAGTTTCTGGAGTTCTCTGGAAAATCAGACCCGAAAGCCCATATCAGGGCGTTCCGACTGGCAATGGCGAGGGTATACCTTACCGATGAGGAGAGAGAGTCGGCTTTCTGCAGGCTCTTCGCCGAAAACCTATCAGGCTCCGCCCTATAATGGTTTGCCGGACTGAAGGAAAGGTCCATTGACAACTTCACCAAGTTCATGACGGCTTTCCTCAAACAATATTCCGTCTTTATCGAAGAAAAGACTACCGAGGCAGCTCTATTTAGCGTCTCCCAGAAACCCGACGAGCCACTTCGCTCGTACATCGACCGATTTAAAGAAATAAAATCCAAAATCGCAAACCCGCGAGACGAAGTAGCTATAGAAGCATTGAGACGCGGACTATGGTTCTCGACCAGATTCCGCGAGGAAATAACGGTCCGCAAACCACAAACACTCGATGACGCCCTTCATCGCGCATCGGCCTTCGCTCGCCTCGAGGACGAAACCACGGCCCTCAGAGAAAAGCATCGAAAAGAAAAGAACCCGTCGGGCTCGCAGAACTCGAACTCAAAAAAGGATTCCCGTAAATCAGGAAACGTCAACGCGGTCGAAAGCCCGAAGAGCTCAAAGAAATTCGAGTTCGACAAGGAAAAATTATGTGATTTTCACAACAAAAGAGGACACTCGACTGAAGATTGCTATACTCGAGCTAAAGCTGAGGCTCAAAAGCGAGAGTCCGAGAGCAAACAAGAGTCAGAAGTCGAGGAGGAAACTCCATCCGACAAAAAGGAAAGTAAACATACCAAAGAGTCGAACACCAAAAAGCCTTCTCAGAATAAACGAGAACGGTCAAAGGAGCCGGAATCTCCCGAAACACTCCCTCAGGGGTCGCGAAAGCGAGTCGAGTTTATTCTCGGCGAGCTCAGCTTGAACGGCACCCCGGGAGGTTCGGCGTTATCTCCACCCCCGGCTCCCATCAAGATCTTACGTTCTCGGATCAATCTCCCTCGCCTCTGCGGGGGGGGGGGGGGGGGGGGGTGAACGGGCCATACCCCCTAAACGAGTCAACTTCATCTTTGGCGGCTCCAAGCTATGCGGAGACTCGGTCAATTCAATCAAGGCTCTCCAAAGAAGAGTCGAAACCGACAAAGGGGGCAAAATCCCAATGTTAGGCCCAGACCACGAAATCACTTTTCACGAGAGCGAAACAAGTAATCTCGACAAACCACACGATGACGCTCTCCTCGTCTGTGTAATAGTGGGAGACGTCGAACTCTCGAGGATAATGATCGACACAGGGAGTTCGGTGTATGTCCTCTTTTATGATGCGTTCAGAAAGATGGATTTCAACGACTCCGAAATCGTCGAAGAAAATACACCACTAGTAGGGTTCGCTGGTGAAACAACATACTCAATGGCCTCTGTATTCTCCCCAGTAATAGCTGGAGGAGTTCGAAGGATGACAGAGTTCGTCGTAGTAGACCGGTCAGCTCCCTACAACGCAATTCTAGGTCGACCATGGATATACGACATGAAAGCAGTACCGTCGACCTACCATCAATGCGTAAAATTCCCAACTCCCAAAGGAGTAAAAACCATTTACGGAAATCAAAAGATTTCCCGTCATTGCTATATGAACGGGTATAAGCAGATTGAAAAATCCCCCGCGTAGCAATTACGGAAAGAGGAGGAGCTCGCCACTATGCAGACCAAAAGGTCGAACGACCCGAGTCAAATAGGACCCCCAAAGAACCTCACGACCCAAGTTTGCATAGACGATGCTCACCCCGAAAGACTTGTTAGCATTGGAATTGACCTATCAGAACCAGTCAAAAACGAATTGGTCTCCTTCCTTAAACAGAATGTCGACTCCTTTGCCTGGTCTTCAGCAGACATGAAAGGGATCAACATCGACGTAACCAGCCCAGAGCTGAATGTCGACCCAACCTACAAACTGGTAAGACAAAAGCGTCGGAAACTAGGCCCAGAACGAGCTCGAGCCGTCAACGACGAGGTCGATCGGTTATTAAAAATCGGATCGATCAGAGAGGTCAAGTACCCCGACTGGCTCGCGAACCCCGTAGTGGTCAAGAAAAAGAACGGGAAGTGGAGAGTCTTGTGTAGATTTTACAGATCTCAACAAAGCATGTCCGAAGGACAGCTTCCCACTCCTGCACATCGACCGACTGGTCGAAGCTACCGCCGGACACCAACTGCTATCCTTCATGGATGCCTTCTCGGGGTATAACCAAATACTAATGAACCCCGAGGACCAAGAAAAGACTTCGTTCATAACTGATCGAGGAACGTACTGCTATAAAGTCATGCCCTTCGGGTTGAAAAATGGAGGAGCAACTTACCAACGCCTCGTCAACAAGATGTTTTTAGGACTCCTGGGTAAAACCATGGAAGTCAACATCGACGATATGCTGGTCAAATCTTCCAAGTACGAAGACCATATCCTACAACTAAAAGAATTCTTTATCATTCTCAATAAATACGGGATGAAACTCAACCCAGCGAAGTGCACATTCGGGGTCCCCTCAGGAGAATTCCTTGGTTACCTAGTGACCGAAAGAGGGATCGAAGCGAACCCCAAACAGATCGCAACATTTATAGAGATGAAATCTCCCAGAACAACGCGAGAAGTCCAGCGCCTGACTGGCAAAATAGCTGCTTTGAACCGCTTCATCTCAAGGTCGACTGATAAATGTCTACCCTTCTATCACCTGCTCAAAGCGAACAAGAAGTTCCTCTGGGACGAAAAATGCGAGGAAGCATTCACCCAACTCAAGTCTTACCTAAGCGAACCACCTATACTGGCTAAACCAGTAGAAGGGGAGCCCCTCTACCTCTACCTAGCTGTCTCCACGGCAGCAGTGAGTGGAGTCCTGGTTCGCGAAGAACAAAACAAGCAACGGCCGGTGTACTACATCAGTAAAACCTTAATCGATGCTGAATCCAGGTACCCCTCCATGGAAAAACTCGCTTTAGCGCTGGTCACATCGGCTCGGAAACTCCGACCGTACTTCTAATCGCACTCAATTATAGTGATGACCTCTCAGCCACTGAGAACCATCCTTCATAGTCCAAGCCAGTCAGGTCGACTGGTCAAATGGGCTATCAAACTCAGCGAGTATGACATAGAATATAAAGCTCGGACGTGTCTAAAAGCGCAAGTGCTGGCAGATTTCGTAATCGAGCTCCCCCCAACCATAGAACTCGACCCGACCTCCGCCAAGAAATGGAAACTCTACGTCGATGGAGCTTCCTCGAGGCAAGGATCCGGATTCGGAGTAAAACTGGTCTCCCCCACTGGCAAAGTATTGGAACAGTCTTTCAGACTGGGCTTCGCCGCATCAAATAACGAAGCAGAATATGAAGCGTTAATAGCCGGACTCAGACTAGCAATAGCGATAGGAGCCCGAGAAGTAGACGCCTTCAGCGATTCCCAATTAGTCACGAGCCAATATCATGGCGACTACGAGGCTAAAGACGAACGCATGGAAGCATACCTACAGGTAGTCCATACGCTCGCCGAACAGATCAAATTCTTTGATCTAACACGGATCCCGCGAGGAGAAAACACCGCAGCCGATGCCCTGGCCGCCCTAGCGTCGACATCGGATCCTAACCTCAAAAGGATCATACCAGTCGAGGGGATCGAAAAACCAAGTATCAACATATCCCTGAAAGCTCTATCCTTGAAAGAGGACGAGCCCACTACAAAGGACGGGGTCGAACACAAGTAACGTCCCAAGGACGCCAGTCGAGACATCATCGAGATTGATGATGATCTCGATCCAAGAAGCGCCGTGTACGTCGCGAACGTCCCCGACGGACCAATCCAAGCCGCATCCGCTAGTCGAGGACCCGAGCCTAATGATGACGAAGATTGGAGAGCTCCGATCATTCAATACATTACAAATGGCGAAGTCCCCAACAAAAAATGGGAGGCGCGGAAACTCAAGACACAAAGTGCAAGGTACTGCGTCACGCAAGGAGAGCTCTTCAAGAGAAGTCTCTCTGGATCTTACCTCAAATGCCTCGATAAAAAAGCAAGCTCTAGCCGTGATCACGCAGGCCCACGACGGATCCCGCGGAAGCCATTCCGGAGGACGAGCCCTGGCCGTGCGAATCAAAAGGCAAGGTTATTTCTGGCCAACAATGGCCACCGAATGCGAATCTTTTTCCAGCAAATGTGACAAATGCCAAAAGCATGCCCCGATTATCCATCAAGCATCGGAGAAACTCTCCTCTATCTCATCACCATACCCATTCATGCGATGGGGAATGGACATCGTGGGACCTCTAGTCCCATCCGGCAAAAAGAAAGCTACACACCTATTGGTAATGACAGACTACTTCACTAAGTGGATCGAAGCAGAGTCATACCAAAAGATCAAAGACGTCCACGTTAAGGAGTTCGTCTGGTGAAACATCGTGTGCCAGCACGGACTACCCCACCAGATCGTCACCGATAACGGGTCACAATTCATATCAAACGCGTTCAAGGAGTTCTGTAGAACCTGGAACATAAAGCTGACCTACTCAACGCCCCGCTATCCTCAAGGAAACGGACTGGCAAAAGCAGCTAATAAAGCAATCATGAACAACCTTAAGAAAATACTCAATGAGTGCAAAACGAGCTGGAGCGACGAGCTCCCAGCCGTACTCTGGACTCACCGGACTACCCCTCGCAAATCCACCGGCGAAACTCCCTTTTCGCTGCCTTACGGGATCGAGGCGGTAGTACCAGCCGAAATCCTCGTGTCGAGCATCCGCAAAGAAGAATGCCCACGACAAGAGGAACTTAACAACAAGATGATAACGAACGAGCTCGATCTCGTTTATGAAAGGAGGAACCTCGCACTAGCTCGAATCCAGAATTACCAACAAGCTGCAGCTCGCTACTACGATTCCAAGATCAAAACTCGAAGGTTTCAAGTAGGCGAGCTCATCTTACGGGAAGTGTTCGACCATAAAAAGGAAGAACACGCTGGAAAGTTAGGAGCAAAGTGGGAAGGTCCTTACCAGGTCACTGATGTTGTGAAGGACGGGGTCTACCGACTCAAATCGGTAGAAACCCAGAAGCCTGAACTACGACCTTGGAACATCATCAACCTCAAAAAGTACTTGCACTAAAAGTACACCAATATAATCGAACTACGAAATGGCTTGATCCCCTTAAAAGGGTACGTAGGCAGCTCGACTTCGAGCGCAGCCACCCCCCAAACACAAGGCTCTTACCAAGCTCCACAACTTCAAACGAAGTCTTACTAGCTTATCTTTGTGAAAACAAAATAAGTCTCTCGATCAATGTCTCTTTCTGTCTTAAAAGTCATAGTCATCGCGAAATACTTCGCCGTTACAAAGTGATATGAAATTATCTCTTCAAAAATTAAAGCGATATGAAATTATCTCTTCAAAAGCTAAAGTGATATGAAATTATCTCTTCAAAACCAAGCGATATGAAATTATCCCTTCAAACCCAAGCGAACTGAAACGATCTCTCTCAAACGTAAAATTCTTCCAACCTTATACATCTCAGAAGAATTAAAGGGGGGGGGAGGGCTACCCTCTCCCTTTAAGCAAAAAATGACGAAGTCAAGGCAGCTACTCATACAAGAAGGCCTCCGCACACAAAATAAGTCTATGTAAGTCTACTTCGATTTATCATATACTTAAAATTCTCATTTCAATTCGAGCCCGCACTGCACATCGGGAAGAAGCTGCGCCTCGAAGAACTCCCCAAGGCAGTTTAATCCAAGTTATTTATTCGACTCCTCGGGAGAGGTTCGAACTGCCATAACGGTCGAACTCTATGCTAAGGCATCAAAACAGTAAATTCTATGTTAAGGCATGAAAGACTCAAAAGAAATTCATTTGAAAAGAGGACACGATGTCCTCGAGTTCGAATAAAAGCCCACTAAGGGCAACACTAAAATAAAACAAAGCCCCTTGGGCAAAAAAAGGTTCAAAAAAGAATTTAAAAGCCCGTCGGGCAACGAAAGAACAATCAAAAGTGCCGTGATCGCGAGGAGACTTCGTCCCCATCCTCCGCACGATCGCCGGTAGAACCAATCCCAGTCGGGAGATGTGATCCATACTGATCAAGACAGGGAGCGGCTGGCGGCGGAGCATGCGCCAGGATCACCGAATCGCTCGACACCGCCGGCAGGTTCAACTTGCCAATGCTGAAGTCAGAGACCGCCGCGGCATTCATCTATTTCATGGCCGCCCTCTTCTTCTCAGCCAGCTTAAACACCTCCCGAGTCAAATCGAGCTCACCGGAAGCGAACTCCGCAATGAGTTCGATATTAGCCAAGGTCTCTTGAAGGTGGATCTCAGCGCTGGTTTCGGCCTTCCGACCTTCGCTCTTCTCCTTGATCCCCTTAAGGATTTCCAAGTACTCCCCGCTCATCTTCTTCCTCGCCTCGTGAGCCGCGACCTTCACGTCAGAGTCCCTCCCCGCGAGGACCCCCTCCAGGTCAGCTCGATCTTGAGCGGCTTGTGCAGTTGCAACCCGACTCGCTTCTTCAGCGGCCAGGGTCCGCCCCTCAGCCGCCCGAAGCTTCTGAGAAAGATCTTCCTCACGATTCTCGAGAACCAATAACCGAGCTTCTATTCCCTCGTACCTAGTCAGTTTCCTCTCAAGCTCCCCCTCTCGAGCCAAGGAATCCTGCAGCTGTGCGGTCAAAACGCCCACCGATCTCCTGGTGGCCTCGAGCTCGCCCACTTGCAACCTCCCGTGAAGCTCGTGCTCAGACTGGGCCACGAGTCCGTTCGTGGCCTCCAGGAATGATAGGGGTCTAGTTTTATCCTATTCTACTGCAAGTGCACAGTTATGTGATTGTAGTATATAGGGTATCGAAATCCACAGAGACTCCGGTCAACGATAGATTAAGAACATTAGAGGGTAAACTAAGATGAAAGCAATGTGGAGTAACTAAAAAGCAATGCGAGAAAGTAAATAAGTAGCAAGATTATCGGTTGTGAAAGCAGTTAATTAAGGGCGCTAAGTCTAGGGCGTTCTCAGGAAATCAGACAAGCAGACAAATCATTCAGTCAGGATCTAATTAAGCACAGTTCTAGAACTCAAATCACGGATATAGAGTTAACCAATTGTCGTTGCGAGAATTCTCTAAGTCTAAGTGCAGCAATCCAAATTCCTTTGCAATTACTAACAGATTAAACCAGCATTAATTCCAAGTTCGATATGTTCACAATTAAACTAAACCAAATTCCTTTGCGAGTAATTTAATTGCTCAACCTAAATAGTTCAGATTCTAAACCACACTTTCGTGTCGTATTTAGCAACCTAAGATCTAGATTCTAATTGATCAAGTTAGAACTAGCATTAAACGCAATTTAGATTGAAGAACATCTAAAGTTATGAATCCTTAACTGAATTAAACAAGTCTAGCAAGTCATGAAATCCTATGTGAGAAACCCTAAACCTAACTATGAATCTACTCAGACATAGAATATGAAGACATAATCAATGAATAATTAGATATCATAAAAGAGATTAAACAAGTAAAGGGGTTCGAAAACTTCTCCAAAACAAATGTAGTACAGGATCAGCCCCAAAAGCTCTAAAAACTCTCTGCTCTCAATTATGAATGCGTATGTAAGCGTATCCAAAAACTGATCTAAAAACCTAATTAAATAGCTAAAACACGTTTTGGGCTTCTGTGTAAATATCTGGAACTTCTGGGCTTTTCTGCAATATCAGCATTTCTTCATTAAACCGCCGAGTCTGGCCCATTCGCGTAGTGCATCGACCGATGCATGTGTGTGTCGATCGATGCAGATCCCAAAACTGGACAGTGAGTTCTCTCTCTCGGACCAAATATCCAAATCACTCCAATAAGCTCCATAATCACCACTTTAGCTCCAAACGTGTGTGTACCTAATAAAACCTGTAAAAGACTCTAAAGAAACACCAAAAGACACTAAAACAGACTTATATCATGGCATAAAACCGGTAAAAACCATGATATATCAAGGAACTACATAAGCAAACGAATATTAAGTCTCTCGTACAAAAGAGAACGACGAAAATAAAGCGGTACGACTGCTACCTTCCCGGCGGCCGTCGCCATCTCGGTGTACAAGTCACCAAAGACAATGTCCCCAACGGCCGGAAGCCGAACACCCGCAGGCCTAAAGTGCCTTAACAGACGGGCCACGCTCTCCGGCGCCCCAACACCCTCGCTCGATCCCCTCGAGCTCACCTCCGTGTCGATCCTCTGACGCTTCGGCACGGGGGAAAGGTTTCCACCTCCTCTCTGGCCATTTGACCCTCTCAAACCGTTCGGGCAAGGGCCGTGAAAAGTCGGCTCCCTGGACGAGATCGGGTCCGCTTCCCCAACAATCGGAGAGGAAGGAACTTCCCTCGTCTCTGCGGCCACGTCGAAAGCCTCGGAGCTCGGAAGAAGAATTGGGGGAGGGAGAGGAGAATCACACATGGCAAAAAAGATTGCGTTGCTTAGATTCCCGTCCCTCACCCTCTTCGCCAATTCCATAGGATCCTTCCCGTTTCGGCGACTCCTTGATCTCCGAGATAACTTCTCATGAGACGGAGTGCTAGCATCCGAACCCTCATCCAAAGGAGGACGACCTGTAGAATTATCAAGAAAAAGAAAAGGGTTTAGGCCTTTCTGAATACTGACAAACAAAACGTCACGAACAAACAACTCACCTTCCCCTGCCCGCTCGATGATACGAAGCGGAGGTTGGACAGCTCGAATCGGGGAAGCCCGGCGAGGCGCAGGAGGAAGCGGTAAGTCCCGAGAAATCCGAGATCGATCCCGCGGAAACCCCCCCGAGATCGATCCTCAGAGCAGCCTGCACGCGCTCCACTGTAAAACTGTCCCAGTTGACGGTACCCCTCCTCAGTCGGGTTATTAAGGCCTCCGTAATAGGGTTGAGATCAAGCGATTCGGGAAACTATGTGATACAGACTAAAACCGATCAGAAAGAAGCAACGAGAAAAAGAGGGGAGAGGATCAAGTAGAAAATCGAGAATCTTACCAACATTGGAAGCCCACCGCGAAGGGACGACCGAGCAATCGAACTCTCCGACCGAATGATGGGTCATCCTAAAGAAAAATTACCGGTCCCTCCATCCATCCCTCGACGGGATACCGTCAAGGATCCTCCCAAAGCGAGGAGAAAGACGATACGTCCCCGGAAAGCGAGAATCTTGCTTCACCGAGCAAACCCGCATAAGCTCCTCGGGACCAAACTCAATCCCCTCCTCTGCGGCCCTGACTCCAAGTTCGATAACGTATCGAACGAAGTTTGGCGTCATCTGATGAAACGCCAACTGGAGCTGAGCCATCACTAAGAAAACAAGGCGAGGAATAGGGAAGAAGAGCCCACATTTTTCGAAATAAGTGTAGGAGGCACAGCAGTAGCCTTCGACAACCGTTTCCGGGGACACCGTCGGAGAAGGGATGACGATCTCGACTTCCGGCGGAATCCGGCAAAGCGTTCTCAACTACTGAATATGGTTTACAGTTAAAAAAGACGGCGGATGCGGACCGAATGATCCCGCCGCCGCACTCGTACTTGCTCCCGTCGCATCTCTCAAAGCCATGAGGAAGGATGTATCAGGGTACAGAAAACGGAAAATCTCCGGAAAGAACTTTTCTGACGACAGAGGAAATATGAAGGAAAAACCTTAAGCGAGAAAGAAACGGGGTAAAAGTGAGAAGTCAAAGAGTTACCTTCGACGATATGTATGATTATCTATAGTGGGAACCATGCAAGATATCGTCCGTACAACTTCCAAACTCGTATTAATTACCGAGAAAATCGAGACGGTTTGGACTCCTCACTTTCCCTTTATTCTAACCGTTGAGTTAAGATCAACGGTTACGAATGCACGCCACGACTGCCAACGCGCTAAAAAGCAGTTCGGCTCGACCCACGCGCCCACCCTTGATCGTTGGATCGAAACAAGATCTACGGATGTGGCGAAAGTAATCATTAGGTTTTCGACACCCGAGACACGCGCGCGTCTTCCCGAGAGCGTCCACCGCCCATTAACCTCGACTTGTCAAAATTAATGGGCTGGGGGCTATTGTTGGTACTGGATTTCCCTCTAGGAAATCCGGCCCATTAACAAATAAAACAAAGGCCCGTATTCATGGGCCCGTTCCAAAATCAAAGACAAAGAGACGAGCCGATTCCTTTGTTGGGCCCAGACGAACGATACCTTGACAAGGCCCAAACGAGGCCGAAGCGAGAGGCGATCGAGCTCGAGCTCGGCAGAAGATGACGTGGAGATAGAGCAACTCGGTCTTCGTCAGTTCAACTGATCCACGCAAATCTCGGAGATCGATATGACGGCGAGGCCGAAATATCGGAACGAGAAGATCAAAATCGAGAGTATTTAAGGAAGAAGTGGCGATTCATTCGAAACATTCCAACCCTAGCTTAGAACACTTCGACTAGATAGCTCGATCATAAGTCTTTGTACTCTCTTTTCGACTGTGTTTGTTCTATCTCGACGATCAATCTCAATAAATCTTTGATTCATAGGAAACTATACCATTTCTATATCCAAAAGTCCAAATCCACGAATACAAATTCTTAGTGTAAATCCCCGATCTCACAACGACCTGGAACACATAAAACCAGAACCAAAAATCAAATGCAAAAAGGAAAAGAAAATTAAAGTTAGAAGACTCACTGGTAGGTTGCCCCCCCCCCTACAAGATCTTATTTTAAGTTTTTAGCTTGACTTCGGAGCGATGGATTAGGCTGGGGTGGTGTCTGGGCTTGCCTCAAAAGAAGATCCCTCATTAGCTACCTCCAGATAGAGAACCTTGTTCATCACACCCTCTGCGGTTTCCACTTCTTTCCCTTTTATTTTTGGATGAAGGATTGTCTTAGCCTTGTAAAAAGGGTTGGATGCCACCTTTGCATTGCACCCTATACTGAACAAGCCTCATTCACTCCCTTGTGGTATGAGCTTGATATTATGATCTTTATGGGTCTTTTTTGCACTTTTCCTCCACTGCTTTCCTCCTTCCTCAGGAGGTTTCCTGAGAAATTTTTAACTCGCTTTGTTGGGAATGGCTTGGTAGAACACATTCTTGTTTACTTTTGTGAAAGTCACCCACTCAGTGCTCAAGTCAATGATAGCACCCACAAATGCCAAAAACGGCCTCCCAAGAATCAGTGGCATATCTGCCTGTTTTCTCATCTCTACTACCTGAAAATCAGCTCTAACCAAGCAATCTTCCACTTTCACATTAAAATCGGTGATCATACCATAACGAGTTGTTGTATAAGAGTTTGCAAAGCAAGAGTGACTGTTCCTAGTTTCATATTGGTGATGCACATGTGCTCTGCGATGGATCGCGACATTAGATTCACGCTGGAACCTGAATCACAAATGGCATCCTTGATTTTAATCCAGCAATGAAGCATGGAACAATGAATCTTCCTCGATCCTCAGCCTTAGATAATTATCTCAATGGTGGTGAGTGACAAAGATTTATTTAGAGACAAACACTAAATAACAGATGTAAGCATGTTTGATCTTTCATATCTAACTTCTCCCACTCCATTAGTCTTTTCTTTTCATCTTATGTGGGTGTAGCTAGTTAAGGTGGTTGAGGAATTCCTTCAGTTACGATCTTCCACAACCACATAGACTTAAGTATGGCCCTCATCTTTATGACCCACATACTATAATTCTTTCATTTAAACACTAGAACCACATGTAGGTTCTGCATTTTCTTAATAACAGGTTTGAGTCTCATATTTACCTGTTTTGATTCATTTCTTTTTCACTTACTGTGATCAACTGACTCAGCTTGTGCCTCTGATTTATTTATGCATAATATCTTTCACAATTCAAGGTCACCAAGAACTTGTAGCTCTGATACTATGTTGGATTCTCCTTTTGTTTCTCTCTAAGGTGAAGAAGACAAAGAGGCAGATTTAGGTTAAAACATTCTTCTTATATTCATTTTTCTTTCTCCTTACATATTTATACTATTTCCCTCATGAATGTGGGTAATCCAAAAATTTTAGATTTTTTCCGGGTTACCCTAATTGGGTATGAATATTTTATGGATTTTTAAAAACATGATTTTTTATAGGCAGATACCCATAAGATTAGAATAAGGTTGAAATTTTTTTACCTACCCGTAGATAACCCAAAACTTTAGAATTTTTTTTTTGGATTACCCTAGTTGGTATAGATATTTTATGGATTTTTAGAAACATAGTTTTTATGGTCGGTACCCATAAAATTATGGTAGAGTTAGTTTTTTATCCATCACAATATTCCTACTCTTATCTTAACTTAATTCCCCATTACATAACACAAAACCCATTATATTTGGGCTCTAATAACTTATGACCCAATGAGCTTTTTATTTTCTTATTCTTCCTAAAAGCTTACTTCTTCTTTAAAACTTTCTTCATCTCCCTAAAAACTTGCTTCTCCTTCTCACCTCATTTGGTTTCTTATTGTACATGATTAATCCTTAAACAAAAATGTATCTCGGGTCTGGTATCTCGGGTCTATGGAAAGGCTCATACTAATCCTTAAACAAAAATGTATCTCTTAGAAGACTCTTTTTCGGGGTATGCAAATAGGTCGAAAGCAATATTTTTATAATTTTCCATCAAAGGATGATGTTGGTAAATTCTGTCTATAGTGCATCTTTCTGAAGCAGTGCAACTGTTCATCAAAGAGTTATCTTTTTAATTTTTGTCATAGTTTGTAAGAAAATACAAAATTTTCAGATTGTAAAAAAAAAATGAATTTCATATATTAATTATAATCAATGGATTTTATTAAATTGTTCATTGTTTTTAAATAAACTACAACGATTAACAACAACAACAAAACTCCTACAGAGAATAAAATGAGGTTCTACCAATTCTTGATTTCCTCCGATTTGTTCTCAATCATTGTATGGTAAAAGTAAAGGTATGTAAAAATTCTTATAATCTGAAAAGCATAACAAATAAAAGAGACGAAAGAAGTAATCAATTTCTGAAACTAGACGGAAACGGCCACCTTTACCATCTCGGTCGGAACTAAGAAGCACGGTTTCCTCAGTTAGTGACCCGGTCCGCTCGGACTGGGACCCGAGTGCTTACCATATACAACCGGCTCACTCCGATCCAAGAATTTATGACCCTCACCACCAGAGCTAGGACCCGAGTCCTTGATCGCACCAAGTGACAAACCATCGAAGAATTCAGCCGCTAGCTTCTCTTCGGCCTTCGTTAAACCCAACGGACGAGCCTCCACTACAAGAACAGAACCCACCAACATGAAAAACAGAATCGAACCCAGAACAACTTTGTTTACCATCATATTCTTTTAGTGGTTTTTGAGAAATTATAACAAAAAGTATTGTTTATTTTTCTTTTGTGTTTTCACTAGTCAATATCGAGCTGGTGAAATTTGTTGTGAAGAGTTTGTGGACTTGAAGTTAGATTATATAGTAGTGTGGAGAGCCTTGAATGAGAAGAAAAGTTTGAATTTTTTTTAGGTTTTGACTTCATAAGTTTAGAATTCAACAGAACGCTACTTCCTCGGAAAATACCGAGGTTGCTTCTGGTTCTTGGTCGCCTTATTTTAAAAAGAAAAATATAATGTGGATTAATAGAAAAGCCATCAAGGAGGAACGAATATTAGTTCTTTTTCCTGGCTGAAGAAACCATTGAATTTGTCCTCTAATTGTTTGGAGCAGACTTTTAGTTATAGATAACAATCAAATCTTTCGTATATAATTTTATGTTATTTGTTTTTTTCCCAGCAAAGTTTCTGTATATTATCGTATATTATTTTGTAGAAAGATTTGTTTAAAATAATGGAATTTTAATACGGAAAGAGAAATTTCAAGCAGTTTTATTATGTGGGTGTGCTGCAGATTCTACAACTGAAGTGCATACTTTATGGTTGGACTGCAATATGTACATGGTTCTTATAAAGTTGTATGATATTTGCAAAGTCTACTCATACTTTCCAGTGGTCTGTTATACACAAGCAACTTAACTGCACAACCACCGCGGTCTTTGCAGTCGCGCCACAAACTCTACAACTAGAACGCAGACTCTGCGCTCGGAACGACAGACTTGCATGATATCTGGAGTGTCTACATGAGTCTACATAGGTCTCGTAGAGTTGCATGCTATCTGGAGAGTTTACGCTTAGTCTCCTAGTGGTCAGCTCTACACGCAACTGAACTGCAGTATATGGGCTTCCAACCTAAAATCAATTGGTGATAAGTGGAGTGGCCCATATCCCTTATATATTACTAATGATCCCTTCCAACTACTGATGTGGGACTTATGTCTCTAATACGCTCTCTCGAGATAATGGCTCTTTGACCATTAATCTCGGAATGTTCGGACTTGGACCGACGGCACCAATTTGGGTCTGGATTGTCGATGATTGGACCAACTTTGGGTCGGATCGGGTTGGAATACATGGATCGGGCTCTGATACCATAAAAGTGAATGTAAATCTCTTGATTGTATTGATGATTTCCATGGCGTTAAATAGCCAGTGATGTTACATGAAATGAGGAACTAACTCAAAGTAAGGACTATTACAGCAGAATATTAACAAGATATCTAAACAATCGGTAACAGAATATCAATATATTCTATCATCCTCCCTCAGTCGAATCGTCGGGTTTCCGGACGGTGAGGCTGGAACGAAAATCATTGTGTAACGTCGTCGGGAGACCCTTAGTAAAGATGTCAGCGTATTGCAAAGAAGATGGGGCATGAAGAACTCGAACATGTCCAATAGCCACCTTCTCTCTCACAAAATGAATGTCTAACTCAATATGTTTAGTGCATTGGTGTTTGACTGGATTAGTAGAAAAGTAAACCGAGCTGATGTTGTCACAATAAACAACGTAAGCTTTGACAATCGGACGATGCAGCTCAATAAGAATATTCCGAAGCCAAGTTAATTCAGAGACTGCATTTGCCACTCCTTTGTACTCAGCTTCTGCGCTAGAACGAGAAACAGTCGGCTGTCTTTTCGCAGACCAAGAGACGAGATTATGTCCAAGGAACACACAATATACTGAAGTGGACCTCCTAGTATCTGGACATCGTGCCCAATCGGCATCGGAGTAAGCTGTGAGATTATCAATAGGACCTTTGATAATATGAACTCCATATGTAACCGTGCCTTTAATGTACCGAATGATACGTCTTAGCGCATGAAGGTGAGGCTGGCGAGGTTCATGCATATAAAGGCAAACCTGATGCAGAGCATAGGAGATATCTGGTCTGTGAAGGTGAGATACTGTAACGCTCCAGCCAGACTACGATAAAATGTGGGATCAGAGACAGGTTCACCATCGTCGACGGAGAGCTTAGACTTGAGGTCGACAGGCGTTGCGAGTGGTTTGCAATCAGTCATACCAGCTCGATCAATGATTTCCTGACTGTAGAGAGATTGGCTTAGAAACAGACCTTTATCGTTAAACTCGGCCTTAACACCCAAAAAATGTTGAAGCTTTCCCAAATCATTCATAGGAAACTCAGATTTCAGCTACTGCTTCAGACGATTAAGAAGAGTCATGGACGATGCTGTTAATATTATATCATCGACATAAAGGAGAAGGAAGCGTAATCTCCCTGATGTCGGTATATGAACAGGGATGAGTCTGCTCGGCTGCAAACAAATCCCACAGACATGATGAATCGATTAAATCAAGAATTCCAAGACCTGGGTGCCTGCTTTAAACCGTAAATCGCCTTTTGGAGTTTGCAGACATGATTGAGAAACTGTTGATTCACAAAACCATGAGGCTGGTGCATCAAAACCGTTTCTTCCAGCTCTCCTTGTAAAAATGCATTTTGTACGTCCAACTTATGAATTGGCTAGTCCAAGCTAACAGCTATACTGAGTACGCATCGAATTGTCGCAGTCTTGACAACTGAACTAAACGTCTCTGTGTAATCAACTCCCTCTTCTTGTGATTTGCCATTAGCCAGTAATCAAGCCTTATGACGAGACAAAACACCATTAGCATCATATTTGTGTTTAAATAACCACATGGATCACACAATATTTGTATTAGGAGGACGTGGTACTAACTACTAAGTCTTGATCTTAATCATAGCACCATGTTCTACATTCATAGCATGTTTGAGCTGAGAGTAGTGGAGCCAATAGAAATGGCAGGAAAGGATGAATTGTTACCTACTATGACTGTATGGTTGGTTATATGTTTAAGATTAGAATGGAGAGTAATTGCGTAGGATGTGAGGTGAGCAGATACGCCTAAATCCATGTACCAGTCTGCAGCAGATGGATCAGCGAGGCAATCCGTGGTGTAAGCCTGCGATGGTTCATGAAACTAAACGAGATTGGCTTGTTGCTGGGAACCGATCGGAGCAGCTTGTTGAATAGCAAATTGTGTTGTTGTGGCTGAGACCAGACTGATTATGGCTGTGGCCATTGTTGCATTGGTGACGGCCAGTACGTCTGTTGTCCCCAGTTGTTATGGTAGTTGTTGTAGGAGAAATTGTTGCGACCTCGACCGCGATTACTGAACCTTCGATTTCCCCTATTGTTGCCAAAACTTTGACGGCCCTGATCAGTTTGTTGCGGCGATGGAGAGGGCTGAACAGAAGCAGTGAGATCCGTCGAGGAGGAGGATGTATCAGTATGACTACCAGTCGCAAGAGTGTGCTTCTTAAGGCGTTTTTCCTCCCACTCGAGCATAGACTTTGCGGATTCAAAATTGGGGAATGGCTCCTTATGTTTGATAACATTTATAATGTTATCAAACTTTTCATTCAATTTGTTGATGATGTACATCACGAGAGTCCTCTCTGTCAATGGAGCATAGACATTAGCCAGGCAGTCAGAGATCGATTTCATCTTCTGGCAGTACTCTTGGATCGACAAATCACCAAGCTCCAGTGTACGCAACTCGTTATCCAGCTGAATTGCCCGAGCTTCTTTGTTGTTTAGGAATTGGTTCTCAACCCGGAGCCAGAGATCACGAGCAGTCATGCTTGTTTTAAATGCGGATTTGAAGAGAGGTTGCGCCATCGTGCCATAGAGCCATAGCTTAACTAGCCCGTCTCGCTTATGCCGGTCCGTATCGTTCGCACCGGTCGGCACAATCGTGCCATCGATATGTCCAGAGACATCGAACGCCATACAGTGGGTGAGCAAAAGTTCTCTCCACGCTTCGTAATTATGGTCGTCAAGGTCGAAAATCACCGGAATGTGATGTTTGATATTAGTGACGCCAAAACACCGTTCATTGTTTCCAAGCCGCCATTGACGAAGAGCAGAGTTTTAATACGAAGAAGAAGATGAGATAAAGAAGAAGAGAAATGAGGTGAAGAGAAGGAACATAATCTAGAGCTCTGATATCATATTAAGATATATGGGGTTTCAATCTAAACTCAATTGGTGATATGTGGAGTGGTTCATATCCCTGATATATTACTAATGATCCCTTCCAACTACCGATGTGGGACTTATGTCCCTAATATGCATAACCACCATAGTCTATGCTGTCATGTTGCATACTCTGCAACTGGAGTCTACATGTGTCTTGCAGAGTTGCATGATATTTGAAGAGTCTACGCATACTCTCTCAGTGGTTTAATCTACACTCGCAACTTAACTTCAGAACTTCCGATCGTGCCTTGCATGATCTTGCAGATACAATAATGTCTGTGTAGGTCTCGTAAGACGGAACTTCACAAATCTATTTTAAGAATACGTCTTTTCATATTAAAAAACCCCCTTACGACCTATTTCAACAAATGCCTATTTTATATTATATTAAGTGACAAAATCTAATGTCCCCAACTTTTCTTATATAGAGTATAGAAAGTCGTTCTTCCTAGATCATCTATTAATCTATACTATTAAAGGAGAAAAAATAGAAACTGCCCATTCTTTTTGATTTATTTACAAACTATGCCATTAGTTTTTTTGTTTTTTGGAAATATTGATTTATTAATATTCATTTCCAAAAGTAATTCGGATTATACTTGTGTTGACTATATTTTATGAAACAACTAATTTTGAATACTAGATTTTAGGTGGGGGGAGAGATTGATTGAGAGATTTGCTAAGTAAAAATTCAGAATATCCCTAAAAATGCCGAGAATTTAATACGAACTAGCTACCGTTTTACTGGCTCTAGTATTTACTGGCTTTCAAGGAATGGAATATTATCAAGCACCCTTTAATATTGTATTTCTAAAACAACTATGATTTTTCCCGTGATTTAATAATTTCAAAAATTGAAAACCTTAACTAGCATCTCTCCTATATAAATGAGAGGACACATTTGTTCTCTTCTTATTCCATACCACAAAGCTTCATCCATTTGTACCCCTTACAAGTTAATATTTTTGTATTTTATTTTTATAATCATACGTTATTATGATTAATAAAGGCTAACTCGATTTTTTTTTTGAATTGCTAGAACGAGAGTGTTAAGTACATAAACACGTTTTTGAACCATTTGGTATTGTGGAACGCTGCTATGAGTTGAATGGCTCGTGCGGTGACGTTGGTGGAGATTTGTGGTTTGAGCTCTTAGTTTTAGCTATTTTGGTTGAATTTATAAAGTTTTTGATTCATAGTTAACAAGAATTCTCTGTAAGGTTTTTTTTTAGTTGTATATAAATTTATGTTCACTGCTGGCGGTTGGTCTAACCTAAATACTGCAACTGATAGATCTAATCGAAAGCTTTCGCTTATGTTTGATATAACTGCTTAATAAGCTTGATGATGCATTGACGATTCAGTTTCCTTTTTTACTGCATTTCAAACTTCTCGGTTCAATAGTTGCTGAAGTCTTGTGCTGGTTATTCTGTATTTCTCATCTTTGATATACCATTGCCTTATTAGATACTTAACGCTGATGCAATTTTAGTCCTTTTTGTTTGCTCTGACCAAACCTTTGTTTTTATTTGCAACGAGAGATGAGTTTATGAATCTGAAAGATGCCTTGGGGATTGGTGAGGCCCCAACGATTTTTGAGCCAGCTCAGTTCTCTTATCCATTGGTCCAATGCACTGGGCTCATCTCATGGAGGGAAAACGAGAGAGATGGTTTGATTGTCATCGCTACTCGATTCTTTTTGTTGCTGTGTTTTTCTCCACCCGTTCTCTTTCTTAACTTTGTTTTTGTGCTTCTTCTATTTCATAATTGGACTAGGATTGATGTAAGTGAGAGTGGTCTGGCGGCTCTTAAACGACTGAGCAATGGAGACATGAGAAAAGCCATGAACATTTTGTAGGTTCTGTAAATATTTTCTTTTCTTTTGTCTCCTAACTTTTACTACTGTAAAACTACAGAAGAAGAATTTCCAACGGGTTAACGTGGAGGGCAGTCAACGCATATGGCGTCAGAGAAAATTACAGAGGAAGAGGTTTATCTCTGCACCGGAAACGCATTGCCAAAAGACATTGAGCAGATATCTCATTGGCTTCTAAATGAATCATTTGCTTAAAGCTATCATAGTATTTAACCATCACTGATATTTTTTTTACTAAGTTATTGATTCCATGGTACTTACTCTTGATTGTTACTTTCTCACTCTCTGCAGAAATATCAGAAATGAAGACGAGAAAAGGGCTTGCCATTCTTGATATCGTCAAAGAGGTTACCATGTGAGTGACATACTTGGTTGGTGCTTCTACTGATGTGTTAACCATGCGTCTGTGAACTAACTAACTTTTGTTTCTCCTTCAGGTTTGTTTTTAAGATCAAGATGCCTTCACATGTCAGAGTTTAACTGATAAACGATTTGGCAGACATCGAGTTAGTATAAACTTTGTGAATTGTTTTAACTGTGAATGCAACGCCCGGAGTAGAGAGAGTATTAGCATTTTGTTTTAAACTTCGAGTCTGTTTTATGGGTTTTGTAGGTATAGATTGAGTTTTGGATGTAACGACAAACTACATCTTGGAGCTATCATTTCTACTTTCACACACGCCAGGTCTGCCTTGGTTGCTGTAGCAAAGTAAACCTGTAGCTTTGTATGATTTGGTTTTTAACTCAAAATCTTTCGTTGTTATGTTTCAGATCCATTAAAAGTAAGGTCTTTTATGTCTTTTAAATGTTTCTTGTAGATGGTACAAACCTAATTGAAGAGATGAGATGTTTCAGCTTGCAGAAGATGGCTATGGCTCTATCGAATGAGTCAGAAATATGCTTGCTTGGGGTGCAGATCGTCTTCAAAGAGACGCTTCTGGGTATATAAAACATTCACTACCGCCACTTTCCTAATATTTTTTTTTGAGAATCTTGGAGGTCATTGGGATGTCATTTATCATCTTGTAGAGGATTAACTTCAACCTTGAAATGTCTTCTCAGGAGGACACCGTATGTGGTTGACATGAAACACAAGCACAGAGCAGCTTTTGGTCTGGCCATCACCCTTAAAGTTCATCAGCGAGCTTAATGACGAGACAGTTAGTATTTTGTTTTTTGTTTAGCTAGAGGATGGTTATTTAGATTTGTTTTGGTATGATTTTTTTTTCTAAACCATGTTGATGTAAAACATGTTTTGGGTTATTAATAAAATCATATTCTAATCCAAATTTCAAATATAATTTTTTTTTATAAATTCAACTGATACAAAAATATATATAATAATTTAATATGGCTTAGGTCAGATACAACCATAGCAGGTTAAAAATTGACGCTATTATATTAGCCATATAACATAGCACAACAAAAATGCTATAATATGTGACACCCTAAGATAGCTCCTCATTTCCTAGCGTTTATGGAAACACCATATATTACCTATTATGACGTTTATTATATGCTATCAATGTACATATTTTTTGTAGTGAAATTCTTTCTTGAAACCTCTTCTCTGAAAGATGTATATCAAAACATGAGTATTTCGAGCCATGAAAACAGAACACCGTCTTTAGATGTCTCTAACATGAGTATTTTTAGGTGAAACTTCTTTTCATTTTTCTCTTATGACTGGGAATGTAGACTTAACCGGGTTCAGGGGAAATAATCATTGACTAGATTTGTGCAACATGTTAAAATGAATTAGTATAGTTTCCAATGCTAAATACATAAGGCATAAGGCAGTGCCGATTACTCAAATGATTCTAATATATTCAATTACACTTGATAAAGATGTTAGAAGTTATTTTATCACAGCTTCCATCAAACTGGGCCAAATATTTGCTCATATATGCTTTAATCGTTGTCAAAATAGCTTTAGCATTAGTTAGAGTTTGGAATTAGGTTTATAACCCGCGGATCTTGCCATATTAGAACCGCCATGGGATGTTTATGGGTCGTTTAATTAGAAAACCATTAAATCACGGATCATGTATAAGCGATTTTGGATATGGCGGAGAGTGTATATGTCTGTTTTTGGCGAAGCAAGTTGGTGAAAAGTAAAAACCGGGATTTTATAAATAAAAAAAAACTAATATAGTATCTATATAATAGTTAATAAAATTTTAAAATATTTAATTTATACTTTTAAAATAAAAATTTTAATTAAAAATATATAAAATATTACTTTAGTATTTTAAAATATTTGCGGATCCTGGAAATAATTTGTAAACTTAGTTGGGTCTTGTGCAAATGTAATTGTTCTTATGCACTTTATGTGGGACGAGTTTTATTGATCAAAAACATTTATGGATCTTAGAGGGATGGGTCAGGCGGGACGAGTTTAACTTGTTTCTCAACTATAATATAAGTAATATCCAAATTTTTAATATGAGTTTCATATGTTCAATTTTTTTAATCAAATGTAACTAATAATATTATTTATATAAATTTAATAAATAAATAAAAACCATAAACTTTAGATTTTAATTAGAAATAAAGATTTATAAATACATAATAATAAATAAAATAACCGTTTACACTTCCTAATTAACTAATATCAAATTATAAATTTAAAAAATATATAACTAAAAAACACCTCCAAAACAAGATACAATCTTCACACATAAAATATATATATAACCTAAATTTTTTAATTATCATAAATTATGATTTTATGGGTACAAAATAGATAAACCTTATACATACACACATACTTTTAATTTTAACGAATTAACTAAATAATGATAAAATTGTAAACATAAAAATAGATAGTGTAGTTTTACATATAAGGAAAACCTATAAAATATATATTATGAATAATATATGGTCAAAATAATAGAAATAAACAATATTATGATAAAATACGATAAAAAACAATTTAAAACAAATAAAAAACTTTTTTAACTAATTCTCGCGCTCAGCGCGGATCAAAATCTAGTAAACTGCATTATAACTTAAGTACATTTGGCTTTAGAGTTTTCTAAAGAACTTGATTACCAAAAAGTTAACAATATATTAACAATTTAAATAATCTAATCAATTCTTATAATTATTATCATACTCTTCACGATATTTTTTGTCAAACTTGATTGATGTTTCAAAAGTTCAAACAGCAACCTGCCTAACTATTTTTCTTGTCTCTCACGTACGTTGTTGTTTTTATTTCCATTCAAAGTAGCCTTCTTTGAAAGTCTTGAACGAAGTACACTGATCAAGTTTTTTTATTTTTCAACCTCTGAGTGTGTTTTTTTGAAACCATGTCAGTAAATATGCAAAAATTAGGGAAATAATAATGATTTATTAAAAATTAGTCAACTACGAGAGACAAATTTGTTTTCTCTATTATACTTTTCTCTTCTCCTCTTATTTTTCTTCTAACTTTTTGTTTATTTGTTTTATGGTTTCTAAAATCTCTTCCGGTGGCTATCACCGATAGTGCTGGGAATTTGATTCAAAGCCACGCGGGTACGGATAGATTTTTTTTTTAACTTTGCGGGGCGGGTGCGGATTGGAATTTTTTTGGCGGAGAGATTGCGGATCGGGAAATTTTACAATGCGGGTTCGAGGGTACCCGTAATTTTTAGTTTTAAAATTTAAATTTAAAATTTTATTAATATTTATGAATTTTAGTGTTTAAATTTATTTTATATATTTAGTTTTTTAAATACAAATGATAAATTTACGTTTTTTAATTTTAAAATTTTATTAATAAATTTTGTTTTTATTTAAAAATTTATTTAATTAAAAATAATTAATATTTTTAATATTTGCAGTTACCCGTGGGTACCCACAAAATTAAGCGGGACGGATGCGGGTCAATTGTTTTGGGTTCGCGGGTTTGGCGGGTCGGATTTCAGCGGATCAAAATTTTATTTAATCCGTCGTGGGTCGGATCGCGGGTCGCGGGTTGGCGATATATTTCTTCCGCATTCTTCTCTGGCATAAAAGTTTCCTTTTACAAATAGATAGGTTAGTAGATGTCAAAAAAAAAAAGACAGGTTAGTAAAAAATAACTATAAAGAAATAAGTTACCGAACTAAACCGAGAATAGATAAATAAAATTAAATATTATAAATAAAAATAATTGGAGACTCATTTCGTTAACTATTTGTTGTTACATGCAAGTCTTTTCTTACTTTTTTTTTTACGACAAAATATTTCATTGATTGGAATGAGAATTTGGGTACAATGAGTGTCTAAACCAATCAGGAATAGAGAAAACAGACATAGGAGATAAACGGATTGAAGAAAGTCTTAGATGGGCAACATTGTGTGCAGCATGATTGAGTTCGCGTTTCACAAACTGGAAAGAGTATGATGATAGCAGCGACACTTCCTGGTGAATATCTTCAGAGATATTTTGGAGAACATGCATTTTATCCATGAAAGTGAGATGACGAATTAGTAATTGGCACTCTCCTTCATAAATAACCTCTC
The DNA here is from genome assembly GCA_030180135.1 of Orychophragmus violaceus. NCBI lineage: Eukaryota > Viridiplantae > Streptophyta > Magnoliopsida > Brassicales > Brassicaceae > Orychophragmus > Orychophragmus violaceus. Next base: position 31,625,467 of record CM058235.1, read on the forward strand.
CTCAACTTATCCTTAATAGCTTGAAGACGCGCATGAGCCTCAGCTTCAATTGGTGGCGAAATGTTAACCAGAGGTATTGCATTCAAAACTTGAAAAAGACCCAAATGATCACGAACTAACCACCCTACAGTCGCAATGCCCGATGAAGGATTGAAAGCAGCGTCCACATTACACTTGACAAAACCTGCAGGTGGAGGTTCCCATCTAGTTGATATAGATGTAGTCCCTGAATTTGTGTTACCCGTAGTTGAGGAAACAAGGTCCCGAGTACACTCTACCCAGTGGCGGATCTAGAAACATATTTTACCGGAGGCATAAAATAAACAATTAATTTTATTTTAATTATAAATATTAAATTATTAAAATAAATATTATTTTTAAATACTAAAAGAAACTATGAAATATATAATCTCATATATAAATATCGATGTATGTACGATCAAATTTAAACTGCATATAAATTTTATTTACGTTATGTATATGATTTAAAATAGGGTAAATCGTAAAAAAAGCACAAAACATGTCTTATCACAAATATAACAACAAGGAAGAAAAATCATAAAAATAGCACAAAAACATGTTTTGTCACTAAATTAGTCCTAACCCTTAACCTGAAATACTAAACCCTAAACCCTAAATACTAAACCCTAAACTTTAAATAATAAACCCTAAATCATAAATACTAAACCCTAAACTCTAAATAATAAACCCTAAACCCTAAATAATTAACCATAAACCCTAAATTATATAATGCTATAAAATTCTTTGTAATTAAAATAATGCTAAAATTGTGAATTATTTTTCTTGGTGCTATATTTATGACAAGGTATGTTTTTGTGCTATTTTATGTCTTTTCTCTTTAAAATATTGTTTTATAACTTTTCCGTATTTCATTGATTTGTATGAATATTATTTATCTATTAGGTAATAAAAAATAGCATTAGTATCTAGAGATATTTATTAGACAGAGAAGAAATAATAAAAACAAAAAAGTTTGAGGTAAGAAAAAAAGAGCATCGTATATTATAAAAGAATGTTGGTAAGAAAAAAATAGAATATGTGATCTAAGATATCTAGAGATATTATATGTTACCATTAAAATATAGCATTAGTATCAATAGGGGTGTCAATCGGGCTGGCCCGGCCCGGCCCGGCCCAAAACCCAGAAACCCATAAATATTTAAGCCCGGCCCGGCCCGGCCCGAAATATTTTTGGGCTTAGATTCTAAAGTCCGGCCCGGCCCTAGCTGGACTTTTCGGGCTTTTTGGGCTTTTCGGATTTTTGTGCTTTTATAACTTTTAATTAGTTTTAGCATAATAATATTACTATATAATAAATTTAAGTGTTATAAAAAAAATCCAATTGAAATTAAAGAAAAACCAATGTAATAAAACATTCATAACGAACGTAGTAAAACCAACATAGTAAAACTTAATAAATTATAACACCAACTAAAAAAGTAAAATAAATAATCTCTAAGTATTAGAAATTTCAGCTTTTTCACACTAAAATCTTTTTCATCGATTTCTAATTTATCATCGTCCTCAAGAGCTACCTATAATATAAAAAGTAGAAAACAATTATTAGATTTTGATATGTACAATTTATATAAAAATAAAAGTCTATAAATATTGTTACTTGGATCATGAAACGTAAAACCATCCAACCAAGTGCGTGTACAAATATCAATCAACGGATTAGGTTTTTTTGTCAATGGGATTAGGGTTTTAGTTGAGTTATAAAATATTTTAGATTATTATTATTAGAAAGTTAAAATTATAAATAAAATAATTAAACTAAATGTAAATTTTCGGGTTTTTTGGGCTGGCCCAAGCCCATTCGAACTAAGCCCAAAAATTATTTAGCCCAAATGGGCTTAGTCCAAAAAGCCCATTTTTTTGGGCTTATATATTTAAGCCCAAGCCCAATAATTTTTAGGGCTGGGTCGGGCCGGGCTTCGGGCTTTGACCCTAATTGACACCCCTAAGTATCAACAAGTTATGAAAGACTCAAAAGGAAATACATAATAGAAGATGCTTAATATGGAAATCAATAATTTAGTTAAAAACTGAAACGAGAGTAAGGAAATAAATAATAAAAGATGCTTTATACGACAAAAAAATGAAACGAGAGTAAGTGGCGCTCGAACCGGGGGCAGAAAGAATAATGAAGGAGGGGCAACGACCAGCTAAGCCAATGGTTCTTTCAGAACTAACCTACGCATCTTAATAATTATATAAATCTACCGGGGGCACCTGCCCCCCTACCCACTCACCTAGATCCGCCACTGACTCTACCCATTCAATGGTTACGTTGGAAGATAAAGTTATTACGTGAAGTTTCTCAATCCTATTGAGAGTATGTACTTGTAGACGATCAAGTAAACGCATGATATTGGTTTCAAGAGTAGGATCCGGAGAAGAGGTCCACTGGAGGTAAGGAAGATGTGTCAGTCACCAAAAGAGTTGAGAAGAGGGCATTCGAAAAACAGATGATTCAAAGATTCATCATGAAGACCACATCTGCAACATTTAGTATCGACATGAACTCCTCGTGTATGAAGTCTAGTTAGAATGGCTTTAGATAGAATTCTCCATAAGAAATGCCGCAGTATACTGATACGATCATGGGCTGGTGGTGGACGCTTGAAAGGGTGGTGCTGACCTGGAACATCTAGAAGAACAAGAAGTGAAGGATGAGCTGGCACCTGCAGAAGAATACAAAGAAGAGTTAGCTCTTGTTAAGTGAGAGTCAGAGAGTATAAATAGGGAGAGATTGTATTGAGATCATTATGCATCTAGTGAGAGGTGTATGAGTGGATAGTCTTTGGGCTATTAGGAGAGATAGGGACTCTTGATAAACCCTAGTTCTTGAGTGTAATTCTCTGTTCTTGATCAATAAAGTAGTGAGTTCATAACATATACGTTAATCGGTAGCAACCGACTTATCAAGCTAGATAAACACGTTAATGGATAAGTTAACATGTAGTAATTAGTAAATGAAGGTTAGAAAACATGTAGTAATAGTAAATGAAGGTTAAAAAAACATGTAGTAAAGGAATTATTGAACTAAATACAAAGTAAAGTGAATTTACATAAAAATATGGTGAAAAATATATGGGCAAATCGCAAAAAATGGCATAAAAAACATGTCTTATCACAAATATAGTAACAAGGAAGAAAAATCATAAAAATAGCACAAAAATATGTTTTGTCACTAAATTAGTCCTAAACTTTAACCTTAAATACTAAACCCTAAACCCTAAATAATAAACCCTAAACCCTAAATAATTAACTTTATATAATACTATAAAAGTCTTTGTAATTAAAATAATACTAAAAATATGAATTATTTCCTTTGATGCTATATTTATGACAAGATATGTTTTTATGCTATTTTATGCTTTTTCTCAAAATATAATTCAACACCTAGCTATCTCATTATTTCACAAGGTATTACATTTCTTGTTTTGGTGTAATTTATTTTATTATTATAATTGATATATCATGCCTTACAAGATGGTAAATTATTAGATGATAATCTATATATTTGTATGGTATAATAAATCTCAACACGTTAAGATATATCATCATATCGCTAATTTGTTAAAACGAATTATAACATGTGTAACTATGTAAACCATTGAAAATCTCACATGTTCTTCACCGAATTTTGGATTCCAGTGTCGGAACAATGTTCATTTTTTTTTTTTTTAATGGGGAACAATGTTCATATTTCCAGTATTAATTAAACTAGTTATCTTTCCAGTATTAATAATTTGTTATAAGATACTCATGAAGAATATCTAACCGATGGAGTTGCTCTTATATGTCTATCTTTGCTATATGAAAGTACATACATTTTTCCTGATTTTCAATGTTAATTATTTAATATATTTTTAGTATAACACTATGTTAGTTTGTAATCTGACTGTTAAATAAAGTATTCATTTCTATTCGAATTGCACGACCATCTATTTTGGTACGTTTGAGGACGTGCCTTTTATATTATCTATGTAAGTGTGCAAACGTATATACGTATTGTGAAATCGTAAACTCATCCAAAGGGGAATAAATTGAAACATTGTTTCAATATATATATAGTTTTAGATAGTGTTAGTTGTTGGCTGCACGTTTTCTTTCTTGCTATTGTTCAACCTTTGTTTATATTTGGGGTTTTTTAAACATATATATTTTCGTAACCTTTAAGTTGGATTAGTGCTTACCTTATGTTGATGGTAGATCTTTGAAAGCTTCGTTATACAAAATATTGTAGACAGTTTATCTCCCTTCTCTATCTTTGGTAGTGTCCAACATTTCAAACCTAGGCGACGTCACACGTGACAAAGCGAAATAGCTGGCCGTGTGTAAAGACCGGATTTAGAAGATATAACGACACTTTATTCAGTGGAAGAAATAAAGTACCTCTTTTTGTAAAGGCTTCACATGTTTACATGCTTTCGTTGCAAATTATCTCTCTTATCCTTGTGATTTTCTCAACTTTGTATGTTGTAGATTTTGTTATCTCGCTTGGTGTTAGTGATCATGTTGCTCGGTTGGTAACCCCTCTTGGCCTTGTGATGGAGTCTCACCTTATGTCTTCATCTTGTTATTGTTATGTTCATTTTTTTACTTCATCACGTTTGTAACCTGATAAAGCTTTTGTCCTCTACCTGCACTTTATGCAGCGATTTATGTTTGTATTCCCTGGTTCTCTACCTTTTTATGTATGCATATTTTCATACATTTGCACGACGTTTGAAATCTTTCAATTCATCTGAAGAAACATAAGGCTATACTCTCCCATTTAAACATAATACTTTTTGTTTTCGTTTTTCTTTACATATTCGTGGAAAGTAAAATAATTTGGATCTCGAGCCACACCGCCTAATCTTGGCTCCAATGACTCCTTCAGCCCGAGCATTCATCATATGCAAGTTTATCAGATTATTAGTGTGAGAGACCCATTAGTATAGAATCAATCTTTGTTTACCTTGCTTGATTATCCTTATTTCTCTAAAAGTCGCTAAATTAATAATATTTACTTTGTAGACGTCACTCATACCGTCTAATATTTGGCTCGGCTCTTATGTTGATCTTCCAAGGAGCCATAAGCAGTATCTACAAACGATCGTGATGAATCAAGAATAAAACCAAAACAGTTTCACAACAATCACATAGATTATGGAAGTGAGATACTGTGCAAATACCTTGCGCGTGTAAGTGCTACGTTAGACATCATTAGTTTCAGCATGGAATATTCCATTATGACCCATGATGAGTGCTGCATTAGGGGCTTGTCCAAGAGACTGCAGAAGAGCTGTTTTCCACTCGTACAAATCTTCAAATGTCTCAGCCTGCATCACAAAAAGAGAAGTTAACAATAGAACAAACATCATTTTGGAATAGACATCTAGGGAGTATGTATTTCAAATATTATGCTGGTATTGAAGCACCTTAAGAGTGAAAGCTCCCCCATCACGCCCATCAGAAAATATACGGTCAACAATTTGTTTGTCCTCTCTCACCACACACTGAAAAAGAGAAAAAAAAACACTGGTAGTTGAATTCCATGAAATTTTAAAATCAATTAGCAATATCCTGCAACCAATGGTTGTTGGTCATTTAAGCGTGGCAGAAGAATATTTTCCTTTTCTAGAAAAAAGCGAGACGACATACCTTCTAATCGAGGAGGAGGATGGCGGTTGTGAGAGTCGAAACTCACACGGTCAAAACTTGTAGAGCAAAATTTTTAGGGAACACAAACTTTTAAGGATAACCACGGAATTAGCAAACCCGGAGGACGTTTTATTGATTAGAAATCGAAAAGAATACAAAGATCGTAAAAAAAAGTAAAAGAATCGGAAAAGAGAATCAAAAGAACTCGGAAATCGGCTAAGATAAACTGCTAAATTCTTAAGTCTAAGTCTAGGGTTTTTCGCTCTGTCTTGATCGTATGGCCACTATCTTCTTTTATAGCTGCGGGAAGTCGGTCCTCGAGAATATTTCCGTCAGATTTACGGAAATCTTCCTGTTGATATCTCTTTCCTTTTTCCGTTAAGATTTACATTTCTCCCTTCGATTTCCTTTCCGGCTCATCGATATCTCTTCCTCTTATCTCTGTCTTCCTTCATCTTTCCGAGGCCTAACTTGTCTTTCGGATGGGCCGAGATGTGGGATGTTCCGAGTCCGTTAAAGTTTGTCGTATGCTTAGGCCTAAGTTCCCATTTTCCTTGATTTCGATCCATTAGCCCAAATCATTGGTCCGAGAGAGGTTGGGCTTTCCAAAGGAAAGTGTTTCGACAAGTTATGCGCATCGGAAAATGTTTAGTTATCCATTCGGATAATTCAGCTCGGAAAATCCAACCTGGTTCATCTCGGAAAATCCGAGATGGTTCATCTCGGAAAATCTCCGAGATGGTTCATCTAGGAAAATCCGAGATGGTTCATCTCGGAAAATCCGAGATAGTTTCACCACGGAAATCCGAGATGGTTCATCTCAGAAATCCGAGATGGTTCATCTCGGAAATCCGAGATGTTTCATCTCGGACGAGATGGTTCCTCTCAGAATTTCCGACATGGTTTCGTCTCGGAATTCCGAGATGGTTTCATATCGGAAATCCGAGATGGTTCTTCTCGGAAATCCGAGATGGTTTCACCTCGGAAATCCGAGATGGTTCCACCTCGGAAATCCGAGATGGTTCACCTCGGAAATCCGAGATGGTTCCACCTCGGAAATCCGAGATAGTTTCACCTCGGAAATCCGAGATGGTTCATCTCGGAAATCCGAGATGGTTCATCTCGGAAATCCGAGATGGTTTCATCTCGGAAATCCAAGATGGTTCATCTCGGAAGATCCGAGATGGTTCAGCTCGTATTTCCGAGCTGTCCTGGCTCGGTTTTCCGAGCTGGTTCGGCTCGTACTTTGCTTTGTTCGGATATTCGTCGATCCGTAATTCTTGTCGGAAAGTGCGTTTGCCCGATCGTGGTTTTGTCTGTTTTCCGACATCATTCTTCCGATAAATTGTTTAGGTGACATCATCGATGTTTCGTACGATTTTTCCATTTACACGAAACATTAGACGTTTGATGAACATTCGTTCGTATCCGGCTATTCAATCCTGTCTTTCGGTTATTGTTTTCGTTGAGGAGGTTTTTGACCTCAACAGTTAGCCCCCCAGCTCGTTATATCCGAATGTGGTGATGACGAGGTTATTTCGTTTATTTCGAGGCGAAAGCAATTGTCCAAAAGACTTGGTTCGGTCCTTTCTGTTTTGTTGCTCTTCCGTTTGTGATGAAGGGTTGTTCGAATCGTTTGTCGCACTTTGGCCTTCGTCTTGTACGTCAAGTTAAACAGATTTTTTGGAACGGCATTTTCGAGTCGGATTTGTTCCGGCATTTTCGAGTCGGATTTGTTCCGGCCCTTCGAGTAAGTCGACTCACATCCGTTGGCGTGTATATGGTGACCCTTTTGGATCTTTCGGCCGTAGTTGGGTTTTTTTTGTGCAGAGTCTTCCGAGCAATTTCGTATGTTATTGAAACTTTCTTCGGAACCATTGGTCGTTCCTGGTGTATGACCTTGATGCTTCTTTACTTTAAGCGAAGAATTTTTGTTTACAGCTGCACCTTATGAAAGGTTGCCTACGTACCCTTAAGAAAGGGATCAAGCCATCCGTAGTTCTCTTGTCATGTCGTTGGATGTTTGGAATGTTGGATCCCCTAGGATCTAGGGTTTGATATATTGAATGAAAACCAACCTCGTTCTTACCTTTGAACTGGCAGCGGAATGATAATGGTGAACGAGATCAGTGGAGCAACGCAGATACCTTGCCTCTACCAGATACACACGCACGCTCGCTGGAAACGGGATGCTAGTGCCGGATCAATGGGATTCGAATCTCTCTGGTGTGTCTACTGTTTCTGTCGAGAAAAGTGGACGGCTTACTGTTTAGGTCGAAGCTCTTAAGTTTTATTCGACCTAAACTTGCTTAACGGGCCAGACTTAATTAAGTCTTAATTCGGAAAGCCTTTCCGAAAACCCAAACTTTGTCGACCGACACACAAGCTGTGTCGATCGACACAACACCATTATATCGATTATAATGTGCATCCAATACACATTAATATGATCATTGCCATAATGATCATTCCCATGTCGTAGCTTCCAGTTTGCTTAGGTGTGTGACCCTATAGGATCATATAATACTGGCAGTAAGTCTACAACTTACAGATTGCAAGAGGCTTCTAGCAAAACATTGCAAACGCCCAGTATTATACGAATGTCTGATCTCGACACACAACTATCACAGGAGTGAGTACAAGTGTGATTTCAGGACACTATCCCAACATGGAAATCCATTATTGGTCTTTCGTCGACGCTTCCGTAATGAATTATGAACCTGTAGTGCTTACAAATCTGACGAGTCCGAGAGGGAAATCATGTTGGTCTCCGGAATTTTCCGAATAAGTCTGATTGGATTTCCTGTGCAAACATGCTCGGATTTTTGAGTATGATTTGTTTTCAGGTTAGTTTGTCGAGCCTGCTAGGACGATTTGTACGTCCTAGAAGTTTGACTGTCGTTTTGACGTTAGGTGGATTAATGCAGAAAAGTTGAGCAGATTTAATCGGGAGAAAATCTCATTCGTCGGCTCCGTATAGATTGTACGAGTCGGTTTCGTAGAGCTTGAAGTCTTTTCCAGAAAGCTTCGTATAATTCCCGAAGAAAAGTGTGATTTAGCTTTTGACCCTTTGCATTTTTAGAAGCATTACACTCAGATGCGTATTCCGAGTCTTGAGGTTAATGGGACAGTATTTAAATCTGGCGCGCGTAGAAGCGTTCTGCCATATTTTGAATCAAGTTTTGGGTTCGGAGGTCGGCGAGATATACTCTCCTTTGTGATGACTAAGACCAGCGTGCTCGGAAGCGCCTAACTGGGTTTTGAGTTAAGTTTAAAGGTCAGCAAGATATATTCTACCTACGAACCTGATATGATTGAGACCAGTGTGCTCGGAAGCGTCTTTCTGGGTTTCGAAATTGAGTCCGAGGAATAGTAAGACGTATTCCTTCCGTGGACATGTAATAATTAGCGTGCTCGGAAGCGTCTTACTGGGTTTTGAAATTGATTCCGGGGAGTAGCAAGATGTACTACTCTTGCGGACTTGTAATGTTTAGACCAGTGTGCTCGGAAGCGTCTTACTGGGTTTTGACATCGAGTCCAAGAAATAACAAAATGTACTTCTCTTGCGGACCTATAATGATTTAGACCAGTGTGCTCGGAAGCGTCTTACTGGGTTTCGAGTCCGATAGATAACAAAGCGTTTTTCTCCTGTGGACTTATAATGATCTGGACCAGTGTGCTCGGAAGCATCTTACTGGGTTTTGAGCCCGAGAAATAACAAAGCGTTTTTCTCCTGTGGACTTATAATGATCTAGACCAGTGTGCTCGGAAGCGTCTTACTGGGTTTTGAGTCCGAGAAATGACAAATCTTTTTTCTCTTATGGACTTATAATGATTAGACCAGCGTGCTCGGAAGCGTCCTACTGGGTTTCGAGGAGTTTTACGGTTGACTTTAGTACTAGTGCGGGCGTCTGCCGTCCTACATTCCCAAGTCGGTCGTGTACTCAATAATGACGTTGTCGAGACCAGTGTGTTGCATTTTACTGGGTTCAGATTTTTGATCCCGGTTTTCCGCGAAACTCTCGTCTCGCGTCTTCCGTTCACTGAAAATAAGCCGGTATCCGCAGGACTACCTTTCAAAAATACCGAACCAAGATATACTTGGTTAAAACGTCATTTCACCAATGTGCTGAGTAGCGTCATACTGGATTTTTTGGGGTCTATTATCGTCTCTAGTACTGGTGCGGCGGATTTGAAGACCTGTCAACAACCCGTATTCGGGATATTACGTCGACCTCTCGACTTATGTTCCCTTTGCCGATAATAAACATATATAGCGCTCTTTTTATCCGTTGGTTGGATGTAATAGAGCCTCAATCCATATTGGATGTGTTGGCTTATATCTGTAAAGGATGTATGCGTTTGTCCGTTGCGGCCGTCAGCGGACAAGATAAGCTATTCCTAACGACTATGCATGCGATGTAATAGTAGGCGGATTCTAAGTTACAATGTTCATATCCTAATTTCGATCTAAGAGAAATAAATTATAATGGAAGTGAAAAAGGGAGTTTGTTTTTGTTACCGGATGTCTTCATGAGAATGGTTGGGGAGCTAAACTTTTGCGGACGCGCCGTGCTTCTAGTTACGATCCGTTTTCCCAAGTTGTTTGAGTGAATTGGCTGTATGAGCCGAGTGCCTTGAGAGTAGTCCGAATATGCCTAAAATTGGTTGGAAAAGTTTTGTCTTTGGTTTAGAGGAGCATCTTGCTCGGAATTTCCGAGAAGAGTGGTCAGCTCAGAATTTCCTAGCTGGTTAGTTCGGAATTTCCGAGAAGAGTGGTTAGCTCGGAATTTCCTAGCTGGTTAGTTCGGAATTTCCGAGAAGAGTGGTTAGCTCGGAATTTCCTAGCTGGTTAGTTCGGAATTTCCGAGAAGAGTGGTTAGCTCGGAATTTCCTAGCTGGTTAGTTCGGAATTTTCGAGAAGAGTGGTTAACTCGGAATTTCCGAGAAGATTGGCTAGCTCGGAATTTCCGAGGAGATTGGCTAGCTCGGAATTTCCAAGGGGATTGGCTAGCTCGGAATTTCCAAGGAGATTGAATAGCTCGGAATTTCCAAGGAGATTGGCTAGCTCGGAATTTCCAAGGAGATTGAATAGCTCGGATATTCTGAGAAGATTGGTTAACTCGAAATTCCTGAGAAGATTGGTTAGCTCAAAATTTCTTGGCTGGTTAGTTCAGAATTTTCGAGAAGAGTGGTTAGCTCGGAATTTCCTAGCTGGTTGGTTCGGAATTTCCGAGAAGAGAGGCCAGCTCGAAATTTCCTAGCTGGTTCGCTTGGAAGTTTAGAGCTGTCATGTTTGGTTAGCTGATTTGCTTTGGAAGTGTCGAGCTGACTTGCTTGGATGTTCCCAGCTCACTTACTCGGAAGTTTCTAGTTGATTTGTTTGGAAGCTCCTAGCTGATTGAATCGCTCGGACTTTCCTAGCTGACTTGCTTGGAAGTTCCTAGCTGACTTGTTCAAACAGCTCGGACATTCCTAGCTGACTTGCTCAGAAGCTCCTAGATGACTTGTTTGAATGTTCCGAGCAACTTTGTTCGAAATGCTTTCAAGTTCGAAAATTATTTAAAATTTTTTGAATTCTGATGCGAGAGTATAGATATATACGGATCCACTCCCCCCCCCCCCTTTTTTCTTGACAAAGATTCAGCTCGGTTATGAGTGGGCGTTGAGCAGAATGTGCTTTGGTCGTCGGCATGGATTTCTTGTGGGACTGCTCGGCGGTTTATGCTCGGAGATTGACTCTCAGACTAATTAATTATCCGAACATGTTGTCCGAGTCTAATTTCTTGCGAGCTGATTTTTTTTTAATACATATATGTATATGTGTATATAAATACATACACATACATATGTGTATATATATGTGTATATACGTACACATTAAAGCAACAAACGTGTAGAATCAGCTCATCCTTTCTATCTCGGAAATCCGAGATGAGCTCTTCCTCTTTTTTTTTTTTCCTTTCTATCTCAGAAATCCGAGATGCTTTCTCTCCTTTTTTCCTTTCTATCTTGGAAATCCGAGATGCTTCCTCTCCTTTTTTCCGCTCGGAAACCTGAGCTAGTTTAGCTCGGATTTTCTGAGCTGGTTTAGCTCGGAAATCCGAGCTGGTTTAGCTCGGAATTTCCGAGCTGGTCTAGCTCTGATTTTCCGAAAATTATGCAAGTTGCCGAGCACGCTTGTGAGTTGCCGAGCATGCTTGCGAGTTGTCGAGCATGCTTTGCGAGTTGCCGAGCACGCGTGCGAGTTGCCGAGCATGCCTGAGAGTTGCCCAACAGGCTTTGCGAGTTGCCGAGCATGCTTTTGGAGTTGCCGAGCACGCTTTCGAGTTGCCGAGCATGTCTGCGAGTTGCCGAACATGCTTTGTGAGTTGCCGAGCACGCTTTCGAGATGCCGAGCATGTTTCGCGAGTTGCCGAGCAAGCTTGCGAGTTGCCGAGCATGCTTGCGTGATGCCGAGCATGTTTCGCGAGTTACCGAGCATGCTTGCGAGTTGCCGAGCATGCTGCGCGATTTGCCGAACATGCTTTGCGAGTTGCTGAGCACGCTTGCGAGATGCCGAGCATGTTTCGCGAGTTTCCAAGCATGCTTGCGAGTTGCCGAGCATGCTTGTGAGTTGCCGAACATGCTGCGCGATTTGCTGAGCAAGTTGCCCGAGCTGCCGAGCAAGCTGCGAGCTGCTGAGCATGCTGCGTGAGCTGCCTAGCAAGCTGCTCGAGCTGCCGAGAAAGCTGTCCGAGAAAGCTCATCGTATTGATAGCCATCTCGCGGTACGTTCGAGATCGTTTCGTGGTCATCTCGTGTGCTGATTGTATTTCTTGGTGAGAGTCATGTCGAGCAGGTTGTTCTCCCCGCATGACCTTTTGTGGTCTGAGCAAGGCTTTTGTCGGAGCTTGGTAGTCGGCGTTGAACTGTAGAGGCGTGCAGTCGCAGTCGACCATTGATATGTTGGGAATCCGAGCCAATTCTACAGATTCAGAATTCTCGCGAGTTCCCGATAGCCTAGGATCTAGGGTCTAGTTAATTGAATCACTGATGGATCTAGCGTTTACCTTGTTCTGGCAGCGGAATAGGGTCAGATAAACGAGATCTCTGGAGCGCCTCAGATGCTGCGCCTCTACTGTTCAGTCCACACGCACACAAGCTGGAATCCGCCGGGATGCTAGTACCGGGACTCGGATCTCCCTGGGAACTGAGTTTCTCTGAGGTTTCTGTTTTCTCTCACTGAGAAAACACTCTGGGCGGCGCAGAACCAACAACCTTAGGTCGAGATATAAAACGTACTTATATACTGACCTCGAGGTGAACCGAAACATTAGTTTCGGTTTCGCCATTGTGTCGACCGACACACTTATTGGTGTCGATCGACACACGTCCTGTATCGACCGACATACTCAATGGTGTCGATCGATACACCCCTTTGAAACTTATATTCGATCTGTATCCAATACATATCGATAAGACCATATGCCAATGATAAATTCCCATGCAGAGTATATCCAACTTGCTTAGGTGTGTGACCCTGTAGGTTCACACGATACTGGAAACGAGTTACAACTCATTTGTCATAATTGGTTTCTAGCAAAACATTATGATTACCCAGTATCACATGAATTGTCCGATCTCGACAATACAACTATCTCTAGAGTTCGTACAATGTGATTTCAGGACATAATCCCAACAATCTCCCACTTGTACTGCAATCACTTATTCCTATAATCCCTTCGTCTCTATATCTCGATGTGGCATAAGGCAAGAGACTGTGTCATCCTTATTATAGCCAACATCATGTTCATCGAACTTCTGATCTATACTGATTAAAACAAACGACTGACAATCACCTCGTTTGAGCACGGCCATGCATTTTCTCAGTATCAAAATCTTCGATGGGCCCTGAGATATTTATCTCCCGTTATACAGGAGGGACAAATCCCATTTTGTTTCATCCCTGTTTCTACACATACTTCATGATACGTCGAAGCAATGCCGTTATAGCCGCCAGTTACGGAACGACGTTTGACAAGGTCAAAGCGCACCAATTCATATGCTAGAAAGCATGATGAACTCAGGTCTAAGGACTATACTCTATAGTCGTAATGATAACCTCCCATGACACTTATATATAACTATCCTGTGGAGTTCTCATCAAGCGGGTCATGTCCGATCATATGTTCACCAACATATATCTATGTGACTGACTGTGATAATCATATCATTGACTCCATGAAACTTAGTCCAACAGTCACCTCACATGCTAGTCTGCGCGGTTGTTAGTGTCCCATTTTAACAACCTTGACTAGGGACAATCATAATTTATGTCATCTTTTACTTATAGGGTTTCATGATCAAGTCTTCAACTTGATGACCTATAAGATGACCATAAAGTACTCTGGGACCATTATTTAATTATCCAATAATTAAATAATACTGATGTCAGTTTTAACTTACACAAACATTGCCAAAGCATGTCTATGTAAAGTTTACAACATAACTAAAATAACTCCCACTAGAATCAAGATCATCTTTTCAGATATCTTACACCTACAGCAACAGAATAAATTCCGTGCTTAGGTTGTGGGAGAGAGTGCGGTGCTATTGCTTGAAACAATTTCAACAAATTACACCGCCATTCAGATAAAAGCACTATTCTACGGTCTACTGCTTGGAGCCTTTCCAACAGTTAGCATCGCTATTCAGACAAAGAGACATAACCAGGTGGGAACCGGGAATCGTCTTTGTCCGACTAACTACTTTCAACTGGTTCGTCACTTTATCAGTTCACCACGAACCTATCCTTAGTGTTTCTCAACACTTGGGATATTTCTGGTAACTATTCAGTGACTATTACCGGAGTACATTGGTATTTTCTCGTCATGCTTTATGCATAAGCTGCACCTAGACGAGCGCAAAATATGGCATTCATGATGGATTCTGTTGCATCAGCATAAGCAATCACATTCATTAATACTAGTTCAGACAGTGTTCAAAACACTTCATCTTGCTAATATTGTTACTAGCTCAGCCAGTGTCCAAGATACTTCATCTTGCTTAGATTTATTGCCATAAGACCTTTGGTATGAAGCCATTCTTGGAGTCAAGCACATCAGAACTGTCCAGTACCTTATCAACATAAGGATTTTGACACGATCCAATTAGCTTACTCAATCTATATCAATAGATTCTCATTCCAAGAATTCACTCGGCTACTCCCATGTCTTTTGTTTAAATTTGACTTTCGACCCAAATCTTAACAAGACTTTAGCGTCGGAACGTCGTTTATGAGATTCAAGTATGTTATATACATACTGTGTGAGAATTGCCAATACGCTCCCACTAGTCTTCTTGTAGACCCATGGTTTCTTTTCTTTCTGATCAAGTCAAAACTTTTGACCACATTATCAGAATGTTGATTCCACCTCCAAGATGTTTGCTTCAATCCAGAAATGGATCGGTGAAGCCAACATGCATACCCAGCCAATTTTCGGAGTTGGGGCTCACCATCGCTTCTTCGAATTTCGCATGTTCGTCACTTTTCAATGATCAGCAGATCACGACAATAGGTTACGAGATATCACTCTCGAGTTAGTGACGGATCCTTTCGGATCTGCGAATTTCAGGCTCCACAGGTGCAGATCCTACAGCACTTTGTAGATCTCACCGCTGCTCTTCCTTATCAGGTCGAGCAGCTTACTGTGTTTATCGAATTTCTTCGATGTGTACTCTTACTCCCACTGTTCCTTTTGAAAGTATCACCTTTCTTAAAAGACACAGTTCTGGGCAACAAAAGCACTAAGCCTTGGTTTCCTCAGGACAACCAGCGAGGTCGAACTTATCAGATATAGATTCAAGTTCGTTTGTTGACTACTGTCTTACACAAACCTTGCAATCCCAATTAATCAGAAAAACAGATTTGGAATCACCCAGTCCACATCCAATGTGGTGTTTTTCACTGATTCTGATAGAAACCTTTTAGCGTAAACATAGACATTTCAGAACGTATTCTTAATTGGTTATGGAAGATTCATGTGATTCATCATTAATCGAATCATGTCTCATAAGATCTGATTCATTCTTTCAGATGATCACTCAATTCTTGACTCTAGTATTTTCCTCCGCGATCCAATCGAGGATCTCAATACTTCTGTCAAATTGGTCCTACACTTCATCTTGGAACTCCTCAAGGGATTCCTGCTCGTGTCTCATCAAATGAACATAGCCATACTTATTGATACCATCAATAAGGTAATGAAGTACAGAAGATTTCCTCTGGCACTAATGCTCATCGGGCCGCATACATCAGTATGTATAAGGCCTAATAAGCCTCTGACCCGTTTTCTTTTAGCTCTGCTAAAAGGGCCTTAGTCATTTGATCCAGTGAACAAAATTCATATCTCAAATGATTTGTAATCGAATGAGTCTGAGTCCAAAACTATGGAATTTCTGAATCCGCTTCACTATGTATGGTCAAACGATTATGCCAACGAGAAATCAAGTTTGAGTCATCAGACTTAAACCTTTTTGGTATTTATGTTATATTCATGTTGGTTTAAGATATAAAACCCATTCTAAACGGGGTGCTACCATAGAATATTTCATTAAGATCTAAAGAACAAAACTTGTCTTTTATCAAAATGAAAAACATCCAAATTCTCAAAAGAAAATGAAAGACATTTCTGCACAAGGCAGATACATAGTAGCAATTACTTAATTTCTAAAACCAAGTATGAAAGGCTCCTACAAGTGAAGAATCTCTACGGCTCATGCAGCAACCATTGCTTCATACCAGACACGCAGTTCCACTTGTCCTTTCTCCAACGTTCTACTGTTGCTTAGGTCCTGCATATTTCAAGAATATCAGTACCACAACAAGTATCCAATACTTATGTAGAACTTGAATTAATAACACAATACCTGAAGAAGAAGTACCATACATCTTCTCCATCTCTTGTGAATCTTCCAAGAATTTTATGCAATCTCTCTTCCAATGCCCCGACTCATTGCAGTAGAAGCACTTACTAACACCAGATGGGCTTGACTTGGGCTTATAAGATGACACAGGCTTATCCTGATTCCAAATCTGGACGGCCTTGCCTTCACCTTTGTCTCTACAAGATTTCTCTAATCTTTTACCCCTTTTGATGTTTTGCTCTGCTGTCTTGAGCATGCTATGCAGCTCAGTCAACGTCTTCGTCAAGCCTTTCTTGATATAGTTCTTAACGAACTTGTCATAGCTAGACGACAGTGACTGCAGAATAATGTCAGTAGCCAACTCTAAGTTGACAGGACATCCCAGTCTCCCCAGGTTATCAACGTAACCCATCAGTTTAATGACATGAGGACTAACTGGAGCATCTTCTGGTAGTCTGCACCCAGTGAGAGACTTCACCATCTGGAATCTCTCAACTCGTGCCAAATCCTGAAACTTCAGTTTCAGGCTGGTGATCATCTCTATTGGCGACTCCATGTTCTCGTATTGACTCTTCAAGTCTGAGTTCATGGTAGCCAACATCAGACCACGCACATCTACCACATCAATATAATGCTTATTCCAAGCATTATATGCTGCATGCGAGCGATTGGTCTCAAGCCTTTCTGGAAGAGCCTTTTCGAGGACATAGTCTTTACTCTCCTGCTTGAGAATGAATCTCAGATTCCGATACCAATCCAGGAAGTTGGATCCATTTAACTTGTCCTTCTCAAGGACGGATCGCAACGAGAAAGTAGTCATAGACATAAGCTGAAATCCAAGAAAAACAAAGATTTAGTTATGTATATGATGAGAGTTCTTATTTCAATAAGAAAAATCGCATTATATTCAAACAATGTTTCCTCTATGAATATAATAATCCAAGATCCATACTTCACCAAAATCTGAGTGGGCGACTCGCCATTACCCAAACTTTAGTTATCTAGGTAAGCAAATCATTGCTAATTGTACTCAGTACAACTCTTGGTTGTGGATGAGACAAACTATGTCTAGTCCACTCTGATGTCTCCGGGCCCAGAACTTCCGACAGCCCAGTCAAGTAAAACCAATCTTTTCCGTCTTATGATCATTGACAGTTGCACTGCAAGTCTGTCAAAGACCACCTGCCTCACTCACGTTGCAGTGGATACCAAGGACTCCAAGAATATCCAACAGACAACACAAGTTTTGACAGTAGACAAGATTTGGGCAAGACATCAAGACTACTTGATATTTAGTTGAGGAAACTAAACTCTGAAAGGTTAGCATATCAATTTGTCAAGTCATGTAATTGTTGATGTCAATGCACTGCAAGTCCATCAATGTTATTACCTGCCTTACTCACGTAATTGTGGACACCAAGCTCTTGGCTAGACATCACACAACGAAATGAGTCTTGACAGTTGACCATATTGAAGCTAAGCTTTAATCAAGGTTTTGGTCGAGTTTGGTTTCTGCAAATTCAAGGTTCAATAACCAGAATTCCGAGCACTGTGTCGATCGACGCAGACTCTGTCTGTCGATCGACATAACCAAACAAAACCGGATTTCAATGACCGGTTAATTCAATTAACCCGGTTCATCGAACCAGTTATGTCGATCGACGCAGCCCATGTGTGACGATCGACATAGACCTAAACCGCAGATTGTTTTGATAACCGGTTCAATTCAATTGAACCGACTTATCAGATCAAACTGATCTTAACTAATCGGTTTATACTAATTGGTATCATCAGTTCAATCCAATTGAACCAATCCATCCAATTTAAACAGTTTAAACCAGTTTCAACTGATTGCGATAACCAGTCCAATTCAATTGAACCGACTTATCCAATCAAACTGATTTATCCCATCGGTTCATGCTAATTGAGATAATCAGTTCAATCCAATTGAACTAATTCATCCAATTTAAACCGATCTATTCGGACTTAACCAAGCATGATGACCGGTCCAATCCAATTGAACCGATTAACCATTCGCTCGGCCTGTGTCGATCGACACTCAACCTGTGTCGATCGACGCAGTAGGCTTTTAGGTTTTCTACGAGAAAAACCCTAGCCGCCGAATTTCGTCCTGTGTCGACCGACACTCAAACTGTGTCGATCGACACTCGACCGAGTTTGCTCTGTGTCGACCGACACACCCAGTGTGTCGATCGACACAGAAGGCTTTCGGTTTTTCTTCGTGAAAAACCCTAGCCGCCGAATCTGTCGATTTCGTCACTTTGTGTCGACCGACACACCTAGTGTGTCGATCGACACTGTGCGAAAACACAGATTCGATTCCGAGCAAAATCGATCTAACCTGTTCTAGCCAAACAACCTAGTTTGCGAATCTAAATCATCAAATTCAATGAACAGGTTCGATTCAATGATAAAACCCTAAGGCTCTGATACCACTGTTGGGAATCCGAGCCAATTCTACAGATTCAGAATTCTCGCGAGTTCCCGATAGCCTAGGATCTAGGGTCTAGTTAATTGAATCACTGATGGATCTAGCGTTTAACTTGTTCTGGCAGCGGAATAGGGTCAGATAAACGAGATCTCTGGAGCGCCTCAGATGCTGCGCCTCTACTGTTCAGTCCACACGCACACAAGCTGGAATCCGCCGGGATGCTAGTACCGGGACTCGGATCTCCCTGGGAACTGAGTTTCTCTGAGGTTTCTGTTTTCTCTCACTGAGAAAACACTCTGGGCGGCGCAGAACCAACAACCTTAGGTCGAGATATAAAACGTACTTATATACTGACCTCGAGGTGAACCGAAACATTAGTTTCGGTTTCGCCATTGTGTCGACCGACACACTTATTGGTGTCGATCGACACACGTCCTGTATCGACCGACATACTCAATGGTGTCGATCGATACACCCCTTTGAAACTTATATTCGATCTGTATCCAATACATATCGATCAGACCATATGCCAATGATCAATTCCCATGCAGAGTATATCCAACTTGCTTAGGTGTGTGACCCTGTAGGTTCACACGATACTGGAAACGAGTTACAACTCATTTGTCATAATTGGTTTCTAGCAAAACATTATGATTACCCAGTATCACATGAATTGTCCGATCTCGACAATACAACTATCTCTAGAGTTCGTACAATGTGATTTCAGGACATAATCCCAACATGATATACTTGTATTTTCATGCATTTAGGCTAATGTTAGGATCATGTTTTACTTCTTTTTAGTTTCCTTTAACTTTATTTCTTTGGTCATTGGTGTGTTTAGAGTATAGGATCATCTAGAGCTAGGTTTAGGCATTCTAGGCTTGCATTTGGAGTGTTTTTTATGTTTTGTAGGTTCTTGGAGTTGCTAAGGATGTTTGGAAGAGTTTGGAGGCCAAAGGAGTGATTGCAAGTGAAATGGTGATGAAAGACCAAACCGATGAGCTTGAAAGATTGAGTCATATGAAGATATTACGTTGACTTTTAGCTCTGGGATTCTGAATAAAACTCATGGTAAATTGAGTTAGCTTTCTAATGGAGGTGGTTTGAAGTCATTCGGAGCTATATGGAAAGAGTTATGCCTGATTTATTGGATGCATCTCAACACACAGAAAAATCCGAGAGTTCATACCGGGTGGCGTATCGGGTGGCCAGGCCGATACGACCCTTCCCATAAAAATCCGAGAGTTCATACCGGGTGGCGTATCGGGTGGCCAGGCCGATACGCGTCCCAGAAATT
Organism: Orychophragmus violaceus; assembly: GCA_030180135.1. Taxonomy (NCBI): domain Eukaryota; kingdom Viridiplantae; phylum Streptophyta; class Magnoliopsida; order Brassicales; family Brassicaceae; genus Orychophragmus; species Orychophragmus violaceus. Next base: position 31,645,806 of record CM058235.1, read on the forward strand.
GTTTCGGATCGGGGTCAACACCCGGTTTGTTCTGGGTTGACCCGGCTCGCACCCTATTGACTATTTAAGCCAAAAACCTATTTTTATTGTTTCTTAAGCTTTATTTTATGTTCTAAACACTTTGTAAGAACAAGTTGGATTTCCCTCGATTAAACTAGTACTCTTTTCATCGTGATTCCTCTCTTTGATTATCCAATCTCTAATCTTCAATGATCAACACTATTTCTATGAATTTTGTTGTTCACATGACGATTAGTGAGTAGTTCTTCATAGGGCTTATGGGTTAGGTAGGATTAGGTTGATTAGGGGTGATCAATAGATTTCTAATGCTTGATTGTTTAAAATCTCGTTTATCAAAGTGTGCTTAGTTCCTAATTAGCCTTGATCACGTTGATTAGGATGTTTAGGATTTCTTGCTCACCATGTGTTCGATGAAATTCCAGTTTCTAGCTTTGATAGAACTTTCACATTCTAGCACATGAGAATGTATGTTTAGAGTGATTGTTGGCCGTTTGGAACTTGTTTGAATGCTTGCTTGATTTTAATTCACAAATGAGAATTTGTTCTTGGATTAGGATTGAGTAAAGAGGTTAGTATTAAGAGATTAAACTGATCGACTTGTTGTGTTCCATGCTAGGAGGTTAGCTTCTATGAAGTTTGAATTAGGATCCTTGATCATCCCGAGTCATCTGTTCGTTGACCTTAACCTTTAGGCCTTATCTTTGTCATTGATTGAATCCATTTGTTATTTGCTTTTAGATTACTTCTGTTTGAGTTGTTTACTGTTAGGATTGTTAGAAACAAAAACTTAATTGAGAGATTTGACTCTAGAGGATTAGTGAGTGCTTGTTGGTTTTATCCATCCCAAAAAGGTTCGATACCTCAAAGCTACATGGATAAGCTTGAGGAATTGGTACCTCAAAGGATTGTGAAAATCCTTGTTATCAATTTGGCGCCGTTGCCATTTTGGGATCCTGGATATATCAATTCGTTTTCTATTCCTTTTTAGTTCAAGTTTTGGTTACTGATTTGCTACTTTCTCTCTTTTTGATGTTAGGTGTATGAACTTGCGCAACAAAGGGACTACAAACTTAGTTCCAAGAGTTGACGACATCAAAGCACACGAGAGAAGATTAGCAAAGGAACGACGTGCACAAGAAAGAGATGTTAACGAAGAGAGACTTGAGTTGGAACCAACTGTTGAAGATCTACAAGACTTTGAGAGTGTTGAGCAGCCAGTTATGGATAACCATCAGGATCAACAGCAGCAGCAAGAGCAACAAAGGCCAGCTAGGGCCATTGGTGATGGAGATGCACCGGATACAAATGCAAACCGGCAAGGAATCATTCCACCACCGGTCAACAATAACAACTTTGAAATCCGGGCTATGGTGATGAACATGGTGCAAAACAACCAGTTCCATGGGCTTGCATCTGAGGATCCATTGCAGCACTTGGACACATTTGACAAGATTTGTGCTACTACAAGTCTTAATGGTGCGACTGATGATGGTTTGAAGATGCGTCTCTTCTTCTTCTCATTGGCGGATAGAGCTAAGGATTGGAAAAGTACCATCCCTCCGGGAACCATCACCACTTGGGGAGACCTCAAGAAGGCTTTCTTGAAGAAGTTCTTCTCAGCTACTAGGACTGCCCGTTTTCGCAGTGAGCTATCCGGGTTTGTACAACGCAACAATGAGAGCTTTGCTGAAGCTTGGGAGAGGTTCAATAAGCTCACTACTCAGTGCCCCCACCACGGTTTCACTAAGGAGACACTACTCAGCAACCTCTATCGCGGAGTTCTTCCTAGAATGAGGGCGATGCTAGACTCTTCTAGCAATGGACACTTCCTAGGCAAGGGAGTAGATGCAGCTATGGAGTTGATTGAAAACCTTGCAACAAGCGATGGTAACTACAATGAGGATTATGAGAGGACCAATAGAGGATCATCTTCTTTAGATGAGAAGTATGAGAAGGAAATCAAAGCTTTGAATGAGAAGATGGACAAGATGATCTCCTCTAGCCAAAAGCACATCAGCTTTGTGGGCAACTATGAGGATTCTCAGACACTCCTCTATAGTGTGGATGAGGATATGACACAAGAGGAGATTAACTTCATTGTGGGACAAGGTGGTTTCAACAAGGGCTTCAACCAAAACTATAGAAACCACCCAAACTTCTCATACCGCAACCCCAATGTAGCCAATCCTCAAGACCAAGTCTATCCTCAAGCTCCATCTCAAGGACAAGCTCCACAACAAAAGCCTTTTGTCTCCTACACCAACCAACAAGGGTTTTTCTCTCAGCCTCAACCTCAGGGACAACAAGGCTATGTCCCCAAGCAACAATATCCTCCACCCGGTTTTGGACAACAACAGCCACAAGCTTCTTCCTCTTCGGGTTTGGGTGATGAGTTAAGGGGAATGATGCAACAACTCATCCAAGGACAAGCAAGTTCGGCATTGGAAGTGAAGAACCTAAAGAATGAGCTGCAACATTTGACTTCTCGCTTGATCAATGTTGAGAACACGCACGCTTCCACTTCTAGACCTACCGGTACCTTTCCCGGAAACCCGGAGAAGAACCCAAAAGACTACTGCAATGCAATCTTCTCTACTGTTGATCATGAGAAATCAGACTATGAGCGAGAGGTTGATGAGATAGAAGCAATTCTCTATGGTTATGAACTCCCTCCTGCTGCACATGTTCCTCTCAAGGAGATGAAGGCCACTGTAGTTAAGTCTTCCTATGTTTCACCAGCTAAGGTGATGAGTGCTACTGATATTTTAGCTGAAGATATTGTGCCTACTGTCCACACAACACCAAGGGTACTTCCCAAGCTTGGTAATCCGGCTAAATTTACCATCAGTTGTACTTTGGGAGACTTGAAGATTAACGATGCATTGTGTGATTCCGGCTCTACTGTGAGTGTGATATCTCTTGACATGGTGGAATCTCTTGGGATTAAGAGCATGGAAAGGTACCCATCGTCTATTACATTTGGAGACTCTTACTCAAAAACTCCAATGGGAATGATCAAGGACTATCCACTGAAGATTGGTGAGTGCACTATCCCAACTGACTTTATTGTCATGAAGATGAAGAAGAGTACCCAACTACCTCTCTTACTTGGTACCTCTTTCCTCAACACCACTGGAGCTTGTCTGGACTTCAAAAAGAGACATGCTGTGCTGAATAATGTTGATACCAAAGCTTACTATCCTCTAAGGAGCACATCTCTTCACACTTGTGGTGTCATCCTCTCTCCAAATGAGGATGATGTGTTAGAGGAGGCAAGGCTATTTGAAAATGTAGGCAAGGAAGTTTGGCCTAAAACCACTCTCTATGGATCATTGAGTGAGCACATGGGACGTGCTCAAAAGGAGGGAGTGGATAGAGCTATTGGAACTCCTCTCATGACCATAAGGACTGAGTATGCTGGGTCCAAATATTTGAAGAAGCTGAGCATTGATAAGGAAAATGCTCCAAAAGAAAGGGTTATGGATATGGTGACAAAGATGCCTCCAAAGGTTGTAAAGGCTTCGATCAGTCCAAGGTTCCAAGGCGACTCAGTCAATCTCAGTGAGCTGACTTCTCAGGTCCTAGCCATCACTCTCGAGGGCAGGCCACACTCTTCAACCGCCTAAATCTCGGTTTGCGAAAGTCGAGCTTAACGACTTTAAACAAAATCGCACTTGGGAGACATTCCCATGTTTATCCTTGTACATATTGATCTTTTGCTAGTCATCTTTGATGTTTTGCTTTGAGTTTTTATCAGGTTTTGGTTGATAGGTGAAGCTATGGACTCATTGGCGTTAAGAAAGGGCCAAACATCTTAGACAAAGTGGTCGAAAGGAAACAGTGAAGCCGTATCGGCCACGATATCGGCTGGCCAGGCCAATACGTGCCTCCCAGAAATAATCCGAGACATCATATCGGCTGGCGTATCGGTTGGCCAGGCCGATACGCTCTCACTGCCCAGGTTCACTCGACCGATACGCCTTCTCTTGGACCAGGTAACACTCCAACTTGTACATACTTGCATTTTAGCTTCTTTTCTTTCTTTTCTCCCTTTGTTGAGTCTCTCTCTCGAGCTTACTTTCCCACCGAGACGGTGTGAACTAAGTTTGGGGGAGAGGCTAGTTGCTAACCATGTTTTCTTTGTTCTTATTTTCGATTTCCTCACTTTGAGTCTCATGCATTTCATTTATGGCATAGAAAAAACCAAAAAAATTGAAAAAATTTCAAAAACAATTTCAAAAAGAAAGCATGTAGTTGCACTTGCATCATAGGATCGAGTCTAGTTGCATCATATAGGACGCATGCATAGGGAGCAATGATTGAAATTCCTTGTAAGATTGATTGAGTGTTGACGTGTTCTTTATGCTAGTTGTTTGAGCTAGTTGATTGTCCTAAGATTGCAATTCAAGAAAGGCTAGAAAGTTAAGACGAACCATGCTAGGATTGCTTGCTTTGAAACTTGATTTGAAACTGAAATAGGCTTTGAATTGACACTAGCTCTACCTAAGTGAGAACTTTAATGATGACATCTAATTATCTTGCTCATGCTTTGTGTGTTAAACTCATGGATACTCTGAAAATATTCAAGCATTCTTATCCCTTTTACCACTCTCGCTTGCTTGAATAGACTCCACACCTTTCACCACCCTTCTTTCAAACCATAAACACTCTTGTTGAGAGGTAGGCCTATTTTTTGAATGAGCTAGGTAAAAAGTGTTGAGTATGAGGCGACTAGGGAAAATTTCCATATAGTGCAAGCTCATTACCTTTAGCTTTGCAATAGGCTAGAATCCAAGTTTGGGGGAGAAATTGGGAATGGAAGAAGAGAGTAAAGAAAGGGAAGAATGAAAGGGATTTTGGTTAGGATCTTATGTTTGTTGGCAAAGTGTTTTAAAAGAAGAAAAGCTCTTATGTGTTTAAAGAAAAGAAAAGTGTCTCATATTTTGAAATGAAAAGAAGCCAAAGGCTCAACTCAAAGAAAGAAAAGAGACCATTGCTAAAGAAAGACTTGAGCTAAGTTAAAAAGAAAAGATTTGCCACTGTTTTGAAAAGTCTGTATTGATCCTTGGGGAGTTTGATTGGAAAGTGTCTGATTGAGAAAAGATGATGAGGCAAAAATAGCCTTGATCAAGGGTAGTATCCATTTAGGTGGGCCAGATTAGGAGAAGAAGTAATTGGGGCATGGGTAGATGGAAATCAACCTAGTATGCACCAATTGCCTCTAACTCTTAGCATTTTACTATAGCTCATTCACTTCTTTATGAGAGAACCTTCATGCTTTTGGAATAAACCCCTCTTTTGATTGAGATCACTTTAATCTCAAAACCTTGTCCCTTTGCCAAATGAGTTTGATCACCTTGCATTGAGTAAGATCCACTTGAAAATCTAATGAATGTTAAAGAGCTAGTTGATAGGAATGCTTGTCTAGGTTGAGAATTGAGCTAGGAGTTTGTCTTGATGAGCATAGCTAAATTTTTGGGAGTAAGCCTACCTTGGTTGTATCTTGGTGACGTTGACTCGAATTGGAACTTGTTGATCTCAGTTTTGTCTTTGGATATGAGCTCCCGCCTTCAAACCTTTCTCCCAACTTGCTTTGATAGTCTTATGCTTGCTTGTGTACAAGCAAGGTTTAAGTTTGGGGGAATTGATATACTTGTATTTTCATGCATTTAGGCTAATGTTAGGATCATGTTTTACTTCTTTTTAGTTTCCTCTAACTTCATTTCTTTGGTCATTGGTGTGTTTAGAGTATAGGATCATCTAGAGCTAGGTTTAGGCATTCTAGGCTTGCATTTGGAGTGTTTCTTATGTTTTGTAGGTTCTTGGAGTTGCTAAGGATGTTTGGAAGAGTTTGGAGGCCAAAGGAGTGATTGCAAGTGAAATGGTGATGAAAGACCAAACCGATGAGCTTGAAAGATTGAGTCATATGAAGATATTACGTTGACTTTTAGCTCGGTATTCTGAATAAAACTCATGGGAAATTGAGTTAGCTTTCTAATGGAGGTGGTTTGAAGTCATTCGGAGCTATATGGAAAGAGTTATGCCTGATTTACTGGATGCATCTCAACACACACAAAAATTCAGACAGTCCATACCGGGTGGCGTATCGGGTGGCCAGGCCGATACGACCCTTCCCAGAAAAATCCGAGAGTTCATACCGGGTGGCGTATCGGGTGGCCAGGCCGATACGACCCTTCCCAGAAAAATCCGAGAGTTCATACCGGGTGGCGTATCGGGTGGCCAGGCCGATACGCGTCCCAGAAATTGTTTCGGATCCGGGTCAACACCCAGTTTGTTCCGGGTTGACCCGGCTCGCACCCTATTGACTATTTAAGCCAAAAACCTATTTTTTATTGTTTCTTAAGCTTTATTTTTTGTTCTAAACACTTTGTAAGAACAAGTTGGATTTCCCTTGATTAAACTAGTACTCTTTTCATCGTGATTCCTCTCTTTGATTATCCAATCTCTAATCTTCAATGATCAACACTATTTCTATGAATTTTGTTGTTCACATGACGATTAGTGAGTAGTTCTTCATAGGGCTTATGGGTTAGGTAGGATTAGGTTGATTAGGGGTGATCAATAGATTTCTAATGCTTGATTGTTTAAAATCTCGTTTATCAAAGTGTGCTTAGTGCCTAATTAGCCTTGATCCCGTTGATTAGGATGTTTAGGATTTCTTGCTCACCATGTGTTCGATGAAATTTCAGTTTCTAGCTTTGATAGAACTTTCACATTCTAGCACATGAGAATGTATGTTTAGAGTGATTGTTGGCTGTTTGGAACTTGTTTGAATGCTTGCTTGATTTTAATTCACAAATGAGAATTTGTTCTTGGATTAGGATTGAGTAAAGAGGTTAGTATTAAGAGATTAAACTGATCGACTTGTTGTGTTCCATGCTAGGAGGTTAGCTTCTATGAAGTTTGAATTAGGATCCTTGATCATCCCGAGTCATCTGTTCGTTGACCTTAACCTTTAGGCCTTAGCTTTGTCATTGATTGAACCCATTTGTTATTTGCTTTTAGATTACTTCTGTTTGAATTGTTTACTGTTAGGATTGTTAGAAACAAAAACTTAATTGAGTGATTTGACTCTAGAGGATTAGTGAGTGCTTATTGGTTTTATCCATCCCAAAAAGGTTCGATACCTCAAAGCTACATCGATAAGCTTGAGGAATTGGTACCTCAAAGGATTGCGAAAATCCTTGTTATCAACCATTCGCCGACAAAGGATGATGTTAAACTGATCAGCTCGCGAGCTGGTCGTGAAAATGAGCTGACCACGAAAGTGTCAAGCTGAGCATGAAATCGTGTTGTTCAAGAAGGACGTAAACGAATGTGCGGTTTGGCAAGCTGCGATGCTTGGACGTCTTGATTATTGATACGATTGGCAGCTGGCGTGACGGTGGGGCATCGACGACGATCAGTTAAGGATAGTTTGGCTGCTTGACGTCGGACTAGATCTGCATAAGAAGCAAAGTCGGAGAATCGTTCGATGATGAAAATCGGTTAGAATCTGATCAAGGTGTATAACCGCAAAGTCTCAAACTAATATGCTCAAAACGTAATCAAAGAGTAATAGGCTGTACGATGAACACACAGAAAGATTTGACAAGATAATTACGATTTCGATCAAGAGTTTATCATGTTAGTTTCTACGTAAGTTAGAGATATTAGTAATTCCTACAATCGTAAAGCATTGGAAGCGGAAAACTTGTAACAAGGCTAAAATCGACAAGTCACAAAGAAGTTGAATAGATCGGCATAATTTGTAAAGCAACTGATGATGAGAAGGAAAATTAGATTTTAGGTACTTATCTTGATAATCGAAGAGATCGTAAATGATTTATAACGAAGATGATCCTAGAACGCCAAAGTGCTCTTTTCAATTTCGGGTTATTCTGATCCGATGTTTGTATCCTTGTTAGGATTCTTTTTGTTTGAGGTTGCGCCCATGCAGTCTTCTCCGTTGACGTTGTCAGTCGTTGCGATTCCTCTTGGTCGGGTTTGTGGTGGCAGATCTATTGTGTTTTTTCCTGTCCGCAGGAGGGGTTCGCTTGTTTGTAAGTTGCGGACGATGTACCATAAGGTTTCTCCTTGAGCCGTAAGGCGTTGAGAAGTAGAGTCGCCCATGCTCGGTCATTCCGAACTTCACCACCTAAGTGCTTCTTTGTCTTCTGTCTCGAGCCTTTTCGTTTGCTCGACAAACATGCTATATGTCTTGTCCCGATATTGAGTTTTTGCGTCAAAACGGCTGTCGTCTTCTTTAAATCGGACAGTGTTATGTCGACTGTCGTTGCATCAGTTGCGTCTGCGTCTGTTGCAGCGTTGTCCATCATGGTGTCGTGTCTGGTTTCGCCGATGCAATGTTGTTCTTGGCTTTGCCGGTCGCCGATTGGTGATTTGTTCTGTCTCTGTCGATGGCTATATCTTCGGATCCGCTAGTCGATGGTTTTTAAGTGTCGAAAGTTTCTCTTTCCCCACAGACGGCGCCAAACTGTGAGAGTCGAAACTCACAAGGTCAAAACTTGTAGAGCAAAACTTTTAGGGAACACAAACTTTCAAGGATAACCACGGAACTAGCAAACCCGGAGGACGTTTTATTGATTAGAAATCGAAAAGAATACAAAGATCGTAAAAAAAAGTAAAAGAATCGGAAAAGAGAATCAAAAGAACTCGGAAATCGGCTAAGATAAACTGCTAAGTTCTTAAGTCTAAGTCTATGGTTTTTCGCTCTGCCTTGATCGTATGGCCACTATCTTCTTTTATAGCTGCGGGAAGTCGGTCCTCGAGAATATTTCCGTCAGATTTACAGAAATCTTCCTGTTGTTATCCCTTTCCATTTTCCGTTAAGATTTACATTTCTCCATTCGATTTCCTTTCCGGCTCATCGTTATCTCTTCCTCTTATCTCTGTCTTCCTTCATCTTTCTGAGGCCTAACTTGTCTTTCGGATGGGCCGAGATGTGGGATGTTCCGAGTCCGTTAAAGTTTGTCGTATGCTTAGGCCTAAGTTCCCATTTTCCTTGATTTCGATCCATTAGCCCAAATCATTGGTCCGAGAGAGGTTGGGCTTTCCGAAGGAAAGTGTTTCGACAAGTTATGCGCATCGGCAAATGTTTAGTTATCCATTCGGATAATTCAGCTCGGAAAATCCAACCTGGTTCATCTCAGAAAATCTCCGAGATGGTTCATCTAGCAAAATCCGAGATGGTTCATCTCAGAAATCCGAGATAGTTTCACCACGGAAATCCGAGATGGTTCATCTCGGAATTTCCGACATGGTTTCGTCTCGGAAATCCGAGATGGTTTCATTTCGGAAATCCGAGATGGTTCACCTCGGAAATCCGAGATGGTTCATCTCGGAAATCCGAGATGTTTCATCTCGGAAATCCGAGATGGTTTCATCTCGGAAATCCGAGATGGTTCATCTCGGAAATCCGAGATGGTTTCATCTCGGAATTCCGAGATGGTTCATCTCGGAATTCCGAGATGGTTCATCTCGGAATTCCGAGATGGTTCATCTCGGAATTCCGAGATGGTTCATCTTGGAAATCCGAGAGGGTTCATCTCGGAAGATCCGAGATGGTTCAGCTATTATTTCCGAGCTGTCCTGGCTCGGTTTTCCGAGCTGGTTCGGCTCGTACTTTGATTTGTTCGGATGTTTCGTTGATCTGTAATTCATGTCGGAAAGTGCGTTTTCCCGATCGTGGTTTTGTCTGTTTTTCGACATCATTCTTCCGATAAATCGTTTAGGTGACATCATCGATGTTTCGTACGATTTTGCCATTTACACGAAACATTAGACGTTTGATGAACATTCGTTCGTATCCGGCTATTCAATCCTGTCTTTCGGTTATTGTTTTCGTCGAGGAGGTTTTTTACCTCAACAGCGGTGCCCATGAATTCCCCTGATGTTGCGTTTAGGCCTGGGCATTCGGGTCCTCGGGTCGGGTTTGGATCGGGTCCGTGTCTGTCGGGTAGAAGAAATGAAGGACCCATTTAAGGACCTGCTAATTTTGGGTTGGGTTCGGGTCGGTTCCTGCTGGTTCCGGGTCGGATCAGGTCTTAGGGTAGTTTACATGCCATTACCCGTTATTATTCGGATACTAATCGGGTCAGGTTCGATTTCAGGTTTGAACAGGTTCATATACAGGTTCGGTTACAGGTTCGAAGAGGTTTGAACAGGTTCGGAACATGTTAGAAACAGGTTCGGAATAGGCTGAGAACAGGTTCGAAACAGGTTGGCTACAGGTTCGGAACAGGTTATTAAAATATTTAATATATATAAATACATATATATATATATATTATTAATATATATATTTATACAAGTTTATATGGGTACCCAAAAAACATGCGGGTAATATCCGGACCCGAACCTGTACCCACCGGTCTTCAACAGCTGGACCCAATAGGTTAAAATGTCTAAACCAGTTTCTAACCTGAACTTGTCTTATTTGGGTCGGTCCAGGTCGGGTCCTCGGATCCGGATAAAAATGCCCAGGCCTAGTTGCGTTGATATATCATGGTTTTCACCGGTTTTAGACCATGATATAAGTATGTTTTAGAGTCTTTTGGTGTTTCTTTAGAGTCATTTACAGGTGTTATTAGGTATATGCACGTTCGGAGCGGATTTGGTGATTATGGCGCTTTCTGTAGCATTTTGGAGATTAAACCCGAGAGATAGAGTTCACTGTCCAAAACAGAGGATTGCATCGATCGACACAACTTGTGCATCGATCGACACACGAGCGATATGGGCTTTCCTCGGCGAGTAATGAAGAATGTTGAAATTGCACTATTTCCCAGAAGTTTCAGTATTTACAAGGAAGCCCCAAGACGTGATTAGGCTAATATAATTAGGTTTTTACAAACAGTTTTAGATGCGCTTTGATACTTTGAGCTGAGAGTTTTTAGAGCTTTTTGGGGCTGATCTGAACCTGTATTGCTTCCTGCTTTTGGAGAAGATTTCGAACCCCTTTATTTCTTTACTCTCTTTAATGCAATTTATTTATTCATTGATTATGTTTTCATTAATCATGTCTGAGTATATTCATAGTTAGGTTTAGGGATTCTCGTTAGGGATTTCATGACTTGCTAGATTTGTTTATTCAGTTAAGGATTCATATCATATTTGTTCTTCAACCTGAATTGTGCTTAATACTAGTTTCTAACCTGATCACTTAAAATCTAGACTCTAGGTTTATAAATTGACACGAAAGTGTGATTTAGAATCTGAACTATTTAGGTTGAGCAATTGGATTACTCGCAAAGAAATTTGGTTTAATTGAATTGTAAACAAATCGAACTTGCACTTAAGGCTAGTTTAATCTGTTAGGTTTTGCAAAGAAATTTGGATTTCTGCTATTAGACTTAGAGAATTATCGCAACGAAAGTTGGTTAGTTCTATATCCGTGTTTGAGTTCTAGAACCGAACTTAATTTGATCCTAACTGATTATCTGATCTGCTTGTCTGATTTCCTGAGAACTCCCTAGACTTAGCGCTTTTAGTTGATTGCTTACAAACCACTCATGCTATCTGATTTACTTTTCTGCTTGCTATTTAGTTTCTCATTACTTTCTCCTAGTTTAACTTGACCGTTCTATAATCTATCGTGTGACCGAGAGTCTCTGTGGGATTCGATACCTTTTATACTATAATTGCATTACCTGTGCACTTGCAGTAGAATAGGATTAAAACTTAGACCTATCAAGTTTTTGGCGCCGTTGCCAGGGACTCTTTTGAGTCTTCGATAGATTTGAACTTAGGGTTTAGACTAGGATTTTTGTTTTTATTTTTGGTTACTAATTTCTCTGTTTTTCTCTATCGCAGGTCTGATATTCGCTTAGCATCGATCGTTGCATTCTTTTGAATCGATCGTTTCAGGGCGAATCTGAGTTGAATCGATCGTTGCATCTTAGCATTGATCGTTGCACTGCGATTACCGACGGTTTATGCATAAGCGTGAGACCAGAGTGATCCGAACGTGAATCTTGTGAATCTCAGACTTGAGGAGCTTGCTAGACTAGAGAGAACTAACAGAAAAGGTCAACGAGCAAGGATGGTCTATCGATGGTTGGTCTCTTCATCGATATGTCCATATCAAAACTCATCTTCAGATCACCCACATTCAGAACTATTCTACCTCCTTGACAGTCAATCATCGCACCAGCTGTAGCTAAGAAAGTCCTACCCAAAATCAGTGGATCCTTTGGTTCCTCTCCATACTGCAGAACCACAAAATCAGTAGGAATCACACATTGGCCAATCATTATAGGCACATCCTCCAATATTCCTTCAGGAATTCTGATTGTTCTGTCTGCCAGAACCAGCGAGATCCTAGTAGGTAGGAAGTCAGTCATCCCAAGTCTCTTAGCAACAGAGAAGGGCATAAGGTTCACACTAGAACCAATATCACATCGAGATCTTTCGAATCTTTCTCTGTAGATGGCACAATCCAACACAAAGCTTCCCGGATCTTTCAACTTCTCAGGAATTCTGCCCTGAATCACTGCACTACATACCTCCGTGATCATCATTCCACTCTCCTCATCAGACCACTTACCAGCGAGTAAGTCCTTAAGACATCTCCTCATCACAGGAGTAGTCTCCATAAAATCACTCAAAGGCACTTCGACCTTCACCTTTTTGATGATCTCCTTGCATTTGGTATACTGCTTATCGTTCTTAGCCTTCCTCGGATTTTTAGGATAAGGTACCTTGGGTTTGTAAACCCTTTCGTTTGACCGTTTCGGCTTTCCTGCGTCTGAACTCTCTGCAGTCACCTTGCGTCGATCGTTGCTGGTATTGCGTCGATCGTTGCTGGGCAACTATGCTACGACCTCTGGTTCTATGTTTTCGCTTTGCATCGACCGTTGCTGAGGTGCATCGATCGATGCATTTTGAATTCCACGGATCTCATCTTCCATTTCATCAATCTCTACGATTTCTTCGACACTCAACTGCTTTTTCTGGGCAGGAAACAGCTCCTTACCACTTCTCAAAGTCAGTGCATTGCACTGATACTTAGGATTAGCATCAGTGCGTCCCGGAAGAGATCCATCTGGCCTCTGGACATATCCAGCAGTCCTTGCAACCTTAGCATCAATCTCCTTCATATGTGTGCTCAAAGATTCAAACTTCCCATTCAGCTCTTAATAAACAGCACCTATCTTCTTGTCGAGGTCTACAGCATTCTTAGTCTGACCTTTCAGCAACTGCTCCATCATACTCTCCATCTTACTCTCATGAGCATTAGCAACAGGAGGTGCTTGGTAAGAGGAAGATCCATTAGTCCTCTGATTACCTTGTTGGAATGGTTTCTGAAAACCAGCATTCTGTCCAAAGCCAGAAGAGTTTTGATTGCTTGTGAAAGCACTCTTCTGACCACTGAAGAATATGTTACCTTGTTGATTACCAAACCTGTTACCTTGGAAACCAGATCCTCCGATGTAGTTCACATCCTCTTCCTGCCCATCTTCTTCAGCATTGATCACCTCAACATCTTGGGCAAAATGGACAGCTTTCTTCCCAACTAGAAGATTGCAAACTGTGTCCAGCTTAGATTTAATATCAGCGATCTCCAAATTCTCCATCTTCCCACCAGACTCCTTCCTCCTTTTATCAGTAGTCTTGCAGCTATTACTGCTTACTAAGTTATCTATCAGTTGCTTAGCTTGAGCAAGAGTTCTAGTATTAAAATTGGCATTGCTGGAATTGTCCAACGCAGTCTGATATGGGAGATCTATACCGCTAAAGAAAATGCCCAACAATGTTACCTCAGTGAATCCATGATGCGGGCAGTCACGTTGGTACTTCTTAAACCTCATCCAGGAAGTCTTAAAAGGTTTTGTCGGACCTTGAGAGGAAGTGAGAATGTCCTGTCTTGACTGATCAGAGCGAGCATCATCATAGAAGTGTCGCAGAAACTCACTCTTCAAAGCATCCCATGTAACAAACTTCCCAGGTGGAAGCTGTTTCAGCCAGGCAGCAGCATCTCCAGGGAGAGAGTAGGGGAAGAGTTTGAGGAACAGATAGTCATAATTCACTCCATCATACTTCATCCCAGTGACTATGTCCTCAAACTCATCTATGTGATCCATCGGCTGCTCATTAGGAAAACCATGGAAGGCATTCTGCCTCAGAAGAGAGTAGTAGATGGTCTTGATTTCGAAGTCATTCCTATCAAAATCAGGAGGTACAAGAGCTGACTGGTTAGCATGAAACTCATCCGGACGATTATAGTCAGCTAAAGTCCTCTCATGGACAACCATCTCTCTACCTTGACCTTGTCCCTGGCCTTGGTTCTGCTCCTGTCGTGGTTTCACAGGAGGATCAGGGATAACATTCCCTTCAGCATCAATCCGTTCCCCAGCAGCATTGTACGGATTGTTTTGCCGGTCCCTCAGGACACCTTGAGCATCAGTCAATATAATCACACGTTCAGCTACCATCCTTGCTCTTTGAACTCTTCTGTTAGTCCTCTCTAGTCTAGCAAGTTCTTCAAGTTGGAGGTTAACGATATTAGTGTTCGGATTACTTCTGGTATCACGCGTCTGCATAAACCTTCTGTAATCGTCAAGCAACGATCGATGCTAACAGTGCAACGATCGATTCAACTCCAATCGCCTAGTAACGATCGACACAAGAAATGCAACGATCGATGCTATAAGAAAGTAAAACCTGCGACAGAGAAAGAAACAGAAAAATTAGTAAGTAAAACAAAAAAAATAAAAATCCTAGTAAAAACCCTAAGTTCGAATAAATCGAAGACTCCAAAGAGTCCCGGCAACGGCGCCAAAAACTTGATAGGTGTAAAGTTTTAACTTTATACTAACTGCAATTGCACAGTAATATCAATGTAGTACTTAAGGATCGAATCCACGAGGACTCTAGGCAACGATAGAATTAGAACAAAGAAGATTAAACTAGGAGAAAGCAAATGTGATTAGAAAACTAAAAAGCAAGCAAGAAAGTAAACAAGTAGCAAGTTCGGTTGTAAGCAATTAACTAAGGGCGCTAAGTCTAGGGAGTTCTCAGGAAATCAGACAGGCAGACAAATCATTCAGTCATGATCAAATTAGGTACAGTTCTAGAACTCAAAACACAGATATAGAATTAACCAACTTTCGTTGTGAGAATTCTCTAAGCCTAATTGCAGAAATCCAAATGTCTTTGTAATTCCTAACAGATTAAACCAGCTTCAATGATCAAGTTCGATATGTTCACAATCTAATTAAACTAAATTTCTTTGCGAGTAATTAAATTGCTCAACCTAAATAGTTCAGATTCTAAACCACACTTTCGTGTCAATCTAGCAACCTAAGATCTAGATTCTAAGTGATCAAGTTAGAACTAGCATTAAACACAATTTAGCTTGAAGAATATATATTGATATGAATCCTTAACTGAATTAATTATATCTAGCAAGTCATAAAATCCTTAATGAGAATCCCTAAACCTAACTATGAATCTACTCAGACATAGATAATGAAAACATGATCAATGAATTAATAGATATCATAAAAGAGATTAAACAAGTAAAGGGGTTCGAAATCTTCTCCAAAAACAGGATGTAGTACAAGATCAGATCAGCCCCAAATAGCTCTAAAAACTCTCTGCTCTAAAGTATGATAGCGTATCTAAAAACTGAAGTTAAAACCTAATTAAATAGCTAAATCACGTCTTGGGGCTTCTGTGTAAAGATTTGGAACTTCTGGGCAATCTTGCAAATTCATAATTCTTCATTAACTCTCGCCGAGACTGGCCCAACTCGCTGTGCATCGATCGATGCTGGTGTGTGTAGATCGACACATCACTCTGTTCTGGACAGTAAGCTCTATCTCTCGGGTCAAAACTCCAAAATGCACCAAATAGCTCCAATTACTCCAAATCCACACCAATGTGCTAGTACCTAATAAAACCTGTAAAAGACTCTAAAGAAACACAAAAAGACTCTAAAACATACTTATATCATGGCATAAAACCAGTAAAAACCATGATATATCAGGTTGCAAGGACCGCTGGATATGTTCAGAGGCCAGATGGATCTCTTCCGGGACTGACTAATGCTAATCCTAAGTATCAGTGCAATGCAGTGACATTAAGAAGTGGTAAGGAGCTGTTTCCTGCCCAGAAAAAGCAGTTGAGCCTAGAGGAAATCGTGGAAATTGAAGAGATGGAAGATGAGATCCGTGGAATTCGCAATGCATCGATCGACACACCAGTGCAACGATCGACGCAGGGCAAAAATGGGGATTCTGAACCTAAGCTCGACGCAGAGGTCGTAACAGAATCACCCAGCAACGATCGATGCAACACCAGCAACGATCGACGCAAGGTGACTGCCGAGAGTTCGAACACAAAAAGGCTGAAGAAGCCGAATGAAAGGGTTTACAAGCCTAAAGTTCCTTTTCCTAAGAACCCCAGGAGGGCTAAGAATGACAGGCAGTATGCTAAGTGCCAAGAGATCATTAAAAAGGTGAAGATTGAAGTCCTTTTGATTGACTCTATGCAGAGTACTCTTGTGATGAAGAGGTGTCTCAAGGACTTACTTGCTGGTAAATGGTCTGACGAGGAGAGTGTAATGATGATCACAGAAGTGTGTAGTGCAGTGATTCAGGGCAGAATTCCTGAGAAGTTGAAAGATCCAGGAAGCTTTGTGTTGGATTATGGTATCTACATGGAAAGATTTGAGAGATCTCTATGTGATCTTGGTTCTAGTGTGAACCTGATGCCCTTCTCTGTTGCTAAGAGACTTGGGATGATTGACTTCCTGCCCACTAGGATCTCACTAGTTTTAGCAGACAGAACAATCAGAATTCCTGAAGGAGTATTGGAAGATGTGCCTATAATGATCGGCCGATGTGTGATTCCTACTGTGTTTGTGGTTCTGCAGTATGGAGAGGAACCAAAGGATCCACTGATTTTAGGTAGGCCTTTCTTGGCTACTGCTGGTGCGATGATTGACTGCCAGAGAGGTAAGATAATTTTGAATGTGGGTGATCTGAAGATGAGCTTTGAAGAGACCAACCATCGACGGACAGACTTTTTATGTGGACACACTCGGTGATTTGGCTGCATATTACTTTCATAAGACACATGCTGAGGACCCACTGGAGAGAGCTTTACTGAGCTCTATAATGGAGCTGGAATACCTGCAAGACGAGCCCGCAATCTGCTATGCAAGGCTAATGGACTCTGCTGAGCAAGTGATGCAATTGGATGTGTCTGACGCGACGTTGCATCGATCGACACAGCTAACGCATCAATCGTTGCAGGTCGACAGAGACTGGGCAGAGGAAAAAGCCCCGAAAATTGAGCTGAAACCACTTGCATCCGGGTTAAGGTACGCATTTCTTGGACCTAATTCGACATACCCAGTGATAGTTAATGCTAGTTTGAACAACGCAGAGCTCACTTTACTGCTAAGCAAGCTGTGCCAGTATCGCAAAGCTCTTGGCTATTCTCTTGATGACATTTCAGGTATCTCTCCGGAGCTGTGCATACATCGGATACATCTTGAGGACGAGTTTAAGACATCAGTTGAGCATCAGAGGAGGCTTAATCCTAATCTTAAGGATGTGATAAAGAAGGAGATCATGAAGCTCCTAGATGTTGGGGTCATCTATCCGATTTCAGACAGCGATTGGGTTAGTCCAGTCCATGTAGTACCTAATAAAGGTGGAGTTACAGTAGTGAAGAATGAGAAGAACGAGCTGATTCCCACCAAGGGTTGTGACTGGACACCGGATGTGCATAGATTACAGGAAGCTCAATGCTGTGACAAGGAAAGATCATTTCCCTTTACCTTTCATTGATCAGATGCTGGAGAGGTTAGCAAATCACCCTTACTATTGCTTCCTAGATGGATATTCAGGCTTTTTCCAAATTCCCATCCATCCAGAGGATCAGGGAAAGACTACTTTTACTTGTCTATATGGCACATTTGCATACCGTAGGATGCCTTTTGTACTTTGTAATGCACCAGCCACTTTCCAGAGATGCATGATGTCCATATTTACTGATATGATTGAGAATTTTATGGAGGTGTTTATGGATGACTTTTCAGTCTACGGGTCATCTTATAATGAGTGCTTGGATAATCTGTGCAAAGTGCTAACTAGATGCGAGGAGAAGCACTTGGTTCTTAATTGGGAGAAGTGCCATTTCATGGTCAGAGATGGCATTGTACTTGGACATAAAGTGTCTGAAGCGGGGATCGAAGTAGACCGCGCTAAGATTGAGATAATGACCAGCCTTCAAGCGCCTGATTCTGTGAAGTCTGTTAGGAGCTCTCTTGGATATGCTGGTTTCTATAAACGGTTCATCAAGGACTTCAGTAAGATTGTTAGACCACTAACTGCTTTGTTGTGTAAGGATACCAAGTTTGAGTTCAATGCAGACTGTCAGACTGCGTTTGAACAGATCAAGCAAGCATTAGTGAGTGCTCCTATAGTTCAGCCACCATATTGGGATTTACCTTTTGAGGTTATGTGCGATGCGAGCGACTATGCTGTAGGAGCTGTTCTGGGGCAGAAGAAGGACAGGAAGCTTCATGCTATTTACTATGCCAGCAGGACAGTAGATGATGCGCAGAGAAACTATGCCACTACAGAGAAGGAGTTGTTGGCTGTTGTCTTTGCATTTGAGAAGTTTAGGCCCTATCTTGTTGGTTCTAAAGTGATTGTACACACTGATCATTCAGCTCTGAAGTATCTGATGCAGAAGAAGGATGCTAAACCAAGATTGTTAAGATGGATTATGTTGCTTCTGGAGTTTGATATTGAAATAAGGGACAAGAAGGGAGTTGAGAACGGAGTTGCTGACCATCTGTCAAGGATTCTGGTTGAAGAGGACGTCCCCATTAATGATTTCTTGCCTGAGGAGAACGTCAATATGATCGGGACAGTATTCCAGATGGATTTGGACAGGAATTTGCAGAAATGTCGGATTAATCGCATTGCATTGATCGATGTAACATCCGTGACGATCGATGCATGTGACGAGAACGCAACGACCGATGCTACCCTGTGCGACGATCGTTGTGGTGCGGATACGAACCCAGAACCTTTTACGGTTCGAATCGGACAATACGACTTCGAAGTTGATGCTGTCGCGACGACTACTCGACCCTGGTATGCAGATATAGCTAATTACCTGGCTGCAGAGACTGAACCAGATGACTTGAAGGGGTATGCAAAGAAGAAATTCTTCAGAGAGCTCAGACGATAGTATTGGGATGAGTCTTATCTCTACAAGCATTGTTCGAATGGTCTTTACAGGAGATGCATAGCTGAATCAGAGGTTCCAGATATCCTATTCCACTGTCATGGATCAGATTATGCTGGACATTTTGCTACTTTCAAGACTGTGTCTAAGGTTCTGCAAGCAGGTTTCTGGTGGCCTACGATGTTTAGAGACGCTCATTCTTTTGTCTCTCAGTGTGATGTCTGTCAGAGAAGAGGAAAAATCAGTAAGAAGCCTGAGATGCCTCAGAATTTCATTCTTGAGGTTGAGGTTTTCGATTGCTGGGGCATATATTTCATGGGTCCTTTTCCCTCATCCTATGGGAATAAGTTCATTCTGGTTGTTGTGGACTATATGTCTAAGTGGGTGGAAGCAATAGCTAGTCCAACCAATGATTCTTCGGTGGTTATTAAGCTGTTTAAGACCATCATATTCCCTAGATTTGGAGTACCTCGGATAGTAATTAGTGATGGAGGATCTCATTTCATTAATAAGGTCTTCGAGAAGCTGCTACAGAAGAATGGAGTTCATCACCGAGTTGCTACTCCTTATCACCCTCAGACTAGTGGATAAGTCGAGGTCTCTAACAGACAGATCAAGGAGATCTTAGAGAAGACAGTTGGGAAGACAAGGAAGGATTGGGCAGCAAAGCTGGATGATGCACTATGGGCTTACCGGACTGCATTCAAGACACCACTTGGGACTACTCCATTCCATATGCTGTATGGAAAAGCATGTCATCTGCCAGTAGAGCTTGAGCACAAAGCAGCATGGGCTGTGAAGCAGATGAATTTCGATCTTAAGTCTGCTGCAGAGAGGAGATTGGTGCAGCTTAATGAGTTGGATGAGATTAGGCATTTTACTTATGAGAACTCAAAGCTGTACAAGGAGAGGACCAAAGCTTATCATGACAAGAAGATTGTCTCTAGACAATTTGAGCCTAATGATCAGGTACTTTTGTATAACTCTCGTTTGTAATTGTTTGCAGGTAAGCTGAGATCGAGGTGGTCTGGTCCTTTCACGATCAAGGAGGTACGTCCTTATGGAGTTGTCGTTATAATCAGCCAGGAAGGTAAGGAATTTACTGTCAATGGACAGAGGGTGAAACACTATTGGGCTAAGGCCGAGATTCCTAGAGGTCGGATTCTGCCTCTGGTTAATGCACCTTCTGCCTGATTCAGCTGAAAGGTCAAGCTAATGACCTTAAAAGAGCGCTGAGTGGGAGGCAACCCACTGTTAGGTTCGTTTTGGTTTTCATTTTTCGTTTTTGATTTGGTGTTTTTGATTTTCTGCTTTTGTGTGTTCAAAGCTGAGAGAAACAGGCACAATCGCATTGCATCGATCGACACACATTGTGCATCGGTCGATACAATTGCGATTTACGGTTTGCCAGTTCAATCGCGGATCAGACACCGGTTATCTACTTAACTGTGGGCATAGTCGCCTTGCATCGATCGACACCTTTGTGGCATCGATCGACGCGGGCCGACGACAGGTAAGTGTTCTGATCCTTTTCGGTTTGTTTCATTCCGACTTATTTTTTTTACCAATCCTAAGCTTGACACCACTGGGGACAGTGTGTTTCAAGTGTGGGGGAGGTAGCTACTGACGCACGCTTTTGTTTTCTTAGAGTCAGTCCTATTTTCAAAAATTTGTTTTATTGAGTCAAAATAGTTTAAGTAAGAAACAGTGAATTTTTGAGAAGTTAACAGCACTTGCAGGAACTTAAGTAACCATTGGGATGAAGTTGCAGGATCAATCTATGACTATTAGAAAACCCAATGCAGATCAACCTACTGAGGACACCCATATCAATTCAGGTATTCAGAGGATCCTTTACTGACTTCACCCCTAATTTGACTTAATTTTTTCACCTAAGGACTTGGTATACCTTGAGTCGGATTCCTCTGTTAGTTCTGACACAGCTTGTAAACCTGTCCAAGTAAGGTTCCCTTCTCCCCTTCTCTTAAAGTAAAAAAAAAAGAGAGAATAATAAACTGAGGATGAGCTAGTAGCTCCGAAGTGGTCGCGGGAGTGGTAGAGACCCCTATGACCTCTTGTGCATCCATGGAATGTGTCCAAAGTACACCCCATAACGGGAAGAGCACTGAATAAAATAAAATAAAATGATACCCAATGGGGAGAAATCAGTTGCTAAGGAAGGGAAAAGAGAAGAAGGAACCAGAAAAAGATAGTATGGTGGTCTAGAGCTAACAGAGTAAGAATCCATGTGCACTTTGATCGATAATCCTTAGGTGAGACCGCACTTAATAGCTTATAGAAGTCAGTAGGGTGAATTTGAATTGCTTTGGATTGATTGTGGAGTTTACTCAGGACAGTTGCTAAGTGTGGGGGAAGTATATGTTGGTCTTGATGTCTTGCAGGTGATTCTTTCAGTGGCTTACTAAGGGGAATCTGAGTGTTGTTGCTTCTAAGATGAAAAAAGTTTCTGAAAGTTTTCAAACCTCTTCACCATGCTTTAGTTCTCTGTTTTGCTTGAGGGCAAGCAAATGCTAAGTGTGGGGGAGTTGATATATCATGGTTTTCACCGGTTTTAGACCATGATATAAGTATGTTTTAGAGTCTTTTGGTGTTTCTTTAGAGTCATTTACAGGTGTTATTAGGTATATGCACGTTCGGAGCGGATTTGGTGATTATGGCGCTTTCTGGAGCATTTTGGAGATTAAACCCGAGAGATAGAGTTCACTGTCCAAAACAGAGGATTGCATCGATCGACACAACATGTGCATCAATCGACACACGAGCGAGATGGGCTTTCCTCGACGAGTTTAATGAAGAATGTTGAAATTGCACTATTGCCCAGAAGTTTCAGTATTTACAAGGAAGCCCCAAGACGTGATTAGGCTAATATAATTAGGTTTTTACAAACAGTTTTAGATACGCTTTTCATACGCTTTGATACTTTGAGCTGAGAGTTTTTAGAGCTTTTTGGGGCTGATCTGAACCTGTATTGCTTCCTGCTTTTGGAGAAGATTTCGAACCTCTTTATTTCTTTACTCTCTTTAATGCAATTTATTTATTCATTGATTATGTTTTCATTAATCATGTATGAGTATATTCATAGTTTGGTTTAGGGATTCTCGTTAGGGATTTCATGACTTGCTAGATTTGTTTATTCAGTTAAGGATTCATATCATATTTGTTCTTCAACCTGAATTGTGCTTAATACTAGTTTCTAACCTGATCACTTAGAATCTAGACTCTAGGTTTATAAATTGACACGAAAGTGTGATTTAGAATCTGAACTATTTAGGTTGAGCAATTGGATTACTCGCAAAGAAATTTGGTTTAATTGAATTGTGAACAAATCGAACTTGCACTTAAGGTTAGTTCTATATCCGTGTTTGAGTTCTAGAACCGAACTTAATTTATCCTGGCTGATTATCTGATCTGCTTGTCTGATTTCCTGAGAACTCCCTAGACTTAGCGCTTTTAGTTAATTGCTTACAAACCACTCATGCTATCTGATTTACTTTTCTGCTTGCTATTTAGTTTCTCATTACTTTCTCCTAGTTTAACTTGACTGTTCTATAATCTATCGTGTGACCGAGAGTCTCTGTGGGATTCGATACCTTTTATACTATAATTGCATTACATGTGCACTTGCAGTAGAATAGGATTAAAACTTAGACCTATCATGCGTGCATCCCATGAGAGAATGAGACGGCCCACATCCTGCTGTAATGAGCGTCCGAGGTGGAGATCGTCGAAAGCAACGTATGGAGAAGAAGGTGGGATGGCGACCACATCATTCTGAGCCATGACAGATGCGGAAGAATTGAAGGTTAAAAATCGCAGGAAATCCCAAGAGACTACGAAAAAGGAGGAAGCAATGAAGGGTTTTGGTTCTCGAAATGAGTATATATATGGGTAAATAGGGACTTACCTTACACTAGAGGGATGTGGATGGGTAGGGGAGAATGAAGGAGTTTTATGGAGATGCGTTTATATGGGGGAGATGGAAGGAATACGAAAGAACAGCGTATTAATGGAGGATCGTTTACGGAGAAAGAAAGGATGCGGCCAATGAGAGTGACGGGAAAAAGACACACACTCAAAAGGCTAGGGTTACATGATTTGGCCCAATTAGTTATTTCGGCAGCGTATATTGTGTGGGTTTTAGGCTTGTTGAACTTGATTTTTAAAACATAATTAAAAGGCTCAAACATATTTTTAGTAAAAGTGACGTGGCTGCCTCAGGAGGAGAGAATTTCTCTAATTATATAATAGACTAGTTAGCTTCAGTCCCCGCACACGCGTGGAGGTTTCTATGTCGTGAACGTTTGTATAAGGCTTCACATATTTACACGTTTTTGTTGCAAGTTATCTCCCTTATCCTTGTGGTTTTCCCAACTTTGTATAGATTTCGTCATCTCACTTGGTTTTAGTGATCATGCTCCTCGATCGGCAATCCCTTTTGGCTTGTGTTCAAGTCTCATCTTATTATTGTTATGTTCACTTTTCTACTTCATCATGTTTGTAACCTGAGAGGGTGTTAAAACTATCGTCTCATACCTACATATTATTCAGTTGTAATGTGCACATGTTCCACCATTTTTCGATAATGTTTTCCTCGAGTTTTGTTTTTGAAATTTTAAGACTTGCTATTTTATATCTTATTCCCTGGTTCCCTACCTTTTACATATGCATATTTCTATAATTTTGTACGCTGTTTGAAATCTTTCAGTTTATCCAAAGATACATAAGGTCATACTTTCTCATTTAAACATGATATCCATTTGTTTTCATTTTTCTTTACACATTCTCGGTGGAAAAAAAAAATTGGATCTCGGGCCGCACCACCAAATATTGGCTCCCTTGTCTCCTTCAGCTAGTGCGTTCACCATCTGCAACTTTTCTAGAATATAAATATAGAAGCAGTTGTTTATACATGCCTTTATTTGCCTTGCCTGGTTATCCTTATATCTCTAACGTCGCAAATTTGCTAATATTTACTTCGCAGTCGTCACTTGTATTGTCCAGTATTTGCGTCTACTCATACGTTTTAGTGCCATGAAAAAGGTGGTTGCAAGTGTGAACAGGGGCGGATCTAGGCATATAGTGGGTGGGGCACGTGCCACAGACTAATTTTATAAATTTATTTTGTAGTTCTAGTTTTCTAAAATAGAGATAGCATATTGGTAATGTCTTGGCAGTATTGTGCCACTGATTCTCCAATGATATCTTCGTTTCTTGCATATCTTTTCCCCATAATCTTTTTTTCTTCCTTTTTGTTCTTGAACTTGTCTCTCTTCTTCACTATATATATATCAATTTAAAATTATATTTTATTAATTAAAAATATTTTATATGCACATATATAATAGTTGCAAACTTACAACGAACCTAATCAAACTATTTCATTTACAAAAAAAAAAAAACATTGTGCCCCATATTAAATATTTTCCTGCGTCCGCCCCTGAGTGTGAGTGTAAGTCGAGGGTATTGAGAGGAACGTATTCTAGAGCCTGCCTGTTAGGCACAATCTGAGAGACTTGAGAAATTCGTTTTCCTCACTTGAAATAAGTTAAAGAATTTATTTGGTGAAATAATCTAAAATGAATCATGTGACGATACTTAACTTTAGTTAAAATAGTAAAGAAACTCTATAAATTCTACAAAAATAGAATAGATATTAGAGAACAAAAATCTACGTTTGCTTTAAATCCAGACAAAATAGCAGACTAACGGTGTTTAATAAAAAAAGAAGGAATTAAGGAAATAAAAAATCTGCTTGAAAACTCGGCAAATAGTTTTAAGAAAGAAACAGTCGAGAGATCTTTGGAGTTCAAGTTTTTTTTATAATCTTCCAGACCTTCTTCAGCTTCGATTGTTTCTTTCAAAAGAAGAAGAATATGATTATAACTGCTTTTATACAAAATTTCCTAATTAATCTCGAAAAGATTCATCAAAGAAACTTTACATAATTGGTTCATTAGCCTCAGTTCCGTACACAACATTGAACAACGCAAACGATCTTGATACATCGTTTATGGTGTCATTGTTCGAGCAAGACTTGACCGACCATCTCATCGGTACAATTAATTTTCTGCATCAATACATAAACAACAACAAAAATCATAGTATATATTTTTCATGTTTCTTGCCTAATCAAAAGTTCAACTACACTAACCCTTGGGAGCATATATATATGCACTGTTATGTATTGACTTTCGTATATCTCTAGTAATGTTTCTCTATTTTCGGCACAGGAAACGTCATTAGATGGCATAACATGCCATATCTTTAAAACTTGGACATAGTGATTATCTTTCTTGATTATGCCTATTGCCCAAATGAGGCTTAGGCCATCATCGATCTCGTTTTGTCTAAACAGATTCTCACTCTCAGCTCAGGCTTCTGTTTGAGATCCCCATTTGGCAACTTCTCCAAAAAGCTGCATAATTCTTATGTTTAATATCAGAGTCTATGGTCGTCTCCAAAGATTTAAAGCCACTGATTTTTCTGCCAAAAGGATATCTAGTTAGTATCAGCAGTGAAACCATCCGATCTCCGAAAAACTCGTCCTCCTGTCAAACCCACTATCATCAGTACTTAATTTCATCGTCAATATCAATTTATCATTAAGCTCAAGGCCTCTTTCCTGCAGGCATGAACAATTAGAAATCTGAAGTTATATAACTACAACAAAATTGTAGGGGATAAAGCAGTGTAAACAAAAATCACCTCTGCTACGTGAAGATCTTTGGTATTTCACCATAATCTCTCTCGCAATTCTCAGGGCTTTCTCTATTTCGAAGACCTCTGTCAAGTTTCGTAGTATACATTTCCTCATCGAAAGTGCTCTTTATTCCAAACAGTGACTCATTCACCTGATCCCATCCCCTACCCCTACAAGGTCATGTTATGAGAGATATGGAAACAATAGTCTTTCGAATCTTATGGACATTCACCCAAGGGCTCTTCACCATAATATACTATATGCTTTATCTAAGAAAAAAAAATCTAGCTCAACAGAGAGATTGAAAGATCATAACTTTTGTAAAGGAATATCACAATCAATCTAAAGTGCAAGGACATATTAGTCTAGTTATTTCCATCATTCTCTTGTCTGAAATTGTGATCTTTCACAAGACGAACCTGAAAGGCAGAAGCTTCAGTAGTGCTACCCGTTCCGAATTCTTCCAGATTGATCTTCTTCACCGTTGTCGCATCCAACGGCCGATGATTATGCTCTTTTGATGCCGATTAACTCCCCAGAGAGAGGACACAGCTCTATTGCAACCATTTAAAGAGATATTTGATTTGGTTGGATTGGGATTTAGGGTAAAATAAGAACTAAAATCAAACAGAAGAAACGCTGAATTGTTTGCAAAATTAAGCTATCATATGCATTTAGAGTATCACGCCATATCCTTGTATATTATCTATACACTAGGTTTTTGGCCCGTGCGTATGCAAGGACTAATTGTTTAGCTAAAAATTTTTATTGCTTAAATTTATTACCTAAATTAATTAAACATTAATGAGTAAAAAATAAAGTATAATAATTAATTAATTTTTAGATAAGTGTAACAAAAAAAATCTGAACGTGGAGAATCAACCGATAAAATACATTTGGGGAAGTTGGCTTTGACGTTTAAAAAAAAAAGAAACAACGATTATATCAATTGTATAAACTTCAACGCAAATCGCCGACTAAACCTACTCGAAATCTACGATCTTAAATGGTCTTATCGAACCAGAATCATTGTATTTTACAAAATTTGGATTCATTCAAGTTTATTTTGGTTTGTGGTTGTTGTTAATATCCGATATCAACCTTTTTCTCGATGTAATTTGACAACGATTGGTTGCTTTATTATTGAACCCATTCGGACTTACATATGCAGATTGCACTGCCCAACTCAAACCTCGGATACCAAAAGCATACGGTCTATATTTTCTTCTGTGGAGTAAGTCTTCTGTAATCTCTAACTATCATACATAGTTGGTCATTTTAACTTCTCTTCGACTCTATTTGTAGTTCTTTGGTGGTGGTCTGTTCGGAAATTTCATTTATTAATGTTTTAAATTGTGGTAGATTACATCACACATCAACGCTTCGACGGTAGTTAGACCAAAAAAAGATAATTTGCCTTCTTCTGAATGAGCTACCGCTACAGATGTGCTTGTTTGTTGTATAAAAAATTGCTATAAAATTGTTTTAAATGAATATTAAACTGTATTAATTTTGAGTAATTTATGAATAATTTAATTAAAAATTGGGTTGTGATAACATATTTGTGGATTGGAATTAGTGGAATATGTACGATGATCGCTGGTAATCTTAAAAAAAAATATAAATGCGCCCCAACTCTTGAGATAAATCGAAATTAAAATATGATGTTGATGACACTAATGGATTACAGCTCTTAGACAAAATAGTGAACCTAAAAGTTTAAGGTTGAGTTGTTACACAAGAGTATCTCCGAGTGGCCATGTTTCTTGAGAGCTCGCACTCTCGGCTGACGTGGAGTAACATCTGGTGAGGATGATTGGACCCAGATGATGTACCCACCCTTATTACATAAACCAATTAATTTAGCCTGAATCAAAAGAAAACCTACACAAATGCTAGAATCATCTCAGAGTAGTGACCAATTCAGCAAAGAATGAAAAGTAAAAATTTACAATAAAAAAAATATGAATCCAAGATCTCATAAGTAATGTGATCAGACTATATGACTCTGTGTACTTACAATGGCAAGACTCATGGCTGGTCCGGTGTATTTAGAGCCAGCAACAACAAATGAGATGGTTGCAAGAGCAAGCAAGAACGTCTTAGTGAGTAATCTTCGTGGTCCCCTGATGATAATAAGCAAAACCACCACAAAGGTAACACCAAAACTTAAGATCGTTTCTGCAATAGCTCCAGTTTGCACATCAACCTGAAGGGAAGGTCTTGAAATCATATGCTTGCACTTCTCTGATATGAATTCCATGATGGCCAATGTCCTTCCTGCGTCACCATCTGCCTGGTGGAATCACCAAAAAAATATACATTTCCTTTTTAAATACTTTCTAGAAATGATAAACTTAAAAAGGTGTAAGAATAAAAAAGCAGTGAGAAGAAGGATCATTCGAATGAGTGAGAATCATGAATATTTGATCCTACGAAGAAGGAATAAAGTTTTTTTACTCAGTTTAACTCTCCATAGGACTACAACTTACTCCTTCCGCTTTACTCAATTTAACAGTCTTTCTATCTCTTTATGTTATACACTAACACATGGACACACAAGAAACTACATAAAAGAGAGATAAAGAACAAATAAAGAAAGATCCACGAAGAAGATAGTGTTTAACAAAGTGGCAAACACATAGATCAACCAAAATTTTAAATAAAAGGATCTGAGTCTTCATATTGTAGAACCAACATCAAATCTTACAAAAGCATATACTTTACAACACAAACGCATACAGTGTGAAAACACACAACAGAGAATGATTCAACCAAGTAGCAGTAACTTGATATTAATTTGAAAACCGGGTCAATTATTTGATATTGTGTTTATACATCAAAAGCAAAATTCAATGAGTATAATTTGACATTGAATTGCGTAAAAAGAGACACAAAAGCTGTCTAGTACCAACCTTGATCGTTGGATGATGAGGAGCTAGCACCAGAAGCTGCAGGTCTCCGCCGCATTCTACGACCACCAGTAGCACGTACCACGTTTCCATGTGCTTGAACCTTTGCGGATAACCCATAAAAAATGAGAACATTACATGATTCATTTCAGAAAATTTCCACACAAAAAATTGAGAAATTACCTGCGGCGGTTCTGCATCTTCTTCACGTGATCTACCATCTATCTGATGTTTCCACAAGAACAAAGGAATCACGGCAGCTATGAGGATCATGGAGACTATCAGAGCGAATATCTCCTCCATCTCCTACCTGCAATCGCAAAATAACCGAAAAGTGGGGATTTGCGTTCTATCTTCCTCCTCCTCCTTTCTCTTTTGGCAAGTCTTACCTGAAGTCTCTTTGTTGGAGTTAAATTCCAGCAATTCAGATCCACCATATCCACTCTTTCCTGAACCTTCTTAGCCCTAATCTGGTTCTGATGAAGCAATTTGGTGCTCCGCGGACGCCGACGAAATTGTATAGAGGAGTAAAGCTACATAACAATAAATAATTTGGTACCTTGGTATCGAGAAGAAAGAAGATCCATTGCAGAAGATGGGTTGGAGAAGATCGTGGAGAGATGAGGGATCGTGAGTTCATGATGGGATTTAGGGATCTGATTTTCATTTTGTTTTTTTTCTATAACTGCACCTAAATTGTCGGATATTAATTATTAATTAAAGAGAATAAAGAGAACGATTTTTGTTAGAATTAGATTTAGGAAATAATTAAAAACCAAAAAGTTCAAAAAATTGGGAAAATGACACGTTAGAATTGTACACGTGTCAGAAGAAGAGTGTTGCAGTTATTAGTTTTTTTGCTAGTGAATTATAGATAAAAAGATACGTACAGACATACATACATTTCAAAGAACCTGTAAATCAAAGAGAAAGATAGGCAGATTACTATTGAGATAACTGGCGAGTGAAGTTGAAAGATAAAGGCATCTCCACTGACTCTATCCTGTCGAAAATGGAGAAATTTTTTCGGTCTTTCTTAAAAAAACACAACGGATATGATGATCTCAGATTCCAGTTGAGGATATACGATTTCACAGTCGAACAAAGGAGTAGCACTCAGACGATTCGATTTTTTTTACAGAAATCAAAACAAAAGGGGAATGAAGAATATAGATTTAAGGTTTTGAGTGATGAAAGAGTAAAACTTAAGGAAGCGATAAAACGATTGTGAGTTTCTAGGCGAGATCGAAACACGGACAAGGGTTCGTAAAGAATATATAAAACCCAGATCCAATCGCAGGTGGATGAGGAAATCTTTCAAGAAAGTCCGAAGAAAAAAACGCATAATTATTAGAATTAAATGAAGATTGGATATCTTAGAGAACCCAAAAGGCAGTTGTTATGGTGGGTGTATATGAATGAGGAAGGAGAAAGGTGGATGACATGGTGTGAAAAATGGGCTGTGTTTCGGAAGAAATCATTTTTTGGCTAGAAAATAGATGGATGACATGGACACTTTCACTGGATAGTAAAATAGTCTACCATCTATACTATAAAAACAAGAAACCGTCATTGGTACAAAAAGGTTGTATTTACGAAATTTGTCCTTGGAGTCGTTAGAAGTGTATTTTTTCATTAAGGGTAAAATCTGGAATTTTTTGATATTTTGTCACGCAGAGATATTTGACCGGGTCAGATTTGGAAACGGATATACATGCGGATCCAGTTTTTAAATCTTGATCGTTGATTTCGTAAATTTAATATTATCCGTCGGATTAGTTAGATTTCTTAATCCTACCATTTATTTTTTTAAAATTTATTTTGTCAACCGACTTACCATATATATTTATTTTCGTAGCCTATATTTTAGGAAACAGAAATCTGCAATTTTGGAGAATATTCTTTACAAGCTTGATGAATATCGATTTTAATTCATTTAATTAATTTATTTCCTAAAATGTACAATATCTTTCTAAATATCTTATTATTTCGAGTTTGAAAACAAAATATTCTATGGCATATACCAAGCTTTCGAGAGAAGTTTGTGAAATCCTATATAAAGGGAGCTTGGGTTGGCATAGAAACACAATCATTTGCATCTTCCATATTTTTAAGAACTTTTCTATTTTTTTTTTCTCATTGGCCATGGAAGTTTTCTCCGGATCATCAAAGGTTTGGTCAAATGATCCGTTGTCATTTATATTGCTTTCTTCTTCTTATCGATTTTGAAAGGATTTCATGTTTTTGGTTTTTTTTTAATTCTGTTTTGTTCGTTTGGTCCCATGAAAGAAGAGGCTAAAGTTTAATGATGTGTTTTGAACTAACAAACGTCTGAGAATTTTTATAGAAAGGAGTGAATTTATAGTTGAGATCTGAAAGTCCGAATGATGGTTGTTGCCAAGACGTTGTTAGTTCACATCACAAGTCCCGGTTGTCCTAATGAGCCTATAATCCGAATAAGTGTTGTCGGCATTGATTTGGTGGTAAACAAATCGATTTTCAAAAAGTTTTCTCTCTATTTTTGTTTTCTTATTGGCTATAGCAGTCATTTTCTCGATCATTAAAATGTTTATCAAATGATCCGTCATCAGTTTTAATACTTTCTTCTTTTTAACGATTAAATATGAATTTCTATATTTTTGTTTTTAATTCTGTTTTGGTACTAATAGTTTTGTTACATGACGAATCCGCTGGATTTTCTCAATGGAAAATTGTAAAAATAAAAAAATATTGATATTGTTTCTTACTACGTAACTCAATTATTAATATATATATATATATTATTTTATTGTTTATATTATGTATATATCTTATACAACCATCGAATATTGGTTTGGTGTAATATACATATATTATTTTTTGTTATATTATTATAAGTGACAATAGTTACATATTAATGTTAAATATTATTGATGATATATATTTTGAATGTTTTTTATTTGATTAATTTACATTTTACGTTATTTAAATAATATATATTAATTTTAAATTTTTTGAAATATTTTATTTCCTAATTTTAATCTAAAAAGCAAATTTGAATGACATTTAATTTTAATAGATGTCATTTTTCAATTATGGAAATGATATATCTTGATTTTAAAATCCCATAAATATCTCATTATCTAATTTTAAGCTAAACAGAAAGGTAAGTTTGAATTACATTTAATTTTAATAAATCATAATTTTTTCATATTCTACTATATCTTTAAATCATAACAATATCATAATTACGGAAAACAAATATTATTTTATTAATAAAGCTTTCATATCAATCCTATTTATTATTGTTAAGATAAAATTAAATTTGATATTGATTTTTATTAGGTAACTCAATTATTGAATATTAATTTGGTGTAACATCCATATATTATTTTTTGTTATATTATTTTTAGTGACAATAGTTACATATTAATATCAAAATTTATTAGATGATATATATTTTGAAATTTTCTTATTTAATTAATTTACCTTTTTCTGTTATGTAAATAATATATATTGATTTTAAATTTTCTAAATGTTTTATTTCCTAATTTTAATCTAAAAAGCAAATTTGAATGACATTTAATTTTAATAAATTTTATTTTTCAATTATAGAAATGATATATCTTGATTTTAAAATCTCATAAATATCTCATTTCCTAATTTTAAGCTCAACAGAAAGGTAATTTTGAATTACATTTAATTTTAATAAATCACAATTTTTAATATTTTACTATATATTTTAAATCATAATAATATCAGAATTATGGAAAACAAAAATTATTTATTTATGAAACTGCAGGAAACCATTTTTTAGTTATGTTTTGGAACTAATAGTTCTGCAGAAAATGTTATCATTTCTATTACTTTCTTCTTTTTAACGAATTAATATGGATTTCTATGTTTTTTGTTTTTAATTCTGTTTTGGTACTAATAGTATTGTTACAGATGAATCAGCTGGATTTTCTCAATGAAAAATTATAACAATAAAAATATTGATATATATATATATTGATTTATTTTTTATTGATATAGTGTTATGCAATGTTTTGGTTACCAAATGTCATCTATTCGATGTTGTTATCTCACTTTACTTGTGGTTAACATTTGACACCCTTCTCTATGTTTTTTTTTTACATATCATAGTTGATAAAAGAGTGATATTCAAGGATACATCCTTCTTTATTATGAACTTATTCTACTGTGTTGTAAATAATATTTCATTTTCTAATTTTTATCTAGAAAACCAAATTTGAATGACATTTAATTTTAATAAATTTTATTTTTCAAATATGGAAATGATATATCTTAATTTTAAAATCCCATAAATATCTCATTTCCTAATTTTAAGCTCAACAAAAAAGTACTTTTGAATTATATTTAATTTTAATAAATCACAATTCTTTAATATTCTAAATTATATTTTAAATCATAACAATATCAGAATTATGGAAAACAATAATTATTTTATTTATGAAACTTTCATATCAACCCTATTTATTATTGTTAAGATAATATTTATAAAAATCTAAAATTAATATTATTAGTTATATTTAGAGATTGTGGTTATCGTTATTTCTACTGAATTAATCCGTGATTAAATATATGTTGATAAATATTAAATATACTTGGATCTCCACTCATATTTTTAGAAACATTTTCGTTTCTTTTTACAATTTAGAAACATAGATATACTCTTTCAATTGTATATGAAAATTCCAGATATTTTTAGTGTCAATATTTAGTAAAGTTTAAAAATAATATTTTTGGAATATACTAACTATCATATTACAGATAAATATTCACACTATATAATCTAAAAAATTAGTACGTAGATCCGAAAACTATATAAAACTCTTTAATCTAGATAATATAAATAACTAAATAAATAGTAATATAAACAAATATAACGATCTCGAATAAAAAATCGATCAAAAACAAATAGAAAAGAATCATCAAACTAATACTCCGCCCTCGGGGCTTTTAATATTTATTTTAATTGAAAATAAAAATTGGGAGTAAACATAATCAATTAAAAATGTTTTAAAAATGAATAAAACAAAATCAAATGTTGTCCAAAACTAATTAAAAACAAACTCAAAAATAAAAAAACATCTCTTTTAACATCTAAAATATAAATAGAAAATAATTATTTAGTTACTATATATTAATACAAAAAACGTCTATTAACATAAATAAAAAAATCAAACAATTCTTTAATATGAATCAAAATAAAAAAAAAATACCCGCACGTTCAGTGCGGGTCAACTCTAGTTATATATAATAGGAGAAAATATGCGCAAATACGCGGATTTTACTTAAATTTATAAATATTTAATATATTTTAATATTTATTTTAAGTATCAATATTTTATATATTTTTAATTTACGTATTTGTATTTTTTATGAATATAATGATTTTTAGGAGAAAATATGCGCTAACAAACGATTATTAATTTAATTTATTTTATAAATAAATATTTTAATTATCAAATTTTGATGAGCTTTTTTATAAAAATTTATTTCCTTCAACCTTTTTATCATCCTTTTATTTGTTATAAACTATTTTAAATATATATACTTGTTATTTATATATTGTCATTCATCAAATTCTTAAATTTTTAGTTTTCATTCATAATATTTTAATATTTTTAGTTATCATTTTAAATTTTATTATTTTTATATGTATTTCATTGATTTTATTTTCTTTCTTATATTTTGTATAATTTTTTTATTATCATTGTTTCTCATTTTTATAATATTTTTATGGTTCTTTGCTTCTTTTTTCAATTATTATAATTTTTAATAATGTTATATTTACTTTTAGTCTTATAATTTTATATTTTACTTTTATTGAGATTTATTTATTTTTGTTTATTTATTACATAAAAATATAAAAGATGTCTTTAAAATTTATAATATATAATATTTATATATTTATAAAATTTTAAATTAAATTCAAATTTAGCATTTATGTTTAATAATTTTAACTAATTATAATTATATTAAATAATATTACATTAAATAGTATATTTGTTTTAGTTTAATGATGATGTGGAAAATTGTGATCAAAATTGACCAATTAATGGGGCTGACGTGTCAGCTTGAGAGAGCTCCTTCTCTCATTATATATAAGATGATTAGAAGGTATATATTCTTTCTTTTTTTGTCAACTTAGAAGGTATATATTCAACTCACCCAACCTTAGCAATAAATATTATCTGCAAAATACTTGGATTCACCCCTAGAGGTGAACCCATTTGTTCACTCCCACTGTTTTTAGCTAATAAAAATATGACATGTAATATTATCTTTAAATTAAATTACAAAATTAAAATTAAAAGATTAACAACATTCAAATATTTTATAAATAGATGATAATATATATCAATATTTATATATTTCTAGAGTTTATAAATTGGAGCTTAGGTTTTAAAGATTGGGATTTAGGGTTAGGGTTTAAGCCCTTTAGAGTTTAGGGTTTAGGGATTAGGGTTTAAGTCCTTTGGGGTTTAGAATTTAGGGATTAGGGGCTCTTTGGGTTTAAGCCCTTTAGGATTTAGGGTTTAGAGATTAGGGTTTAGTTTAGGGTTTAAGCCATTTGGGGTTTAGGGTTTAGGGATTAGGGTTTAGGGTTTAGGGATTAGGGTTTATTTTTTTATTTTTAAAGTTTACATATTAGAGTTTAGGGATTAAGATTTAGTTTTTTATTTTAATTTGTTTTCGATTTTTAAATTAGGGTTTAGGGTTTAGGAGTTTATTGATTAGGGTTTAGATTTTTTTTTATTTTTAAGATTAACATTTTGGGTTTAGGGATTATGATTTAGTTCAAATTTTTATTGTTTTAGGTTTTCAAATTATGGTTTAGAGTTTAGGGTTTAGAATTTAGGGTTTAAAAATTAAGATCTATGTTTTAGTTTTTTTATAAATTTGTTTATTGTTAATTTTTATTTTTTTGTCTAAAATAAAACTTTTCATTTTTTTTTTGAATTTCTTTAATTTTTAATTCTTTTTAATACTAAATTATGTGTAATTATTTGATTGGTTGATAAAGGAGGGGATGAACAAATGGGTGAACCCAAGTATTACTCATATTATTTTGTGAGAGGGTAAAAATGAAGAACAGCTAGTTTTGAGAAAACAAGTTTATCTGGCAAAACAAGTTCACCAAGAGGCGACAATTTTGGCGACAAGAGTTTAGGGCGCAAAGCATCTTCTCCGGCGCTGTGGCTTGCCTCCGGAAGGTAGTATGGCCGTCTGAGTAAACATATTAATTTGCTATTAGCAAAGGACGAGAATCATAATAAAAGTCACAAACTCATGGAAACGTATATAGTCTAACCAAAAACAGCATATTGTATTCATAATCTAAATATTAAAAACAACATATCATATTTCAAAACCAAGTACTAAAAACAGTATATCATTTTCATAATCCAAGTACTAAATAAAACAAAACAAAACAAGGCACAAAATCAAATCAGTCATCAAGCTTTCTGTAATGGCCCAAATCCAGCCCATGTTAAAAATTTTGAAGAAAAAGAATAAAGTCCAACAGCCCAACCCCAAAACCCATTTTCTTTTTGGAAAACTCTAGGTATCTCCCTATAAATAAAGTCTCCACCCTACTGAGAAATCAGAAAAGAGATCTGCAGCGAAGCCATGTCGCTCCGGCGAGCCCCAGCCGTCGCAGCCATCCGGTGAGCCACCTCCGCCTGATCTCCTCTTCTCTTCCATGGATCCCTCTCCCTTCTTCTCTCGGGTTAAGTATTCTCTCTTCTACATCAAATCCTTTCTTTCTATCCTTCTCCTCCTCCAGATCTGATCCTCTGTTGTGTTAGATCTAAGATCTAATCTCGTTTCTCAGATCTATCGCTTTTCCAAACGCAGATCTGAGATCGAAGCAATTCTAGGCCGTCAGATTGATTCGCGTTTTCCCGTTGAACCGTAAGGAACCACGGAAAGCACAATATGTCGTTGAAAAGCCCTCGATCTCAGATTTCCAGAAAGATCTAACGTCCGTTCGGGCTAATGAAGCTTCCAAATTACCGTTTTGCCCTTCTTTGGCCAAGGTGAGGTTTTTGGATCTATCCTTGCTTGCCCTGTCGATTTCGGACGATAGTCCTATTGGGATTATGTCCTGAAATCACATTGTACGAACTCTAGAGATAGTTGTACTGTCGAGATCGGACAATTCATGTGGTACTGGGTAGTCATAACGTTTTGCTAGAAACCGCTTATGACAAATGAGTTGTAACTCAATTCCAGTATCATGTGAACCTACAGGGTCACACACCTAAGCAAGTTGGATATACTCTGCATGGGATAGATCATTGGCAAATGGTCTGATCGATGTGTATTAGATACACATCGAGTTGAGTTTCTAAGAGGTGTATCGATCGACACCATTGGGTACGTCGGTCGATACAGGGCATGTGTCGATCGACACCACTAAGTGTGTCGGTCGACACAAGGGCGAAACCGAGACTGATGTTTCGGTTCACCGCGAGGTCAATATATAAACTCGTTTTTGTATCTCGACCGAGGAGGTGTTCGTGAGCGCCGCCCAGACTGTTTTTCTCAGAGGAAAAACAGAGAACCTCCATAAACCAAAGTTCCCAGGGAGATCCGAGCACCGGTACTAGCATCCCGGCGGATTCCAGCTTGTGTGCGTGTGGACTGAACAGTAGAGGCGCAACGATTGGGGCGCTGCAGATCTCGTGTTACCACAAACTTCCGCTGCTAAAACTCCAGGTACTCACGAGGTGAGATCATGATTCAATTAACTAGACCCTAGATCCTAGGCTATCGGGAACTCGCGAGAATTCTGAATCTGTAGAATTGGCTCGGATTCCCAACAGTGGTATCAGAGCCTTAGGGTTTTATCATTGAATCGAACCTGTTTGTAGAATTTAATGAATTGAATTCGTTCATTGGAATTATGATTAGAACAGGTGAGATCGATCTGATCGATCTGCGATTCTGTGTTTTCGCACAGTGTCGATCGACACACTGGGTGTGTCGGTCGACACAAGGTGGCGAATTCAACAGAGTCGACGGCTAGGGTTTTTCGCGAAGAAAAAACCGAAAGCCTTCTGTGTCGATCGACACACTGGGTGTGTCGGTCGACACAAAGCAAACTCGGTCGAGTGTCGATCGACACAGTTTGAGTGTCGGTCGACACAGACCAATATTCGGCGGCTAGGGTTTTCTCGAAGAAAACCTAAAAGGCCTACTGCGTCGATCGACACAGTTTGAGTGTCGATCGACACAGGCCGAGCGAATGGTTAATCGGTTCAATTGGATTGGACCGGTTATCATGCTTGGTTAAGTCCGAATAGATCGGTTTAAATTGGATGAATTAGTTCAATTGGATTGAACTGATTATCTCAATTAGCATGAACCGATGGAATAAATCAGTTTGATTGGATAAGTCGGTTCAATTGAATTGGACTGGTTATCGCAATCAGTTGAAACTGGTTTAAACGGTTTAAATTGGATGAATTGGTTCAATTGGATTGAACTGATCATCCCAATTAGTATAAACCGATTGGTTAAGATCAGTTTGATCAGATAAGTCGGTTCAATTGAATTGGACCGGTTATCAAGAACTATCTGCGGTTTAGGTCTATGTCGATCGTCACACATGGGCTGCGTCGATCGACATAACTGGTTCGATGAACCGGGTTAATTGAATTAACCGGTCATTGAAATCCGGTTTTGTTTGGTTATGTCGATCGACAGACAAAGTCTGCGTCGATCGACACAGTGCTCGGAATTCTGGTTATTGAACCTTGAATTTGCAGAAACCAAACTCGACCAAAACCTTGATTAAAGCCTAGCTTCAATATGGTCAACTGTCAAGACTCATTTCGTTGTGTGATGTCTAGCCAAGAGCTTGGTGTCCACAATTACGTGAGTAAGGCAGGTAATAACATTGATGGACTTGCAGTGCATTAACATCAACAATTACATGACTTAAGAAATTGATTTGCTAAACTTTTGGGTTTAGTTTCCTCAACTAAATATCAAGTAACATTGATGTCTTGCCCAATCTTGTCTACTGTCAAAACTCGTGTCGTTTGTTGGATAGTCTTGGAGTCCTTGGTATCCACTGCTACATGGGTAAGGCAGGTGGTCATTGACAGACTTGCAGTGCAACTGTCAATGATCACAAGACTAAAGAGATTGGTTTACTTGACTGAGCTATCAGAAGTTCTGAGCCCAGAGACATCAGAGTGGATTAGACATAGTTTGTCTCATCCACAACCAAGAGTTGCACTGAGTACAATTAGCAATGATTTGCTTACCTAGATAACTAAATTTCGAGTAACGGCGAGTCGCCCACTCGAATTTTAGTAATCTGAGGATCTTGGATCATTATATTCGTAGAGGAAACATTGCTTGAATATAATGTGAGTTCTCTTATTTGATAAGATTTCTCTTCATATACATAACTAAATCTTTGTTTTTCTTGGATTTCAGCTTATGTCTATGACTACTTTCTCGTTGAGATCCGTCCTTGAGAAGGACAAGTTAAATGGATCCAACTTCCTGGATTGGTATCGGAATATGAGATTCATTCTCAAGCAGGAGAGCAAGGACTATGTCCTTGAGAAGGCTCTTCCAGAAAAGCTTGGAACCAATCGCTCGCATGCAGTGTATAATGCTTGGAATAAGCATTATACTGATGTGGTAGATGTGTGTGGTCTGATATTGGCTTCCATGAACTCAGACTTGAAGAGTCAGTATGAGAACATGGAGTCGCCAATAGAGATGATCACCAGCCTGAAACTGAAGTTTCAAGATCTGGCACGAGTTGAGAGATTCCAGATGGTGAAGTCTCTCACTGGGTGCAAGCTACCAGAGGATGCTCCAGTAAGTCCTCATGTCATTAAACTGATGGGTTACATTGATAACCTGGGGAAACTGGAATGTCCTGTCAGCTTCGAGTTGGCCACTGACATCATTCTGCAGTCACTGCCGTCAAGCTATGACAAGTTCGTTAAGAACTATATCAAGAAAGGCTTGACGAAGACGTTGACTGAGCTGCATGGTATGCTCAAAACAGCAGAGTATGACATCATAAAGGGTAAAAGATTTGAGGAATCTTGTGTTGGC
Organism: Orychophragmus violaceus; assembly: GCA_030180135.1. NCBI lineage: Eukaryota > Viridiplantae > Streptophyta > Magnoliopsida > Brassicales > Brassicaceae > Orychophragmus > Orychophragmus violaceus. Next base: position 31,685,793 of record CM058235.1, read on the forward strand.
AAGGGTAGAGGCTGGGCCGTCCAGATTTGGAATCAGGATAAGCCTGTGTCATCTTTTAAGCCCAAGTCAAGCCCATCTGGTGTTAGTAAGTGCTTCTACTGTAATGAGTCGGGGCATTGGAAGAGAGATTGCAATAAATTCTTGGAAGATTCACAAGAGATGGAGAAGATGTATGGTACTTCTTCTTCAGGTATTGTGTTATTAATTCAAGTTCTACATAAGTATTGGATACTAGTTGTGGTACTGATATTTTGGAAATATGCAGGACCTAAGCGACAGTAGAACGTTGAAGAAAGGACAAGTGGAACTGCGTGTCTGGTATGAAGCAATGGTTGCTGCATGAGCCGTAGAGATTCTTCACTTGTAGGAGCCTTTCATACTTGGTTTTAGAAATTAAGTAATTGCTACTATGCATCTGCCTTGTGCAGAAATGTCTTTCATTTTCTTTTGAGAATTTGGATGTTTTTCATTTTGATAAAAGACAAGTTTTGTTCTTTAGATCTTAATGAAACATTCTATGGTAGCACCCCGTTTGGAATGGGTTTTATATCTTAAACCAACAGAAGTTAAATATAACATAAATACCAAACGGTTTAAGTCTAATGACTTGAACTCGACTTTTCCTTGGCATAGTCGTTTAACCACAAGAGTGAAGCGGATTCAGTAAATCCATAGTTTTGGACTCATTTGATTTTAATCATTTGAGATATGAATTCTGTTCACTGGACCAAATGACTAAGGCCCATTTAGCAGAGCTAAAAGGAAACGGGCCAGAGACTTATTGGGCCTTACACATACTGATGTATGCGGCCCAACAAGCATTAGTGCCAGAGGAAATCTTCTGTACTTCATTACCTTATTGATGTCATCAATAAGTATTGTTGTGTTCATTTGATGAGACACGAGCAGGAATCCCTTGAGGAGTTCCAAGATGAAGTGTAGAACCGATTTGACAGAAGTATTGAGATCCTCGATTGGATCGTGGAGGAAAAATACTTAGAGTCAAGAATTGGGTGATCATCTGAAAGAATGAATCAGATCTTATGAGACATGATTCGATTAATGATGAATCACATGAATCTTCCATAACCATTTAAGAACACGTTCTGAAATGTCTATGTTCACGCTAAAAGGGTTTCTATCAGAATCAGTGAAAAACACCACATTGGATGTGGACTGGGTGATTTCCAAACTTGTTTTTCTGATTAATTGGGATTGCAAGGTTTGTGTAAGACAGTAGTCAACAAACAAACTTGAATCCATATCTGATAAGTTCTACCTCGCTGGTTGTCCTGAGGAAACCAAGGCTTAGTACTTTTGTTGCCCAGAACTGTGTCTTTTAAGAAAGGTGATACTTTCAAAAGGAACAGTGGGAGTAAAAGTACACATCGAAGAAATTCGATAAACACAGTAAGCTGTTCAACCTGTTAAGGGAGAGCAGCGGTGAGATCTACAAAGTACTGTAGGATCTGCAACTGTGAAGCCTGAAATTCGCAGACCCGAAAGGATCCGTCACTAACTCGAGAGTGATTTCTCGTAACCAATTGTTGTGATCCATTGATCATTGAAAAGTGACGAGCATGCGAAATTCAAAGAAGCGGTGGTAAGCCCCAACTCCGAAAATTGGCTGGGTATGCATGTTAGCTTCACCGATCCATTTCTGGATTGAAGCAAACATCTTGGAGTTGGAATCAACATTCTGATAAATTGGTCAAAGGTTCTGACTTGATCAGAAAGAAAAGAAACCATGGGTTTACAAGAAGACTAGTGGGAGCGTAATGGCAATTCTCACACAGTATGTAGATAACATACTTGAATCTCATGAACGACGTTCCGACGCTAAAGTCTTGTTAAGATTTGGGTCGAAAGTCAAATTTAAACAAAAGACATGGGAGTAGCCGAGTGAATTCTTGGAATGAGAATCTATTGATATAGATTGAGTAAGCTAATTGGATCGTGTCAAAATCCTTATGTTGATAAGGTACTGGACAGTTCTGATGTGCTTGATTCCAAGAATGGCTTCATACCAAAGGTCTTATGGCAATAAATCTAAGCAAGATGAAGTGTCTTGGACACTGGCTGAGCTAGTAACAATATTAGCAAGATGAAGTGTTTTGAACACTGTCTGAACTAGTATTAATGAATGTGATTGCTTATGCTGATGCAACAGAATCCATCATGAATGCCATATTTTTGCGCTCGTCTAGGTGCAGCTTATGCATAAAGCATGACGAGAAAATACCAATGTACTCCGGTAATAGTCACTGAATAGTTACCAGAAATATCCCAAGTGTTGAGAAACACTAAGGATAGGTTCGTGGTGAACTGATAAAGTGACGAACCAGTTGAAAGTAGTTAGACAGACAAAGACGATTTTCGGTTCCCACCTGGTTATGTCTCTTTGTCTGAATAGCGGTGCTAACTGTTGGAAAGGCTCCAAGCAGTAGACCGTAGAATAGTGCTTTTATCTGAATGGCGGTGTAATATTGTTGAAATCGTTTCAAGCAATAGCACCGCACTCTCTCCCACAACCTAAGCACGGAATTTATTCTGTTGCTGTAGGTGTAAGATATCTGAAAAGATGATCTTGATTCTAGTGGGAGTTATTTTAGTTATGTTGTAAACTTTACATAGACATGCTTAGGCAACGTTTGAGTAAGTTAAAACTGACATCAGTATTATTTAATTATTGGATAATTAAATAATGGTCCCAAAGTACTTTATGATCATCTTATAGGTCATCAAGTTGAAGACTTGATCATGAAACCCTATAAGTAAAAGATGACATAAATTATGATTGTCCCTAGTCAAGGTTGTTAAAATGGGACACTAACAACCGCGCAGACTAGTATGTGAGGTGACTGTTGGACTAAGTTTCATGGAGTCAATGATATGATTATCACAGTCAGTCACATAGATATATGTTGATGAACATATGATCGGACATGACCCGCTTAATGAGAACTCCACAGGATAGTTATATATAAGTGTCATGGGAGGTTCTCATTACGACTATAGAGTATAGTCCTTAGACCTGAGTTCATCATGCTTTCTAGCATATGAATTGGTGCGCTTTGACTTTGTCAAACGTCGTTCCGTAACTGGCGGCTATAACGGCATTGTTTCGACGTATCATGAAGTATGTATAGAAACAGGGATGGAACAAGATGGAATTTGTCCCTCTTGTGTAACGGGAGATAAATATCTCAGGGCCCATCGAAGATTTGATACTGAGAAAATGCATGGCCGTGCTCAAACGAGGTGATTGTCAGTCGTTTGTTTTATCAGTATAGATCAGAAGTTCGATGAACATGATGTTGGCTATAATAAGGATGACACAGTCTCTTGCCTTATGCCATATCGAGATATAGAGACGAAGGGATTATAGGAATAGATGATTCCAGTACAAGTGGGAGATTGTTGGGATTATGTCCTGAAATCACATTGTACGAACTCTAGAGATAGTTGTACTGTCGAGATCGGACAATTCATGTGGTACTGGGTAGTCATAACGTTTTGCTAGAAACCGCTTATGACAAATGAGTTGTAACTCAATTCCAGTATCATGTGAACCTACAGGGTCACACACCTAAGCAAGTTGGATATACTCTGCATGGGATAGATCATTGGCAAATGGTCTGATCGATGTGTATTAGATACACATCGAGTTGAGTTTCTAAGAGGTGTATCGATCAACACCATTGGGTACGTCGGTCGATACAGGGCATGTGCCGATCGACACCACTAAGTGTGTCGGTCGACACAAGGGCGAAACCGAGACTGATGTTTCGGTTCACCGCGAGGTCAATATATAAACTCGTTTTTGTATCTCGACCGAGGAGGTGTTCGTGAGCGCCACCCAGACTGTTTTTCTCAGAGGAAAAACAGAGAACCTCCATAAACCAAAGTTCCCAGGGAGATCCGAGCACCGGTACTAGCATCCCGGCGGATTCCAGCTTGTGTGCGTGTGGACTGAACAGTAGAGGTGCAACGATTGGGGCGCTGCAGATCTCGTGTTACCACAAACTTCCGCTGCTAAAACTCCAGGTACTCACGAGGTGAGATCATGATTCAATTAACTAGACCCTAGATCCTAGGCTATCGGGAACTCGCGAGAATTCTGAATCTGTAGAATTGGCTCGGATTCCCAACAAGTCCTTAGTTAATGTTGTCTTTCCTAGGTAGCGTAGGTTTAGCTGAGTACTCGATGTGTATTGCTTGTAGAACATAGAACTGCTAGGTTATCGCTTAAACTGAAAACGTTGCTTGTGCTTGATTGACATGTATTACCTAGAACTGTGGTAGGGCCCCCGAAAGGGTGTTTGGTGACGGTGTTGGGATTATGTCCTGAAATCACATTGTACGAACTCTAGAGATAGTTGTATTGTCGAGATCGGACAATTCATGGGATACTGGGTAATCATAATGTTTTGCTAGAAACCAATTATGACAAATGAGTTGTAACTCGTTTCCAGTATCGTGTGAACCTACAGGGTCACACACCTAAGCAAGTTGGATATACTCTGCATGGGAATTGATCATTGGCATATGGTCTGATCGATATGTATTGGATACAGATCGAATATAAGTTTTCAAGAGGTGTATCGATCGACACCATTAGGTGCGTCGGTCGATACTAGACTTGTGTCGATCGACACCAATGGATGTGTCGGTCGACACAGTGGCGAAACCGAAACTGATGTTTCGGTTTATGAGAGAGTCGATATATAAGTGATCTTATGATTCTCGACCTAAGTGATGAGAGCGCCGCCCAAAACTGTTTTTCTCAGAGAGAGAAAACACAGAACCTCTAGAAACTAAAGTTCCCAGGAGATCTGAACACCGGCGCTAGTAACCCGGCGGATTCCAGCTTGTGTGCGTGTGGACTACGATAGAGGCGCAGCATCTGAGGCGCAGTAGATCTCGTATTACCTGATCCATCTTCCGCTGCCAAACACCAGGTAATCACGAGGTGAGATCCATGATTCAATTAACTAGACCCTAGATCCTAGGCTATCGGGAACTCGCGAGAATTCTGAATCTGTAGAATTGGCTCGGATTCCCAACAGTGGTATCAGAGCCTTAGGGTTTTATCATTGAATCAAATCTGTTTAAATCGAATTTGATGATTTAGATTCGCAAACTAGGTTGTTTGGTTAGAACAGGTTAGATCGTGTTCGATCAGAAACGAGTCTGTGTTTTCGCATGGTGTCGATCGACACACTGGGTGTGTCGGTCGACACAGAACAGCGAAAACGACAGATTCGGTGGCTAGGGTTTTTCGCGTAGAAAAACTAAAAGCCTTCTGTGTCGATCGACACAGGTTGAGTGTCGGTCGACACAGAGCAGATTCGGCCACGTATCGATCGACACAGGTTAGTGTCGGTCGACACATACCAAGCGAATGGTTAATCGGTTCAATTGGATTGGACCAGTTATCATGCTTGGTTAAGTCCGAATTGATCGGTTTAAATTGGATAAATTGGTTCAATTGGATTGAACTGATTATCTCAATTAGCATGAACCGGTGGGTTAAATCAGTTTGATTGGATAATACGGTTCAATTGAATTGGACCGGTTATCGCAATCAGTTGAAACTGGTTTAAACTGTTTAAATTGGATGGATTGGTTCAATTGGATTGAACTGATGATACCAATTAGTATAAACCGATTGGTTAAGATCAGTTTGATCAGATAAGTCGGTTCAATTGGATTGAACCGGTTATCAAAACTATCTTCGGTTTAGGTCTATGTCGAACGTCACACATGGGTTGTGTCGATCGACATGACTGGTTCAATAAACCGGGTTAATTGAATTAACCGGTTATTGAAGTCCGGTTTTGTTTGGTAGTGTCGATCGACAGACATAGTCTGCGTCGATCGACACAGTATTCGAAATTCTGGTTATTGAACCTTGAATTTGCAGAAACCAAACTAGACTTAAACATTGATCGAAGATTAGCTTCAATATGGTCAACTGTCAAGACTCATTTAGTTGTGTGATATCTAGCCAAGAGCTTGGTGTCCACAATTACGTGAGTAAGGCAGGTAGTAGAGTTGATGAACATGCAGTGCTAAACATCAACAATTACATGACCCAACAAATTGATTTGCTAACCTTCAGAGTTTAGTTTCCTCAACTAAGTATCAAGTAACCTTGATGTCTTGCCCAATTTTGTCTACTGTGAAAACTTGTGTTGTTTGTTGGATAGTCTTGGAGTCCTTGGTATCCACCACAGCATGAGTTTGGCAGGTGGTCATTGACAGACTTGCAGTGCAACTGTCAATGATCACAAGACTAAAGAGATTGGTTTACTTGACTGAGCTATCAGAAGTTCTGAGCCCAGAGACATCAGAGTGGATTAGACATAGTTTGTCTCATCCACAACCAAGAGTTGTACTGAGTACAATTAGCAATGATTTGCTTACCTAGATAACTAAAGTTTGGGTAATGGCGAGTCGCCCACTCAGATTTTGGTGAAGTATGGATCTTGGATTATTATATTCATAGAGGAAACATTGTTTGAATATAATGCGAGTTTTCTTATTCGATAAGATTTCTCATCATATACATAACTAAATCTTTGTTTTTTCTTGGATATCAGCTTATGTCTATGACTACTTTCTCGTTGCGATCCGTCCTGGAAAAGGACAAGCTAAATGGATCCAACTTCCTGGATTGGTATCGGAATCTGAGATTCATTCTCAAGCAGGAGAGCAAGGACTATGTCCTTGAAAAGGCTCTTCCAGAAAAGCTTGGGACCAATCGCTCGCATGCAGTGTATAATGCTTGGAATAAGCATTATACTGATGTGGTAGATGTGCGTGGTCTGATATTGGCTTCCATGAACTCAGACTTGAAGAGTCAGTATGAGAACATGGAGTCGCCAATAGAGATGATCACCAGCCTAAAACTGAAGTTTCAAGATCTGGCACGAGTTAAGAGATTCCAGATGGTGAAGTCTCTCACTGGGTGCAAGCTACCAGAGGATGCTCCAGTAAGTCCTCATGTCATTAAACTGATGGGTTACATTGATAACCTGGGGAAACTGGAATGTCCTGTCAGCTTCGAGTTGGCCACTGACATCATTCTGCAGTCACTGCCGTCAAGCTATGACAAGTTCGTTAAGAACTGTATCAAGAAAGGCTTGACGAAGACGCTGACTGAGCTGCATGGTATGCTCAAAACAGCAGAGTATGACATCATAAAGGGTAAAAGATTTGAGGAATCTTGTGTTGGCAAGGGTAGAGGCTGGGCCGTCCAGATTTGGAATCAGGATAAGCCTGTGTCATCTTTTAAGCCCAAGTCAAGCCCATCTGGTGTTAGTAAGTGCTTCTACTGTAATGAGTCGGGGCATTGGAAGAGAGATTGCAATAAATTCTTGGAAGATTCACAAGAGATGGAGAAGATGTATGGTACTTCTTCTTCAGGTATTGTGTTATTAATTCAAGTTCTACATGAGTATTGGATACTAGTTGTGGTACTGATATTTTGGAAATATGCAGGACCTAAGCGAAAGTAGAACGTTGAAGAAAGGACAAGTGGAACTGCGTGTCTGGTATGAAGCAATGGTTGCTGCATGAGCCGTAGAGATTCTTCACTTGTAGGAGCCTTTCATACTTGGTTTTAGAAATTAAGTAATTGCTACTATGTATCTACCTTGTGCAGAAATGTCTTTCATTTTCTTTTGAGAATTTGGATGTTTTTCATTTTGATAAAAGACAAGTTTTGTTCTTTAGATCTTAATGAAATATTCTATGGTAGCACCCCGTTTGGAATGGGTTTTATATCTTAAACCAACAGAAGTTAAATATAACACAAATACTAAAGGTTTAAGTCTGATGACTCAAACTCGATTTTCTTTGGTATAGTCATTTAACCACAAGAGTGAAGCGGATTCAGTAAATCCATAGGTTTTGGACTCATTTGATTGTAAATCAATTGAGACATGAATCCTGCTTGCTGGACCAAATGACTAAGGCCCATTTAGCAGAGCTAAAAGGAAACGGGCCAGAGGCTTATTGGGCCCTACACATACTGATGTATGCGGCCCAACTAGCATTATTGCCAAAGGAAATATTCTGTACTTCATTACTTTATTGATGGATTCAATAAGCATGGCTGTGTTCATTTGATGAGACACAAGCTGGAATCCCTTAAAGGAGTTCCAAGATGAAGTGTAGAACCAGTTTGACAGAAGTATTGAGATCCTCGATTGAATCGCGGAGGATAATACTAGAGTCAAGAATTGGGTGATCATCTGAAAGAATGAATCAGATCTTATGAGACATGATTCGATTAATGATGAATCACATGAATCTTCCATAACCATTTAAGAATACGTTCTGAAATGTTTATGTTTACGCTAAAAGGTTTCTATCAGAATCAGTGAAAAACACCACATTGGATGTGGACTGGGTGATTTCCAAATTTGTTTTTCTGATGAATTGGGATTGCAAGGTTTGCGTAAGACAGTAGTCAACAAACAAACTTGAATCCAAATCTGATAAGTTCTACCTCCCTGGTTGTCCTAAGGAAACCAAGGCTTAGTACTTTTGTCCAGAACTGTGTCTCTTAAGAAAGATCATACTTTCAAAAGGAACAGTGGGAGTAAAAGTACGCATCGAAGAAATTCGATAAACATAGGAGGCTGCTCGACCTGATGAGGAAGAGCAGCGGTGAGATCTACAAAGTGCTGTAGGATTTGCACCTGTGGAGCCTGAAATTCGCAGATCCGAAAGGATCCGTCACTAACTCGAGAATGATTTCTCGTAACCTATTGTCGTGATCTGCTGATCATTGAAAGAAAAGAAACCATGCGTTTACAAGAAGACTAGTGGGAGCGTGTTGGAAATGTGTCCAGTAATCTCGGTACTGTCTCTAGAAAGTAAGAGTATGTCAATGATCAGACATAAGTCATATAATACTGGGGGTCATGATGGCTTGCTAGAGTCCGCTCATGATCTATAAGTCTTGGACTTATTGCCTTTATTATATGATCCCATATGGGTCACACGCCTAAGCTAACAGGAAAATGTGTAGGAACGGTTTAGCAGAAGTACGGTAAAAGTGCTAGGCATTTACTGTACTTAGAGAGAATAAAACGGTTTAGCTACTCTGTGTCGATCGATACACAAGGTGTGTCGGTCGACACAGTGCGCGAATACCGTCGAGTTAATTGGTGTTTGGGCCAAATGGCCCAAACGGAACAGGACGAGTTTTGTGTCATAAAACTCGAGTTCAGACTGATTAACCCTAAGTTGGACAGCCGTAAACTCTCTCTCTCTCTGTGCCGAGTTCCTCAGTGGCCTAGCAGCCTTCTTCTTGATTGGTGCGCGTGTGTGAACCTCTGGAGGAGTTATCTCTCGGTGGCTCTCTGATCTCCGACATACCATCTCTTTCCGCTGCAATTAACAGGTATCAGGTGAGATCATCAATTGTTTCTATTCGAGAAGAACCTAGATCAGCATGTTTAGGATGATCTGAATCTGGAATTGAATCAGGATTCATCTAAACAATCCTTCAGTGGTATCAGAGCTTTAGGTTCTGGTTTTTCTTGTTTAGATTCAAGTTTAGGATTGTTTTTCTTGTTTAAAAGTGTTTTGAATCAACTACTGATAAGAGAAATCACTTAAGTAACAAGAATTGAACCCTAAACATATGAAAAATCGCATGATCAAGCTATATGATTTGATATGCGATCTGATCCGAGAGAATGAGAATCGGCCAGAATCGCATGTATCGATCGATACGATTGCATGGATCGGTCGATACAATCGGCGATCGCATGGATCGATCGATACGATCGCATGGATCGGTCGATACAGTCTATCGGCTAACCCTGTTAACGCGTGAAAGCATCGATCGATGCAGGATCGATGCAGGTTCGATATTGGTGCATCGACCGATGCGGTTGGTGCACATCGATCGACATGGTTGGTTTAAGGCTCGGTTTAATATTTTGATTAAAATTAAACGTCACGGTTTAATAAACAGATTTAATAATTTTATTAAGTCTGGTTAAACCGGGATAAGAAATCCAAAGTCGAAAAATTGGATTTTGTGCCTAAACCAGGATTTTCTAATTTGATTTGGTTGGACCAAATAAATTGAGAAAATCCGGTTTAGTAAATAACCGGTTGACAATTGTGGTCATCGTAGTAATTAAAATTTGGTTAGACCAATTTTAATGAACCAGACCGGTTATGTCATTTAATTGGACAATTGGGTCATGTCTTGGACATGGACCAATTCTTGGGCCTCGGGCCAAGAAGTTAAAACAATTGGGCCAATTATTTGAGTCTTTCTTCAGAATAATTTAAAATTTATTTTATAAAGAATATAAATCGATTTTAAATTAAAGTTTCCGATATTTTGAAATTAGAAAGTTTCTTATTTTATAGAAGTTTCTAGATTTGCATGATTCGGATTTTAAGAAATTTCTAAAGTTAGAAAGTTTCCGTTTTTAGAAAGTTTCCAATTTTAGAAAGTTTCCAAAAATAGTAGGTTTCCAAAAATGGAAAGTTTCCTGAATTAGTAATCTTCTATTTTGGGAATGAATTTTTCAAATAAACCTACGAACCTCAAACAATATCAAGCGTTGGATGTCTTGTCCATTCTATGTCAGCTGTCGAAGCCCATTCAATTGTATTCATGGCCTTACAGTGTGAGGGTGTCTGCTTTTGCGTGGATAAGACGGTTTGTGATTCATAAATGTCATTGGGAGTCCCAGACATTAATGATTACATGACTGTATAGTCTGGTTTTCTTGACTGGGCCATCGGGAGTCCCGGGCCTTGAGACATCAGAGTGGATTGGGCCTCGGGCCCAGATTCACAACCAAGAGTTATATCACGGATATAATTAGCCGATATAGGGCTTACCGATATAAGCTAAGGTTTGGTGACGGCCAGTGGCCCACTTTAATCTTAGTTATATGTGGATCTTGGAATCATTATATTCTATTGAGGGTAACTTATGTTATTGAATATAATGCGTGATTAATCATATTAAATTTAATACGAGATTAATCATATTGAACATATTAACTAAAATCCTTTTATCTTAATTTTCAGTTATGACTAGCACAAACAATCAAAACACTTTCTCGATCCGGTCTGTCCTTGAGATGGACAAGCTGAACGGATCAAATTTCTTGACTTGGTCGCGGAACCTGAGGCTAGTCCTCAGACAGGAGAGAAAGGACTATGTCCTTGAGAGAGCTCTCCCCGTGAGGATCGGGTCCAATGCTTCTCATGCAGTATATAATGCTTGGAAAATGCATTATAATGATGCGGTAGATGTGCGTGGTCTGATATTGGCTACCATGGACTCAGACTTGCGGAAGCAATATGAGAACATGGAGTCGCCAATAGAGATGATCAGCAGCCTGAAATTGAAATTTCAGGAGCAGATAAGAGTGGAGAGGTACCGGTTGGTTAAGTCTCTCACTAGCTGCAAGCTACCAAATGATAATCCAGTGAGTCCTCACGTCAGTAAAATGATGGGTTACATTGATAACCTGAGGAAACTGGATTATCCAGTTAGCCAAGAGTTGGCAACTGAGATCATTCTGCAGTCACTGCCGTCAAGCTATGATAAGTTCAGAAGGAACTATATCAAGAAAGGCTTAACGAAGACGCTGACTGAACTGCATGATATGCTCAAGACAGTTGAGCCAAACGTGAAGAGTACCTTGTACAATCTCGTGAATGAGAAGGGTAGGTTTACTGCTGACAAGGGTGAAGACAAAGTTGTCCAGATTTTGAATCATGGCAAGCGTGTGTCTTCTGAGCCCGAGTCAGATACCTCTTACGTTGGTAAGTGCTGCTACTGTAAGGAGACAGGGCATTGGAAGAGAAATTGCATTAAATTCATGGAAGATAATGAGGAATTGAAGTTGATGTATGAGACTACTTCCTCAGGTATTCATGTTATTACTTCAAGTTCTACCTTAAAGGTATTGAATGCTGGTTGTGGCACTGATATTTGTGATAATATGCAGAGCCTAAGCAACAGTAGAACGTCCTTAAAGGTATTGGATACTGGTTGTGGCACTGATATTTGTGATAATATGCAGAGCCTAAGCAACAGTAGAACGTTGAAGGAAGGGCAAGTGAAACTACATGTCTGGAAGGAGCTTGGGATGCTGCCTCAGCCGTAGGGTTTTAACTTATAGATCCCTTTTAGGCTTGGTTTTGTATTAAGTAATTGCTACAATGTATCTGCTTTAAGCAGAATTGTCTTTCATTTTCTTGTAAGAATTTGAATGTTTTTCATTTTTATAAAAGACAAGTTTTGTTCTTTTGATCTTAATGAAATATTAATTGTAGCACCCTATTCATGGAATGGGTTTTATATCTTAAACCAAAGAGTGCCTAAATGTAACATAAATACCGAATTGGTTTAAATCTAAAGAATTAAACCTGATTTTTCTTGGCATAAAAGTCTTGGTCACATAGAGTAAGTCGGATTCAGAAATCCCATAGTTATGGACTGTTGGGCTCATTTGATAAGATATCTTATGAGACTTGAATTCTGTTTACTGGACCAAAAGGAAAAAGGGCCTATCTTAGCCAAGCTAGAGAAAGGCCCAAAGGCTTATTGGACCTGGAACATACTGATGTATGTGGCCCAATGAGCAGTAATGCCAGAGAAAAATTTCATGTACTTCATTGTCTCTACTAATTACTTCAGTGAGTGTGACTGTGTTCATTTGATGAGACACAAGTCGGAATTTTTTGACATGGTCGAAAGAGTTCCAGAATGAAGTATAAGATCTGAGTGACAAAAGTATTAAGACTCTGGATTAAATCACGAGTGAGAATACTTAAGTCATTGATTGTGTGATCATCTTAATGAGTGTGAAATCGTTTCACAGCTCATTTCTCCTGAAAACCTGAAGGTGTTTCTGTGAGAAAGAATCAGATCTTATTAGAAATGATTAAAGATGAGTCACACGAATCTTCCATGATATTATTTAAGAATAACGCTCTAAAATATCTAAGTTTACGCTGAAATAGTTCCACAAATATCAGTTGAAAGACACCACGTTAATGTGGATTGAAATTGATCCAAATTTGTCTTTACTGAGTATTTGTAGTTGTGCTACTTCGCTGGTTGTCCTAGAGAAACTAAGGCTTGTTACTTTTACGTCCAATCTGTTTTCTAAGAAGGGAAGTTATTTTCCAAGAAGAACAGTGGGAGTAAAAGTATAACTCGAAGTTCTCTTAAGGAAACCAAGGCTCGGTACTTTTACGACCATTCTGTTTTCTAAGAAGGGAAATTACTTTCCAAGAAGAACAGTGGGAGTAAAAAGTACTTTTACGACCATTCTGTTTTCTAAGAAGGGAAGTTACTTTCCAAGAAGAACAGTGGGAGTAAAAGTACAACTCGAAGAAATTCGAGAAATACAGGAGGCTGCTTAACCTATTGAGGGAGAGCAGCGGAAGGATTTACAGATTTCTGTAGAATCTACACCTGTGGAGCCTGAAGTTCGCAGATATGAAAGAATCAGTCACTAATCCGAGAGTGAATTCTCGTCATTAGTTCAGCCTGATGATCATTGAAAGTTCGCATGATCTGATGATCATTGAAAGCGACGAATCTGCGAAATTCAAAGAAGCGAAAGTGAGCCCGGACTCCGAAAAAATTACATTTTATGTAAGTTAGCTTCATTGATCCATTCATGGATGGAAGCAAACATATCGGAGTTGGAATCTTCGTTCTGTTGAAGTAGTCAAGGTTTTGACTTGAACAGGAACGAAGCAGAACTGTGTGTTTACTAATAGATTAGTGGGAGCGATATTGCATTTCTCAAAGTGTATGTCGATGACATACTGATTCTCGGATATAACGTCCCAACGCGGTAGTCAGTAAAGGACTAGCTTGGGAGTTGGTTTAATGATTGACATGGGTAAAGCCACGTAGTTCTTGGATTTTGGATCTAAAGATAGAGATCCAAAAGAGCTGGTAGGACAAAGTCAGGATTCTTAAATTGACAAAGTCCTACACATTTTGAGCAATCCAAGAAGGGTTTTATGCCAATGTCACATGGCATTAAGTTAAGCAAGATACAGTATCCTACGATAACTGCTGAGCTTAAATGCATGGATAAGATTCCATATGCGTCGGCAATTGGATCTATCATGTATGCCATGAAACGTACTTGTTTGATGTTGCTTTAATGTTAAGCAAGACAAGTAAAGACCAGTCAAATCCAGCAAAGAAACACTGGATTGCCGTAAAGAATATCCTAAAGTATTTGAGGAATACTAAGGATAAATTCTTGAGTTACGGAGAAAGTGAGGTGCTACGAGTCGGTGGAGTCTGAAAGGCAAGTTTCCAATAGACAAAGATGATTTCCGATCACAGTCCGGTTATATCTTGTGTCTATCTGGCGGTGCAAGGCACTGTTGCTGACTCCATGACTTAAGCTGAACATTTCGCAACTTGGGAAGTGGCGAAAGAGGTTGTTTGGAAAGAAGAGTTCGTCACTGAACTTGATGTGATTTCCAGCATAGATGAGACTAGCTGCACATCAGATGTCCAAACACCTTGAGGATAGGTATAACCTATTCCGTGAGATAAATGACAGAGATGTTAAGTAGATCAGCAAGTTTCAACGAATGAGAACGTTGCTAATCTATTAACGAAGCCACTCCTTAGGCCTAAGCGCGAGTCGCGGACTGTTGCTGTAGGATAAGTGAAATTAAGATAAAGTCTCAATTTCAGTGGGAGTTATTAAAGGGCTTTATTTAGTTATTGGATATGTTCTTGAAATAACATTTAAGATGTTTAATGAAATTATTATTTCAAGATTATTTTAACTGTGATGAAATAATCGTTCCAAAGTGATATAAACCATTTTATAGGTCATCGAAGTAAATGACTTGATCTTGAGTCATCGAAGTCATTTAGCTTGATCATGAGACCCTATATTTGATAAATGTTTTATATCATCCTGTCCCTAGTCGAAGGTTGTTGAAATTGGAACACCAACAACCGTGTGAGACTGGATTGGTACGTGACTTATGACAAAGTCTCAGTGTGTCATAGATGCGCGGCATCAAAGTCAGTACATAGGTGTATGTTTGGGAACATACGACCGGACAAGACCCGCTTATAAGAACTCTTCAGGATATTTATATCTGTGTCATAAGAGATTCTTACTACGACTATAGAGTATAGTCCTTAGACCTGAGTTCGCATGCATGTGACTGCACATGGACTGATGTACTTTGATCATTGTCTAACGTTATCGTTCTGCGATAGTTATAAGGACCTTGTTTGGGTACATTGTGAAATGAGTAGTTTACAGTGATGGAACAAGACGGGATTTGTCCCTCCAATATAAATGGAGTGAATATCTCTAGGCCAATCGGAGATTTGAATACTGGAAAATGCATGGCCATGCTCAAACGGACTGTCCCGAGTCGTTTGGATTGTCAGTATCGAATCAGAGTCCGATGAACAAGATTAGGCTTTATAAGGATGACACCAATCTTGCCTTATGACTAATCGAGATATTGTGACAAAAGGATTATGAATACAGAGATTCCAGTACAAGTGGGAGATTGTTGGAATTGTGTCCAGTAATCTCGGTACTGTCTCTAGAAAGTAAGAGTATGTCAATGATCAGACATAAGTCATATAATACTGGGGGTCATGATGGCTTGCTAGAGTCCGCTCATGATCTATAAGTCTTGGACTTATTGCCTTTATTATATGATCCCATATGGGTCACACGCCTAAGCTAACAGGAAAATGTGTAGGAACGGTTTAGCAGAAGTACGGTAAAAGTGCTAGGCATTTACTGTACTTAGAGAGAATAAAACGGTTTAGCTACTCTGTGTCGATCGATACACAAGGTGTGTCGGTCGACACAGTGCGCGAATACCGTCGAGTTAATTGGTGTTTGGGCCAAATGGCCCAAACGGAACAGGACGAGTTTTGTGTCATAAAACTCGAGTTCAGACTGATTAACCCTAAGTTGGACAGCCGTAAACTCTCTCTCTCTCTGTGCCGAGTTCCTCAGTGGCCTAGCAGCCTTCTTCTTGATTGGTGCGCGTGTGTGAACCTCTGGAGGAGTTATCTCTCGGTGGCTCTCTGATCTCCGACATACCATCTCTTTCCGCTGCAATTAACAGGTATCAGGTGAGATCATCAATTGTTTCTATTCGAGAAGAACCTAGATCAGCATGTTTAGGATGATCTGAATCTGGAATTGAATCAGGATTCATCTAAACAATCCTTCAGAGCGAAATGGCAATTCTCACACAGTATGTAGATAACATACTTGAATCTCATGAACGACGTTCCGACGCTAAAGTCTTGTTAAGATTTGGGTCGAAAGTCAAATTTAAACAAAAGACATGGGAGTAGTCGAGTGAATTCTTGGAATAAGAATCTATTGATATAGATTAAGTAGGCTAATTGGATCGTGTCAAAATCCTTATGTTCATAAGGTATTGGACAGTTCAAATGTGCTTGATTCCAAGAATGGCTTAATTCCAAAGGTCTTATGGCAATTATCCAAGCGAGATGCAGTGTATTGGACACTGGCTGAGCTAGTAACGATATTAGCAAGAAGAAGTGTTTTGAACACTGTCTGAACTAGTATTAATGAGTGTGATTACTTATGCTGATGCAATAGAATCCATCATGAATGTCATATCTTGCGCTCGTCTAGATGCAGCTTAAGCATAAAGTATGACGAGAAAATACCAATGTACTCCGGTAATAGTCACTGAATAGTTACCAGAAATATCCCAAGTGTTGAGAAACACTAAGGATAGGTTCGTGGTGAACTGATAAAGTGACGAACCAGTTGAAAGTAGTTAGTCGGACAAAGACGATTCCCGGTTCCCACCTGGTTATATCTCTTTGTCTGAATAGCGGTACTAACTATTGGAAAGGCTCCAAGCAGTAGACCGTAGAATAGTGCTTTTATCTGAATGGCGGTGTAATTCGTTGAAATTGTTTCAAGCAATAGCACCGCACTCTCTCCCACAACCTAAGCACGGAATTTATTCTGTTGCTGTAGGTATAAGATATCTGAAAAGATGATCTTGATTCTAGTGGGAGTTATTTTAGTTATGTTGTAAACTTTACATAGACATGCTTTGGCAGTGTTTGTGTAAGTTAAAACTGACATCAGTATTATTTAATTATTGGATAATTAAATAATGGTCCCAAAGTACTTTATGGTCATCTTATAGGTCATCAAGTTGAAGACTTGATCATGAAACCCTATAAGTAAAAGATGACATAAATTATGATTGTCCCTAGTCAAGGTTGTTAAAATGGGACACTAACAACCGCGCAGACTAGTATGTGAGGTGACTGTTGGACTAAGTTTCATGGAGTCAATGATATGATTATCACAGTCAGTCACATAGATATATGTTGGTGAACATATGATCGGACATGACCCGCTTAATGAGAACTCCACAGGATAGTTATATATAAGTGTCATGGGAGGTTCTCATTACGACTATAGAGTATAGTCCTTAGACCTGAGTTCATCATGCTTTCTGGCATATGAATTGGTGCGCTTTGACCTTGTCAAACGTCGTTCCGTAACTGGCGGCTATAACGGCATTGTTTCGACGTATCATGAAGTATGTGTAGAAACAGGGATAGAACAAAATGGGATTTGTCCCTCCTGTATAACGGGAGATAAATATCTCAGGGCCCATCGAAGATTTGATACTGAGAAAATGCATGGCCGTGCTCAAACGAGGTGATTGTCAGTCGTTTGTTTATCAGTATAGATCAGAAGTTCGATGAACATGATGTTGGCTACAATAAGGATGACACAGTCTCTTGCCTTATGCCATATCGAGATATAGAGACGAAGGGATTATAGGAATAAGTGATTCCAGTACAAGTGGGAGATTGTTGGGATTATGTCCTGAAATCACATTGAACAAACTCTAGAGATAGTTGTATTGTCGAGATCGGACAATTCATGGGATACTGGGTAATCATAATGTTTTGCTAGAAACCAATTATGACAAATGAGTTGTAACTCGTTTCCAGTATCGTGTGAACCTACAGGGTCACACACCTAAGCAAGTTGGTTATACTCTGCATGGGAATTGATCATTGGCATATGGTCTGATCGATATGTATTGGATACAGATCGAATATAAGTTTTAAAGAGGTGTATCGATCGACACCATTAGGTGCGTCGGTCGATACAAGACTTGTGTCGATCGACACCAATGGATGTGTCGGTCGACACAGTGGCGAAACCGAAACTGATGTTTCGGTTTATGAGAGAGTCGATATATAAGTGATCTTATGATTCTCGACCTAAGTGATGAGAGCGCCGCCCAAAACTGTTTTTCTCAGAGAGAGAAAACACAGAACCTCTAGAAACTAAAGTTCCCAGGAGATCCGAACACCGGCGCTAGCAACCCGGCGGATTCCAGCTTGTGTGCGTGTGGACTACGATAGAGGCGCAGCATCTGAGGCGCAGTAGATCTCGTATTACCTGATCCATCTTCCGCTGCCAAACACCAGGTAATCACGAGGTGAGATCCATGATTCAATTAACTAGACCCTAGATCCTAGGCTATCGGGAACTCGCGAGAATTCTGAATCTGTAGAATTGGCTCGGATTCCCAACAGACGGCTTGCGTATAACGAGTTTGGTACGCAACCCTTGAATCATCGTAAGGGGGGTTTCGGCGAGCTCCCCGAGTGTGAGTTGGAGTTGGAGTTGGGCTCCGGGGCCAATGGCGGGCTTCGGAGCTGTTTATTTTAATGCACTATGTGGTCGATTTGTTTGCGCTTTCATTTCGTAGTAGTCCATTGGGACGTAGGTTGTGTGATAAAGCCTTCGGGTGATGCTTGCAAGGTGATATTGATGGAACTTCGAGCCAATTCTACCGTATTCAGAATCCTCGCGAGTTCCAGATAGCCTAGGATCTAGGGTCTAGTTAATTGAATCATGGATCAGATCTCGTGTTTACCTGGTTCTGGCAGAGGAATAGGGTCAGGCAAACGAGATCTCTGCAGCGCCTCAGATGCTGCGCCTCTACTGATAGTCCACACGCACACAAGCTGGAATCCGCCGGGATGCTAGTACCGGGGCTCGGATCTCCTGGGAACTCAGTTTCTATGAGGTTTCTGTGTTTTCTCTCTGAGAAAACTGTCTGGGGCGGCGCACACCATCAACTAGGTCGAATGTACAAAACGCGTTTATATATCGACCTTAAAGTGAACCGAAACATCAGTCTCGGTTTCGCCTTTGTGTCGACCGACACACTTAGTGGTGTCGATCGACACACGTCCTGTATCGACCGACGCACCCAATGGTGTCGATCGATACACCTCTTTGAAACTTATATTCGATGTATATCCAATACACATCGATCAGATCATATGCCAATGATCAATCCCATATGGACTATGTCCAACTTGCTTAGGTGTGTGACCCTGTAGGTTCACACGATACTGGAAATGAGTTACAACTCATTTGTCATAAGCGGTTTCTAGCAAAACATTATGATTACCCAGTATCACATGAATTGTCCGATCTCGACAATACAACTATCTCTAGAGTGAGTACAATGTGATTTCAGGACATAATCCCAACAATCTCCCACTTGTACTGGAATCATCTATTCCTACAATCCCTTCGTCACTATATCTCGATATGGCATAAGGCAAGAGACTGTGTCATCCTTATTATAGCCAACATCATGTTCATCGAACTTCTGATCTATACTGATAAAACAAACGACTGACAATCACCTCGTTTGAGCACGGCCATGCATTTTCTCAGTATCAAATCTTCGATGGGCCCTGAGATATTTATCTCCCGTTCTAGGAGGAACAAATCCCATCTTGTTCCATCCCTGTTTCTACACATACTTCATGATACGCCCAAGCAATGCCGTTATAGCCACCAGTTACGGAACGACGTTTGACAAGGTCAAAACGCACCAATTCATATGCTAGAAAGCATGATGAACTCAGGTCTAAGGACTATACTTTATAGTCGTAATGAGAATCTCCCATGACACTGATATAACTATCCTGTGGAGTTCTCATTAAGCGGGTCATGTCCGATCATATGTTCACCAACATATATCTATGTGACTGACTGTGATAATCATATCATTGACTCCATGAAACTTAGTCCAGCAGTCACCTCACATACTAGTCTCGCGCGGTTATTGGTGCCCCACTTCAATAACCTCGACTAGGGACAATCATAATTTATGTCATCTTTTACTTATAGGGTTTCATGATCAAGTCCTCAACTTGATGACCTATATGATGACTATAAAGTACTTTGGGACCATTACTTAATTATCCAATAATTAAATAATACTGATGTCAGTTTAACTTACATAAACACTACCATAGCATGTCTATGTAAAGATTACAACATAACTAGAATTACTCCCACTAGAATCAAGATCATCTCTTCAGATATCTTATACCTACAGCAACAGAATAAATTTTGTGCTTAGGTTGTGGGAGAGACTGCGGTGTTTTGTTTGAAACAATTCCAACAAACCATACCGCCATTCAAAAATATCAATACCACAACTAGTATTCAATACTTATGTAGAACTTGAATTAATAACACAATACCTGAAGAAGAAGTACCATACATCTCCTTCATCTCTTGTGAATCTTCCAAGAATTTAATGCAATCTCTCTTCCAATGCCCTGACTCATCGCAGTAGAAGCACTTTCTAACACCAGATGGGCCTGACTTGGGCTTATTTGATGACACAGGCTCATCCTGATTCCAAATCTGGACAGCCCTGCCTTTGCCCTTGCCAGCACAAGATTTCTCGAATCTTTTACCCTTTATGATGTTTTGCTCTGCTGTTTTGAGCATACCATGCAGCTCAGTCAACGTCTTCGTCAAGTTATTCTTGATATAGCTTTTGACAAACTTATCATAACTAGACGGCAGTGACTGCAGAATGATGTATGTGGCCAACTCTAAGCTGACAGGACATTCCAGTTTCCCCTGGTTATTAATGTAACCCATCAGTTTAATGACATGAGGACTTACTGGAGCATCCTCTGGTAGCTTGCACTCAGTTAGAGACTTCACCATCTGGAATCTCTCAACTCGTGCCAGATCCTGAAACTTCAGTTTCAGGCTGGTGATCATCTCTATTGGCGACTCCATGTTCACGTATTGACTCTTCAAATCCGAGTTCATGGTAGCCAACATCAGACCACGCACATATACCACATCAATATAATGCTTATTCCAAGCATTATATACTGCATGCGAGCGATTGGTCTCAAGCCTTTCTGGAAGAGCTTTTTCAAGGATATAGTCCTTGCTCTCCTGCTTGAGAATGAATCTCATATTCCGATACCAATCCAGGAATTTGGATCCATTTAACTTGTCCTTCTCAAGGACGGATCGCAACGAGAAAGTAGTCATAGATGACTCGCATTATATTCAAACAATGTTTCCTCTATGAATATAATGATACAAGATCCTCAGATTTCTAAAATTCGAAAGGGCGACTCGCCGTTATTCAGACTTTAGTTATCTAGGTAAGCAAATCATTGCTAATTGTACCCAGTACAACTCTTGGTTGTGGATGAGACAAACTATGTCTAATCCACTCTGATGTCTCTGGGCCCAGAACTTCTGATAGCCCAGTCAAGTAAAACGATCTCTTCTATCTTGTGATCATTGACAGTCGCACTGCGAGTCTATCAATGAACACCTGCAAGATCAGATCATTGTGGATACCAAGGACTCCAAGACTATCCAACAATGAATTGAGCCTTGACAGTAGACGAGATTGGGCAAGACATCAAGGTCACTTGATGTTTAGTTGAGGAAACTAAACTATGAAAGGTTAGCAAATCAATTTATTAGGTCATGTAATTTTTGATGTCAAGCACCGCAAGTCCATCAACATAATTACCTGCCTTACTCACCTAATTGTGGACACCAAGCTCTTGGCTAGACCATCACACAATGAAACGAGTCTTGACAGTTGACCATATTGAAGCTAAGCTTTGATCAAGGTTTATGTCGAGTTTAGCTTCTGCAAATTCAAGGTTCAATAACCAGAATTTCGATCACTGTATCGAACGACGCAGACTATGTCTGTTGATCGACACCACCAAACAAAACCGGACTTCAATAACCGGTTAATCCAATTAACCCTGTTCATCGAACCGGTCATGTCGATCGACACAACCCATGTGTGACGGTCGACATGGACCTAAACAGAAGACAATTTTTTTTTTTTGATAACCGGTCCAATCTAATTGAAACGACTTATCAGATCAAACTGATCTTAACCAATAGGTTTATTCTAACTGGGATAATTAGTTCAATCCAATTGAACCAATTCATCCAATTTAAACCGTTTAAACCAGTTTCAACTGATTGCGATAACCGGTCCAATTCAATTTAAACCGTATTATCCAATCAAACTGATTTAACCCATCGTTTCATGCTAATTGAGATAATCAGTTCAATCCAATTGAACCAATTCATCCAATTTAAACCGATCTATTCGGACTTAACAAAGCATGATAACCGGTCCAATCCAATTGAACCGATTAACCATTCGCTTGGTCTGTGTCGACCGACACTAACCTGTGTCGATCGACACTCGACCGAATTTGTTCTGTGTCGACCGATACACAACCTGTGTCGATCAACACAGTAGGCTTTCGATTTTTTCTTCGCGAAAAACCCTAGCCGCCGATTCTGTCGAATTCGCCACTCTGTGTCGACCGACACACCCAGTGTGTCGATCGATACTGTGCGAAAACACAGAATCGGAGATCGATCAGATCGATCTCACCTGTTCTAACTCAAACAACCTAGCTTGCGAATTTAATTCATCAAATTCAATCAACAGGTGCGATTCAATGGAAAACCCTAAGGCTCTGATACCACTGATGGAACTTCGAGCCAATTCTACCGTATTCAGAATCCTCGCGAGTTCCAGATAGCCTAGGATCTAGGGTCTAGTTAATTGAATCATGGATCAGATCTCGTGTTTACCTGGTTCTGGCAGCGGAATAGGTTCAGGCAAACGAGATCTCTGGAGCACCTCAGATGCTGCGCCTCTACTGATAGTCCACACGCACACAAGCTGGAATCCGCCGGGATGCTAGTACCGGGGCTCGGATCTCCTGGGAACTCATTTTCTATGAGGTTTCTGTGTTTTCTCTCTGAGAAAACTGTCTGGGGCGGCGCACACCATCAACTAGGTCGAATGTACAAAACGCGTTTATATATCGACCTTAAAGTGAACCGAAACATCAGTCTCGGTTTCGCCTTTGTGTCGACCGACACACTTAGTGGTGTCGATCGACACACGTCCTGTATCGACCGACGCACCCAATGGTGTCGATCGATACACCTCTTTGAAACTTATATTCGATGTATATCCAATACACATCGATCAGATCATATGCCAATGATCAATCCCATATGGACTATGTCCAACTTGCTTAGGTGTGTGACCCTGTAGGTTCACACGATACTGGAAATGAGTTACAACTCATTTGTCATAAGCGGTTTCTAGCAAAACATTATGATTACCCAGTATCACATGAATTGTCCGATCTCGACAATACAACTATCTCTAGAGTGAGTACAATGTGATTTCAGGACATAATCCCAACAGATATTAGCTTAGGACTTGTGAGTCGCAGTTGTGTGGTAAGTCGGGATCGCGGATTCCTTAGTCCGCCCTCACTGGGTAATTGTGTATGAAACAATTACTCATGCCTCCTTTTCCTTTTCCCTTCTTTTTCCCTCGCAGGTCAGGATGCAGGATTGATTGATCGAGTGACGTGATTGGTGGATTTGAATACGAAGAAAGCGCCGGGTTCCTGGGACCAGTTGAGATGGCGTCCCGGTTGGACCATTTTCGGTTCAACGTGCGTCCTAATGCCGCGTCTCCGGTTTAACCGGGAGGTGGGTGTTACAATTTGGTATCAGAGCCTAGGTCAAGGTCTCCCAGTCCTATCCTGGGAGATCAGCTTTCGTTGTTTTCTAAAACCTTGTTTTCAGATCTTTTTCAAAAGCGTTTGCGAAATTTTTATAAAATGGTTACTCTGCGAAAGGCTTTTTCAATCACCAACCTTATCATAGATTGTTCTCTACGTCGATCCTAGTCTAGACAGAAATTTTTTCCTTGCAGGATGGGTCAGTGTCTTTAAAGCTCAGTTGTGCTACTGCCGCTAGATGTGTGCCGAGATGTATGTTGTGGTGTGTGTTGTGGTTTATGTTGTGGTGTGCACCTACATGGCAGTCGGTACTAATGAGGTGTGTATTCGGAGTTATCTTCTGTTCGGAGCGTTGTTCAACCAAGCGTGCGAGGGTTATCAAGATGTGGAAACGTTCACCGGAGATACTACTGCGGGAGTGTACAAGAGTTACAGGAAGTGCTAGAAGAGTTGCAAGAGGCGTTAGAGAAACTGCAAGGAGTATTGCAAGAGCTGCAAGAGGTCGATGGAAAGACCGGATTGCAAGGAGTGATACAGGAGCTGCAAGAGGTCGATGGAAAGACTGGATTGCAGGGAGGCCATTTGGAAGTGGCGGTGTTCCGACAGGATTAAGCGTCAAGAGTTGTCTGAGTTGCTTGGATCACAAGGAGCAGCAGGAAGCTATGCAGATCTATTCTAAGTATGGAATCTTGGAATCGATTTGTGACATCAACTTCAATGAGTTATGGGGCTCGTTGAATTGACCAAGCTGGAAGCTGGAGGAGATCTTTTAAGGAATGGCAGGCTCGAGATACAACGGTGGGACCGGAAAGGAAACGGTATGCCATGGAGTTCGTTGTGGATTACTGGAGCAGCTAATGGAATTCCTCAAGATGGAAAGAAGATCGCAGAAGCGTTTTGGGAAGTGGCGTTGTGGCATTTGGAATTGCCTGGCAAACTGGACTTCTGCAATTGCAAGCTCAAGTGGATAAAGACGGAATATTGGAAATGGAAATCCAACGGAAGTGTTAGGAAAACACTATGAAGGATTGGCAAGAAGCTGCAAGGATTAGCAAAGGATGGCAAGTATAAACGGGAAAGGAAACCCAAGGATGGTGTTTGGAAAGCACCACAGCAGGATCACCAGGTAGGAAACCTTGAGCTGGAATTCAGATTGGAATCGGTTTGGATATCAGAGTGGGCAGCGGAAGCGTGGCATTGGATCATATCAGGAGTTAAGTGGGTCGTTCCCCACCAGCCGGGTAGCCATAATGGACATGGTTAGCCTCATAGTTCACCAAGGGAAATCAAGGATGATGGGTTGTGCGACAGTCAACACTATAGTATATGGTAATGGAAAACCGTCGAAGAGAATCCATTTGGAAGTGGATGATGCACTATGACACGGTAATGGAAACCGTTGAGAAGAACTGGTTTGAAGTGGAGCATCTCATTCAGGTATTAGAACCACTCGAGGGATGAGTGTTGTTTCTAACCGGTAGAGACCGATCCTAATGGACATGGGCGGTAGCATTTGGCGTTTTGCACTGCATTATGAAAGCTGCTATTGGATTGACACCAAGAAGGACACTCCAGAGTGTGGTTTAAAATAAGGGGGGGGGGAGAATCAGTCTTCAGGATTCAAGGACAAGATCTTTTCAAGCAGGCAAGCGATCAAGTTCAGTTTCGGTCAGCAAAGTTGCAGAGCAGCCATTGGTAAGGAGTTGCAGTGGAGAACCCTCGCCACAGAATTCGGGACGAATTCTTGTAAGGGGGGGGGAGAATTGTAATGGCCCAAATCCAGCCCATGTTAAAAATTTTGAAAAAAAGAATAAAGCCCAGCAGCCCAAGCCTAAAGCTCATTCTCTTTCTGGAAAACCCTAGGTATCTCCCTATAAATAGAGCCTCCACCCTATTGAGAAATCAGAAAAGAGATCTGCAGCGAAGCCATGTCGCTCCGGCGAGCCCCAGCCGTCGCAGCCATCCCGGTGAGCCACCTCCGCCCGATCTCCTCTTCTCTTCCATGGATCCCTCTCCCTTCTTCTCTCGGGTTAAGTATTCTCTCTTCTACATCAAATCCTTTCTTTCTATCCTTCTCCTCCTCCAGATCTGATCCTCTGTTGTGTTAGATCTGAGATCTAATCTCGTTTCTCAGATCTATCGCTTTTCCAAACGCAAATCTGAGATCGAAGCAATTCTGGGCCGTCAGATTGATTCGCGTTTTCCCGTTGAACCGTAAGGAACCACGGAAAGCACAATATGTCGTTGGAAAGCCCTCGATATCAGCTTTCCAGAAAGATCTAACGTCCGTTCGGGCTAATGAAGCTTCCAAATTACCGTTTTGCCCTTCTTTGGCCAAGGTGAGGTTTTTGGATCTATCCTTGCTTGCCCTGTCGATTTCGGACGATAGTCCTTAGTTAATGTTGTCTTTCCTAGGTATCGTAGGTTTAGCTGAGTACTCGATGTGTATTGCTTGTAGAACGTAGAACTGCTAGGTTATCGCTTAAACTGAAAACGTTGCGTGTGCTTGATGGACATGTATTACTTAGCACTGTGGTAGGGCCCCCGAAAGGGTGTTTGGTGACGGCTTGCGTATAACGAGTTTGGTACGCAACCCTTGAATCGTCGTAAGGGGGGTTTCGGCGAGCTCCCCGAGTGTGAGTTGGAGTTGGAGTTGGAGTTGGAGTTGGGCTCCGGGGCCAATGGCGGGCTTCGGAGCTGTTTATTTTAATGCACTCTGTGGTTGATTTGTTTGCGCTTTCGTTTCGTAGTAGTCTATTGGGACGTAGGTTGTGTGATAAAGCCTTCGGGTGATGCTTTCAAGGTGATATTAGCTTAGGATTTGTGAGTCGCAGTTGTGTGGCGTAAGCCGGGATCGCGGATTCCTTAGTCCGCCCTCACTGGGTAATTGTGTTTGAAACAATTACTCAGGCCTCCTTTTCCTTTTTCCTTCTTTTTCCCTCGCAGGTCCGGATGCAGGATTGATTGATCGAGTGACGTGATTGGTGGATTTGAATACGAAGGAAGCGCCGGGTTCCTGGGACCAGTTGAGATGGCATCCCGATTGGACCATTTTCGGTTCAACGGACGTCCTAATGCCGCGTCTCCGGTTTAACCGGAAGGCGGGTGTTACACTTTCTTTCGGTAATGTGCTACAAATAGATTATCTTATCTTCGTCAATCAGAAACGCTATGAAATTCTCTCGGTTTGCTACATTAGCTAAAAGATGATCAATTGATACAGTGTGAAATACTAACCACTTTCTTACTCCATGCTAATTATTAAGAATTCCCACACGTATACTAATTTATAGAATCTAACATAGGAATTGTTGGGAATGTCCTGAAATCTACTGTACTATCTCTAGAAAGTATGATAAATGTCGAGATCAGACATAAGTCATAAATACTGGGTGATCATGATGGCTTGCTAGAGTCCGCTCTTGATCTATAAGTTTAGGACTTATTACCAGTATTGTATGATCCCAAAGGGTCACACACCATAGCTAACGGGAAAGTTAAGATGGAATTAATACGGTAAGATGCTAAGGCATTTACTGTATTTGTACAGAGAGTTGGGCAGACAACAAATGGGCTTTTGTCTGATTTGTGTCTTGGGCCCAAAAGTCTAATGGATCATTAGTTTAATTAATTAAACTTGGGCCCATTAGTAAATCAATAAGATTGCAACAAGGGTTTTAGAAACCCTAAGCCATTTTTTGGCGATTTGGAGAAGGTGGCCGCGGCTCTCTCTCCTCTCTTGCGTCTCTCTCTCTCTTGTGATTCCATCTCGGTCTAGCAGCCAATCCCTCGCTTGTAAGAGTGTGGATACCAAGGAGGAACCGGTTCTCATCTGTTCTAATCTGATCTTGTCATTACCACCAATCATTCCGCTGCAAAGGTAAGGATCAGGTTTGTTTTATGATTCGATTACAAGAACCTAGATCTGTTTAAGATTATGTGCTAGGTTGCAATCTGAGAATTGAACCATGGAAAAACCGCATAATCCTTCAGTGGTATCAGAGCTAAGGTCATTAGTTTCTTGTAATTTGGATCATAGGGCTGTTTAATTGTTTAGAGAATCAATTATGTTAAAATTGATTAAAAACCATTAAAACCCTTTATCGGCTGCATATTATGATCTCGGATCATAACCGATGATCAGCTAGGGTTCTCGGATCGATCACTTGAAAGTCGATCGTGTATCCGTCCCTTGCAAGCCGATCGTGGTGCATGAGCCGCAAGTAATGATCGATCATAAGGATGGCCATCGATCGCGTATGGATCCGGCGATGATCATTCGATCGGATCATCACATCCCTTAATGATGCTTGGGCCGATCGTGTTTTGCATCATGTCTCGGATCACATTGTGCCGAGTGATGCGTGGGCTTTGCGGCCGTGTGATGCCTTCGATCGCTCTAAGCCGAGTGATCGTTGATGGGCTGGCCGCGTGATCGTTTGGGCCGAGATCGATCAATCGATCGTGAGGCCGTGGGACGGATCATGCGTAATGGGCCTAGGGTTGGATCATGGATCCGATCGTTTGGCCCGTTAAAACTTTACGTCCCGCGAATAGTCAATCGGTTAAACCGAGCTTCGCAGTTCGTTGCCCAAACCACACCGATTAAACCGGTCCATTTAATTGGCGGTTAATCGTGTGTTTGAAACCTTAAACCGCAAGTTAAGTCAAATTGGCTAAAACACTAGGTGTTTCTTCCCGGTTTTGGACTTAACTGAACCGATCTAATTTATTTGGTGGTTCAAGCGGTTAACCCAAATCGCGGTTTGCTGGAAATTATTTAATACATGGTATTATTTAATTTCTGGTTAAACCGGATTGAAATTCAAAAATTGAATTTTAACCTAAACCGAAGGCTGGTCTAAGTTTGATTTGGTTGGACCAAATAATTTAAAGCTGGTCTGGTTTAGTAAATAACCGATGGTTTTGATAGTTAATTTGGTCTTGGACCAGAATTAATAAACTGAATCGGTTATGTCAAATTATTGGGCCAACTGGAATTCTATGGTCTTGGGCCAAGAATTGGGCCTATAATTTGTGACCCGACCGAAAACATTAATAAAATGTTAAATTAGAAATTTCTATTTTTAGCATGTTTCTAAATTTAGAAAGTTTCTAAAATAAGAAAGTTTCCCAAAATAGTAATCTTCTATTTTTGGAAATAAAACCTAAAATCCTCAAAACCAATATCAAGCTTGGATGTCTTTCCAATCTTGTCAGCTACTTAACGCTTATTCGATTACAGATATGGCTTACAGTGTGAGGTGTCTGTTTTCGCGTAAGTAAAGTAGTATATAGTCACTAATTTCATTGGGAGTTGGTTTTGTGATTGACATGGGTAAAACCACGTAT
Source organism: Orychophragmus violaceus (assembly GCA_030180135.1). Classification (NCBI taxonomy): domain Eukaryota; kingdom Viridiplantae; phylum Streptophyta; class Magnoliopsida; order Brassicales; family Brassicaceae; genus Orychophragmus; species Orychophragmus violaceus. The sequence continues at coordinate 31,715,122 of CM058235.1, forward strand.
GTTCTTGGATTTTGGATCTAAAGATAGAGATCCAAAAGAGCTGGTAGGACAAAGTCAGGATTCTTAAATTGACAAAGTCCTACACCTAATCAGCAATCCAAGAAGGGTTTTATGCCAATGTCACATGGCATTAAGTTAAGCAAGATACAGTATCCTACGATAACTGTTGAGCTTGAATGCATGGATGAGATTCCATATGCGTAGTCAATTGGATCTATCATGTATGCCATGACACGCACTTGTTTTGATGTTGCTTTAATGTTAAGCAAGACAAGTATAGACCAGTCAAATCCAGCAAAGAATCACTGGATTGCCGTAAAGAATATCCTAAAGTATTTGAGAAATACTAAGGATAAATTCTTGGTTTACGGAGAAAGTGAAGTGCTACAAGTCGATAGAGTCTGAAAGGCAAGTTTCCAATAGACAAAGATAATTCCTGGTCACAGTCTGGCTATATCTTGTGTCTATCTGGCGGTGCAAGGCACTGTTGCTGACTCCATGACTTAAGCTGAACATTTCGCAGCTTGAGAAGCGGCGAAAGAGGTTGTTTGGAAAGAAGAGTTCATCACTGAACTTGATGAGATTCCCAGCGTAGTTGAGACTAGCTGCACATCAGAGGTCCAAACACCTTGAGGGTAGGTGTAACCTATTCCGTGAGATAAATGACAGAGGTGTTAAGTAGATAAGCAAGTTTCATCGAATGAGAACGTTGCTAATCTATTAACGAAGCCACTCCTTATGCCTAAGCACAAGTCGCGGACTGTAGCTGTAGGATGAGTGAAATTAAGATGTAGTCTTAATTTCAGTGGGAGTTTGTAAAGGGCTTTACTTAGTTATTTTGAAAGGTTCATGTAAACATAATATTTTATGTTTATGAAATCTATGATTTCTGGATTATTTTAACTGTGATATAAATAATCGTTCCAAAATGATTCATGTCATTATATATGGGCCATCGAAGTACATGAGTAGACTTGATCCTGAAACCCCATATTTAACGAAATGACATAAATCATAGTGTCCATAGTCGAAGGTTGTTGAAATTGGAACACCAACAACCACTTGAGACTAGATTGTGTTGAGACTTATGACCAAGTTTCGAGGGGTCATAGATGCGCGGCATCAAAGTCGATACATAGGTATATGTAGGGGAGCATATGACCGGACATGGCCCGCTGATGAGAACTCTACAAGATATTAATATATGTGTCATAAGAGGTTCTCATATACGACTATAGAGTATAGTCCTTAGAACTGAGTTCGCATGCATGTGGCTGCACATGGAGTGATGCGCTTTGATCATTGTCTAACGCTGTTTCGTAACTGGGAGCTATAAGGACCTTGGTTGGGTGTATTATAAAGTGTGTAGTTCATAGTGATGGAACAAGATGGGATTTGTCCCTGCCGTTTAACGGAGGTAATATCTCTAGGCCAATCGGAGACTTGATAGCTGGTAAGAGAGTGGTCACTCCCAAACGGACTTGCCCAAGTCGTTTGCATTGTCAGTATCAAATCTGGTCCGATGAACATGGTCTGGCTATATAAGGATGACACGCATCTTGCCTTATGCCAGATCGAGATATTGAGACAAAAGGATTAGGGAATGTAGGATTCCAGTACAAGTGGGAGATTGTTGGGAATGTCCTGAAATCTACTGTACTATCTCTAGAAAGTATGATAAATGTCGAGATCAGACATAAGTCATAAATACTGGGTGATCATGATGGCTTGCTAGAGTCCGCTCTTGATCTATAAGTTTAGGACTTATTACCAGTATTGTATGATCCCAAAGGGTCACACACCATAGCTAACGGGAAAGTTAAGATGGAATTAATACGGTAAGATGCTAAGGCATTTACTGTATTTGTACAGAGAGTTGGGCAGACAACAAATGGGCTTTTGTCTGATTTGTGTCTTGGGCCCAAAAGTCTAATGGATCATTAGTTTAATTAATTAAACTTGGGCCCATTAGTAAATCAATAAGATTGCAACAAGGGTTTTAGAAACCCTAAGCCATTTTTTGGCGATTTGGAGAAGGTGGCCGCGGCTCTCTCTCCTCTCTTGCGTCTCTCTCTCTTGTGATTCCATCTCGGTCTAGCAGCCAATCCCTCGCTTGTAAGAGTGTGGATACCAAGGAGGAACCGGTTCTCATCTGTTCTAATCTGATCTTGTCATTACCACCAATCATTCCGCTGCAAAGGTAAGGATCAGGTTTGTTTTATGATTCGATTACAAGAACCTAGATCTGTTTAAGATTATGTGCTAGGTTGCAATCTGAGAATTGAACCATGGAAAAACCGCATAATCCTTCAGAAATCATCTAGTTGAGAAACCATGTAAGATGCAAGATGAGAGATGATGTGTGATGCCACAATTGCTCGTAATACAGTTATAATATAACCGTAAGATTGCAAGCATATCGTTTTGTACGTTAATAATGACCACCATTTAAGGGCAGAGGCTATGCAAATACACAAAGTTTAAGGATAAGTCCACATGAATAAGTCCCTTACAAGCACCAAAATAGAGATAGCACAGTAGCAGAGCCAGTCAAAATTTTGATCGGAACCAATTTAATTTGTAATAAAAATATATTAAATATTAGAGAAATTCATATATAAATAATTAAATATATTAAATTATTTCAATATTAAAATAGTTTAATTTTATATTATCTAAGTAGTAACTTACAAAATAGTTAGTATTTACTAATTCTTAAAACTTTAAGTAGTGTTCTATAATGGTTAAAAAAAGAAGTGAAAATATAATATATATATATATATGTATGTAAAAATAAAATAAAAATGATTTATTGAAATAGAAATGTCTGACAACATTAACATAACGATAAGATAATTAGACAAGGAGTTAGAAATAATAAAATGTTACTGAAGTAATGTACATTGATCAAAAGTTAAAAATAGTTATAGATTGAAAAAAAAAATTAGGGGTCAAGTTACTTTCTAGTAAATGTTATGGAGTCAATAAATTACTTTTACAACATTTAACCAAGTTTTTTCCTTCAAATGACAAGTAAATTTAGATGTATATCAATGGGAAGGGCAGTTGCCACACCTAAATTTTTTAAAAATAATATAACTTTATATAGACTTTTAGTTATGCCTTCTTGATAAATTATTTTATTCTCTTCATCTTCTTAAGAAAAAAATTAGAAACTAAAAATTCATGACACAAAAATACAAAACAAATGCCTAATTGTTTTTTCTCTAAAAACCATATCCATTACGTGCACTTAATAAGATTTAATCATATTTTAAATGAGTTAGAAGGTTTTTTCCTTAATTAAAATTAGAAATATTTATTGGTTCACAAATTTTTTTTTCCATCCTTTGCTTTATAAGCTTTTGAAGTTCTTTGACATTGCCTATAACATCCGCAACCGTCGAAAGATGTTTCTCATGTATAAAGATTGTCAAGACAATAATACGGAATCACATTGGTGATCAGTTTCTAAATGATCGTCTCATTTGTTATATCGGAAAACTTTTTTTTTAAACGGTAACAAATAAAAATGTGATATAAAGGTTTTAGGCTATGTTTGAACGTCCAGTACATTTGTAGTTTTTGTAATAATTTATAAACTATATTTTTTTATTTTTTTTTGTCCGATAGAAAAAGATTCCGGCTCCGCCACTAACTTCTGCCACTGGCTTATGATACATACAAGCACACAAATATAAAGAAAAATATTCATTCATAAACACAGACAAAGTTTGAACGAGTAAAATAGGAGCAAATGGAGACAAGGCTGTGAAGAAGGATCTAATAAAGTGGATAAAGTGTGTGCTTTTTCTGAGAGAAGACATGTAGAGACCATATATTTTAAGCAACTAATGAAACTAAAAAACGAAAAAAAAAATTAAAATACCATTGAGATAAGAACCCGTGAGGAAAAACGTTAAGATCTAATCTATTAAAATAGGAGATCATTATAGAATAAATCTTACATGTTATTTATAATATATGTTATTAGTCATTAAGATTTCATTAAGGATAAAATGTGAGTTCCATTTATAATTAATTTATTCATAATATTTCTAATATATTTTTCTTTTTTTTCGATCATAATAAAATATTACAAAAATATTTTTTCAAAACTTTCTAAAAAAATAAAAATAAATTCGTAATTAATATTAATGTATTATTACAAATTAATATAACTAAATTTTAACTTACAAAAAAATCATACGGTATTTATATATAAGCATAATTAAGTTATTAAATAATTATATAATTTAATGCATAAATTATTTATATAACTATAAAATTAACTTAAAGTAATCATACACAAAACAACATAAATTCGTTTTTCGATATAATTCAAAAGTGAATATTATAAAAATAAGTATTTAATTAACATTAATTAATGTTTAGTTTATAATATGAAGAATTTTAAAGTTAGAATTTAGATCTATAACTAAGTTGTTTATGGCACTTCCTTCAAAATTTGAAAAAATATTTTTATTCGATTTGAAAAAAAAATTGATGGGTTATTGTATTAATCTTTCATAAATATTTAATTACATTTATTTAAACTAAATTATTTTATAAAATAATATAGTACAATATATAGTATATTTAAGACTATCGAATTTTGATATTCAAAATATATTTTTATCAAAATATTAAATCAATAGATACATAACTAAATAATTTAATATATCAGTTATTTTTAAATAATAAAAACAAATATTGGTAAATATACACATAAATTAACATAAATAAATATATTTCAACTAACAAAAATAAAAAACTGAAAAATCCAGTGTAAGATTAATAAGTTTCTGATTTATAAGATGTAAATTTTAAATTTTAAATTTTAACAAATTTAAAATATTAAAATTAATTCGATATATTTTTAACTTGATAAAACTAAAATATTAAAATAACTAAATATATATTATTGAATCTATACTGAGATAGGGTGTCGTTTATACAATTATAGTTTTTACAGTTTATTTCAGTGTTCTAAAAATCGGTCTAGGTGGCCGCCTAGGCGGGGCCTAGGCGCTAGGCGGTCTTTGACCGTGACGATTTCCTCCTAGGCGTTCAAATTATGCGTTTATGTTATTAAGCGGATTTAGGCGGGTCTAGGCGGTCCTAGGCGGGTCTAGGCGGTCCTAGGCGGGTCTAGGCGGCTACACACAATCTTTAACCAATTATCATTTGATTTTTAATTTTCATGTTTGTTTCGGTATAATTTTAAAAATTTATTACATATAACTAAATTTATAAGTTCTTATTTCATAAATTAATGGTTATCAATAAAAAATATTGTAAATTTAACAGATTTGATAGTAAATGTCATGTGCTGATAAATTTAGCTAATATTCTTTTTGTTATTTCGATGTACTTTAAGTTTTAATCTATTTTTTAAACTAAGAATATTTGAATTATATAACATATATTATATAATATATCTAATATATATTGTTTTCTTTTATAAATGCATATACCGCCTAGGCGCCGACTAGGCTCCGACTAGGCGTTCTAGGCGCTAGACGGTGGCTCACCGCCCGACTAGCGCCTAGCGCTTTCTTGAACACTGGTTTATTTCATCCAAATATATAAAATATTTAGCCAATTGCTAAACGGGTCGAAAAGACTGATTAATACATTTGATTATAAAACTACTAAAATAAATAATACAATATAAGTTTACAAAATGGATTTTTCATAATTATAACTTTCATAAATATATTTTAATACAAAGTAAAAAATATAGAAATAAAAACAAATTAAAAATATCATCGTCCGAACATATTAAAATTATATAATATATTATACAAAAATAAAACTGTTTCATATCCTAAACTTTTAAACTACAAATACACATTATTTAGCAAAACTAAACACATAAAGTTTTGTCCTTAAGAAAATTAATTATACAATAAATAAATAAAATTTTATATTATAATTTAGTAAAATCATTCTGATTCAAATATAAAGTTTAAATCGTAATTTAAAATAGTAGATGAATACAATTGATTTAAACTTAAATTCAGAATATTTTAAAATATTTTAAACAAAAAGTAATAAAATCCAAAGTAAAAAATGTCTAAACAATAATGTTTAAAATTAACTAAAACCAAATCAATTACGAAATTTTTTATAATATAATAAAATTGATGAAATTGTGAAATTTTATTTCAAAAAATGTAAAATTTTAATATAAAAATATTTGTTCTTAGATTTATTATTTATTTTCAAATAAAATAGACTACTTGATACAATACCACATAATAAACAAATAGAAAGATTAATTCTACAATAATAAATAAAAATTATAGTATAGTTGGGTAAAATAATTTTGATTCAAATATAATGTTTAAATCATAATTATAAAATCATATATAAAACCCATTTTCCTAAAACCTAAACTCAGAATATTTCAAAAATACTCAAAACAAAAAACAATGAAATCAAAAGAAAAAACAATAAAATCCAAAACAAATATCTAAACTATAATATTTTAAAAAATTAAATAAAAAATAAACCAAATGTAATGAATTTATAATATTATAAAACTGATAAAATTGTAAAATTTTAAGTATAAACAAAACATCCGCGCTAAACCCAAATAGAATAAACTTCACATTTTATTTATATGAACCTCAATCAATATTAGCTCAAATAGATTAGTATTAATTCTATAATAAAAATTATGTTTTATGATTTAGTGAGATTTTTGCGATTAAAATATAACATTCAAAGTTTTGATTATATAATCAGATATAAAATCCAATTTAGATTAAAGTAAATTTGAATATCGCAAAATAATAATTGAAACCAAAAACAAAAACAAATAAATGCAAAAGCAAGAAAAAAAAATTAAACCCAAATCAAATATCAACACAATAACATTTAAAATCTACACAAAGCAATATATTTTTAAAAATATGTAATATAAAATTTAGATTTATAAATAAAAAACATTTGCACTCAATGCGGATAAAACACTAGTAAGTGATTAAAATCAAAGACAACTATAATATCGAAAAGACAAAAGTTAAAGACAACTCATAGTAGATCTAAACTCACCGAAAAAATAGGGATAGAGAACTTACTGCAGAGAATATGAACGATGCGACGAAGAAGGTATCACTACCTTCTCCGGCGGAGAAGATGAGCGACAATAGAGAATGTACCTCTTGAAATCGCGGAGAAGGTAAGCTACGATGGAGAATAAGAAGAAGAGAGATTAGAATAAGAAATTAGGTTAAAGTTATTTTGTAATTCTAATAAATAATAAAAGTATTTTGTCATTTTCTATTACAATCGCATTGCATCGCTGAAAAAGTCACGCGTTTAAAATTTCTATCGCAGCAATCTGCGACTGTTGCAGTGGTTGATCGTAGGAGCTTGCGATTACAAACCGAACAAGGCTCCTGCGATCAACCACTGCAATAGTCGCAAATTGCTTTCTGAACGTAGTATTTTTTTTTTTGAACTAAGCGTAGTATTTTTGTTTGATACTCAACTTATTTGATCAGTCTGAACGTAGTTAGGCCTAAATTTTAAATGGTATTAATGGGCATAGTATGAGCTATAAGTAACTAATTGATGCAAGTATACAATGGTAACTTTAACTATAGGTAGGTAACACATAAATGCCTATATGACATCATCTAAATGTTTCATTGATACTCCTTCCGTTCCTTTATGATTGATGTTTTAGAAAAAAAAATTGTTCCAAAAAGATTGATGTTGTAGGTTTTCTAAGCAATTTTTACTAATTAATGTTTACAAAATGTGAATTCCAACAACTATATTAAACTACTATTGGTTAATAGTTATTGGAAAGTGTTTTAATAAATGAAAAATATGTATTTATGATGAAATATTAATTATTTCTTAATATGTGTGCAAATTCTAAAACATCAATCATTAAGGAACAGAGGGAGTATTAAACAACGCGCAGTGTATTTATATTTTGGCTAATTACATTTACGTCTTCTATATATTTTAGAAAACTTTTGATTTGGTATATACCACATAAACATTTTTTTTTTCTTGATAAAGTCCTTGCTAAAATTAAAATTTGAAAAAAATAATTATAATTATAACTCTAATTGACCAAATGACCATTGATTGCTTCTTTTTTTGTTGTCAATAATTTTACAAGAGTATAGAAACACAAAATTAATCTTGAATCTGTTGACCAGTATTTATTGGGTTAGCAATTACTATACATAGGTTTTCCTAACCAAGTTAAACACTGCCACATGATTAATATATTATTATATCAATACTATTAAAAAATTAGAGTCTTTAGGAAACTAACATTTGAGACATGTATTATTTACAATTTGTGCCATTAGAGATTTAAGAGTATTTTTAATATTCATTAAGGGTAATTAAGTAATATAACAATTTCTCTACTATCCATGTTTCCAAACAAGACAATTACTAAACATGTATCCAAACAAGCTAAATATAATGAATATAAGCATAAAACTATTAAATCAATTCAAAAATATAACTAAATAATTTAAATATAAACTATTTTGTATATATAAGATAATACTCTTTAATTATGATTATCTTCAAAATTCAAATATAATATATTTTAATATCTTCTTTATTTTTTATTTCAAATATAAATATTTATGTTTATATTATAATAAAATTTTAAAATTATATTAAATTAATTTATTTCGTAAGAATTTGTTTTTACGATTGCATTTTTAGCAAGTTGTTACATCATATTGCAAAATATTTAAACTATTATAAGAGCGGTTGAAAAATAAATTAGCCAATTTCAAATTCTAAAAATGAACTTTGCACGAGTTTAAAACAAATATATAAAATATAAAAATTATTCAATATTAAAACTTATCATGCAATATCGCTATTTCAATCTCTTTATCTTTACGATATACCTCTTCTCAAATAACACACAATTCTTTTTTAAATCTAAATTATTAATTTATTTTTATAATGCGGAATACATAATTATAAACAAAATTAGATTGCATAATTAAAAATTTTAATTACTAATAACAAAATAAATATAATTTAAATTTGTAAAAAAAAAAAGTAAAAGTGCGGGTCAAAATCTAGTTAATTTATAAAATAAGAGTTGTAATTGACTGTTGACCGTAACCATGCTAGAATCGGTAAGGAATTGTCCCTTCTTTTTTTCAACAAGTTTATAAGTTTTTAGATTGAGGTAAGTTTTGAATCTATTCAGCAACATTTTATTGGGTTACCACATAGATAGATTTTCTTACCAAAAGCTCACTTAATATCTTCATTAAGCAAAATCTATCGTCAGACAACCATTGTTATTTATATACCATTACAACTACAAGTTTGCAACTCACAATTTCATACTAAACTCAAAGTCTAATACTACCTCTTAAATTGTTATAAAAATAATAATAATGGGTGGTAGTGAGGGTCAAGAAACACATGTTCTATTGGTAGCACTACCGTTCCAAGGTCACCTCAATCCAATGCTTAAATTCGCCAAACTTCTCTCACGACCAAGCCTCCGCTTCACGCTCGCCACCACCGAGAATGCGCGTGACCTCATCTCCACCACCACCGCCGCTGCAGAAGAATACATTAGCGCGGTGGACCTCGCTTTCTTCCCCGATGGGTTACCTAAAGACGACCCAAGAGTCGAGGATTCTCTCATCGAGTCATTGAGAAATGTCGGGGCCAAGAACTTGTCTAAAATCGTCGAATCAAAGAGATACTCTTGCATCGTCACTGTGCCTTTTGCTCCATGGGTTCCAGGTGTTGCAGCTGCATATAACATCCCTTGTGCAATCCTCTGGATCGAAGCTTGTGGAGCTTTCTCGGTTTATTACCGTTACTACATGAAGACGAACACTTTCCCCGATGATCTCGAAGATCTGACTCAAACAGTTAAGTTACCAGCTTTACCATTGTTAGAAGTTGGAGATCTCCCTTCGTTTCTCCTACCTTCTGCAGGAAGTCACTTAAATAACCTAATGGTGGATTTCGTCGATTGCTTGAAAAATGTGAAATGGGTATTGGTTAATTCCTTTTACGAACTCGAATCAGAGATAATCGATTCAATGTCTGATTTAAAGCCAATGATCCCAATTGGTCCTCTTGTTTCTCCATTTCTATTGGGAGCTGATGAAGACAAAAACAATCTTGATCTGTTGAGATCTGCTGGTGATTGTATGGAGTGGCTTGACAAGCAAGCTAGGTCGTCCGTTGTTTACATATCTTTCGGAAGCTTGCTCAAATCATCGGAGAACCAAGTCGAGAGCATAGCGACGGCGCTGAAAAACAGAGGAGTTTCATTTCTCTGGGTGATTAGGCCCAAGGAGAGAGCCCAAGCCGTCGACGTTTTGCAGGAGATGGTCAAAGAAGGTCAAGGTGTTGTTATTGAGTGGGGTCCTCAAGAGAGGATTTTGAGCCACGTGGCGATATCTTGTTTCGTCACGCACTGTGGATGGAACTCGACGATGGAGACGGTGGCGACTGGTGTTCCGGTGGTGGCGTACCCGACTTGGATCGACCAGCCACTTGACGCGAGATTGCTTGTGGATGTATTCGGAATCGGAGTGAGGATGAGGAACGATGCAGTCGATGGTGAGCTCAAGGTTGCGGAGGTTGAGAGATGTATTGAGGCTGTGATGGAAGGACCCTCCTTCAAGGATATGAGGAGGAGAGCGATGGAGCTGAAGCACGCGGCTAGTTCGGCGTTAGCGCCTGGTGGTTCATCGGCTCGGAATCTGGACTCGTTCATCGGCGAGATTACAAACATCTGACTCGTTTTCCGATTCGGAACTAGGCTTCTGTTTTATTCTTACTTATCTTTCAACCGGCGATAGCCGGGTTTTAATTTCAGAAAATTGAACCAAACCCTTATCAAATTATAAACATTTCTAATAAAATTTATAATTTTATCAGTGGTATATCCAGGACATGAAATAGCTTAACTGAGATATGGAATGAAAAATTCGGATAATAGAAAAAATTCATGAAATTGAATTCACAAAACTCTTAAGCAAAATTGAATAAATGTTTACTTTGTGATGATTTCATATAATTCGGATAAATGTTTGAAGTTTTGCGAAGTTTTAAGAAATAAAATCATTAATTTTTAAAATCTATATATTCAAGCCGATAATTTGGATACCCGGTCCCATACGTTATTTGAACGAGAACCGGTACGGAGACGGTGGGGAAGTCGGTTAATGGATAACCATCTTATCTTGCTTCAGAGATCTTCAATTGGGAGAAAACCTGAGTCTCCGATGAATCTGTACCTCCTCCATAGCTGCTCTTCTTCTGAATAAACGAGTTTGAGCTAAACGAATCACTCACCATTAACATCGGAATCGCCAATGAGCTTCCACCTCCACCGCCGGTGAAGGTCACGGCGCTATCTTCATGAGGTTCTCTTTGAATCGGCGTCATCTGAAGCTGTAGAACATATTCCAGATCCCAGATCACATCAGCCATGCTCGGCCTCTGTTCTCCGTACTCTTTCAAACATTTCTCAGCTATTTCCATGAATTTCCTCAAAGAACTCGGTTCGATTTGACCTATCAATTTCGGATCTAAGAGCTCATCAATTACCCCTTTTGATTTGCAGAACATTGCCCATTCCGCTAGATTCACTTGATCGTCTCCAAGAGAAGGAGCGAGAGCCGGTCTCGCGCATAAGACCTCGAGGAGAACGACCCCGAACGCGAACACATCTGACTTCTCCGTTAAGATTTGTGTCTGCAGATACTCAGGATCGAGGTAACCGAACGTTCCTTTGATGTTAGTGCTGATATTTATTGGATCTTGATTACGAACGGCTAGTTTCGAGAGCCCGAAGTCGGCAACTTTGGCCACAGTGTTCTCGTCTAGTAATATGTTTGTGGACTTGACATCTCTGTGAATGATTCCCTCTGAGCCACTGTGAAGATAATGCAATCCTCTGGCTGCTCCAATGCAAATCTCAAGTCTCTGTTTCCATGTCAAGGAAGGCAAATCTGAGCCGTATAGATGCTCCTTAAGGGTACCTTTCTCCATAAACTCGTAGACAAGGATCATCTCCGAGTTCTCTTCGCAGTAACCCTTTAGAGAAACAAGGTGTCTGTGCCGGATTCTTGACAAGACTTGAATCTCTGTTTGAAACTCCAATATCCCTTGTCCTGAACCGGTCTTGCCTCTCTTGATAGCTGCTTTGCTTCCATCTGGAAGAATAGCTTTGTAAACATCTCCGAAACCGCCTTTCCCGATCAACAACTGCTCGTCGAAATTGTTTGTTGCTCTCAGAATGTCTGTGAAGGGAATCTTCAAGCCTAAGTTTAGGTTGCGTAATGGAGAATTATGGACCGGATCAAAAGCTCTGTTGGTGCGTAATGGAGAATTATAGACCGGATCAATAGGTCTATTGTCGGAACTCCCACCTCTGTACAATGCCAAAGGAGACCATACAGTGGCCTCAGAGTCTGGCTTCTTCTTCGATCTCCTCCGCTTCAAGAAAACTATAAACAACAAACTCAAGACCAGAATTGAAGCAGCAGCAACACAACCAGTAATGATGTAAACGCGGAAATTTCTTTTATCTGAAGAATCAGAACCAGTTGTTTTCAGAAACTCCATCACCTCCAGACCATTCAGAAAACCAGCATCCTTACGGGGTTCCTTAGTACCTATGCTAATATTCAAGAGTCCAGAGCCATCAGAGACATTCACAACATCAATATAAAACGGAGTGACCAACCTAACCTGGTCTGAAGGGTTTACATCTTTTCGCACATGCCCGTTTACATAGAGATAGAAATCAGAGTCGGGGCTTAGTGATTCGCTCAAAATATCACAGAAGTGAGCCCTGATGAAGTGCCTTGTGTTACTTTTGACCTTAAACGACCAAGTGATGTTCATCAACATATCTGTTAGCTCACTCGAGCTACGGTTGATTGCTTTAGCTGTTTGGTAGACAAAATCAGGAGCTGTGAATTCCGTGACTGACCCTGAATCATAGTTAGGCTTTTGTGCTGTTCGATTGTTTCTCGCAGCTTCTTTTTGGTAGAGAAAGTCATCGTCTAGCGACCAAGTGCGTCCCAAGGTGTCGTTCTCCGGTGTGACTTTCTCGCCTCCCACGTTTAATCTGTAAATCGTATGCAGATTCTTGTCGGATTCTAGTGGAATTTCGAGGTCATTACGAGCAGAGAACACTTCGATGGCGTTGACGAGAGCAACAGAGGAACGTTCGGGCACAAATCGAATTTCGAACTTTAGCGAATCAATCATCAGGAGAAACTCCTCAACTCTTGGTGTCTCACTGAAATTCTTAACCGATAATTTTTTTAAGTGAAGACTAGAACCAGAAGTAGCAGAGACGGTGAAACGAGCAGTTAAGAGCTCTGTCGGAGAAGAGACAGCAGAGAAATGGAGACGTACAAAGTGTAAACCAACAGAATCGAGTTGGAACTTGTAAGAAGAAGGGCGTCTGAATATCCTAACGGTCCCGTAGATTCCCGATCCAGATTGGTTTCTGGGTTCAGTTCCTTTCCTATCGAAGGAAACGGAGTTACCACCGGAGGCCATATCTCCGACGAAGGTCCGATTACCATAAGTGACATCAGAATCCGACCCACAATTGACGTAAAACTTCTCGGGACGAAAATATGTAGAAGTAGCAGAAAGAGTGCGACAAGGAAAAAGAAGAACAATAATTACCATCGTCATAAAGAGAGAAACAGAGTATCGAAAACAGAGATTCTCCATAGTTGTGAGAGAGTTAGAGAGAAAGAGAGTCAATAGTGAAAATCAAGTATTTAAGGTGAATGGATGAAGAAACATGTGGTTGATGTGAAGAGGATTGAGAAAGAAGATGAGATTGAAAGAGAAACAGAGATTTGAAATTATTGGAACAAGACTCGAGTTGACTTTTCAAGTCTTCGTCTTTTGTCCCGTGAAACATCTCTTTCTCTCACCGTCCCTAATCTTTACCTTCCGCTGCTCTCCAAAACTGACTTAGTCATTGGTCAGTCAATATTTCTGTTATCTATTAAGTTTGTTTGGTTTCTTTTGGCATGATACATTTTTTCTTTATTCGAATTTGTTTTTATATAATCTGTCCACTTACTTTGTGAGGCGGCTGTATTTAAGTAACTTGTTGAATATTATCGAATTTTAATCTTTTTGATCATAACATATTTTGACATCGTTAATTTATAATATTTGGATGATGTTTAACAATCTAAACTAATTCTACTCTCTTTATTATGCGTCGTTTATTTCGTTTCTCCCCTTGATTTTGGTGTATATCATCAACTCGTTCCAGAAAGTTATCTTACGTAAAGTTAATAATTTGGAGAAAAAAAAACAATTTAGTGGGGTATTTGGAGTAATGTATAGTATCAATTGCATGATTGCATCATCTTGAAACGATGTAACTAAGAAAGTAATGTAGAGCAAGACATCATCTTGAAAAGTTGCTCTGAGCTTTCTTGATCCAGTCTTCTTTCCTATCTTTATTAATAAAAGTCTTGTCTGTTTTCACTACTAGGGTCAAACCCTGCGCCAAATGATTTTTTTTCTCTGCTAAAGATGTTTTTCCGAGCAAATCCTCCGCCGGTTACCTCCGGCCTCTTAGGTCCTATAGTTTTCTTGTCTTCCGATTAGTATCGGATTTCCTCTTCCGACAATCCAAGTTTGTGCTTCGTGTGTTGGATTTGTCGGATTCTCTTTTGCTCGAATAAACTCCGGATCTCTTCCGGTTTCTGTTTTCCGGTCTTTGCCGGACGCTCTCGCTTTGCGAGCTTTAGATTCCCTTTCCTCTGCTCACGTTTCGAGCTGGAAGTCACGATGCTTCTTCTCCGACAACACCACCGATGTTTTCTTCCTCCTTTCTCTTCCCGTCAATCGTGGATTGGAGATGCTCCTGTGAATTTATCAATCACATCGTGTTGATTGGGATTTGGAGCGCTTTATATCTCTGTTTTTCGGGACTCTCCGGCGATGGTCGAGTTAGTCAGTGCTTCAACGTTCCCGCTTTTGACGATGGCTGAGGCAGATGTGAAGAAGACATAAGTTATATCCGGTTGTCTCTGTTGTTATTTGGGTGGCTTTGGATCGGCAGGTATGGCGAGGTTGCAGCGATGACAGAACGCGGTGGCCGGAATTTTTGTTCTTCGCCGTGCATGGTCGTTTCCATGTGAAGGTGACACGTGGGTGTAGTTCGTACACGCTTCCTCTAAACGTTACACGACTCCTCTGCGTGATGACAAAAATTTCTTGGTTTCACTTGTAATGCTATTGGGCCTGCATCTTTTAGCCCAATTAACCTGTTCTATGTTGTACGACTGCGGCCCGCCTGTTTTACGAAGTTTGTTCCAGGCAGGTGCTTCTTCGCCGGAAAATGACGTTTGCGCCGGCGCAGTTGATGCATGACAGGATCTATGGAATAACGCCACGTGTTATTTCGAGTCGGTTTCTACTGATAATCGGTCTTGTCTTGGCCCGTCCGATTTTACTCCTGTAACGCTCCAATGTTCTATGTACTACTGCCCATTGGGCTTTTGTTATAAAACTCGTGACAGTGTTAAAAAAAAAAGATATTTTTCCGTTGAGTTTTTTTCTGGGTGTCTTTTTGTGTGAAGTGCCATTTTCAAAAATATTTCAGTCTTATAATAGTGTTCGTTGAGTTAAATTGTATTGTTGTATTGTACAAGACAATGTTAATTCATCAAATATGTGAAATTGTAATAAAATACAACTAAATCATTGTTACTAATTTATATAAATCAACAAATTTGAGACATTTATTTGTAAATCATGATGACAAACGTTGATTAAGGTTTATTGTGAGATGACACTTGTGTTTTTGGTCTTTCAGCCTTCTTCTTGATTTCTATTTTTTTCTAAAGGTATCCATATATATGTAGTTTTTCTTAGAAATCTGCATTAATATTCATTGTAGAACAAACAGAACATGGTTAAGGTTCTGTGATGGATCACTTGGCAAACACAATTTTCCATATATTTTAATTTAAATGATTTTGTAGTGAAATGCTAAAGAGATCTAACAGAAATTGTTTTGTACTCCTTGCAAAGTTTAGCAAAAAGTGATGGTAATCACTTCGGATTATTGTAATTCGTTCAATTACTGAAACATAATTACACATATGTAACTTACATGTATTGATCCTTCTATTGTTCTGAAGTATATGAGAGTTGCTAGTATGATTGATAAGTCTAGGAATGAGGCGATAGTGGTTAACTAAAACTTTTGTTAGGATTATCTGCAAAATGAATGGATTGAGTAGATTAAAATGACCTTGAATCTTATATTTTGTCACACAAAATGAATGGTTATGTCTAAGTCGCGTTGATTGCGTACCTTCCATTGACTTATGATATTTAGGTTGAAGTCGGCCATAGTTTTTCGTAAATTGTGGTCATTAATAGAATTAAAGAAAGTTAATGACATTTATTAACATTGTATGGATGATCAGAATTCTGGAAAAATTTACAAAATTTCACTTTCCTCAATCTTCATAAATGTACAACGAAAGCTATTTTGTTTTTAAATAGTGGTGAGGAGACACCATTTGTGAGAGTTGCACTTTTTGTACCATCGTTAGTTAAGGGTATAGCCATTATCCTGTAATAAAATTAGTAAGGTTACAATTGCATGCCCATAAATGCTGGTTTAAACTTTAGTTTTTTTTTTTTTGTCAACAAACTTTAGTTTTTTAATCGTTTTCTTCTGAACCCTTTTTAATCACAGCAGAGAGGTTTTTGCACTATTCTCTTCCTTTTTTTTGTTGGCAACTATATATCCATATATATATATATATATATATTTTTCTAAGAATGTAGGTTTGTTCCTTTCAAATCAGCAAGGATGGAGGAAAATTGTGTTATATTAAATTGTGGGTAAATATTTTTTTGAAGTGCCGATCGTTTTCTAAACTTAGTAAAAAAACTGAACCGAGTAGTATTTGTCGTTAAATTGAACGAAAAAATTAATTGAATAGGAGAAAAACCAAGAAAAATGTTATATATGGGTTTAGCACCCCATCCATTTAGAAGGCCCAATACTTGCTCTCAACAGAAGTCGGCCCAACAAGCAAAAAAGAGGCGCTCATAAGTCAAGCCACCACAGTTAACTCGGCTCGGCTCGGTCCAAGCCGAGTAGCAGCAAATCAGCTCGGCTTTGCTAAACAGCCAAAGGGATGTACGGCTCGGCCCATCTCGTCACCAAGTACGGCCCAACCCGCACGGACTCGACAAATGGTCAACGGCCTGTAGAAAGTACGACCGTATTTTACTATAAATAGGAGTCGCCACTGTACATTAATGTAACTTTTTGGGATTTGTGCACTTCTTACTACTTTCTCTCTCTAGAGTCAATTTCCCGAATTGTAAACCGAGCACGTCTTTCGACCTGCTCGGGAATCTGAATATCAACTACGCTCGTCCCGAGCATATTATTCTCGACAAAGAAATCCCGAACACAACCTTCTTTTCTTTCATCCCGAGCATTACTTTACTCTTGCTTATCTGCGAATCTAGTCGGTTCTCTCTCAAGAACAACTTAGTTCCTTCGGACCGAGCACGTCAACTCTCTAGCAAGACGCACATCCCGACCTCGTGACCGCCTCGGCAATCACAATTGGCGCCGTCTGTGGGGACATTAAGTTTTTCTTCACTAACGGACAGATTCAGCGATGACAGGAGCTCCATCGAACAAGGATTACGTCCACATCGAAGACATAACAAGCTCGGAAACAGCCTCCCGAGCAAGAGGGCAACCCCAGCACGTCTCTCAGGTTGCAGATCCGATCATTCAGCCGGCCGGCGCCGAGCAGCAACCTCTAAATACCGAACCACAACAAGCCGCGGAAACTCAGACAAACGAGCAGGACATGTCCACTTTGCTCAAAACTCTCATGACTAAAATAGCCGAACTCTCTCAGGGAAGTAATGCACGCTTCGATCAGCTCGCCACGGCACATGCGGTATGCCAGGGACAAATCAATGATCTGCGAATGACAAGTCAACAAGGATCCGTTCCTCGGACTCATCTTCACCGAGCGTTATTTGAAGAAACGCCACCTCCAAATCCGAGAAACCGGACGGTAACGCAGCAGCAGACCGAGGACGAACAACCTCCCAACACGGATGTCCCGGGGGGCTCAGCGCCCGACGCGCACAGAGACAACGAGATTGAAGACATAAAGCTAATGTTGAAAAGTATGACGTCCAAAGTCCATCAAGCAATCAGCTCGGCCCCCGAAATTGACCGTGTACTGGAAGAAACTCAGAACACTCCGTTCACTCGGCGCCTCACGGATATCCAGTTTGAGCATCCTATCTCCGCGGTCAAAATCAAGATGACGACCTACGACGGTAAATCCGACCCAAGGCAGTTTCTGACGGCATTCCGCATTGCAATGGGGAGGACAAAGTTCAGTATCGGGGAACGAGACGCAGGTTACTGCCAACTGTTCGTCGAGCATTTGACCGGCTCGGCCCTGGATTGGTTCTCCCGTTTGGAACCGAACTCGATCGACGGATACAGCGACTTAACGCACGCCTTTCTCAAACATTACTCGATGTATATTCAGGAGGAGGTATCAAACGCCGACCTATGGGCTATCTCCCAAGGACCGAGGGAAAGCCTCCGATCGTACGTCACCCGCTTCAAAAACGTTTTGGCCAAAATCACGATTACCGACAGCGAAGGTCTACCCGCACTCCGAAACGGCCTCTGGTACGAATCAAGCTTCCGAGAAGAACTGAAGAAAAATAGACCAAGCTCGCTAGAGGACGCCCTCCACCGCGCATCGATCTTTGTTGAACTCGAGGAAGAAAAAGAGACCCTAGCCAAGAAGTTTGGGCCCAAGAGTTCGACTTCGAAGGATAAAACCGAAAAAAGTACCGAACAGTACGAACCTCGGCAGCACTACGATCAGGATTACAAAAAATCCAAGGAAGAAGAAACCGCAAGAAAAGGGAAATCGTCGTATTATGTCAGCGATCAGGTGCAAGGACGCCGACAGGACGAGGAACATTCCCATCAGGACCAACGACAAAGTCACCCCGACCGCTCTCAAAATCATCAGCAAGAACGACCCACCCAAGGATACCAAGGTCAAAATCAAGGCAAGCCATGGAACAAGTTCGTCCGAGGAGCCGATAAAAGCAAATTATTCTGCGAATATCACCAGCGAGCGGGTCATAGCACTGAGGAATGCAGAAACCTTCAAGCCCTCCTCTTCGCCGATTACCAGAAAGACGGGAAGAAACTAATTCTGGATCGCAACAAACCTCACCCGAAGCAAATCAACCAGGTCATGCAACCGAAGAACGAGGCCGAGCGCTTCAGGATCGTCCAGGAAGAACGAAGGAAACAGGTCGCTTTCGACGAGGAGATCGAACAAATCAACGCAGCAGCAGCCACGGATAAAAGAGCTCGCGACGAAGAAGAGGAATACGGAGCACGTCCAAGGAGACGAATAAACATGATCATGGGAGGACTGCCTATGGTGAACGACTCAGTTCGATCGATAAAAGAATACGAACGGAGGGCCACGGCAGCCCAGCACTACCGACGAAACGCCACCGACGAGCTCAGAATCGGCGAGGAAGTAAGTTTCACCGAACAGGACGCCGAAGGAGTGGACCGACCGCATAACGATCCACTCGTCGTCGCCATGCGAATCGGCGACTGCGAGGTAGAAAAAATTCTGATCGACACCGGCAGCTCGGTCGACCTAATTTTCAGAGAAACACTGCAACGTATGGAGCTCAGCGACTACCGTATCAAACCGTCGACGAGACCACTAACCGGCTTCTCGGGAGACTCGATCAACACAATCGGAACAATCAAACTCCCAGTCTACGTCGGCAGAATCACCAAGCTGATCAAGTTCGTAGTCGTCGACCGACCAGCTATCTACAACGTCATCCTCGGCACGCCTTGGATTCACGAAATGAGGGCAGTCCCATCCACATTTCATCAATGTATCAAGTTCCCAACCCCATTCGGCGTGTATACGCTACGAGGAGATCAGAGGATATCCCGCACATGCTTCCGTATCGAGCACAAAATGCGCCATAAATCACAAGCGTACCTAGTCGCAGAGCCTCGAATCGAGCTGCCACCTCCCGACCACCCGCAGAAGGACGCGATAGTACAAATCAACATCGATATTCGCGATCCCGAACGCTGTGTCGGAATAGGAGCCGACCTCCGAGCTGACCTACGAGACAAGCTGGTAGAATTCCTGAAGGAAAATGCCACGACCTTCGCCTGGACGACGACTGACATGACTGGAGTCGACCCGACCATCGCATGTCACGAACTGCACGTCGATCCGATCTTTAAGCCAGTCAAACAGAAAAGACGAAAGCTCGGCCCCGAACGCGCCAAAGCTGTCAATGATGAGGTAGAAAGACTTTCAAAGGCAGGATCGATCACCGAGGTGAAATATCCGGACTGGTTGGCAAATCCCGTCGTAGTAAAAAAGAAGAACGGTAAATGGAGAGTATGCGTAGATTTCACCGACCTCAACAAGGCGTGCCCAAAGGATAGCTTCCCGCTTCCGCACATTGATCGACTCGTAGAAGCGACCACCGGCCACGAGCTACTATCGTTCATGGACGCCTTCGCCGGGTACAATCAGATTATGATGCACCCAGACGACCGAGAAAAGACTTCCTTCATCACTGATCGAGGGACATATTGTTACAAGGTGATGCCCTTCGGGCTCAAGAATGCAGGAGCAACTTACCAGCGCCTCGTAAACCGAATGTTCGCCGACCAGCTCGGCAACACAATGGAAGTTTATATTGACGATATGCTCGTCAAATCCGCTCTAGCCGACGACCACATCAGTCACCTCGCAACATGTTTCGCGAGCCTGAACAAGTACGGAATGAAGTTGAATCCAGCAAAATGTACTTTTGCAGTCACATCGGGAGAATTCCTTGGTTACATCGTCACAAAGAGAGGCATCGAAGCAAATCCGAAGAAAATAACGGCAATCACCGAGCTCCCATCCCCAAGGAACACCAGAGAAGTCCAACGACTAACCGGACGTGTCGCAGCCCTGAATAGATTCATCTCCCGATCAACGGACAAGTGTCTCCCTTTCTACAATCTTCTTCGTGGCAACAAGAAATTCGAGTGGGATGCTAAGTGCGAGGACGCGTTTCAACAGCTAAAGACCTACCTCTCCACCCCACCAATTCTGGCCAAACCCGAGGAGGGAGAAACGCTGTACTTGTACATCTCCGTGTCAACCTCGGCAATCAGCAGTGTGCTCGTCCGCGACGACCGAGGCGACCAACGACCAATCTTCTACACCAGCAAGATATTTGACGACGCAGAAACACGCTACAACACACTTGAGAAACTCGCGTTGGCAGTCGTCGTCTCAGCTCGGAAGCTCCGCCCCTATTTTCAGTCGCATTCGGTGGTCGTCCTAACAAATCAACCGATCCGAACAATATTGCACAGCCCGAGCCAATCAGGAAGGATCGCTAAGTGGGCAGTCGAGCTCAGCGAATACGATATTGAGTACAAGCCCAGGACAAGCGCCAAATCACAGGTCCTCGCAGACTTCATCATCGAACTACCACCCGAGCTCACCATAGCCGAAGGACAAGAGCCAAAGGAGAAGTGGACTCTGTTCGTAGACGGTTCATCATCAAGAAACGGTTCAGGAGTTGGAGTCAAACTGACCTCCCCGACCGGCGAACTGATCGAACAATCCTTCCGTCTAGGATTTCCGGCCTCTAACAACGAAGCTGAATACGAAGCACTGCTCGCAGGATTGCGACTAGCCGAGGTAGTAGGGGCGAGGCAAGTAGACGCGTTCGCCGACTCTCAGCTCGTTGTGAACCAATTTAACGGGGAATATGAAGCAAAGAACGAGCGAATGGACGCATACTTAAAGCTCGTCCAAGAAATCACCGCGCGAATCGGCTCAGTCACGCTAACAAAGATTCCCCGAAGCGACAACTCCTCTGCCGACGCACTGGCCGCTCTAGCATCAACTTCAGACCCCGACCTTCGTCGAATCATTCCAGTCGAATGCATAGCTCGACCAAGCATCGCACCGAACGAAGACGTACTTCTTATTACCGAAGAAGAAGAGAGTTTGGACGACGCTCATAAAAGCAACGAGAAAATAATCAAAGATACCGATCCCAAGCACACCAATGCCATCGATTGGAGAAGCGAAATCAAGGATTACATACTGACAGGGAAAGTCCCCGAGGACCGTTGGGCAGCTCGTCGATTAAAAGCCCGCTGCGCGCAATACGTGATGATGAAGGATGAGCTATTTCGTTGGAGTGCGTCCAAGGCCCTTTTGCGTTGCATAAACGGGCAGGAGATCCAATGGGTCACCGAGCAAACTCACGAGGGAGCAGGCGGAAATCACACAAGCGGCCGAGCATTAGCCGCAAAGATAAAGCGACATGACCATTTCTGGCCAACCATGATCGCCGATTGCGAAAGCTATGTAGCCCGATGCGAGAAATGTCAAAGGCACGCACCGAGCATACACCAGCCAGCTGAACTCCTCACCACGGCAGCCGCACCCTACCCGTTCATGAGGTGGGCCATGGATATCGTCGGTCCACTACCGGCCTCGCATCAGAAAAAATTCATCCTGATAATGACAGATTACTTTACCAAATGGGTCGAAGCCGAATCCTACTCGGAAATCAAAAATCTCGACGTTCAGAAGTTTGTCTGGAAGTACATAATATGCCGCCATGGCGTCCCCTACGAGATTGTAACCGACAACGGATCCCAATTCATCTCCAATCTGTTTGAAGGCTTCTGTGCAAGGTGGAAAATCCGTCTAAGTAAATCAACCCCGAGGTACCCACAAGGTAACGGGCAGGCCGAGGCGACCAACAAAACGATCATCGACGGCTTAAAGAAGCGAATGGAAAGCAAGAAAGGCCTTTGGGCCGACGAGCTAGATGGCGTTCTTTGGTCTCATCGGACCACCCCGAGGACATCAACCGGTCAGACACCTTTCTCACTCTCTCACGGAATGGAGGCAATGTCCCCAGCCGAGATGTGCGTCCCGACAATACGCCTGAGTATCGCACCGGAGTATGAGGAGCTTAACAACAACATGATTATCGACTGCCTCGACCACGCGGAAGAACTACGAGACCGAGCACTCCTACGTCTCCAAAACTACCAACAACAGATCACTCGACACTACAACAAGAAGGTAAAGGGCCGACGTTTCGTAGAAGGAGACCTCGTTCTCAGGAAAGTGTTCGAAAACACACGGGAATACCGAGCAGGAAAGCTCGGCGCAAACTGGGAAGGTCCATACATCGTCTCAAAAGTGGTAAAACCTGGCGTCTTTGAGCTTGTGACAATGAAAGGAGAAGCCATTCCACGATCATGGAACGCAAACAAACTCAAAAGGTACTACTACTAGGCCGAGCATCTCTCGCCCACAAAAAGCCGAGCATTGCGCTCAAAAAAAAAAAAAAAAAAAAAAAAAAAAAAAAAAAAAAAAACGAGCATTTCTCGCTCACAAAAAAGCCGAGCATCGCGCTCAAAAAAAAAAAAAAAAAAAAAAAAAAAAAAAAAACGAGCATCTCTCGCTCACAAAAAAGCCGAGCATCGCGCTCAAAAAAAAAAAAAAAAAAAAAAAAAAAAAAAAAAAAACGAGCATTTCTCGCTCACAAAAACCGAGCTCGCCATACACGAGTTCGAGTAATATGTAAAGTGAACTACGATCGGCTTGATCCCCTTTCGGGGTACGTAGGCAACCTCTCACGAGGCTCAGCTATATCAATAATAAAATTTTATCAAGTTGAAATTTGTCTCCGCCTTCACCGAACAGATTGACATCCTGGCCAGATGCTCGATACACCCTTTAAGCCGGGCCAAGTTCCCGCACAAGGCTGATCGACAGTAAATAAGCCGAGCATAGCTCTCGCACGCTGTCTCGATCAGACCTTAGGGGTAAGCCGAGCACTTACTCGCACCCGAACTGTGGCACAACGAGCAAAGTCTCGGAACCCACAACTAAGTAAAGCCGGGCCCAGTTCCCGCACAAGGACGACTGACAAAAAATAAGCCGAACACAGTTTCGCATAACTGTCCCGGTCGATCCTACAGGATAAGCCGAGCACCCTGCCCGCTCCTCGTCAAAATCAACTATCTAACTCGAAGCGAGTACCCTCTCATTTATTCCAACTTAGACATATATAAAAAAAAAGGAGGAACGAGAAAAATCCAAATTCATTAAAGGTGCTCAAAGGCACGAATCCGTTTACAACAGGCATTACAAAAAGAGGAAAACTTAAAATCAAGAAGGCTCGGAAGGATGATCAGCAACCTGATCCTCCGCCACGCTCTCGGGACGAGGATCATCCGCCACCTCCGGAATCACAACCGCCTGATTAGAGCCACGAGGATCTTGAACGAGCGCCTCCGAATTTTCCTCGTTCCGACCAGGGCTTGCAATCGGAGTCATAACAAAATCGTCAGCGACGAGGGACGTTCACGCCTTCGTCAGCGAGCATCTTCAAGACCGCAGCAACCGCACCGGCCTGATTCATTGTTATACGTTTTCGCACCCCGAGCTCCTTCTCTTCATTGGCCTTCTTTATCTTTGAAAGCCGAGCTTGTGCCCTACTCAACACACGCTCCTTCTCTTCAAGAATAGAAGCTTCAAGCCGAACACGCTCCGATTCCAACCTGCTCTCAAGATCCGCCACCCGAGCAATTAGCTCATCAGCTTCAGCCTGAATGTTCGAGCAATCGGCCAGGCACTGCTTATTTTCGGTGTCCAACCGAACATTCTCCGAGGAAAGTCCAGCGACCTTCTCCTCCAAAGCAGACACCTTCTCTTCCTCGGCCTTAAGAGACGAGCGAAGCACCTCCGCAGCTGCAGCCACTTCACGATATCCTTCGAGTTGGGCAATAACCCTTTCGGCTTTGCCAAGGTCCCTTCGCAACGTGCTGATCACCCTCTCCAGATCAACCTGCCTCTGGTCATACGCGTCGAAGAGTAGGTTGTAATTGGCGAGCCCCTAGAAAAGGCGGATCAAAAATCAGACGAGAAAACAAACAGACCCGGAAAAATAAATAAAGCCTTACCCGAGCTATGTCTTTGGCCGCTGCCTTTTTACGATCAGGGAATAGCGTATGGTTGACCGAAGGAAGTGGTCGCGGCGGACTATCTCGCAGCATTCGGAACAAATCCGCACAGGCCTCCCCATCGCGAACCATCGACTTTGTGCCCTCATACCGGACAGCGAAACCGTAATCGGTGTACGCACATTCACCCGGTCCGCCTAGAAAAGTAAGCCCGGCGATCTCGTCAATATTCGGCGCATCACGTTCGTCCCGAGAACCAGCATTCTCGTTCGATTCCCGACCATCCGCATTTTCGCGATCAGCAACTTGATCAGTCTCCTGGGGAACTACCTCGTCGGCAACGTGATGGTCAAGGACTTCATCCCGAGCATTACCAAAGCCTGGAATTGCCAAATCCATCTCACCAACGGGATGCTCGGACGCTTCAGCTGTTTGAACGGGATGACCGGAAGCTTCAGCCACCTGAACGGGATGCTCGGTCGTTTCGGCCGCCTGAACATTATCAACCTTCTTTTTCTTCCTCATCTCCGAAGGCATCTCCAAAGGGTTCACAGCAGCAGCCGCATTCTCGGCCCGTAATCTCTTCTTCTCCTTTCTCTTCTGACGCCTCTTAGCCTTTTCGGCCTCGATAGCGTCTACGGTCGCACTCACCTGACGAAACAGGCCCCGATGATACTCATTTAGAAAAACCATCCCTAAAGGTACGGGTCCGACCGATGGAGAAAAAGGGCGATTGGGATCCAAAGGGATTACCTCCTGACTTCGAGAAACGACTGCAGCTACGGGACCAGCCAGGTTTTCCCCGACGTAATCGAGAACTTCAAGATCCATCTGACCCATGTCCTTTTTCCTATTCTTCTTAACAATTGGAACAAGGGGCCTAGCGTTCAGCTCGTTTAAAGACTCAACAGAACGAAGACGGCAACCTGCAACAAACCCCGGTTAACCAAAGAAGGCATCAAAGGAAACTAACCAAAACGCATACCTTCGTCGAAACGTTCTACGGCCCGCCTCACCCGGTCAGCGTGCACGTCCGGCCACTTCTCGATTCCCCGAGCAACGAGCCTTTTGAGATCGTCAAAGAAACCGATCGGAGGTGGAAGAGCAAAGGGATGGCAATCTGCAAAACAAGAAACGAGCATGAGTTAGTCAATAAAAAGGCACGAGAAAAGCAAAGCAAAATTACCATGAAAGTTGTTCCATAATATCCTATATGGCCTCTCCGGATCCGGGACCGAGGCCGAGTCAACCCGAGCAAAGAAATATCGGTCTTGCCAATCATCAATCTTGGAGGGTTTCCCGACCACCACTTTGAGATTCTGGCGTGACCTCAGACAGACGTAACGAGTCCCGACGGTAGTACCGTTCGTCGATATAGACGAAATCTCTTCAAAAAACCGGAGACTCATATCGACTCCACATTCATTGGCAAGTATCATACACCCGACCAGATTCTGAACGGCCGACGGACAAAGCTGCGACAACGCAATACGCCTTTCCTCGCAGTATGCAACAAGAAGCCTCGGGAGGGGAAACCTCAGGTGGATCTCTTTGAACCAAAAGTCGTAAAGACAGACCCACCCCTCTGGGCAACTCCAGGGCCTCTCGTGTTCCTCGGGCTTACGGAGAACAGGCCGACCGGCACTTTCCGAACAACGATTTCCTAGTAGCCACTCGAGATCATCGTCCGTACATTTTGACGGCAACACCGGACGCAAGGGACGAGTCTTCTTGGGTCTCTCGGGCTCACCCGAAGCACCTTGGCCCGCCATCTTACGTTTCTTCTTGGTCCTGCTCGGTACTGGATCAAGAGTATCAAGTAAGGCTTGATCGAAAAGATAAATATCTTCCTCTTTTACGGGAAGACTACCTAATGAGGAAGTCCAAGGTCGCGTCCCGTCGTCCTCAGAATCTACCAGGTGCGGAATCCGTATGCTCGGTGAACCACCCGAAGCTGAACGTCGTGAAACAAACCTCGCTCGTCCCGAACTCGGCGAAGAATTCTCTCGCAAAATTGACGAGCTGCACTGAGCGGAATTACCTTCAGATAACCTTACCGAACGAAGATCCCGGTCGGAGGACGATCCCGAACGAGAATCAATTCTCATAACTATAATACAACAACAAGCTAGAGAGAGAAAGTGAAATCAAGAGAGAGAGAAGGAGAGCGAAATACCTGCGGAAGAAGCAAAATGAAACAAGGAGAAGAGCGAAGCACGATATATATAAGCCAAGCGGGAGGATTTCGAGGCAGAACGCAATAATGACCCCTATGCCCCTTCAGCTTCCGGCGGCTATAGGCATCATCATTGCAGCGACGCGACTCTTTAATATCCAGCTGCTTCCCAAGAGATCTTTTGCGCTTCCTGAGAAAGAGAGAGAAGAAGAACGAATTGGCTGACCGAGATTCACACCGAGCAAGTATCGACCCAACTAAAGCACCGTCAAAATTCGCCGACTCCGAGTACCACGAAGATCGCCGAACTGGGGGGGGGCTTACTGTTATATATGGGTTTAGCACCCCATCCATTTAGAAGGCCCAATACTTGCTCTCAACAGAAGTCGGCCCAACAAGCAAAAAAGAGGCGCTCATAAGTCAAGCCACCACAGTTAACTCGGCTCGGCTCGGTCCAAGCCGAGTAGCAGCAAATCAGCTCGGCTTTGCTAAACAGCCAAAGGGATGTACGGCTCGGCCCATCTCGTCACCAAGTACGGCCCAACCCGCACGGACTCGACAAATGGTCAACGGCCTGTAGAAAGTACGACCGTATTTTACTATAAATAGGAGTCGCCACTGTACATTAATGTAACTTTTTGGGATTTGTGCACTTCTTACTACTTTCTCTCTCTAGAGTCAATTTCCCGAATTGTAAACCGAGCACGTCTTTCGACCTGCTCGGGAATCTGAATATCAACTACGCTCGTCCCGAGCATATTATTCTCGACAAAGAAATCCCGAACACAACCTTCTTTTCTTTCATCCCGAGCATTACTTTACTCTTGCTTATCTGCGAATCTAGTCGGTTCTCTCTCAAGAACAACTTAGTTCCTTCGGACCGAGCACGTCAACTCTCTAGCAAGACGCACATCCCGACCTCGTGACCGCCTCGGCAATCACAAAAAACACGATACAAAATAATATTTATTGTTTATATAACTAAACCAATTGCAGAAATGTTTTTTTCGTCTGATACATTCCATTCACTAATAAGAATTCAAATTCAAGCATTCAAACACGAAGATAACATCAATAATAATCAACCTTAATACACTTTCACTCATACATAAACCTATCTTTAAAAGAAGGATGATGAAGCAACTTTCTATGATGCTTTCGGAATCCGAACTTGCTAATGGGGTTAATAAACCCATTTCTTTCCTTCTCTGGAATCAATGTCAAATATATGACATCGTCGTTCCTCGTTATCATGGTTATCACCTCCTCTTGGATGAAATTCCATATTCTTCTAATATTATTGATAACATGTACGCCACATCTTCCCCTGCATTGATTCGATAATTCCCCGTGAATATACTATATTCGGATCCCAAACTCGCTGACCAAACTACCGTGTTGTTCGAGAATTGCACTCAATCCCTTTGATGAGTTGTGAAAACGGGCATAAAACCTTGTGGCTGGTGATGTGTTTAAATAAATCTTTCCTTCATATAAAAATGACATACTATTAGGAAGTGTATTTTATAAGATATAAAAATTGTTGTTAATATGATCATTAAATGTCTCACCTACAAACAATTTAGGCTTGACTATTGATATGATGACAACACATTTTTCGTTTTGCCATCATGCCGTGAGAATTTTTTTGAAATCTTAAGCAATGTGATCCTGTATAGAGACCGACCTTTTTTCCTCTGAAAGTTAAACCATAACCTTGTTATTAGTATAAGAGGAAAATATTTATCTTTAGGCGTGTTTTAAAACGCAATGACTTACTCTTTAAGATCAATCCTTACCATGATCTTATATAACGCAAATTAGTGTAATTCTACCCTCAACATTTGCAATAAATAAGACAACAAAATAGTATTTCGTTTTTATTCCAAAAAATATTTGACTCATGTTTTAAATACCTTCTAAGTTTGATTTGTATTTGCCAATCTAACCAAAGCATCATAGTCACTGATTTTGAATTTTGCTCTTCCAACTGTTAGAACATCAACCCATACTTAAAAAGAATTTTAGGATGGGTAAACTGGATACCATATTTGTAATATTTCATTTTGAACCGTCCATTGTTCTGCTCCACGTCGAATTTGTTGATATGGTAGATAGATACTTCTTTCAAATCGTTTTGTAGTAGTGTATTAGTCGATGCTTAATTGAAGCTTTGATTATAATTCTTTTTTAAAGTGTGAAAAAAAATTCTCAGATGGTGGTCCAAGAAAACAAAAACTCAAATGAATAAAAAGCAAAAATAAATTTATTGCAATCATGAAGAAATATATAGAAACTGTATTCAAAAGAGGCAAGTTTGTTGAGTAAAAATACATATGTGTGTTTGGAGTCTACCGAGTACGAAAACCCACTGATACATTAGAAGGTTTAAAAAAAAAGTACAATTGTGAAAAAAATGATTGAAAGGCTTACAATTTCATCCAATAGCAAAAGACTAAGACTAAGTAATTGACTCCCTCTGCGACAATTACGGGCTTCTCACTATCGATTCACACGGATAACAATTTCTCAATTCGCCGGATTTTTTTCCAAATCTCCCAATGTTGAGAAGGGACGGCCATGGATGATGCAGACAATAAATCAAAATCCGTTCCCACTGAATCTTCGTAAAGGTCTGACTAACGTTTCCACACTTTTTATAACCATGAAAAGTAGCCATTCCGAAGCGAGGAGACGAAATGAAGTGTCTTTTTCTCTCAAGAGCGTTCTAGAATATGTAACTGTTTTTGCTCTTAATAATTTTATAAGTCTAAATGTCTTGACTTCTATTATGGGTAATATAAGGACTAACTTAATGCCATATTTAAAGGCCTATTTGCCAAAAAATCATTAATAGCCCATAGTCTTTCTATTTTTTTTTTTTATCATAAGGATACGACTACTTTGTGTACACAGTGTCATCACAACAAACAACTCCACTCATGTTTTATAATATCCACTAGATTTTGACCCGCACTTAGAAAGTGCGGGTTTAATTTTCTTTACAAATTTTAGTTTTTATTCATTTTGTTAATAGTAGTTTAGATTTTTAATTATGTAATCTAATTTTGATTATAATTGTTTAACCAACATTATAAACAGTGAGTTAGCAATTTAGTTTAAAAAAAAAAAATGAATTATGTGTTATTTGGAGGAGATATATCGTAAGGATTAAGAGATTAAAATAACGATTTCGCATTATATATTTTAATCTGTGTTGTATCGTAAGATCATAGTTTGGAAAAAAATATATATGTGAAAACAACTATTGTAAAAGTTATGTGGTATATGTTT
Organism: Orychophragmus violaceus; assembly: GCA_030180135.1. Taxonomy (NCBI): domain Eukaryota; kingdom Viridiplantae; phylum Streptophyta; class Magnoliopsida; order Brassicales; family Brassicaceae; genus Orychophragmus; species Orychophragmus violaceus. The sequence goes on from CM058235.1 coordinate 31,745,703, forward strand.
AATTGTTATTTTATTTATCTAAAATATTATTTTATAAAATACATGTTGTAGTCGTATATATAATTTGCAAATTTGATGGAACTATCCGTTAAAAACTTCATTTAAACATAAAACATAATTTTTCGCTTCAAATATTTGAATAATATAAGTATGAAATCATTTTAATATTTTATTAATTTTAAAATATATCAGCTAAAATTATTTACTATATGCGAATTTTTGTTTAGAAAATTTATAATCGAGATTGGCTAATTAATTTTTCAACCCGTTTAATTAATTAAATATTTTTCAGTTTGATGGAAAAACTTGCTAAAAAGTACAATCGTAAAAACATCAATCGTAATATATGTATATATATATATTTGAAACAAAATAAAAAATATTAAAATATATTATAAATATATTTTGAATTAAATCATAAATTAGAGAATCTTAATTTATATATAATAGTTGATGTATAAATTATTCATTATATTTATCAATTAATTTGTTTTGATTTTAATTAATTAGGAAAGTGGAACCCATTAGATTTTGGTTGTTTGGCTACATGTTTAATAATTGTCTTGTTTGGAAACATGGATTGTAGAGATAATGTTATATTCCCTAATTACCCTTAATGAAGGTTACAAATCCTAATAATATCAAGGGCAAATTTCGGAAACAACATTTATGTATATTTTAATCTGTGTTGTATCGTAAGATCATAATTTGGAAAAAATATATATGTGAAAACAACTATTGTAAAAGTTATGTGGTATATGTTTAATTGTTATTTTATTTATCTAAAATATTATTTTATAAAATACATGTTGTAGTCGTATATATAATTTGCAAATTTGATGGAACTATCCGTTAAAAACTTCATTTAAACATAAAACATAATTTTTCGCTTCAAATATTTGAATAATATAAGTATGAAATCATTTTAATATTTTATTAATTTTAAAATATATCAGCTGAAATTATTTACTATATGCGAATTTTTGTTTAGAAAATTTATAATCGAGATTGGCTAATTAATTTTTCAACCCGTTTAATTAATTAAATATTTTTCAGTTTGATGGAAAAACTTGCTAAAAAGTACAATCGTAAAAACATCAATCGTAATATATGTATATATATATATATTTGAAACAAAATAAAAAATATTAAAATATATTATAAATATATTTTGAATTAAATCATAAATTAGAGAATCTTAATTTATATATAATAGTTGATGTATAAATTATTCATTATATTTATCAATTAATTTGTTTTGATTTTAATTAATTAGGAAAGTGGAACCCATTAGATTTTGGTTGTTTGGCTACATGTTTAATAATTGTCTTGTTTGGAAACATGGATTGTAGAGATAATGTTATATTCCCTAATTACCCTTAATGAAGGTTACAAATCCTAATAATATCAAGGGCAAATTTCGGAAACAACATTTATGTATATTTTAATCTGTGTTGTATCGTAAGATCATAATTTGGAAAAAATATATATGTGAAAACAACTATTGTAAAAGTTATGTGGTATATGTTTAATTGTTATTTTATTTATCTAAAATATTATTTTATAAAATACATGTTGTAGTCGTATATATAATTTGCAAATTTGATGGAACTATCCGTTAAAAACTTCATTTAAACATAAAACATAATTTTTCGCTTCAAATATTTGAATAATATAAGTATGAAATCATTTTAATATTTTATTAATTTTAAAATATATCAGCTGAAATTATTTACTATATGCAAATTTTTGTTTAGAAAATTTATAATCGAGATTGGCTAATTAATTTTTCAACCCGTTTAATTAATTAAATATTTTTCAGTTTGATGGAAAAACTTGCTAAAAAGTACAATCGTAAAAACATCAATCGTAATATATGTATATATATATTTGAAACAAAATAAAAAATATTAAAATATATTATAAATATATTTTGAATTAAATCATAAATTAGAGAATCTTAATTTATATATAATAGTTGATGTATAAATTATTCATTATATTTATCAATTAATTTGTTTTGATTTTAATTAATTAGGAAAGTGAAACCCATTAGATTTTGGTTGTTTGGCTACATGTTTAATAATTGTCTTGTTTGGAAACATGGATTGTAGAGATAATGTTATATTCCCTAATTACCCTTAATGAAGGTTACAAATCCTAATAATATCAAGGGCAAATTTCGGAAACAACATTTATGTATATTTTAATCTGTGTTGTATCGTAAGATCATAGTTTGGAAAAAATATATATGTGAAAACAACTATTGTAAAAGTTATGTGGTATATGTTTAATTGTTATTTTATTTATCTAAAATATTATTTTATAAAATACATGTTGTAGTCGTATATATAATTTGCAAATTTGATGGAACTATCCGTTAAAAACTTCATTTAAACATAAAACATAATTTTTCGCTTCAAATATTTGAATAATATAAGTATGAAATCATTTTAATATTTTATTAATTTTAAAATATATCAGCTGAAATTATTTACTATATGCGAATTTTTGTTTAGAAAATTTATAATCGAGATTGGCTAATTAATTTTTCAACCCGTTTAATTAATTAAATATTTTTCAGTTTGATGGAAAAACTTGCTAAAAAGTACAATCGTAAAAACATCAATCGTAATATATGTATATATATATATTTGAAACAAAATAAAAAATATTAAAATATATTATAAATATATTTTGAATTAAATCATAAATTAGAGAATCTTAATTTATATATAATAGTTGATGTATAAATTATTCATTATATTTATCAATTAATTTGTTTTGATTTTAATTAATTAGGAAAGTGAAACCCATTAGATTTTGGTTGTTTGGCTACATGTTTAATAATTGTCTTGTTTGGAAACATGGATTGTAGAGATAATGTTATATTCCCTAATTACCCTTAATGAAGGTTACAAATCCTAATAATATCAAGGGCAAATTTCGGAAACAACATTTATGTATATTTTAATCTGTGTTGTATCGTAAGATCATAGTTTGGAAAAAATATATATGTGAAAACAACTATTGTAAAAGTTATGTGGTATATGTTTAATTGTTATTTTATTTATCTAAAATATTATTTTATAAAATACATGTTGTAGTCGTATATATAATTTGCAAATTTGATGGAACTATCCGTTAAAAACTTCATTTAAACATAAAACATAATTTTTCGCTTCAAATATTTGAATAATATAAGTATGAAATCATTTTAATATTTTATTAATTTTAAAATATATCAGCTGAAATTATTTACTATATGCGAATTTTTGTTTAGAAAATTTATAATCGAGATTGGCTAATTAATTTTTCAACCCGTTTAATTAATTAAATATTTTTCAGTTTGATGGAAAAACTTGCTAAAAAGTACAATCGTAAAAACATCAATCGTAATATATGTATATATATATATTTGAAACAAAATAAAAAATATTAAAATATATTATAAATATATTTTGAATTAAATCATAAATTAGAGAATCTTAATTTATATATAATAGTTGATGTATAAATTATTCATTATATTTATCAATTAATTTGTTTTGATTTTAATTAATTAGGAAAGTGAAACCCATTAGATTTTGGTTGTTTGGCTACATGTTTAATAATTGTCTTGTTTGGAAACATGGATTGTAGAGATAATGTTATATTCCCTAATTACCCTTAATGAAGGTTACAAATCCTAATAATATCAAGGGCAAATTTCGGAAACAACATTTATGTATATTTTAATCTGTGTTGTATCGTAAGATCATAGTTTGGAAAAAATATATATGTGAAAACAACTATTGTAAAAGTTATGTGGTATATGTTTAATTGTTATTTTATTTATCTAAAATATTATTTTATAAAATACATGTTGTAGTCGTATATATAATTTGCAAATTTGATGGAACTATCCGTTAAAAACTTCATTTAAACATAAAACATAATTTTTCGCTTCAAATATTTGAATAATATAAGTATGAAATCATTTTAATATTTTATTAATTTTAAAATATATCAGCTGAAATTATTTACTATATGCGAATTTTTGTTTAGAAAATTTATAATCGAGATTGGCTAATTAATTTTTCAACCCGTTTAATTAATTAAATATTTTTCAGTTTGATGGAAAAACTTGCTAAAAAGTACAATCGTAAAAACATCAATCGTAATATATGTATATATATATATTTGAAACAAAATAAAAAATATTAAAATATATTATAAATATATTTTGAATTAAATCATAAATTAGAGAATCTTAATTTATATATAATAGTTGATGTATAAATTATTCATTATATTTATCAATTAATTTGTTTTGATTTTAATTAATTAGGAAAATGGAACCCATTAGATTTTGGTTGTTTGGCTACATGTTTAATAATTGTCTTGTTTGGAAACATGGATTGTAGAGATAATGTTATATTCCCTAATTACCCTTAATGAATGTTACAAATCCTAATAATATCAAAGGCAAATTTCGGAAACAACATTTATGTACCATGGTCAGTCACCTGTTTTAATAGTATAGATATTCGTGGTTTTATATAGGGCCTCTAGATCAGTCAAGAGGTATATACATAAAAGAGTATATTCCCTCATCCAGAACTCGAAGTCACTTGATTGTGTTACCACGGATATAACATTCCGGCATCCTCCAATACCTGTCTCCATCCCATAGCGAAATCAAGCGGCAAACAATCATATCTTAGTGCCAACCACAAAATTCATGACAAGATGAAGAAGAATGGAACTTTTGTATCAATATACGACGGCAGACGAGACCCTTTGATGTACAGATTACTTCACACAGATTAATGTTCATCCACGTATCACACTCTACTAAATGCCCATTGTAGGTCACTCCATTCTTGTGCTCTTGATCTATTACTTCCTTCATCTGATGAAGCACTATATCTCGAAGTAACGTCGGCTTCACAAACCCCCAACGCTGTTCAGATTCCTCGCCAGATCTCTAAAGAAGAACTATTACGGCGACTACCAGAATCATGGGTCACGAGCTATGAGAAATTACATCAAGCAGCACAAACGCCTGTTCAAACATCAGAAGTCAGCTTTCTTTCCCGAGATGACGGAACAACCGAAATCAAATTCGAGAAACCAAGAACGTCATCGTTCCGAAAGCAACTATTCACCCAGTTTGCTATACAATTCGATGAACAAGGCTTCCAAGATTCTTACAAGGAACAAGCTCTTCAACCTATTTCATTTGGTCGAGATGGAGCAGTCGTCTATCCTTTCAAAGACGAAAATGGACATCAATACTTTGATGTATGCTCTCGTTCTGCTTGTCTTGAAGACATTTATGAGTCAGACGAAGATATTAAGCAAAGACGAAGGAAGAAGAAAGACCCTCTGTATAAGAGGTATCTCGAAGGCGATACTACTGTCGGCCCCCTTGGAGAAGGGAACGGAAGATACGATTTCATTGTCCAATATTCAGAGAAAAGGGAAGAACCTACTCAACAAATCTTGATGATGCAAACAGAAGAATTTCCTCCACCCGAAGATTTCACCCGAAACAATATCGCTCACAGTCCGAAAATTGTCACGAGAGCCGTCCATCCCTCTGGACCAGATCAACTCAGCCAAGCAGAAAAGGTTCTCAATTGGCAGACGGAGAATGCAATCGCTCAAAACCAGCTGCTAACAACTATCAACAATAAAGTTGGCCAGCTTGCTGATGGCTACAATAAAAGGTTAAACAGCCTTCAAAATTCGATTACAGAAATCCATGAGAGACTTAATAATCTCCACCAAGAGATGATGATTATGGCACAGCATATGATGGCTAATACATCGCATTTTCGTAGTAAAGAAGCTGAAATGACAAATCTCAAGAACCAGCTCAAAGATCTTCAACGATGCCTAGAATGCATGATCCAAAGTCAGAAGTCTGCTGAGGCATACTCTACACCTATGGGAAACATGCCACTTAGTACACCTATGTATCAAGGTGCCTACTCCCCAGGATTCCTCTCGGAGTACCAAGAAAGAAGACCAAAACCCAACACATCTGGGTTCCTATGTTCAGACGAAGCCTTCACATCTAGGTATGCAACACCTATGCCTAGCATTTTCAAGCCGAAGACAGAGCGACATAAATCCAGAAGGAATAAAGAATCGGAGTTTCAAGATAATCCAGCCAAGAAACAAGCTATTACGTCGTCATCAAGCCATGAATCAGTTGACAAAGATAAAATAAAAGAAAAGGATATTGGCATGATCGAATTTTCAATGTCCTCTTTACTTGATGCTCTTGGCAAAACCTCTGCTGAGTCAACACAAAAGACGTTAGCCGATCAACCCAAGCATTCTCAATCAATCGCGATGATCAATCATTATTCTGACTCGAGCACAAGTGACTTCGAATTCAGTTCCGAAGACGAGTCTCTGCCAGAACAGTTCGCAATCGGAAGCGGATCATCTCCAAAACGGGAACCTAATATTGACGAAGTTATCTCAAGCGACGAAGAGATGAGATATGCTCCCCCCAGGAATCAAGAGATGCCGTCCAAACAGTTCTCGTCAAAAGTTATGACGTTCACCTTCGACGATATTCCTTTTGAAAATGGAAGGATCGTCTTGATGAATTTCATGCATGGATGACTTCGGAAGCCATGACCTCGCCATTACCTTTTGTCATACAACAATTTACAGCAAAATTATCAGGCGCACTAAAAGAATGGTGGAATTCACTTGGAGAGTACAGACAGCTACAAGTCTATCAAACAACTATACCGGTGCTTCTAGGAGAAATCCATAAAGAATTTATCGGAACTCCTAGCCATCTAAAGGATCAACTGCAAGAAGAATTCTACACAGCAAAATGTTGTTCGTTGAAGAAAAGAGATCTAGCTAAACATTTCGAATGACAGACAAAGAGATACTACGCTCTCGACGGTCTCAACAATCCAAGCTTGAAGCAGGTCTATCTTTCTTCCATCGATGATTACTTAAGTCAGCAAACCAAGCTCTACATCAGAGATCAGAATCAAACTATCGAAGATATCTCTATTGGACAGATCCAACAATATGTTTTCAGAACTCTCGATAAGCTCTGCAAGCAAAAGGAATTCTGGATGGAATTCATGGATAAATCAAAGCAGCTATCAAGAATCTGTGCTAGACCTGATCTAGCTATCAAATGTTCAAGCTCGAAAAGGTCATGTTCGTGTGATACACGGAGCAAGCCACGAAAATTCAAGAAGTACAAGAAACCATTCCGAAGGGATTTTAATAAAAAAAGACGAAGGCGATTCTTCAGAAGAAAACAGACTTTCAAGAAAACAACAAGATGTTTTCTATGTCGAAAGGAGGGACATTATGCAAAGAACTGCCCGAACAAAACCAAGAAGAAGAAGCAGTATCTCATTGGCTCGATATCGAAGATAGCCCCGGACATTGATCTCGATAATCATGACCTCGAGTCGGTACTATCGTATGACAGTGATGAAAAGGAAGCTATCTGCAGTTATTCTGATTATGATGACTCCTCAGAATCATCATATGAAGACGAAGAAGAAGATTGCTGTTTCAAGATTACCGAAATTCCAAGAAAAGAGGAAATCGGACATCTTGTAGGTATTGATTTAAGGGTTTGTAATCAATAACTAGTCAACTACTTTCATTATGTGAAAACATTTAAAACTTGTGCAACATCTCAAATAAAAGTGAACACTTAACTTCTGCTCCATATATTACAGAATTATAATTAAAGGTAGAAGATTCCCTTACCATAGGATGCCCTTGAGCAGTGAAAGCCGAAGCTTCAAAATAAAAATAAAAAGCTTAAGAGTCCAAACTTGAAGTTACACCGAAAACAACACAGTAAGAAAAAACAAAATATACAGTATAACTAAGCCCATCAAGCAACTAACCATCTTCTCGAATCAAAAGATTTAGAAATCCGTAAAGAAAACCTGATCACATAAAAGAATATAACATTAAACCCACACTGAAGAACCAGTAGAAGAAACAGAACAAAACCCTAACAAATCGGAAGCAAAGAGGAGAAACTTTGATATCTACGACTACGATGTAGTGATGAGAAGAACGAAAGAGATCGAAGATGATGGAGGCGGCATAATTTTGGAAATCAGTTTCCTTTTTGTGAAATTCTGAGAAATGTAGGCATGACTTTATGTACTCTTCTGAAGGTACCGTTTTGCAGCGAAGAGAGATATTCAATTGAAGTCGTTTCGTCGAAAACAGTTGTCCCTGAGAGGCTTTTGACAAAATTAGGGTCGGCGTCTTTTCTGTGCAAATTTTGTAATATGGGCTGTGGACATTTACATCTTGTTATACCGTTTAGGCCCATGAAATTGAGTTTGGGCTGATGCGGTTCGATTATGTTTTTTAAAAGGGACACGTGTCATTCAAAGAAGTTAACAAAACCCAACTTTTATTTTATATAAAATTATATATATATACAACCCACTTTTTTGTAAAGATCTCTTCTGATGAATCCTCTTATGATTAGACCTTAACTATGTATATATTGTACTTCCATTCAGATATGAGCCATTTGATTAATGAAGAGTTTCATATTACATTTTGGAAACTGGAATGATTTTTGTTGTTGTCATTTCTGACAATTGTAACTTTTAAAACTCTAACAACAGTATATCTGAAACTCAAAGACAACACATCTACTATCTAAAATCTATTTCCATAACTAAGAGTGCAAATGGTTGATCATTTAGATGACCAAAATTCAGAGTAATTGACTATTCCATTGAGTTCCTCTAAAAGACATTCATTTGCCAATTTTTTTAATTTTTAATGGAACACTGTGGGACTTACATTTTACATGGAAAAATAATGAATTCTGCTGAAATTTATTCCTATTCACATGAGCAGAGGAAAATTTCAGCGTAAAAGACAATATTCCACTATTTTAATTCAACTACTAATTATTCCACTCAATTCTGCTATTGGTTATCATTTGCACCCTAAGTAAGTTATATCATTTTATTCAGCTAATTAATATTACCAAAAGGAAAGAAAAAAGAAACAATCTTCTGAGATGTGTTGAATCTTTGTTCTTCATTTGGCAGAAGAAGGATTGGTTTAGTCGAACACAGTCGGAGCAAGAACATGACTACCTCCCTCAATACATGTCCATCTATTAAAGAGGAGTAATTTTTTTGCTTCGAAAAGAGAGTTGCTCAACGTTCAGTTACAGAGAAACACAAACATTTAAAAACAGAGTAAAAGAGAAACACACCAGCTAAACCGGAAACAATAACTGAATTTAAGACTGTGATAAACCGATCCATAAAAGAAACTAAAATATTGGGTCATAGATAAGTTGTCTTCTTTCTCAGCAGTCCATTTGGTTTGGTGGCTTCATTCTCTTTTGTCAAAGATTCTTCAACTTGGGTTTAAGAAGGCTACACAAACAAAAATAGCTTAATTTTACTTATCCATTCATCTAGAAAATTCTATTATAACATATAGTCTATTATACCAAATCGAGAACATTACCTCTCTAATGAGTTATGGCGCTTCTTCTGCTTCTGCGTTTGTTTCCTCCAAAAGGGCTAATGAACCACGCTGGTTTGTATGAAATCAATATGTATCCAATCGTCAATCCCAAAGCAATACCAGGTACAAATCCTATCGTAGCTGCAATCCAGCTGAACACCTCTTCTTCTTCTTCTTCTTCCTCTGCCTCTGGTGTTTCATACTGTTGCGATGAGGGCGTGTGGATATCTCTGCAATCTTCTTCAAGAGCAGGGCCGAAAAGTCCCGAGTTGTTCTCAAAAGAAGAGCAAGGCTGCCTTCGAAACTGAGTGCCTCCAGGTACTAGACCTACAATCTGGTTATGGGAGAAGTTCATGTACAAAAGGAATGAGAGATTCCCTAGCTCTTGCGGAATTTCTCTTGAAAGCTTTTTTTTGGAAACTTCAAGTGACTCGAGAGATGTCAAGTTCGCCAGAGAGGATGGGATGTGGCCAGTAAAAGCATTGTTTGGCAGGTTGAGCACAATAACCTCTTTCAATAGGCCAATAGACTTTGGTATATCTCCTTCAAGTTTGTTTCCAGAGAAGTCGAGTGCTGTCTGCTGTGTAGATTTCTAGGATACGTACAAGCTCCATCTCTATTCCTTTATTCATCAAAACCATTGAATCATGGTAATAGCCAAATTCATCTCCAATATAAGTTTTAGTTGGCTGATCTTTGTTTGTCCCAAGTGATGACATATTACTCCAGTTCACAAAATAATCCGATGGTAATACTCCATTGAAATTATTATTTGATATGTCGATGATTTTCAACTTATGTAACGAGGCTTGATGTATCGGTCCATGGAACGGATTGGAGCTTAAGACAAGAACTTGCAGCTTTTGTAGAGAACTCTGATAGAATTTAAGAGTATTAAGAGATTAGAGAGAAAGAGATTAGAGAGATTTGGAGAGAATATGGAGAGAAAAGTCTCCAAAAGTGTATTTTTGATATTAGTCAATAGAGACTTATTTATAGAGTTACAAAGTGAAGTAACTAGGTCTAGAAGTTGAAAAATAGCCGTTAGAGAAAATGTGGCCGTTGGAGACGTGTTGACGACTGTGTCGGCAACACAGAGGCTTGCTCAAATTCCTGAAGATTCTGTGTTGACGACTGTGTCGGCAACACAGTGGCTTGCTCAAGTTCCTGAAGATTCTGTGTTGACGACTGTGTCGGCGACACAATGGCAAGCTTCACTTTATTGAAACATACATGATCAATACTCCCCCTCAAGTTCAAACTTTGGAATTGCCCTAAAGTCTGAACTTGGAATGATCATGGCAACACCTCATTAAAAACCTTGATGTAGAAAACCACTTGGGACAAAACCACATCAAGGGAAAAAGAGTATGCTACACATGATCAGGGAAGTTCTAATCATGGGTAGGAAGGTCTACAAGTCCTAGTTTGCTGAAGATATGATCGCAAACCTTGAGACTTGCAGCCTTGGTGAAGATGTCTGCTAGCTGATCTTCGCTCTTTGTGTAGCAAGGTAGAACCGTCTCATATTCAATCTTCTCCCTTACCTTGTGACAATCTATCTCAATGTGTTTAGTCCTTTCATGAAACATAGAGTTGGTAGAAATGTGTATTGCAGCCTGATTGTCACAATGAAAGGTAATGGGACTTGATTGCTCAATGCCAAAGTCCTTAAGTAGAGCCTTCAACCAAGTTAACTCTGTTGTAAGCTTCCTCATAGCCCTATACTCAGCTTCAACACTTGAACATGAGACCACTTTCTGCTTATTTGTCTTCCAAGTCACTAAGTTACCTCCAATGAAGGTGCAATAACCGGTTGTGGATCTCCTGTCACTCTTATCACCAGCCCAATCTGCATCACAGTAGCCGACAATCTCAGTGCTATCATTCTTACCCATCCAAATTCCTTGTCCTGTTGAGCCTTTGAGATATCTAAGGATCCTCTCAATCAAACTCCAATGATAAACTGTGGGTGATTGCATATGCTGGCTGACTTGATTCACAGCAAAACATAGGTCTGGTCTAGTGAGAGTTAAATAGATAAGCTTCCCAACCAGTCTTCTATACAAGGAGACATCCTTGAACTTCTCCTCATCTGATTTCTCCCCCTTTCTATTGACTTGGTAGCCATCTTCAAGAGGAGTCTTTGCTATCTTGCAATCATGCATTCGTGTTTCTGTCAGCAAGTCTTTAACATACTTCCTTTGGGACAAAAACAACCCATCATTGAATCTGCATACTTCAATACCCAAGAAATACTTCAACTCTCCAAGGTCTTTGATGTCAAACGAACTTTTGAGAAAAGCCTTTGTGGACTGAATTCCCTCATTATCACTTCCAGTAATGATTAAATCATCCACATAGATAAGAACCACCATGATAGGCTCAAAGTTTATCCCTATACTAAACTGCAAGTGAACAGCAATGTCAAAGTAGTATATAGGGTTATCGAATCCACAGGGACACTTGGTCTCAATAGATCAGAACAGTAGAGACTAATACTAAAAATAAAGCAATATAATTGAATTGAAAGCGGTGCGAGAAAGTAAATCAGTAGCAGAGATTAACGGTTGTGGAAGCAAGTAATTAAAAGCGTCAAGCCTAGGATATTCTCAGGAAATCAGACAAGCAGACAGTTCATTCAGCAAGGATCTAATTAAGCACAGTTCTAGAACTCAAAACACAGATATAGAATTAACCAAATTCCTTTGCGATAATTCTCTAAGCCTAAGTGCAGCAAACCAAACTTTCGTTTGCGAGAACTAACAGATTAAACTAGCATTAATCCCAAGTTTGATATGTTCACAATTATCCTAAACCAAACTTCCGTTTGCGCAAAGTTTAATTGCCCAATTTAATTAGTTCAGATTCCTAAACCCCACTTCCGTGACGTATTTAGCAACATAAGATCTAGATTCTAATTGATCAGGTTAGAACTAGCTTTAAGCACAATTAAATTGAAGAACATATATAGTTTTGAATCCTTAACTGAAATTGAACAAGTCTAGCAAGTCATGAAATCCTATGTGAGAAACCCTAAACCTAACTAGGAATCTACTCAGACATAGATAATGAAAACATGATCATATGATAAATAAATTGCATAAAAGAATAAGAGTAAAAGGGGTTCGAAATCTTCTCCAAATACAGATGAAGTAATAGGTTCAGATCAGCCCCAAAAGCTATAAAAATCCTCTGCTCTTAATTATAAAAGCGTAAGTAAAATAAACACCAAAATCCTCTATATATAGGCCTAATCTCGGCTGGGGCTTCTGTGTAAATACTGGAACTATCTTGGGCTTCTTTGCAAATCTTCATAACTTCATTAAACCGACGCGTACGGCCCATCTCGCTAGTGTGTCGACCGATGCACAAGGTGTGTCGGTCGATGCATGATCAATAAATCGGACAGTGAGTTAATCTCTCGGCCAAAACGTCCCAAAAGTCCCAAAATGCTCCAAATATCTCCAATTAGCTCCAAACCTGATTAAACCTGTAAAAGACTCTAAACAAAGACAAAAGACACTAAAAACACATCTATATCATGATCTAAAATGGGTAAAAACCATGATATATCAACTCCCCCACACTTAGCCTTTGCTTGCCCTCAAGCAAAACATAGAACTAAAGCTTGGTGAAGAGGTTTGAAAACTCTTCAGAAACTCATTTCATCCTAGAAGCTACAATACTCAGATTCCCCTTAGTAAACCACTGAAAGAATCAATCACAGGATATCAAGACCAACAAGTACTTCCCCCACACTTAGCAACTGTCCTAGGTAAACTCCACAATCACATTCAAGCATTCAAATTCTCCCTACTGACTTCTGCAAGTATTTAAGTGCGGTCTCACCTAAGGAGTATCGATCAAAGGGCACATGGATTCTTACCTTATCAGCTCTAGACCACCATACTATCTTTCTCTAGTCCCTTTCTTCTCATTTCCTTCTTTAACAACTGATTTTTCCCCACTGGGTATCATTTTTTTTTTTTATCAGTGTTCTTCCCGTTATGGGGTGTACTTTGGACACATTCCATGGATCACATGAGAGATAATAGTGTTTGCTACTATTCCCATGACCACTTCGGAGTTACTAACTCATCCTCAGTTTATTATCTTTTTTTTTTTTTTACTTTATATAAGGGGAGAAGGGAACTAAATAGGATAGGTTGACAGGCTGTGTCAGAACTAACAAGGGAATCCGACACAAAGTATACCAATCCCTTAGGTGAGAAATCTAAGTCAGTATTAAATTGAAGTCAGTAAAAGGATCCTCTGATACCTGAAGTGATGTGGGTGTTCCCAGTAGGTTGATCTGTGATGGGGTTTTCTAATAGTCATAGATAGATCCTGCAACTTCATCCCAATGGTTACTTAAGTTCCTGCAAGTCTTGTAAATCTTCTCAGAAAATCATAGTTTCTTACTTGAACAATTTTGACTCAATAAAACAAATTTTTTTTTGAAAAACGGACTGACTCTTAAGAAAACAGAAAACAAAAGTCAGTAGCACCTCCCCCACACTTAAGACACACTGTCCCCAGTAGTGTCCAGCGAAGGATCGGTAAAAAGAAAAATTGAAAAGGTGAAATTATGTCTGCCGGGTTACCTCTGTCGCTCAGGCATCGACCGATGCACTAAGTGCATCGACCGTTACTTGGCGATTTTCGTGTATGGTCGATCGTTGCTCAGGACCGCAACGATCGCTGCAATGCGATTCCTTTCGTGTTGTGACGATCGACACAGAAGTGCGTCGATCGTTGCACTGCGATTTATCCGAGACCTGCAAACATAAACTCACCAGAAACAAAAACAAACGTAAAATCCTAACAAAAACACCAAAAATTAAGTAGAAAAACACCAGTACCTAATGGTGGGTTGCCTCCCACCCAGCACTTGTTTAAGGTCAATAGCTTGACCGGACGGATGGGGATTTTCAAGTACCAGGAGGTCCTGACAGAGATCTTTTCTGTCTCTGTTCAAGTCTCCTCATCCAGGGTGGTGAGTAGGCTGTTGCGGAATGTTCGTGTCCAAGAAAAGATGGAGTGAAGTGTGCTCCAGGATCTATAACCATGGTATGATGAGGCTGCTCAAAATCTGCGTCCCTTATGGTGAATGTCTGTCCATCTATCAGTGGCTTTCGCAGCTTATCCATCTCATAGTGCAGTGGTTCATCTCCCAGATGGAGGTCTATCAAGCTGTTCCTAACATCAATCAACGCTCCTGCAGTAGCCAAAAAGGGTCTCCCAAGCAATAATGCTTCGTCCGGATCACAGTCATATCTCAGCACAAGGAAGTCCGTTGGAACTAAGTAGTTTCCAACTCTCACCGGAATGTCCATAAGGAGTCCTTCAGGAACTCGTATGGACTGATCAGCTAGGACAAGAGAAGTCCTAGTAGGAGTAAAATCCAACATACCCAGCTTCTCTGCCACAGAGTAAGGCATCAAACTTCCAGCAGCTCCTAAATCACACAGAGAACGCCTAAAGCTATCCTCAAAGACAGAACAATCCAGCACAAAGACTCCAGGATCAGGTAGCTTCTTCGGGACCTTAGTTAGCAGAACATCACTAATATGCTGAGGAACTATTATCACCCAGTCTTTCAGATCATCATCCAGGGGCAACATCTTGTTCAGGTACCTCTGCACACATGGATGATAAGGTGGATCATCAGAAGTTGGAATTTCTTCCAATTCTTCACCAATCCCTTCTAATTTCTTCAGCTCTTCAATATCTTGCCTAATCACTTCAGACACTGAGGAGTGTTGTCTAAAAATCTGTTCGTAGATCTCCTGTTGAGTAATCTCAGAGGCTCCATTGAATAGGCGATCAAGCTCCAAGTCAGCATCTATGCCATTATCATCCGACAGTTCTGTCTGTTCACGCCCTGCAACGACCGACACTAAGGGTGTGTCGATCGTTGCCATCCCGACTGGTGTATCGATCGGCACAGATGTTGCATCGATCGACGCACTGCAGCAGATTTCACCCGAGAGTTTTTCACAAATATCCGAAAATTCTTGTTCTGTCACCAACTCAGCTGTACTTAGCTCAAATCTTTCACCTAGGTGAGATCCATCATTAATGTACACAGACCAGGCCTTAACATGAGTGTCTGCCACTCCTTTTCCCTTCAGTGAGCTGGACATCTGGTTCACCTGAGTGTCCAACTGCTTCATGTGAGTGCTCAGAGACTCAAATTTCCCATTGAGGTCTTCATAGACAGCGTCCAACTTCTTGTTGCAGTCCACATAAATCTTGGTCTGACTCTCAATCAGTTGTTCCATCATAGCCTCCATTTTGCTCTCATGGGCTGTAGGTGCGGGAGGAGTCTGATAGGATGTAGATCCATAGGTTCTCTGAGTACCTTGTCCATAGGTCTTCTGAAAACCACCAGTCTGTCCTCCATTGGAGAATCTGTTCCCCTGTTGATTACTAAATCTATTACCTTGGAAACCAGAACCTCCTATGAAATTCACATCTTCTTCCTGAGTTTCCTCCTCAATCTGAATCACCTCTACATCTTGGGCAAAGTGGACAGCTTTCTTACTTGTCAGGAGATTGTAGACTGTGTCCAATCTGGATCTTATATTAGCTATATCGGAATTCTCTACAGTTCCATCAGATTTCTTCCTCCTTTCATCCATCGTCTTGCAACTGTTGCTGCCAATTAGGTTCTCAATCAACTGCTTAGCTTGTGTAGGAGTCCTGGTGTTGAAATTAGCATTACTGGAATTATCCAGCGCAGTCTGATAAGGGAGATCTATGCCTCTGAAGAAAATACCAATCAGTTGTACTTCTGTGAATCCATGGTGTGGACAGTCACGCTGATACTGCTTAAATCTCATCCAGGCAGTCTTCAAGGGCTCCACAGCTCCTTGGGAAAAAGTGAGTATGTCCTGTCTGGACTGATCCGAGCGCGCATCATCATAGAAGTGACGCAGGAACTCACTCTTTAAGGCTGCACAAGTAGTATACTGACCATGTGCCAGTTGTCTCAGCCATGCACTAACGTCTCCAGCAAGACTGTGCGGAAATAGCTTAAGGAACAGATAGTCCGGGCATACTCCTTCATACTTCATGCCAGTGACTATGTCCTCAAACTTGTCAATGTGATCCATAGGCTGCTATGCTTGAAGACCATGAAAAGCAATCTGTCTCATCAGCTGGTAGTAGATGGTCTTTACCTCAAAATCGTTCCTCTCAAAAGCAGGAAGCACCAAAGCTGCTCGGTTTGCATAAAACTCATCAGGTCTATTGTAGTCAGCTAGTGTCCTCTCATGAACCACCATCTCTCTACCTTGGGCCTGTCCTTGACCCTGGTTTCGGTTCAGCTCCTGTTGCTGTTGCTCAGGAGGATCAGGGATGACATTCCCTTCAACATCAACCCGATGCCCAGCAGCATTGTACGGGTTGTTATCTTGGTCCCTCAGGGTACCTTCAGCATCTGGTATCAAGATCAGACGTTCTCGTACCATTCTCTCTCTCTTTTCTCTTCTGATAGTCCTTTCTAGACGTCCAAGTTCCTCTAGTCCGAGATTAAGCAAGCTCGAGTTCGGATTACTTCGAGTTTTCTGCGTTGGCATAAACTGTCTGTAATCGTCCAGCAACGATCGATGCTATCAGTGCAACGATCGATTCAATCTCAGAATCGCCTAGTGACGATCGACGCAAGGGTGCAACGATCGACGCAAGGCGAAATTCGTACCTGCGACAGAAAGAATCAGAGAAAAAGTTAGCAAAATATAAAAACAAAACGAAAAAGCAAAAACAAAAAGAAAATTTTCTAGTAAAAACCCTAAGTTCGGTCCTATCGAAGACTCAAAGAGTCCCCGGCAACGGCGCCAAAAACTTGATAGGCTCAAAGTTTATCCCTATATTAAACTGCAAGTGAACAGCAATGTCAAAGTAGTATATAGGGTTATCGAATCCACAGGGACACTTGGTCTCAATAGATCAGAACAGTAGAGACTAATACTAGAAATAAAGCAATATAATTGAATTGAAAGCGGTGCGAGAAAGTAAATCAGTAGCAGATATTAACGGTTGTGGAAGCAAGTAATTAAAAGCGTCAAGCCTAGGGTATTCTCAGGAAATCAGACAAGCAGACAGTTCATTCAGCAATGATCTAATTAAGCACAGTTCTAGAACTCAAAACACAAATATAGAATTAACCAAATTCCTTTGCGATAATTCTCTAAGCCTAAGTGCAGCAAACCAAACTTTCGTTTGCGAGAACTAACAGATTAAACTAGCATTAATCCCAAGTTTGATATGTTCACAATTATCCTAAACCAAACTTCCGTTTGCGCAAAGTTTAATTGCCCAATTTAATTAGTTCAGATTCCTAAACCCCACTTCCGTGACGTATTTAGCAACCTAAGATCTAGATTCTAATTGATCAGGTTAGAACTAGCTTTAAGCACAATTAAATTGAAGAACAGATATAGTTTTGAATCCTTAACTGAAATTGAACAAGTCTAGCAAGTCATGAAATCCTATGTGAGAAACCCTAAACCTAACTAGGAATCTACTCAGACATAGATAATGAAAACATGATCATATGATAAATAAATTGCATAAAAGAATAAGAGTAAAAGGGGTTCGAAATCTTCTCCAAATACAGATGAAGTAATAGGTTCAGATCAGCCCCAAAAGCTCTAAAAATCCTCTGCTCTTAATTATAAAAGCGTAAGTAAAATAAACACCAAAATCCTCTATATATAGGTCTAATCTCGGCTGGGGCTTCTGTGTAAATACTGGAACTATCTTGGGCTTCTTTGCAAATCTTCATAACTTCATTAAACCGACGCGTACGGCCCATCTCGCTAGTGTGTCGACCGATGCACAAGGTGTGTCGGTCGATGCATGATCAATAAATCGGACAGTGAGTTAATCTCTCGGCCAAAACGTCCCAAAAGTCCCAAAATGCTCCAAATATCTCCAATTAGCTCCAAACCTGATTAAACCTGTAAAAGACTCTAAACAAAGACAAAAGACACTAAAAACACATCTATATCATGGTCTAAAATGGGTAAAAACCATGATATATCACACCACCACTCCTAAAGAGCTTTGAAGAGTAAACAATGTGTGATCCGATTGAGACTTCTTGAATCCATAGGCCATGAGTGTATGGCTTAGCTTATGGTACCATGCCCTTGGTGATTGCTTCAAACCATAGATTGCTCTCCTTAGTCTCAATACTTCACCAGGTTTACACAAATGCTTTAGTCCCGGTGGTGGAGTCATGTACACTTCCTCTTCAAGCTCTCCTTGTAAAAAGGCATTCTTAACATCCATTTGCCATAGGTTCCATGAAAGGTTTGTGGCCAAGGACAGTGTAACTCTTACTGTATGGAGTTACACTACTGGTGCAAAGGTATCAATGTAGTCTTCTCCATATGTTTGCGTGAACCCTCTTGCAACCAACCTTGCCTTGTACCTTTCAATGTCTCCATTGCTCTTATACTTGATTGTGAAGACCCATTTTGAGCTGACAGTCTGCTTTCCCTTTGGCAGCTTTTCCACATTCCAAGTGTGATTCTTTTCCATAGCTCCCTTCTCATCAATCACAGCATCCATCCACTCCTTGGTGTCTTTAGCCTCTTCATAGGTTTTAGGACACTACAAGAAAAATCTCTATTCTTAGCACACGAAAAACGCCATGGTATGTATATGATGGCGTTTTTGAAAATGCTATGTCTGCCCCATCTATAATAGGTCTGTCATAAGTGATAGCACTTTTGCCGTGCTATAATATTGTGCATCTATGATAGCGATAATTTCCCTTGCTATAGTTAGATACGAGCCGAGCTGAGCCAAGCCGAGCCGTATTAATTAATTAATTATTATTATTATTATTATTATTATTATTATTATTATTATTATTATTATTATTATTATTATTATTATTATTATTTGTATCAATTGAATTTATATAAAAGAAAAGTTTGAAACAATTTTATTAGTAAACCAAAATGTTTATACAAAGTATGATATACAAATCTTTAAACAAAGTATGAATCGGCACTGGTTTCATGAGTATCTTCAAACCAACAAAATGAAACAACAAAATGAAACAGAAGTCGAAACAAAAACAACAACGAATGCTCAACCACAAACACCTCTCCGATTATGTCCACCTTTACTCCTTTATAGTCTTTCTGTTGCTTCTCCTCATCTTCTTGTATCTTGATATCTCCCTGCCCAAAACACAGAAATTCTAGCTAACTCAGAGATTATAAGAGAAGAACAATGGAAAAGGCACTGCTGATTTTCTTTATTAGTTTCATTCGAACCAAGATGCTACAACAAATGAAAGACAAACCATCTCATTATTGTGAAAGAAACAATCACCATAGTCTGCTGCTATGCCATTGCAAGAGAATGAAACGTCCATGTCCAAAGAAGATTCAGGAAATGGCCTGTGATATTCAAGAACGTATGCATTTTTCCAGTTATGAGATCCAAAAATGAGCTGGACAAAGTGAATCGCAACATTTTAAAGTTTCATTAACTACAAAAAGAAACTGTGATATAATACACCAAAACTACTAGGAATCCACTTGTTGGCACATATAAACTAGCAAAATATACACAAACAAAAACACAAACTTACTTACATAGTGCTTACTTCATGTTCCTCTTCTTTGCAAGTTCGTACACCTTCAACCCCGGGTAATCTGCATCTTCCACTGGTCTGTCTCCATTCATTTCAGCTACTGGTCTTTGATAAAAACAAAGGAGCCGATGCAAACGGTGAGATGTGTTTACAAAGTTTGAAACAAAACACACATAGAAAAAAGAAACAAAAGAGACTAACAGGAGGAATTGGGAGAGAGGAGTAGATAAATTCAGCTTTGATATATATGTAGAAAATACGAATGACTCTAGCAATTATGCAACCTACAGACACGACATCCATGAGGAAATGAACAAACAAACATAATCTATAGATTTGCATAAGAAGCCTTGAAAAAGAAACAAAACAAGCTAAGAAATGTGTAGAAACATTAGAGTCAGGTGTAAGAAACAAGAAGAGACTAGTAAGCACTACAAGAAAAACAGGTGAAGGTACTTACTTTCGGTTCCAGTTTGTCCCTTCACTGGATCCAGCACCCAGAGTAGCCAAAGCACTGGTATGAGATTTTCCCTTCAAATTATCGATATCAGGATCGACGTCATGAACATCATCCTGAAGCTTATCACAAAATTGAGCAATAGAGAGAGAGAGAGTTAACCCCCAAACTGAAATCAAAATAAATAAGACGACCAGTGAAAATAAAAGAAATTAGAAGAATCATGATTCGCAAGATAAGATATCCATAGTAAATCACATGGAGTTCATCTTTGGATATGCTACCTTCCGCAGGAACAACCAAGAAAAAGTGAAAATCCGGCGACTCTTCCGCAGCATATTTCTTCTCTTCATCAATCAAACAAATGTTTCCCGTCTAAGCTTCTGCACATCACAGTGCAACAATGCTTATCCATTAATCACTAACCCCCACAATCTAAAAAACGATCCCTGATTATAGTTCTCAGCAAACCTAACTCTATTACAATCAGGGTTCTACACAACACTGAATAGATTGAATCAAACCCACATCAAATCGATTTTCTCAGGGAAAAGAAAGTGACCTGAACTTGGCTTAGGACAAGGAGAGATTCGATGGTTTTGTAATAATCGGCACTGAAATCCATCCAATGTTCTATATCTCCTTGCCGGAGCTATCCTACTTTCCGAAAAATACAAACCAAACAGTGATGAAGATAAGAATATGTATCTCCTCTTTCGGTAGATTTCGAGCGAGGTCGCATAGGGAAAAAGACGGAGGTCCGACAATAACAGCAACAACACTGAGTAGCCACGGCGCTTGGTGTACTTTGAGATGCATTTGATTTTGAGTCCGAAAATTTTGGAGATCTCAAATGGAAGAAGAACATCAGATCTGAGGAAAAAAAGGTAGAATGAGTTGAGAGAGGAGAAGCGGTAGAAAATTTTAGGGTTAGAGATTATTGGGAAGAATAACGTGAAATGAATTAAAGAACAATAATACCTTTTTTTTACAATTTCATCAGATACATTTGCTCAAAATGAAACTTTTTGGTGGAATAAGCGTTTTAGTTTCCCGCACTCTAATTTTTAGCTAAATTTTGGCGGAATAGGTGATTTTTGGTTTTCATTTACCAATTTTGTATCTTAGCCTTTTCTAAATGCTATTAAACGAAGCAAAAATAAAAAATTAATTTTTTATAGCAGTTTGAAAAACCGTGCTATTATAATGTGCTATCAATATCCATAATTTGTGTAGTGGGAACATGATTCATCTCTATCTTCCCAAGAAAAGCGCAATGACTTGATGGCAACAAGTCAATAGAACACACGAACTGGTTGGGATGAGCAACAACCTAATTGTTGAAGTAGAACTTCTTGTTGATGTAGCTTGATAGATCCGTCTTTTCTCTAGTACTTCTTCTGAGTTGTTGGACCGGTTGAGCAGCTTCCTCTACACCCATCTCTTCTTCTTCATGATGAATAATCTCCTCATCATTCTTATTCAAGTTGTCTTGATCTTGATTCTGAAGTAGAACTTCCTCTTGAGTTTGAGTGGGTTCTTGATTAGCTGTCACTGGTTCTTCTTCTTGCAACTCTTCTTGATGACTTCTTGTTTCTGTTTCCCCTTGTCTTGGTACATTAGTAGGATCATTTCCATTTTCATTTCTTTGCCTTGGTGCTTCATCATTTCCCAAATGATCAAGTAAGAACCTCAAACTTGTAGCTATATCCGATGGTGACCTTGAGAGATCTTTTAGACCTTCCCAATCCTTCTTATCATAATAGCCTTGTCCCTCAATAAATTTGACATCTCTAGATACAAGGAGTCGACTGTTGATCGGATCAAAGCACTTGTAACCCTTTTGAGTGGTTGAATATCCAAGGAAGATGCATTTGGTACTCTTGGCCTCTAACTTGTTTCTTTGTTCACCTGGTATATAAACAAAGCACACACAACCAAAGACACGTAAGTGTTCAATAGATGGCTTAGAGTTGTTAAGTACCTCAAATGGTGATATGTCCTTTAGGACTTTTGTTGGAATTCGGTTGATAAGGTAGCATGAAGCTAGAACCGCATCTCCCCAAAAATTCTTTGGCACATTGGTGTGGAACATCATTGATCTAGCCACTTCCATAAGGTGCCTATTCTTCCTCTCCGCCACACCATTTTGTTGTGGTGTGTGAGGGCAACTTGTTTGGTGTAATATGCCATGCTTAGCTAGGTGCTCCTTGAATCTAGTACTTGTGTATTCTCCTCCATTGTCGGACCTAAACACTTTTATCTTGGCATTGTATTGGTTAGTCACATAAGTTTGAAAGTTGATGAAAGCCTCAAACACTCTATCCTTAGATGGTAGTAGTGTGACCCAAGTATACTTTGATTTCTCATCTATAAAAGTCACAAAGTACTTGTTCCTATCCCTAGACATACAAGGAGAAGTCCACACATCCGAATGCACCAAATCAAAACAATGCTCATAGATAGTAGAAGATTTAGGAAAGACAACTTTGCAATGTTTGCCAAGAATACATGCTTCACAACTAGTGTGATCAAAAGATACATTAGGCAACATTAACTCAAGTGCTCTTCCATGAGGATGGCCTAATCTAGCATGCCACATAGCATCTATATTAGCTAAATAACAAGAATTAAAAGATAAAGCATCCGAATTTTGTGGTAGCTCTTCTAGAATATAAAGCTCATCTTCGGATCCACCTTTCCCAAGTAACTTCCCACTTTCAATATCCTGAAAATGAACATCATTAGGACCAAAAATAGCATAGCAATTAAGGTCTTTAGTAGTTCTCTTAACAGATATTAAGTTGGATTTGAACTTAGGAACATACTACGCTTCAATTTTCTTGTCAAATAGTTTTAAAGTTCCTTTTCCTTCTATTGGAATTCCATCACCATTAGCAATCTCTACTCTACCCATAGCCGGTTCAATCTTGTCTAGAAACTTAGGATTACTAATCATATGATGAGAAGCACCCGAATCTATAACAAGTCTACTACTTTGTTTGTGAGAATAGAGAGTGATACCGGAGTTGTGTGAGGCAAAGGCTTTGATTAGGGCATCCAAGTCACTTTTCTTCACATAATCAACAGAGGCTGTCATAGCAACTTCTCCTTGAGAAGTGGATGCATTTTCTTGTCTAGACTCATCACCATGAGAAACATTGGCTCTTGGTCTTCTTGAGTTTAAAAACTCGGGCTTGAGATGAGGGTGAAAATGCCAACACTTGTCCTTTGAGTGACCATCCTTCTTGCAATGATCACACACCTTTGGGCCCTTCTTGTCTTGCTTGTATACACCTTTATGGGCTGTTACAAGCTCGGATTTGCCACCAAAGAGACCTATGGAGCCTTGCTCCTTTTGGATTCTAGAACACACCTCTTCAAGGTTTGGTAGCTTGTCATCTCTAAGGATATGCTTAATGAGGTCATTATAACCCGTATTCAACGTGAGGAGAAGGCCAAACACACGATCTTGCTCACGCCTTTCAATGAGCACCTTTGGATCCACACTCATTGGCCTAAGCATTTCAAGTTCAGACCATAGAGTTTGGTACTTTCCAAAGTGCTTGGTGAACTCCAAATTATCTTGATGGAGTTCATTGATAGCCTTCTTGATTTCAAAGATTCGACTTAGATTGGATGTGTTCCCGTACACACCTTTGAGAGTTTCCCATAGATCTTTTGGATTCTCACAATATGAGTAGGCTTCCAAGATGGTCGGATCTAGAGATGATTGAAGAAGACTAATGACTGCTTGTTGATCTTCTTCCCATTTCTCCTCTTCTTCTTTGAGTGCTTCTTCTTTCTCTTCCTCGGTTAGAGCCTCTTGGTCTTTGCCTTTGCTCTTGAGGGATTTCTTTGGGCACTCCTTTGAGATGATATGCTTCCAAAGTCTTCTTCCGCTTATAGCGTTTTTAGTGGTTCTAGACCACACAAGATAGTTGTTTCCTTTGAGAATGGTAGGAACAACTAAATATTTTGAGCCCTCAGTGGTAATAACAAAAGAACTCATAGCTTTTAGCTTGAAATTTCGTTTAGGAATTTTGTCGAACACTTGGTGGGCGTTTTTAAGAAATTGAGAATTTTTAAGAATTTTGAAAGATGAACAAGAGAGAATCAAAGAGAGTAGTAGAATAAGGATCTTTGCTCTGATACCATGATAGAATTTAAGAGTATTAAGAGATTAGAGAGAAAGAGATTAGAGAGATTTGGAGAAAATATGGAGAGAAAAGTCTCCAAAAGTGTATTTTTGATATTAGTAAATAGAGACTTATTTATAGAGTTACAAAGTGAAGTAACTAGGTCTAGAAGTTGAAAAATAGCCGTTAGAGAAAATGTGGCCGTTGGAGACGTGTTGACGTCTGTGTCGGCAACACAGAGGCTTGCTCAAATTCCTGAAGATTCTGTGTTGACGACTGTGTCGGCAACACAGTGGCTTGCTCAAGTTCCTGAAGATTCTGTGTTGACGACTGTGTCGGCGACACGATGGCAAGCTTCACTTTATTGAAACATACATGATCAATAAACTCAACCAGAAAGGAAACGTTTCGTTGATTTTGTTGCTTTCGAAATTTAGAACTTCGAGTTTAGACAAATGGATCAAAGATCTTGGAAGCTTCCCCACCAGTTGGTTATGACCCATGTCTAAAGACCTTAGACTTTTAAATACATTCTTTGGAAGACCTCCACTAAAACGATTCTGATGAAGGCTTAGAACTGAAAGAGTATTCTTTAGATTTTCCATACAAAGAGGGATTGAAACATTAAAGTTGTTGTTTGATAAATCGAGAATGCTTAGAGAGCGCAACTTGCATATGAGAGAAGGAATCTTTCCTGTGAAATTGTTTTCGGAGCCAAACAAGTGCATCAAGTTAAATGATAGTCCTTGTTTGTTTGATCTTTCGAAACCGATGAAATTGTTGTTGGAAAAATCCAGGTACTGCAGATATGGTATCGTCCATAACCAGCCAGGGACTTGACCTTTGATTTTGTTGCTTGAAATATCTAGAGTCCTCATAAACTCTTGATTTCTTAAAACCTTTGGAAATGCGGTAATACCACAGCCTGACAAGTTTGGATCAGTTATCATTTGGGAAGGATGATCAGAAACTAAACTTTTGTTTGTGGCTAAAACATGGTTGCCTGAGAGATCCAATATTTTGAGCGACTTGGAAAATGATGAGATTGCATTCAAGTCAATCGTAGTGGTGGTGTTCAAATGGGATAATTCAAGAGAATAGAGCGACTTGAGTTGTGAAAAATACTGAAGTCAACTGGACCTTGGGTGTTCCAATGTGAAAGGTCAAGCTCCTCAAGATTGACTAATTTGGAAATGGATCTCGGGATTGGTTCTTTGAAGTTATCATTGCTAAGGACTAAATTTTGTAGCTTTGATGGTGGTGAAGATATATTCCCAGTTGAGTTTGTTATTTCTCAAATCAATAAATAATAAAGAAGGAATGGTGAAGAGAGAAGAAGGAAGGGTTCCAACTAAAGTGTTTATAGATGCGTAAAAAACGTCCTGTGAATTGATTGTTGGAGATTGATAAATATGACAGCTTTGTCATATTTAATAGTGAAATGGGAAAGTTACCACTAAACTTATTGGAACTAACATCTAATAAGGTCAATTGGTTCAAACTGCCCAAAAAGGATAGGATTTCACCACCAAAATTGTTAAAAGTGAGGTCGAGAGTCTTGAGATGAGAGAGCTTTCCTATTGAAGAGGGAATCTGACCCGAAAACTGATTGTAACGAAAATCAAGAGAAGTGAGATGAGTGAGCTTTCCAATTGAAGATGGAATCTCACCCGAAAACTGATTACGAGAAAAATCAAGAGAGATGATATGTGAAAGGTTTTCAACTGAAGATGGAATATGACCAGTAAATTTATTATTAGAAAGGTTTAGAGAAGTGAGATGAGAAAGTTTTCCTACCGAAGACCGGATTTGACCATATAAATCATTATATGAAAGGTCTAGACTGGTTAGGAAGCCAAGATTTTGAAGGGTATGTATTTGATTGAAACCTGCCATGGAGGAAGCTGGAACTGAGGTGCTCTATCACTTTCCCGGTCATGGCATCGCACGTGATACCATCCCAATAACAATATGAGTCGGTGTTATTTTTCCATGACTCCGTCTTCGGACGAGGGCTTATAACGAGACCACTATTATCCCTTTGTTCCGGGCGACACATGCATGTAGTAGGAACTGTAAACACGTCTCGACAATTAAAAGGGAAAAAGAAGAGAAAATAAAGGGTAATATGAAAAAAGGCATAAAATAGCACAAAAACATACCTTATCATAAATATAGCACTAAAAAAATAATTGACATTTTTAGCATTATTTTGATTAAAATGACTTTTATAGCATTATATAAATTAGGGTTTAGAATTTATTATTTAGGGTTTAGGGTTTATTATTTAGGGTTAGAGTTTAGTATTTAGAGTTTATTATTTAGGATTTAGGTTTTTTTTTAACGCTGATACAGATTATGAGAACTATTACACGGACAATTTTACAGATAATACTACCTCCGTTCTACGAGAATCCATCAACGGTCACAATCAACGGCTCTTCTTGCTCCTGAAAACTTCCTTATAAGCTTGCCTCCATTAATCTTGTAAAACTGCGTCTTCGGAGATTCGAACCCAGTACCTGCCGGTGTAAAGCTTTAACCACTTGACCACTAGGCCACGATTGCTTCACAACCGTTTAGGGTTAGGGTTAGGGTTTAGTATTAAGGGTTTAGGGTTGAGGTTAATTTTGTCTTATGCCTTTAATAAATGTTATTTTTGTGATTTTTCTTCTTGGGTGCTATATTTGTGACAATGCATGTTTTTGTGCCATTTTTGCGATTGCCCTAATATGAATGATACTCATTGAGTTTCAAGAGCCTTTCCTTCTTTGCGAAGCTAATTTAAGTTTCTTAAATATCAATAGGGAAAAAGAAGCGAAAATGGAATTTGTGATGTTAACATGGATGGTTTCATGCCCATCTCTTTATATTACACACACAAAGACAATGCTCCAAATCCACCCAGCTTGAGTCACCATAAGTCTTTGTACGAAAAGTTATTCACGTTGAACGAAGAGGGTAAAAAGTCATTGTGTTGAATACTCAATTTCCTTCGTCAAAGGTGATGGTTTAACAAAATTAAGAGTTTGACAAAAAAAAAAAAAAAAATTAAGAGGCATACACAACAAATAATAGCGAAACGTTCTAATGAATAGGAAATCAAATGAGAATAGAAATTACAAAAGAATACAAGTCAAAAGAGTTCGAGAGAGTTACATATGACAGAAAAAAAAAATATAAGTCAAGAAGAGGTGATTTGTTACAGGTAAAGTTGTACTATAAATGATCTGTAGCTTCAAGAGTTCGTCCGGCATCAATCTTTAAATTTTGTGATCCATGGATAAAGAAACATGTCGTCGTCTATCTCAAAAAGGATTTTGAGAAAAAAAAAAAAATGCGAGACTAAAAGAGAGAGAGAAATGAAATTAACGGTAGGGACAATATGGAAGAATACTTGTGTTGGCTTTTCAAGTCATCGTATTTGCTTTACCCCAGGGCCCAGGCTTTCCAAGTCAGTCAATATTTGTTTGGTTGGATTCTTTTGGCACGATAAATTTTTCTTTGGGTGATATGATCTTCAATGACTTTGTGATACTGTCTGTAATCTGATTTAATATTTATTGTTAGAGATAATACACCTCAAACCCTACGAATTTGAATCTAAGAATCACAAACGTGATTTCAAGAACAGAATGAAGATGAGTAAGAACACAACACATAATTTTACGAGTTGAGGATTTCGTTGTGAGAATCCATACGTCTCGGCGCGGCAAGGCAGGTCACTAGAACTTTTCAAGAAATCCAGATTAGAATTGCTCAATCCTCACGGTCTATCTAAGAACAAAAAGAGAGAATGAAAAACGAACTTAATCCTTGAATACATGCAAGCTTGAGTTATGTACTCAAGGTTATTGAAATGTGAATAAACCGGTTTTGCTATTTAATCCAGATGATTGTGTTGCTCCAGTAGTGAATACATATACTGAGATTGGCCTTCTCTTATGTAAGTCAGAAGCAAAGTCGGAGTCACTATAGCCTTCAACTCACAACTTTGTACCTTTCTTGAACACTAGCTTTACATCTTGTGTTCCTTTCAAATGCATCAAGACACATTTCACTGCATTCCAATGAATTAAACCGGGCTTACTCATGTATCTACTAAATAAACCAATCACAGAGGCTAAGTAGTCCCTATCATAGCATACATGATACTTTAAATATTGAGTAAGGAACATTATCCATTTGAGTTTATGCTTCATCATCCTTTAAGGCATATAGTTTGAACTGAGCTCCTATAGGTGTTGATACTGGCTTTGCTTTGAATCCTCCATGTTAAACACTTTTATAACCTTTTTAATATAACTAGATTAAGATAGTGTCAGATCTACACCTTCACGATCCCTCTCTATATTCATTCCTAAGAATTTTCTAGCCGGACCCTTCACTTGAAACCTCTTTAACTTGATCAATCTCATCCATGTCCTTTATCTATTAGCATGTCATTTACGTATAGTAACAAGTAGACACTCTTCTTTCTTCAATTATTTAATTTAGATTGTTGTTACAGAATTTCGATTAAGTCCGGGAGGTCGGGTTACGATCTGAGAAGTCTGAACTACGAGGTGCGAAATAGATTTAAACGAGATCGAAACTGTTCTTTCTTGATCTTAAGGCCGAAGCCGAGCGACGAACAAGATGGTACGAGGTGGGAGTCCGTCAAATGACGTGCTCCCTAAATATTGTTTGAGCTCGAAACTTTATTTGAGTAGCTCGGTACTCTCGCAAGTTACAATGTCTGCAAAATGAAGAGTGAAGGGTCCTATTTATAGTGCAGTAAGGCTGACTTTCTTTTGGGCCATTGACTCCTTAGCGGGCTTGTCTTCTTGGGCCGAGATGGATTTGCTGATTTAACAAGATTTCCAATGGGCTTAGGGATGAGTGTTAAACCCATATCCAACAATAAGTTCCCCCAGTTCGTCGATCTACGATCTAGTTGGAGTCAGCGAATTTCTTCGAGCATCTAAGTCAGGCGGAAATCTTGTTAGGTCGTTTTGCTTCGATTGATACCTTCTGTATTGTCGGATTCTATTGTGTTTTTAGGGAAGTGAAAGGACGCAACTTGCGATGAGCGCGGTTCTTCGTATTCCCGCAAAGAAAACCCTTCTTTTTGGTGCTTAAGACCCCATCTTTTTGGTTCTCGCTTACTTCTTCTAGGTGATTGCTTTTTGCGAGTTCTGTTATGTATCCACTTTTCCGAATTGCTGTTTTCCAACATCTTTCTCTTTCGATTTTGGGCTTCGATTCCGTTACTTATTCCACCACTGGGGATCGTTGGTTTGGGTGTGTGTCCTTTGCTTCCAAGTCGCTTTCAAACATGTGCGTTTTTATTTTGTGCCGGAATTTCGTCTTCTTCTTTCGAGGTTTTCTCGGAGATCTTCATTCAAGGTGGTTTCTTAGACTTTTTTGGCGATTGTATTGTTTTTTTGGCTTCCTTTTGTCCGATGTTTTAGAGAAGGAGTTGGAGGGAGGACGAGTTGCCGGATTATGTCCTGAGGGTCCTTGCTACCGTAGCAAATAGCCCTCCGGTTCTTGGTTTGGTTGAGAGTGTCCGCGCTTCTCAGTCGGTCGAGCAGGTAATCGACAGACCGTCGACACTTTCGTGCCAGACTGAGAAAGAGAAGGTGGTTCCTTCAGAGGATCAGATCATCGATACGGCCGTATTCGATGATGAAGGAGGTAGGGCTGGTGGTGAAGAAGGCGATGCTGGTGGTGAAAAGGAGTTTCCTTCTAACGATACTGGTTCCTTCGAGGAAACAAGCGGCGACTCTAATCCTGAAGGGAATGGTGGTTGCACGAACAGAAAGAGGCGTATGTTGGAGGTTGACGATGTATCTGCTGATTTTGCTGGATTCGGTATATCCGCCGAAGAGCTGGATCGTGTGGGAAGCCATGTTGATCTGGAAGTTCGGACGGTTCTTGATCACGTCGCGAATCACCGGGCGAGAGGGTCGTCGACGGGAGGTGGTTCATGGCAGATTGATGGCTCGAAGGTGGCAAGGGGATTGAAGTCGTTAGATGGCTCGTTCGAGTTTCGTCATAATGGACCTGGTTTGATTATCCATGATAGGCTTTCATGTATGAATCTTTTCCGGTATCTGAGCCTGGATCCTCGTCTTGCTTTGGTTCCTACTGACCAATTGTTCGAACCCAAGGTTCAGCAGGACATGAGTTAGTATTTCGCGATGGTGAGCGTCTTTGTTAGCTTGTTTCTTGCGGCTTGCGGGGGGTGCTATTTCTCATGCCATTGTGTTCCTTTTGGTTTTTGTCAGGCTTTCCCCAACCTTAATCGACTTAGGGATTCCTACGCGGCGGAGCTCCGAGCGGCCAAGGCCAGAGAGGAGGATCTCGAGGAGAAAATCGCGAGCTTGCGACAGTCCTTGCAGGGACTCAGTTATGGTCAGAGGCTCGGATTCTCGGTCTTGAGAAGGAACAACGGGAATGTGAGGATGGGAGTGGAGACCTGGTTAGTTCTCTGAGAGCCGAGGTCGAATCTCTTAAGTCTGTACGTGATCGGCTGCGTTCTTCGAGTGAAGAAGTTGTCCTTTTCGAGAGGCAGAGGATGTATGAGAAGGCTTCTGAACGCCTTTATAAGATCAGGGTGGAGAGGAAAGATGATGTCCCGGCGACGAACAAGTTTCTGGAATTGCATCAGGCTATTACCGTGCTTGGCGCTTTTCAACTTCTTGTGGAGGAGGAATTTGAGATTCCTTCTACTCGCCTTGAGCAGCTTAAGGAGTATGATACCCACTTGCAGGCTGAACTATCTGCCTTGCTTGTTCCGGAGCTTGAGAGGGGAATTTTTTTATGAATCCTCTTAATGATCCCAGGTATGACAACGTGTATTCCGAAGAGTTGGTTGACTGTCCCTGGGGGTTGAACGCCGTACTTATTACTCCAGAGGTGGCTGATGGTTTGCGACCTTCGGGGATTTCCAAATGATTTAGTAGCTTGGGTTTTTTTTTTGGTTGTAAATGCATTTGCCGTTGTGTCTGGCCTTTGGAGCTTTTCTTTAGTTTGTTTTCTTCTCTCTTGGCTTAAGTACTTTCCTCTTTCTCTGCTTTTCGTAGTAAACAGAGGGGAAAAGGATCCGAGCTTGATACATATTTCTCTTTCTTTCACCTTGTTTTTGATTGGTGTGGGCGCCGTTTGTATTGCGAGTGTTCCTTTCTTGGGTTCTATCCCTCGTTCGGGGTTGGCTGATCTGATTTTGGTCTATCTCGCCGGAGTGCTGCTTGCTCTTTTGACGGGTTTTGCCCTTGGGGGTCGTGACTTGGTTCGCGCTCGTGAGTCGCGTAATGTCTTTGTGTCCAGTGTTTTTGGCAGTCTCATGCGAATTCGCGAGGTGCTTCCTCGGTTTTTTTTTTTTTGCGAGGAGAAGGTGAGGTCGTCTGATCTTTTTATGCTGACTTTTCTCCTCCTTTTCTCCTTTGGCGAAAGTATCTGCGGTAGTGTAATGTCTCGAGCGGATGTCTTGTTCATCACACCTTGTCTTTGGCAGGCGGTTCGGGGTGCGGGCTACCTGTTTGATTTCGCCGGTGTCGACTCTTGCTTCCCCGTCTCCCCCTTTTATTTTGTGTGAAGTTGCGCTCGCCTTTGGTCTTTTGCGGGTGTTCCTTAGTTGTACATGTGT
Source organism: Orychophragmus violaceus (assembly GCA_030180135.1). Classification (NCBI taxonomy): domain Eukaryota; kingdom Viridiplantae; phylum Streptophyta; class Magnoliopsida; order Brassicales; family Brassicaceae; genus Orychophragmus; species Orychophragmus violaceus. The sequence continues at coordinate 31,778,060 of CM058235.1, forward strand.
TTGTAATGCTGGCGGGGTCGAGCTTGTCGCTGGCTCAACATTTTTTTTAAGGTGGGGTTCGAATTTTTCGAATACTGGTAAGGGCAAGTTTAGTGTTTGGCTTCTCCTATTTGTGGTTTTTTAAGTATGAAGCTGTGTTCGCCTTACATACAAATGTTTGTAGGGGAGAGCTTGGGCCCGGCTTATCCTGTCATTTGTTAGGTTTAGGTTCAGGTAGGTGCTCGGCTTATCCTGTGAAGTCTTTGAATTAGGTTGTGCGAAGGAGGTTCGGCTTATTCAACCTATCCTAAAGGCTTGTGCGGGTCTGGCCCCAGCTTGGGGGTTGTCGAAACGGACAACGTGGCGCGATGCCACTGCATCGTGGAACGCATTTTAGTTGTATCGATCATTTGGCCAGAATGTCGATGTTAGTGTTTCGGGTAATCCGAGTATGTTCCTGAAAAAAAACATGCTTAATTTTTGAAGTAGAAAAGTGACTGGGCCTCGTAAAGGCTGCCTATGTACTCTTGAACGAGAGATCAAGTCGAGCGTAGTTCTTTTGTTTTTACAAGTTGTTTTGTTGTTTTTTTTGCGATATATATATATATATATATATATATATCTATATATATATATATACATGTAAGAACAATACGGGGTCTTATCTATGGGCTTGGACCTTGAGTTGTGGCTTCCGTTGGGGATGTATCCATGTTTGGTCGCTTCAGACTTTGTGCGCCGTCAAGGGTTGCTGGTGTTTTGCTTTTGTTTGGAGGGTCGGCTTTCGGCCTCCTCTGTTTTCCCCAGATCGTGTAGGTTTCTCCTGAGGTCGAGAATTTCACGCATTGCTGATAAGTCGAGGCGACCGCTTTCATCGCGTGGATCCACGGGGTTTCCAGGATCGCATCGTAGGTCGTTGGTCTGTCTATGACGAGGAAGGTGGTAACTTTGGTGACCTGCCCGACATGTACTGGCGATTGAATTGTCCCAACTACTGTTGTCGTTGCGCTGCTTAAGCTGGTGAGCATTCTTTTTGGCCTTCTTACCATGTACCTCTCAAGCTTCATTTTCTGAAAAGTTCCTTTGAAGATGAGATTGACCGAGCTTCCGGTGTCAATAACGGTTTTGGAAATTTCGTGCTTGTCTATCCGAAGCTTGATGACAAGCAAGTTGTCGTGCGTCCTGCCGGGTTTCTCTTTGCTCTCAGCGGCGAAGGTGACTTTGTCCTCGTTTCTAATTTTGCTATCGTGGTTCCTTTCTCGTTCTGGTTCCGCGTCTATTTCCTTGCTGAAGGTCTTTGTAGGGCTTGTTGAGCCGCTGTAGTCTGGAAATTCTCCAAGTATCATGTTGATGCATTTTCTTGGTGGGGGCGTTCCTGTTTCTCCGTCGCCTCGAACTCGTTTATAGGAATCTGCGTTGGCGTCGTCATGTTCCGCTTGCTGTGCGCCTCCGGGCTTTCTGTTCTTTCCTCTGACGAGTCAAACTCGGCCACTGTCGTCCCTTGTTTGATTTTTGACAGGCATTGTTTGTATGTTCCGGTTTGTTATGTTTCTGTCTCCTTTCTGGTATTCTCCGAGGAGGAGGTTTGTAGGTGGCGGCAGTCATTGGTGTTGTGCCCTGACCTCTGATGGTATGTGCAAAAAGGTTTGTCCTTATCGCTCGCGTTTGCGCCTTTGTTTTTGGCTCGGTTTTTTGGGTTGCTTGGCAGGTCGTGCTTGGCCGATAGATTCACTGGTCTCGCCTTGTGTCGATCGATGCGAGATATGCGTCGATCGATGCTGTGCGATTCCTGTAACACCAAAGAAACAAAAGCGTAAGTAAACTAAGGAAAAAAAAATAAAAAAAAATAAAAAATGCTTAGTCTAAATCCTAATACTGAATCTATCGGCGAACTCAAAGAGTCCCCGGCAACGGCGCCAAAAACTTGATAGGTCTAAAGTTTTACCCTATACTAACTGCAAGTGCACAGTGATGTGATTGTAGTACTTAGGGTATCAAATCCACAAGGACTCCGGTCACACGATAGATTATAAGTAATTTGGATTAAACTAAGCGAAGCAACTTGTAAAGCAGTAAACAAATAGCAAGTAAATAAATCAAGCGAGGTGGTTGTAGGCAATCAATGAAGGCGTTAGGTTTCGGGAGTTCTCAGGAAATCGGAAAATCAGATAACAGAAAATCAGATAACAGAAAATCAGATTCAATCTATAGCGTTCTTGAACTAGAATCACGAAGGTAAAACTAACCAGCTGTCGCTGCGATAATTATCTATGTTTAACAACCTAGCAGACCAACTTTCGTTGCGAATCCTAGAGTTCTAAACATGCATTAATTCCAAGTTCGTTCGTTCACAATTTCTCTAGACCAAATTCCTTTGCGAATAGATAAATTGCTTACCTAATCAAATCTAGTTAAATAAACCAACTGTCGTTGCGTAAATCAACCTAGAATCAGTAATCTAAATGGCCAGTTCAGATTAAGCATTAAGAACAGATTAGATGAAGAACTAGATGATGAATCTAATAAATTAGTTAATCTAACATTCCTTCAAATCTCTAATGAGAATCCCTAACCTAACAAGAGATCTACTCAGACATATCAATCATAACAGAAAACATAGTCAAAATAGATATCATATAATATTCTGAGAATAAGAACAGGGGTTCGAAATCAAGTCTCTTTCGAGAACAAAACCAGCCCCTAAAACTTTCTCTAGAAAAGCTTAGAATAAAACTTAAGTAAAGCGTAGCCTAAACAATGGCTTAAAAACCCTAATATAATGGTCTAAAGTCAGCTGGGGCTTCTTTGTAATTATGAAGAACTTCTGGGCAAAGTTGCAATATCCAAACTCTTCATTAAATGCCGAGTATTGTCTGCGTCGACCTTGTGTCGATCGATGTACAAGATGTGTCGATCGACACAGGTCTGTGAATTCGACAGTGAAGTCCATCTCTCGGGTTAAATCTCTAAAATACTACAGAATGCTCCATAATGTCCAATTCCGCTCCAAACGTGTCTAGACCTGTAATCATACTAAAAAGACTCCAAAACATAACATAAGACTCGATAAATAAGATATATACCATGGCTAAAATCCCTAAAATCCATGGTATATCATTGGCGAAGTAGGCCGTCGTTTTCTTGCCTTCCTTCTTTGAGTTTCTATACTCTTGGTTGTAGTGTTGGCGCGGTTCGACGTATTCCTGCGTCGATTCCTTTCCTTTTGCAGGTTTTGTTGTCCCGAAATTCTTGGCGAGTAGTTCCATTTCCTCTTCAATTTCGACGAAGACGGCGATTCGTACCAGAGCCCGTTTCGCAGCGCTGGTAGCCCCTCGATGTCGGTCATTGAGATTTTCGAAACAATGGCTTTGAATCTATCGGTGTACGACCTTAGGGATTCGTTTGGTCCTTGGCTGACTGCCCAAAGGTCGGCGTTTGATGCCCCTTCCTGGATAAACATTGAGTAGTGTTTGAGAAAGGTGGCCGTTAGTTATTGATAGATGTCAATGGAGTGTGCGTCCAGTCGCGAGAACCAGTTGAGGGCGGCGCCGCTGAGGTTTTCGACGAAGAGCTGGCAAAAGCCGGCATCGCGCTCCTCGGGAGGGAACTGAGCTCGTCCCATTGCAATGCTGAAAGCCGTCAGGTACTGTCACGGATCCGAGCTGTCATCGTAGGTGGGTAATTTGATCTTTCATGGGTGTCTGATCGGCGTTCCTGTTATTTTGCTCGTTGATATATCATGGTTTTTACCCAGTTTAGACCATGATATAGATGTGTTTTTAGTGTCTTTTGTCTTTGTTTAGAGTCTTTTACAGGTATAATCAGGTTGGGAGCTGAATTGGAGATAATGGAGATTTTTGGAGTGTTTGGCCGAGAGATAGAGTTCACTGTCCGAAACAGAGAAAGGTGTCGATCGTTGCACTCTAGCAACGATCGATGCACCAGCGAGATGGGCCGAAACTCGGCGGTTTAGAAGAATCAAGTTATTGCACTTTGATCCAGAAGTTTCTGATATTTACAAAGAAGCCCTTGGCCGAGATTATGCCTATATAATAGAGTTTTTAGAGTTTTAATTAGAGACGCTTGATACTTTTTACAATACGCTTTGATAATTAAGAGCAGAGGATTTTAGAGCTTTTTGGGGCTGATCTGAACCTGTTACATCATCTGTATTTGGAGAAGATTTCGAACCCCTTTTACTCTTATTCTTTTATGCAATTTATTCATTCTATGATTATGTTTTCATTATCTATGTCTGAGTAGATTCCTAGTTAGGTTTAGGGTTTCTCACATAGGATTTCATGACTTGCTAGACTTGTTCAAATTCAGTTAAGGATTCATAACTATATCTGTTCTTCAATTTAATTGTGCTTAAAGCTAGTTCTAACCTGATCAATTAGAATCTAGATCTTAGGTTGCTAAATACGTCACGGAAGTGGGGTTTAGGAATCTGAACTAATTAAATTGGGCAATTAAACTTTGCGCAAACGGAAGTTTGGTTTAGGATAATTGTGAACATATCAAACTTGGGATTAATGCTAGTTTAATCTGTTAGTTCTCGCAAACGAAAGTTTGGTTTGCTGCACTTAGACTTAGAGAATTATCGCAAAGGAATTTGGTTAATTCTATATCTGTGTTTTGAGTTCTAGAACTGTTCTTAATTAGATCCTTGCTGAATGAACTGCCTGCTTGTCTGATTTCCTGAGAATACCCTAGGCTTGACGCTTTTAATTACTTCTTGTAATTAAAAGCGTCAAGCTTGGCCGATAGATTCACTGGTCTCGCCTTGTGTCGATCGATGCGAGGTATGCGTCGATCGATGCTGTGCGATTCCTGTAACACCAAAGAAACAAAAGCGTAAGTAAACTAAGGAAAAAAAAATAAAAAAAAATAAAAAATGCTTAGTCTAAATCCTAATACTGAATCTATCGGCGAACTCAAAGAGTCCCCGGCAACGGCGCCAAAAACTTGATAGGTCTAAAGTTTTACCCTATACTAACTGCAAGTGCACAGTGATGTGATTGTAGTACTTAGGGTATCAAATCCACAAGGACTCCGGTCACACGATAGATTATAAGTAATTTGGATTAAACTAAGCGAAGCAACTTGTAAAGCAGTAAACAAATAGCAAGTAAATAAATCAAGCGAGGTGGTTGTAGGCAATCAATGAAGGCGTTAGGTTTCGGGAGTTCTCAGGAAATCGGAAAATCAGATAACAGAAAATCAGATAACAGAAAATCAGATTCAATCTATAGCGTTCTTGAACTAGAATCACGAAGGTAAAACTAACCAGCTGTCGCTGCGATAATTATCTATGTCTAACAACCTAGCAGACCAACTTTCGTTGCGAATCCTAGAGTTCTAAACATGCATTAATTCCAAGTTCGTTCGTTCACAATTTCTCTAGACCAAATTCCTTTGCGAATAGATAAATTGCTTACCTAATCAAATCTAGTTAAATAAACCAACTGTCGTTGCGTAAATCAACCTAGAATCAGTAATCTAAATGGCCAGTTCAGATTAAGCATTAAGAACAGATTAGATGAAGAACTAGATGATGAATCTAATAAATTAGTTAATCTAACATTCCTTCAAATCTCTAATGAGAATCCCTAACCTAACAAGAGATCTACTCAGACATAGCAATCATAACAGAAAACATAGTCAAAATAGATATCATATAATATTCTGAGAATAAGAACAGGGGTTCGAAATCAAGTCTCTTTCGAGAACAAAACCAGCCCCTAAAACTTTCTCTAGAAAAGCTTAGAATAAAACTTAAGTAAAGCGTAGCCTAAACAATGGCTTAAAAACCCTAATATAATGGTCTAAAGTCAGCTGGGGCTTCTTTGTAATTATGAAGAACTTCTGGGCAAAGTTGCAATATCCAAACTCTTCATTAAATGCCGAGTATTGTCTGCGTCGACCTTGTGTCGATCGATGTACAAGATGTGTCGATCGACACAGGTCTGTGAATTCGACAGTGAAGTCCATCTCTCGGGTTAAATCTCTAAAATACTACAGAATACTCCATAATGTCCAATTCCGCTCCAAACGTGTCTAGACCTGTAATCATACTAAAAAGACTCCAAAACATAACATAAGACTCGATAAATAAGATATATACCATGGCTAAAATCCCTAAAATCCATGGTATATCGTTGGCGAAGTAGGCCGTCGTTTTCTTGCCTTCCTTCTTTGAGTTTCTATACTCTTGGTTGTAGTGTTGGCGCGGTTCGACGTATTCCTGCGTCGATTCCTTTCCTTTTGCAGGTTTTGTTGTCCCGAAATTCTTGGCGAGTAGTTCCATTTCCTCTTCAATTTCGACGAAGACGGCGATTCGTACCAGAGCCCGTTTCGCAGCGCTGGTAGCCCCTCGATGTCGGTCATTGAGATTTTCGAAACAATGGCTTTGAATCTATCGGTGTACGATCTTAGGGATTCGTTTGGTCCTTGGCTGACTGCCCAAAGGTCGGCGTTTGATGCCCCTTCCTGGATAAACATTGAGTAGTGTTTGAGAAAGGTGGCCGTTAGTTATTGATAGATGTCAATGGAGTGTGCGTCCAGTCGCGAGAACCAGTTGAGGGCGGCGCCGCTGAGGTTTTCGACGAAGAGCTGGCAAAAGCCGGCATCGCGCTCCTCGGGAGGGAACTGAGCTCGTCCCATTGCAATGCTGAAAGCCGTCAGGTACTGTCACGGATCCGAGCTGTCATCGTAGGTGGGTAATTTGATCTTTCATGGGTGTCTGATCGGCGTTCCTGTTATTTTGCTCGTTGATATATCATGGTTTTTACCCAGTTTAGACCATGATATAGATGTGTTTTTAGTGTCTTTTGTCTTTGTTTAGAGTCTTTTACAGGTATAATCAGGTTGGGAGCTGAATTGGAGATAATGGAGATTTTTGGAGTGTTTGGCCGAGAGATAGAGTTCACTGTCCGAAACAGAGAAAGGTGTCGATCGTTGCACTCTAGCAACGATCGATGCACCAGCGAGATGGGCCGAAACTCGGCGGTTTAGAAGAATCAAGTTATTGCACTTTGATCCAGAAGTTTCTGATATTTACAAAGAAGCCCTTGGCCGAGATTATGCCTATATAATAGAGTTTTTAGAGTTTTAATTAGAGACGCTTGATACTTTTTACAATACGCTTTGATAATTAAGAGCAGAGGATTTTAGAGCTTTTTGGGGCTGATCTGAACCTGTTACATCATCTGTATTTGGAGAAGATTTCGAACCCCTTTTACTCTTATTCTTTTATGCAATTTATTCATTCTATGATTATGTTTTCATTATCTATGTCTGAGTAGATTCCTAGTTAGGTTTAGGGTTTCTCACATAGGATTTCATGACTTGCTAGACTTGTTCAAATTCAGTTAAGGATTCATAACTATATCTGTTCTTCAATTTAATTGTGCTTAAAGCTAGTTCTAACCTGATCAATTAGAATCTAGATCTTAGGTTGCTAAATACGTCACGGAAGTGGGGTTTAGGAATCTGAACTAATTAAATTGGGCAATTAAACTTTGCGCAAACGGAAGTTTGGTTTAGGATAATTGTGAACATATCAAACTTGGGATTAATGCTAGTTTAATCTGTTAGTTCTCGCAAACGAAAGTTTGGTTTGCTGCACTTAGACTTAGAGAATTATCGCAAAGGAATTTGGTTAATTCTATATCTGTGTTTTGAGTTCTAGAACTGTTCTTAATTAGATCCTTGCTGAATGAACTGCCTGCTTGTCTGATTTCCTGAGAATACCCTAGGCTTGACGCTTTTAATTACTTGCTTCACAACCGTTAATCTCTGCTACTGATTTACTTTCTCGCACCGCAATTTATTTCATTCACTATTTGCTTATTTCTAGTATTTATTCCTATAGTTTGATTCTCTTGAGACCAAGTGTCCCTGTGGATTCGATAACCCTATATACTACTTTGACATTGCTGTTCACTTGCAGTTTAGAATAGGGTAAAACTTAGAAACCTATCAAGTTTTTGGCGCCGTTGCCGGGGACTCTTTGAGTCTTCGATAGGACCGAACTTAGGGTTTTTGCTAGAAATTTTTATTTTTGTTTTTGTTCTTTTTCGTTTTTGTTTTTTTTTTATTTTGCTGAACTTTTTCTCTGTTTCTTTCTGTCGCAGGTACGAATTTCGCCTTGCGTCGATCGTTGCATCCCTTGCGTCGATCGTCACTAGGCGATTCTGAGATTGAATCGATCGTTGCACTGATAGCATCGATCGTTGCTGGACGATTACAGACAGTTTATGCCAACGCAGAAAACTCGAAGTAATCCGAACTCGAGCTTGCTTAATCTCGGACTAGAGGAACTTGGACGTCTAGAAAGGACTAACAGAAGAGAAAAGAGAGAGATAATGGTACAAGAACGTTTGATCTTGATACCAGATGCTGAAGGTACCCTGAGGGACCAAGATAACAACCCGTACAATGCTGCTGGGCATCGGGTTGATGCTGAAGGGAATGTCATCCCGGATCCTCCTGAGCAACAGCAACAGGAGCTGAACCGAAACCAGGGTCAAGGACAGGCCCAAGGTAGAGAGATGGTGGTTCATGAGAGGACACTAGCTGATTACAACAGACCTGATGAGTTTCATGCAAACCGAGCAGCTCTAGTGCTTCCTGCCTTTGAGAGGAATGATTTTGAGGTAAAGACCATCTACTACCAGCTGATGAGACAGATTGCTTTTCATGGTCTTCAAGCAGAGCAGCCTATGGATCATATTGACAAGTTTGAAGACATAGTCACTGGCATGAAGTATGAAGGAGTATGCTCGGACTATCTGTTCCTTAAGCTATTTCCGCACAGTCTTGCTGGAGACGCTAGTGCATGGCTGAGACAACTGGCACCTGGTCAGTATACTACTTGGGCAGCCTTAAAGAGTGAGTTCTTGCGTCATTTTTATGATGATGCACGCTCGGATCAGTCCAGACAGGACATACTCACCTTTTCCCAAGGAGCTGTGGAGCCCTTGAAGACTGCCTGGATGAGATTTAAGCAGTATCAGCGTGACTGTCCACACCATGGATTCACAGAAGTACAGCTGATTGGTATCTTCTTCAGAGGCATAGATCTCCCTTATCAGACTGCGCTGGATAATTCCAGTAATGCTAATTTCAACACCAGGACTCCTACTCAAGCTAAGCAGTTGATTGGGAACCTTATTAACAGCTACAGTTGCAAGTCTATAGATGAAAAAAGAAAGAAATCCGGTGGAAGTACAGAGGATTCTAACATGACTGAGATTAGTCTAGGCTAGACACAGTCTACGATCTCCTAACAAGTAAGAAAGCTGTCCACTCTACCCAAGATATAGAGGTAATTCAGACTGAGGAGGACACTCAGGAAGAAGAAGTGAATTACATGGGAGGTTCTGGCTTCCAAGGTAGTAGATCTAAAAATCAACAAAGAAACAAATTCTCAAATGGAGTTCAGCGAGGTGGTTTTGAGAAAGCCAACGAGTCTGATAGTAAAGTAGAGATGATGATAAGACAGCTAATGGAGAATCAGACTAAGTACGCAGCAGATGCTGACGCGAAAATGGATACAATCTACAGGGATCTGAATGGGAAGTTTGAGAGTTTGAACACACACATGAAAGAGCTTGATGCTAAGGTTGCAAGAACTGCTGGGCATGCTCAAAGGGAAGAGGGATATCTCCCGGGAAGGACTGATGCCAATCCTAAGTACCAATGCAATGCCGTGACATTAAGAAGTGGTAAGGAGCTGTCATCTGGCCAGAAAAAGCAGTTGAGCGTTGAGGAACTCGTGGAAATCGACGAGCTGGAAGATGAGATACGCAATATTCGCCGCCCATCGATCGATGCATCTGAGCAACGATCGTTGCCAAGCGAAATCAAGGAACCGGAGGTCGTAACAAAGTCGCCTAGCATCGATCGGTGCGATAAGAGCAACGATCGACACAAGGTGACTGCAGAAAGTTCGAGTGCTGAAAACCCAAAACAGTCGGCTGAAAGGGTATACAAGCCTAAGATACCTTATCCCAAGAACCCCAGAAAAGCTAAGAATGATAGGCAGTATGCAAAGTGGAAGGAGTTCATAAAGAAGGTAAAGGTTGAAGTACCATTGTTGGATTCCACTGAAACTTCCCCCATGATGAAGAGATGCCTTAAGGATGCAATTTCTGGTAAATGGTCTGACGAGGAAAGTGTAATGATGCTCAATGAAGTATGTAGTGCAGTGGTTCAAGGTAGAATTCCAGAGAAATTGAAAGATCCGGGCAGCTTCGTGTTGGATTGTGCTATCTATAAGGAGAGGTTCGAAAGATCCCTATGTGATCTTGGCTCCAGTGTAAATCTAATGCCCCTTTCTGTTGCTAAAAGACTGGGGATGACAGATTTTATACCAACTAGGATATCACTGGTTCTGGCAGACAGATCAGTCAGGATTCCAGAAGGAGTAATAGAGGATGTGCCTATAACTGTTGGCAAGTGCGTAATCCCAACTGATTTTGTGGCTCTACAATATGGACAGGAGCCAAAAGACCCATTAATTCTAGGCAGATCTTTCTTGGCAACAGCTGGTGCGATGATTGACTGTCAAGGAGGCAAAATAGTTCTAAATGTGGGAGATCTGAAGATGAGTTTTGACATGAACAAACTGGTAAAGAGACCAACCATCGACGGGCAAACCTTTTATGTGGACACATTGGGTGATTTAGCTGCAGAGTACTTCCATCAATCACATGCTGAGGACCCACTAGAGAGAGCTTTACTGAGTTCTATTTTGGAGTTGGAATACCTACAGGACGAGCCTGCAATGTGCTATACAAGATTGATGGATTCTGTCGAGGTTGCAATGCAGGTAGAAGTGTCTGACGCGGGACTGCAACGATCGACACCATCTAAGCATCGATCTTTGCAAGACGACAGAGACTGGGCAGAAGAAAAGGCTCCGAAAATAGATCTGAAACAACTTCCATCCGGGCTAAGGTACGCTTTTCTTGGACCTAATTCAACATACCCAGTGATTGTTAATGCTAGCCTGAACAACGCAGAGCTCACCTTACTGCTAAGCAAGCTGCGCAAGCATCGCAAAGCTCTTGGCTATTCCCTTAATGATATTTCAGGTATCTCACCAGAGCTGTGCATGCACCGGATACATCTTGAGGATGAGTCCAAGACATCAATCGAACATCAGAGGAGACTTAATCCTAATCTGCAGGAAGTAGTCAAAAAGGAGATTATGAAACTCCTTGACGCTGGAATTATATATCCTATCTCTGATAGTGATTGGGTAAGTCCAGTCCATGTAGTACCAAAGAAGGGCGGTGTTACAGTCGTGAAGAATGAGAAGAACGAGCTGATACCTACTAGGACTGTGACAGGACACAGGATGTGCATAGACTACAGAAAGCTTAATGCTGCTACTAGGAAAGATCATTTTCCTTTACCTTTTATTGATCAGATGCTCGAAAGGTTAGCAAATCATCCTTACTACTGCTTCTTAGATGGCTACTCAGGATTCTTTCAAATTCCCATCCATCCAGAGGATCAAGGAAAGACCACTTTTACTTGTCCATATGGGACTTTTGCTTACCGTAGGATGCCTTTTGGACTCTGCAATGCACCAGCCACTTTCCAGAGATGCATGATGTCCATATTCACAGATATGATTGAGGATTTTATGGAAGTATTCATGGATGATTTCTCAGTATATGGATCATCCTATAATGAATGCTTAGATAATCTGTGTAAGGTTCTGAAAAGATGTGAAGAGAAGCACTTAGTTCTTAACTGGGAGAAGTGTCATTTCATGGTCAGAGATGGCATTGTGCTTGGACATAAAGTGTCCGAAGCAGGAATAGAGGTGGACCGCGCTAAAATCGAAGTGATGACCAACCTGCAGGCACCTGATTCTGTTAAGTCTATTAGAAGCTTTCTTGGACATGTTGGCTTCTATAGACGGTTCATCAAGGATTTTAGTAGGATTGCTAGGCCACTAACTGCTTTGCTGTGCAAAGACACCAAATTTGAGTTCACTGCAGATTGTCAAACTGCATTTGAACAGATCAAGCAGGCATTAGTGAGTGCTCCCATAGTTCAGCCACCGGATTGGGATTTGCCTTTCGAGGTAATGTGTGATGCAAGTGATTATGCTGTAGGAGCTGTTCTTGGACAAAAGAAAGATAGAAAGCTTCATGCTATCTATTATGCCAGTAGGACACTGGATGATGCACAAAGAAACTATGCAACTACAGAGAAGGAGTTGCTGGCAGTTGTCTTTGCATTTGAGAAATTTCGCTCTTATCTTGTTGGCTCTAAGGTAATTGTCCACACTGATCATTCAGCACTGAAGTATCTGATGCAGAAGAAGGATGCTAAGCCAAGATTGTTGAGATGGATCCTGTTGCTTCAGGAATTTGATATTGAAGTGAGAGATAAGAAAGGGGTTGAGAATGGAGTTGCTGACCATCTTTCGAGGATGCTGGTTGAGGAGGACGTGCCAATTAATGACTATTTGCCTGAAGAAAACGTCAATATGGTTGGGACAATCTGTGAGACAGATTTGGACAGAAATCTGCAGAACTGTCGGATTAATCGCGTTGCGTCGATCGATGCTACATCAGCGTCGATCGATGCATCTATCGGGACAGCAACGATCGATACATCCGACTGTGACGATCGTTGCAGCGCGGATACAAACGCAGAAACCTTCACGATACGTATTGGAAGACATGAGTTCGAGATTAATGCTGTAACAACAAATGATCGACCATGGTATGCAGACATAGCCAATTATCAAGCTGCAGAGACTGAACCAGATAATCTGAAGGGATATGAAAAGAAGAGGTTTTTCAGAGAACTTAGGAGGTACTATTGGGATGAACCTTACCTCTATAAGCATTGTTCGGATGGCCTTTATAGAAGATGCGTTGCTGAGTCAGAGGTTCCAGATATCCTTTTCCACTGTCACGGATCAGATTATGCAGGACATTTTGCTACATTTAAGACTGTGTCTAAGGTTTTGCAAGCAGGTTTCTGGTGGCCTACAATGTTCGCTGATACTCACTCTTTTATTTCTCATTGTGATGCCTGCCAGAGGAGAGGGAAAATAAGCAGGAAGCATGAGATGCCTCAGAATTTCATTCTTGAGGTTGAGGTTTTTGATTGCTGGGGCATAGACTTTATGGGTCCCTTTCCCTCATCTTATGGGAATAAATTCATATTAGTTGCTGTGGATTATGTTTCTAAGTGGGTAGAAGCAATAGCTAGTCCAACCAATGACTCTTCAGTAGTCATTAAGCTATTTAAATCCATCATATTCCCTAGATTTGGAGTACCTCGGATAGTTATTAGTGATGGAGGATCTCACTTTATTAATAAGGTTTTTGAGAAGCTCCTGAAGAAGCATGGAGTGCATCACCGAGTTGCTACTCCTTATCACCCACAGACTAGTGGACAGGTAGAGGTTTCTAACAGACAAATCAAGGAGATCTTGGAAAAGACAGTTGGGAAGACAAGGAAAGATTGGGCAGCTAAGCTTGATGATGCTTTATGGGCCTACAGGACTGCATTTAAAACGCCATTAGGGACTACTCCATTCCATTTGCTGTATGGGAAAGCATGTCATCTGCCAGTAGAACTTGAGCACAAGGCAGCATGGGCTGTAAAACAGATGAACTTTGACCTCAAACCAGCTGCAGAGAGGAGATTGATACAGCTCAATGAGTTGGATGAGATTAGACATTTTGCCTATGAGAACTCAAAGTTGTACAAGGAAAGGACTAAGGCTTATCATGACAAAAAGATTGTCTCCAGACGATTCAAGCCTAACGATCAGGTACTGTTGTACAATTCTCGCTTGCATTTGTTTCCAGGCAAGCTGAAGTCAAGATGGTCTGGACCCTACACGATCAAAGAAGTGCGTCCTTATGGAGCTGTCATTTTGATTGGCAAGGAGGGTAATGAGTTTGCTGTTAACGGGCAGAGGGTAAAACACTATTGGGCTAAGGCCGAGATTCCAAGGGGACAGATCATTAGGTACTTGTATTTTTCTACTTAATTTTTGGTGTTTTTGTTAGGATTTTACGTTTGTTTTTGTTTCTGGTGAGTTTATGTTTGCAGGTCTCGGATAAATCGCAGTGCAACGATCGACGTACTTCTGTGTCGATCGTCACAACACGAAAGGAATCGCATTGCAGCGATCGTTGCGGTCCTGAGCAACGATCGACCATACACGAAAATCGCCAAGTAACGGTCGATGCACTTAGTGCATCGGTCGATGCCTGTGCGACAGAGGTAACCCGACAGACATAACTTCATTTTTTCAAATTTTTCTTTCTTTTTACCAATCCTTCGCTGGACACTACTGGGGACAGTGTGTCTTAAGTGTGGGGGGAGGTGCTACTGACTTTTGTTTTCTGTTTTCTTAAGAATTAGTCCGTTTTTCAAAATTTTTTGTTTTATTGAGTCAAAATTGTTTAAGTAAGAAACTATGATTTTCTGAGAAGATTTACAAGACTTGCAGGAACTTAAGTAACCATTGGGATGAAGTTGCAGGATCTATCTATGACTATTAGAAAACCCCATCACAGATCAACCTACTGGGAACACCCACATCACTTCAGGTATCAGAGGATCCTTTACTGACTTCAACCTTAATACTGACTTAGATTTCTCACCTAAGGGCTTGGTATGCTTTATGTCGGATTCCCTGTTAGTTCTGACACAACCTGTAAACCTGTCCTATTTAGTCCCCTTCTCCCCTTCTATAAAGTAAAAAAAAAAAAATAATAATAAACTGAGGATGAGTTAGTAACTCCGAAGTGGTCATGGGAATGGTAGCAAACACTATTTTCTCTCATGTGATCCATGGAATGTGTCCAAAGTACACCCCATAACGGGAAGAACACTGATAAAAAAAATAAAATGATACCCAATGGGGAAAAATCAGTTGTTAAAGAAGGGAAAGAGAAGAAAGGGACTAGAGAAAGATAGTATGGTGGTCTAGAGCTGATAAGGTAAGAATCCATGTGCCTTTAGATCGATACTCCTTAGGTGAGACCGCACTTAAATACTTGCAGAAGTCAGTAGGGAGAATTTGAATGCTTGAATGTGATTGTGGAGTTTACCTGGGACAGTTGCTAAGTGTGGGGGAAGTACATTGTGGTCTTGATATCCTGTGATTGATTCTTGCAGTGGTTTACTAAGGGGAATCTGAGTATTGTAGCTTCTAGGATGAAATGAGTTTCTGAAGAGTTTTCAAACCTCTTCACCATGTTTTAGTTCTATGTTTTGCTTGAGGGCAAGCAAAGGCTAAGTGTGGGGGAGTTGATATATCATGGTTTTTACCCAGTTTAGACCATGATATAGATGTGTTTTTAGTGTCTTTTGTCTTTGTTTAGAGTCTTTTACATGTATAATCAGGTTGGGAGCTGAATTGGAGATAATGGAGATTTTTGGAGTGTTTGGCCGAGAGATAGAGTTCACTGTCCGAAACAGAGAAGGGTGTCGATCGTTGCACTCTAGCAACGATCGATGCACCAGCGAGATGGGCCGAAACTCGGCGGTTTAGAAGAATCAAGTTATTGCACTTTGATCCAGAAGTTCCTGATATTTACAAAGAAGCCCTTGGCCGAGATTATGCCTATATAATAGAGTTTTTAGAGTTTTAATTAGAGACGCTTGATACTTTTTACAATACGCTTTGATAATTAAGAGCAGAGGATTTTAGAGCTTTTTGGGGCTGATCTGAACCTGTTACATCATCTGTATTTGGAGAAGATTTCGAACCCCTTTTACTCTTATTCTTTTATGCAATTTATTCATTCTATGATTATGTTTTCATTATCTATGTCTGAGTAGATTCCTAGTTAGGTTTAGGGTTTCTCACATAGGATTTCATGACTTGCTAGACTTGTTCAAATTCAGTTAAGGATTCATAACTATATCTGTTCTTCAATTTAATTGTGCTTAAAGCTAGTTCTAACCTGATCAATTAGAATCTAGATCTTAGGTTGCTAAATACGTCACGGAAGTGGGGTTTAGGAATCTGAACTAATTAAATTGGGCAATTAAACTTTGCGCAAACGGAAGTTTGGTTTAGGATAATTGTGAACATATCAAACTTGGGATTAATGCTAGTTTAATCTGTTAGTTCTCGCAAACGAAAGTTTGGTTTGCTTCACTTAGACTTAGAGAATTATCGCAAAGGAATTTGGTTAATTCTATATCTGTGTTTTGAGTTCTAGAACTGTTCTTAATTAGATCCTTGCTGAATGAACTGTCTGCTTGTCTGATTTCCTGAGAATACCCTAGGCTTGACGCTTTTAATTACTTGCTTCACAACCGTTAATCTCTGCTACTGATTTACTTTCTCGCACCGCAATTTATTTCATTCACTATTTGCTTATTTCTAGTATTTATTCCTATAGTTTGATTCTCTTGAGACCAAGTGTCCCTGTGGATTCGATAACCCTATATACTACTTTGACATTGCTGTTCACTTGCAGTTTAGAATAGGGTAAAACTTAGAAACCTATCACTCGTGAATGGTGTGTTTTGTGTTTCCTTCATGACTGTCGATTTCGGGGGCCGAGCTGGTTGCCTTGTGGACTATGGACGTCATGCTATCTAGCTGTGCTTTCAGAAGCTCGATCTCGATGCCGCTTCCCGGTTCCTCCCCGTGTTGCGTCAATTCGGTAGATGGTGTTTAGTTTGACTCAGATTCGTTTATCAATGTCAGACGGGGTATGGATGGTCATTCGAGTGATCCGATGGTTACGTTCGGGAAAGTATCGACGAAGACTTCCGGGTTTCGAGGTGCCTGGTGTTCGGCTGTTCGAAGGTTATCGATTTGCTCGTGGCACACATTTTGGGCGTTTACGAGCTGTTCAAAGTGGTCGTTATTGCATCGTGTCAGCTCGTCGATCTGTGTAATCAAGATCCTTATGAGAGAAGAGACGTCCTGCTGATTTTGGGTGGGGACGTCTGCAACGGTTATTGTTGGTCTGACGTCTTTGTGTGTGCTCGTTATTCTGGTTTGGTTGACTGGGCACTTGACCGTTGGCACCTTCGCGCAGGCTAGCGCAGTGTTGGGCTCGGTGGTTTTGGGGAAACCTGGGGAAATATGAGGGTTTGAGTGCGCGTTTGAGGTGCTGGTTGGTGGGGGCGGTAGGTCTGCCCCTCTAGCCAAGTTCGGGGGAGTCGAGCTCGGCGGCGGGTTTGTCGTCTTCTCTGAGCTATCGCTGGCTGAAAAGCGTCCTGTCATTTCGGCTTCGTCTTAGAGTGTAGAAAAGTTTCTCGGGTCCCCACAGACGGCGCCAATTGTTGTTATGGAATTTCAATCCAGTCCGGGAGGTCGGGTTACGATCTGATAAGTCCGAACTACGAGGTGCAAAATAGATTTAAACGAGGTCGAAACTGTTCTTTATTGATCTTAAGGTCGAAGCCGAGCGATCAACAAGATGGTACGAGGTGGGAGTCCGTCAAATGACGTGCTCCCTAAATATTGCTTGAGCTCGGAGCTTTATATGAGTAGCTCGGCACTCTCGCAAGTTACAATGTCTGCAAAATGAAGAGCGAAGGGTCCTATTTATAGCGCAGTAAGGCTGACTTCCTTTTGGGCCATTGACTCCTTACCGAGCTTGTCTTCTTGGGCCGAGATGAATTTGCTGAGTTAACAAGATTTCCAATGGGCTTAGAGATGAGTGCTAAACCCATATCCAACATAGATGCAGTGATCATAATCACTCTTCTTGATGCCATGGCTTAGAACAAAATGAGCGAAACACATATTCCATTGCCTAGGTGCCTATTTAAGACTATACAATGCTTTCTCAAGTTTGGAAACATAGTTCTCCTTTCCTTTCACTTTGTACCCTTCTGGCTTCTCCATGTACAACTCCTCTTCTATAACTCCGTTAAGAAATGATGTCCTTATGTCTAATTTTTCTAACTACAAGTCTTCATTCATATTCTCTGGGAGTATGAATCTGATGGATGTTGGTACTGAATTTCTCACTATGAAATCCGGCCCATAAAACAATAAGATTAGAGGCTCAAGCTGTAATTTGAGTCCATTAAGCCACAGATCGACATAGGCCCAAATAATTCAACGTATCGGACAAAACAAGTCGAGATCGTCGAGATAGACTTCGATGACCAAGTCATTGATCGGTTGAAACGACCTTCGCGAATCAAGGAAAGAGAGGGAGATCGTCACCAATGAGATGCCGAAATATCGGAATAAGAAGATAGAGGTCGAAGCTATTTAAGAGAGAAAAAGAAGATCATTCAGGACATTCCAACTTTAACAGAAAACACTTTGACTAATAGCTTCAATCTTATTTGTATACTTCATTTCTGATTGTATAAGTTCGATCTCAACATTCAATCCTGAATACATCTTTAATTCATAGGAAATCTATATTATTCATTCATTCAAAGTAAAAATCCACGAATATAAATCCTTGGTGTGAATCACGATCTCACATTTGGCGCCGTCTGTGGGGAATTCGATCGAGATGAATCCTGACCAACCCGGCCCTTCCGACGCCACACCTCCAGTCGATCACCAGCAAGTGGTCGGCAACGTTCCTCTGAACACTATCGGAGTAAACACCACGGGTCAGACCGATGGCTTTGTAACGAGCTCAGCCTGTCTCCACGACATCGACACCAATCGGCCCATTCGCTCAAACAATCGCGACAGGCCAAACTCCGACAAATGTCTTATCAGGAACTAATGATCCAATCAGGAACTGGGTCTGGATGAGGACTTACTTCACCTCTGCCTCCGCATCAGGAGGCAGATCTAAGACGCTCAGATCCAGCCCGCCACAACCTTGTGTCCGGACGACCTCGATGAGATCAGTACGATGCTCAGTCTCTTGGTAAACCAAACGATAAGCAACGAGGCTAACGCCCGAGCCCAAGAAATCGCTAACCGCGCCTTAGCTACCCAGCTCGCCGAACAGGAACAGCGCATTAATGCCCGTTTTGAAGAGCTCGTTAGCCAAAACCAAGGAGATCGATCAACGCGTGATCAACGAACTCCCCTAAGTCCTCCACCCGAACACTTTTGGACTTATATCAGGTGATATCACCTCCCTTAATACCGGGAAACGTCGCCGCCGCGTCGAATAACAGTTTTTACCCTACGATGACATCTACGGTGATACCGACTCCATTCAGCTCGAGCGCGCTAATCATAGATTCAAACGGATTGGCAAACCGACCACTTCCTGGACCACCTCCCTTGCCGAAAAATTCCGACGTTAGGCCAACGCAGCTCGGAGGCTCGGCTTTCGCCTCGAGCTTTAGATATCCCATCGGATCTAATCCAACACCATTCCAAACGCTTCAAGTCGACCAGACAAGACCGATTCCAATGATCAATCTGGTTGATCCGATCCTTAATGGACGACCGTCGACTCAACTGCAAACACAGTTCACTCCCATAGCAGATGACGAACATGGCATGCTCAGGCAATACATCGAGCAGGCCAATGCCCAATTCATGAGCTTAAGCTCGCAAGTTCACATGGCCACTATCGCGATAACTGATATCGATCGAGGGATCGAAGAAACGCGTCAAACGCCATTCACAGATCAACTCGCTTTCGCAAGGATACGTGAGATCAAGAAAACCAAATTTCCAGATTTTTCGGTGAAGTCGGAGACCCTAAAGCTCACATAAGAGTGTTCAGAATGGCAATTTCCAGAGTATACTGATAGGTCAATAATTAATCCCTATACTAACTGCAAGTGCACAGTGATGTAGTTGTACAGTACTTAGGGTATCGAATCCACAGGGACTCCGGTCAACGATAGATTAAGAACAATCAAGTTAAAACTAGGAGAAAGCAATATGGAAAAGCAGTAAATCAAACAAGCAGAAAAGTAAATAGATCGGTTGTAAGCGAGGAAGCGAAGGCGTTAAGTCTAGGGAGTTCTCAGGAAATCAGGACCATAAACTAATCAATCAATCAGGATCTAATTAAGAACTGTTCTAGAACTCAAACACAGATATAGAATTAACCAAATGTCGTTGCGAGAATTCTCTAAGTCTAAGCGCAGCAATCCAAATTCCTTTGCAATTACTAACAGATTAAACCAGCTTTAATTCCAAGTTCGATATGTTCACAATCTAATTAAACCAAATTCCTTTGCGAGTAATTAAATTGATCATCTAGGTTCTTTCTAGCTAATTAACCAACTGTCGTTGTATCAATCAACCTAACATCATAAATCTGGATAGCTACTTCAGATTAAGGAGTAAGAACAATCCTAGATGAATAACTAACATATATGAATCCCTACATATCTATTAACCTATAATTACATGAAATCCCTAATGAGAATCCCTAAACTTAACATGTAATCTACTCAGACATGTTCATCGAAACAGAAGACATCATGAATAGAAAACCAAATAGCATATAATAAAACAAAGAACTGGGGTTCGAAATCCTCTCTCTTTCGAGAACAGGATCAGCCCCTAACTCTCTCTAATAAAATAAAACTTAGTTATGAAAGCGTAAGTGAAGCGTAGCCTAAAAAATGGCTTAAAAACCCTAATATAATGGTCTAAAGTCGGCTGGAGCTTCTTTGTAATTATGGGAAATTTCTGGGGGCAAAGTTGCAATTTCCAATTCTCTTCATTAAACGCTCGCGAGAAGTCTGTGTCGACCTTGTGTCGATCGATGCACACCTTGTGTCGATCGACACAGGTCTGTGAAACGGGCAGTGAACTCTTCCTCTCGGGTTTAATCTCCAAAATGCTCCAGAATGCTCCATAATGTCCAATTCCGCTCCAAACGTGTCTAGACATGTAAACATACTAAAAAGACTCCAAAACATAACATAAGACTCGATAAATAAGATATATACCATGGTTAAAATCCCTAAAATCCATGGTATATCAACTCCCCCACACTTAGCTCTTGCTTGCCCTCAAGCAAGTAAAGAACCAAAGTATAAGAAAAGAGGTTTGAAAACACAGAAACTCATTTCGTCCTAAGAACTTTTGCATTCACATTCACTTAGTAATCCACTGAAAACTTTCCTACAAAACTCAAGACCACAATATACTTCCCCCACACTTAGCAACTGTCCCAAGTAAACTCCACAATCACATTCAAGCATTCAAATTGACCCTACTGACTTCTATAAGCAATTTAAGTGCGGTCCCTTTCTTCTCTTTTCCCTTCCTTGGATCAAAGGGCACATGGATTCTTACCTTGTCAGATCTAGACCACCATACTATCTTTCTCTGGTCCCTTTCTTCTCTTTTCCCTTCCTTAACAACTGATTTTCCCCCACTGGGTATCATTTTTTTTTTATCAGTGTTCTTCCCGTTTTGGGGTGTACTTTGGACACATTCCATGGATTGCACAGAAGGTAATAGTGTTTGCTACTACTCCCGTGACCACTTCGGAGTTACTAACTCATCCTCAGTTTATTACTTTTTTTTTTTTACTTTATGGAAGGGGAGAAGGGAACCAAATAGGACATGTTTACAGGCTGTGTCAGAACTAACAAAGGAATCCGACACAAGGTATACCAAGCCCTTAGGTGAGAAAATTAAGTCAGTATTAAGGTGAAGTCAGTAAAAGGATCCTCTGATACCTGAAGCGATGTGGGTGTTCTCAGTAGGCTGATCCGTTTGGGGTTTTCTAACAGTCATAGAGGCTCTACAAGTCTGTCCAATGGTCACTTAGTTCCTGTTCAAGCGAAAATTTTCCTCGAAAAATCATAGTATCATACAAGTTTGACTC
This sequence comes from Orychophragmus violaceus, assembly GCA_030180135.1. NCBI lineage: Eukaryota > Viridiplantae > Streptophyta > Magnoliopsida > Brassicales > Brassicaceae > Orychophragmus > Orychophragmus violaceus. Next base: position 31,799,794 of record CM058235.1, read on the forward strand.
AATAAAACAATTTTGAAAAACAAAGGACTGACTCTAAGAAAACAAAAGTGTGCGTCAGTAGCTTCCTCCCCCACACTTAAACTACTCTGTCCCCAGTGTAGTCAAGCTCAGGATCGGTGAGAAAAATAATCAAATTGAAAGAGCCGAAAGTTGCAGAATACTTACCTGTCGTCGCCCTGTGTTGATCGATGCCACTAGGGTGTCGATCGATGCAAGGCGAATATGCTCGCGGTTAAGTAGATAACCGATGTCTGAACCGCAATTAAGGATGGCTAACCGTAAATCACGACTGCATCGACCGATGCACTATGTGTGTCGATCGATGCAGTGCGATTCTGCCTGTTTCTCTTGGCTCTGAACACACTTAAACAGAGAAATCAAAATATCAAAACCAAAACGAAAAATGAAAAGAAAAACGAACCTACTAGTGGGTTGCCTCCCACTCAGCGCTTGTTTAAAGTCAATAGCTTGACTATGGAAAGGAATCGGACTCATGGGGGTTTCAACAGAGACTTGGAATGTCTCTGTGAATATCTCTTCATCCATGGCGGCGTATATGCATTATGATCATGAGGTCTCCCAAGGAACGAAGGAATATAATCAGGGCGGGAGCGAAGCTTGGGTGGGATTCTGCGTTTTCCTGCATTCACAGCTGATGGATTAGGAGGTTTAAGTTTAGGATTTTTATACCTGTGATTTGGTGGATGCAAGAGATCAGGAGCTTTCTGCTTAAGAGCAGTTGCAGTTTCTGAAGATGTTAGAGCAAGTTCAGAATGAACTGCCATCTTCTCCTCTCCACTAGGAATCTCTGGTTCCTCTTCAACACTGAAGGTATGTCCATCAATGGTGGATTTGTGCTTCCTATCCATCACTTTCATGCAGTTAGCCACTTCTAGCTCCTGTTTAGACAGTTTAGGAACTTTAGGATACGACACGGATGGCTTATAGACTCGTCCTGGGACTGTTATAGGTCTCTGGTCACGTCTGCGTTCTGTGTCGACCGATGCACGATGTGTGTCGATCGACACAAGGCGATTTCGAGCAGTTTCATCAGACTTATCGGGACTGTGTCGATCGATGCAAGTCTCAGACAGACAGAATTCATCCAGAAAATATGAGATTATGCTCTCTTCTTCTCCCAGCAAGTCACTCCCATCTCTTAAGGTCACAACTTTGATGGATCTGTACTGTTCAGCTTTCCTAGCTTCATTTTGTCTTTGTATTGCTCCAGCTGTCTGCTGAACTTGGATATCTAGCTTCTTCACATGTGAGCTCAAGTATTCAAACTTCCCATTCAGATTTTCATGTATAGCTTCCAGCTTCATGTTGAAGTTTACAGCAGTCTTAGCCTGATCCTCTAGAAACTGCTCCATCATGGATTCCATCTTGCTCTTATAAGCATCAGCAGCAGGAGGTGTCTGATAAGAAGATGATCCATAGGCACTCTGATAAGAATTACCTTGCTGATTACCAAACATGTTTCCTTGGAATCCAGAGCTATTGATGTAGTTCAAATCCTCTTCCTGTCTTTCCAATAACTGCTCCAGCATACTTATCAGCTTACCAGATTGCGTATTTTCAGGAGGAACATGCTGATATGATGAAGATTCATAATCTCTGGTGAATGAATAAGAACCATAGTCTCTACCGAATGAGTTATTCCACTGATTTTCCAAAATCCGTTCCATCATTCCCATCATCTCACGCGTAGTGTCGATCGATGCACAACAGTGTCGATCGATGCAAGTGCGAAGATGTGACGATCGACACACAGGACCGTGTCGATCGATGTAGAGCGATTACAGGCGTACCTGAAACGCAAGAAAATTAGCAAACAAAAACGAAAAACCTAGTATAAACCGTAAGTTCAAATCTATCGAAGACTCAAAAGAGTCCCCGGCAACGGCGCCAAAAACTTGATTGGCCAAGAATTAATCCCTATACTAACTGCAAGTGCACAGTGATGTAGTTGTAGTAGTTAGGGTATCAAATCCACAGGGACTCCGGTCAACGATAGATTAAGAACGATCAAGTTAAAACTAGGAGAAAGCAATATAGAAAAGCAGTAAATCAAACAAGCAGAAAAGTAAATAGATCGGTTGTAAGCGAGGAAGCGAATGCGTTAAGTCTAGGGAGTTCTCAGGAAATCAGGAACATAAACTAATCAATCAATCATGATCTAATTAAGAACTGTTCTAGAACTCAAACACAAATATAGAATTAACCAACTGTCGTTGCGAGAATTCTCTAAGTCTAAGTGCAGCAATCCAAATTCCTTTGCAATTACTAACAGATTAAACCAGCTTTAATTCCAAGTTGGATATGTTCACAATCTAATTAAACCAAATTCCTTTGCGAGTAATTAAATTGCTCATCTAGGTTCTTTCTAGCTAATTAACCAACTGTCGTTGTATCAATCAACCTAACATCATAAATCTGGATAGCTACTTCAGATTAAGCAGTAAGAACAATCCTAGATGAAGAACTAACAGATATGAATCCCTACAGATCTATTAACCTATAATTCCATGAAATCCCTAATGAGAATCCCTAAACATAACAGGTAATCTACTCAGACATGTTCATCGAAACAGAAGACATCATGAATAGAAAACCAAATAGCATATAATAAAACAAAGAACTGGGGTTCGAAATCCTCTCTCTTTCGAGAACAGGATCAGCCCCTAACTCTCTCTAATAAAATAAAACTTAGTTATGAAAGCGTAAGTGAAGCGTAGCCTAAACAATGGCTTAAAAACCCTAATATAATGGTCTAAAATCGGCTGGGGCTTCTTTGTAATTATGGGAAACTTCTGGGGGCAAAGTTGCAATTTCCAATTCTCTTCATTAAACGCTCGCGAGAAGTCTGTGTCGACCTTGTGTCGATCGATGCACACCTTGTGTCGATCGACACAGGTCTGTGAAACGGGAAGTGAACTCTTCCTCTCGGGTTTAATCTCCAAAATGCTCCAGAATGCTCCATAATGTCCAATTCCGCTCCAAACGTGTCTAGACGTGTAAACATACTAAAACGACTCCAAAACATAACATAAGACTCGATAAATAAGATATATACCATGGTTAAATTCCCTAAAATCCATGGTATATCATATACCTAACTGACGAAGAAAGGAAACATGCCTTCTGCAGTCTCTTCGCCGAGAACCTATTGGACTCTACTCTAGAATGGTTCGCCGGACTAGAAGAGAAGTCATTTAACAAATTCACACCCAATTCATGATGGCGTTCCTTAAGCAGTACTCCGTCTATATCGAGGTCAAAACCAGTGAGGAAGCCCTATTTGGCGTATCTCAACAATCCGAAGAAACACTTCGCTCGTACATCGAACAATTCAAGGAAATAAAATCCAGAACCGTGAACCCAAACGACAAAGTAGCAATAGAGGCACTAAGACGCGGGCTGTGGTACTCAACCAAGTTCCACGAGGAAATAAAGGTCCGTGAACCGCTAAATCTCGACGATGCTATGCATCGCGCCTCGGCCTTCGCCTGGCTCGAGGACGAAACTACGACCCTTAGAGAAAAATATCGAAAAGAAAAGAATCAGTTAGGCTCGCAAAGCTTGAACTCCAAAAAGGATTCTCATAAATTCGGGACTGTTAACGCCGTTGAAAGCCCAAAGAGCTCGCGGAAGTTCGAGTTCGACAAAGACAAATTATGTGACTTCCACAACAAGAAGGGTCATTTAACTGAAGAATGCTACACTCGAGCCAAGGTCGAAGCCCAAAAACGAGAGGCCGAAAATAACCAGGAGTCCGAGGTCGAAGAGGAAACACCTTCCGACAAAAAGGAAACTAGATCAGCCAAAGAGTCGAACGTTAAAAACCTTCTCAGAATAAAAGAGAACAATCTAAGGAGGCACGGTCGCCCGAGGTTCTTCCCCAGGGGTCGCGAAAATGAGTCGAGGTCATTCTCGGTGAACTAAGTTTATGCGGGAATCCAAGAGGGTCTGCATTATCCCCAACTCCAGCAGTTGGAAAAATCTAAGCTCACGAATCGATCTCCCTCGTCTTTGTACGGGCAATACCCCCTACACGATTCGACTTCATCTTCAGTGGCTCTAAGCTGTGCCGAGACTCGATCAATTCGATCAAAGCCCTCCAAAGGAGAGTCGAGACCTACAAACGGGAAAATATCCTAATACAAGGTCCAAATCATGAGATTACTTTCTATGAGAGCGAGACACTCAACCTCGATAAACCGCATGACGATGCGCTCCTCGTGTGATTAGTCGTTGGGGATGTCAAACTCTCAAGGATAATGATCAACACAGGAAGTTCGGTAGACGTCCTCTTTCTTGGTAAAGTCTACATATCCTAGTAGACTTGATGAACAAATCTACAATCGGGATTTGTTCGGAAATTCTGCTTGGGGTCTAGTTTTGGAATTAAATAAAGGTGTAGACTTAGTAGAGAAGTCTTAAAAAGGTGAAGGGTCTAATTTTGCATTTGACCAAACTTTGAATTTTTAGGAGTAGACTTCGTCGGATCAAGTAGACTTCGTGGGCAATCTACCTGGGAAGTCTACTACAAAAAGGTCTAGTTTGTAATTGAAAACGGATAAAGTAGACTTCTATGCAAAGTCGACCCGAATAAACTTCCCTCAGAAATCTATTGAGGTCAAGTTTTGGAGTTGACAAAAAAATTAAAAATTAATTGTAGACTTCAGGGAGGAGTAACAAAGTCTACTACACTAGTCAACCCTCCAACGAGCGGTCAACCGAGAAATAAACAATAGTAGACTTCGTGAGGAAGTTTACCTCCAGAGTCAAAGATTGGTCAAATGCAAAACTAGACCCCTTTTGACTGAGTCAAACTTCATGATTAAAACTTTGACTAAGTCAAATGCAAAACTAGACCCTCAGTTAGTAGGAGATTACTACGAGAAGTCTACTACACCTTTTTCCCCCAAGGGGAATCAATACACTTTCCGATACTTGAAAAGAAGTCTATTGACGAATTTTTTTAAAAAGTCAATTGCAAAACTAGACCACTAGTTGACCATTAGAATTTTGGATTGCTCTTTGAAGTCTACTATTGTGACCCATATCGTAAAACTGAAAGAAAACTAAAGGGAGACGATTTTTACCTACTTCAACACCCCAAAACTTCAGTTTGAACCACTAAAAAATAAAACCAGCCATTGCGACTATATGAAACACCGAGAATGATAGAGTTCGAAGAGATCAAAAATTTTAAAACTTAAATTTAGAGTTTCTGAGATGAAAAGAGAGAAATTGAAAGGAATATGAAGTTTATGAAACAAATAATGAGTTATACAAGAATAAATTTAGGTTGTTGAAACATATACAAATTAAAAAGCGGTTGTTCATGGTGGTTGAAAAAATTAATGACAATGGCATTGTGGTAAATAGGAGGTACAATGAAGGTTACTTAAGTCATTTCAGACAACCCAAAATTATTAATAGACTTCTTTAAGAAGTTTGCTTCATAAATATTTGTTATAGGCGAGGACGCGAGGTCAATTTCAGAAATAAATAGCGAAAAAATCCAAATTTTTGGTCTAATTTTACATTTGACCAAGATTTGTGGTTTATTATTGAAACCAACCTTTTTTTTTTTTGCTGTCAATGTGTGAAGTAGTATTTATATACTAATATTAAACGATAATATAAAATTTTGAGGATAATTATTAAATCAGGAATCCAATAGACATGATTTTGATTGGATGTCCAGATTAGTGAAAACACACAAGCCAATAAAAATCCTCTAAAATTAGTAGAACTAAAACTGGGAAAAATCTAAACAAAAACATATTTCCTTTAATAATAAGTTGTTTTCCAGTTTTATAAATCAGTTTTGACACGTTTCAACTAATTATTAGAACAATTAGATTTACCAAGGCTATTTATTGGAAACGGAAAAATATAACATTCAGACCAAATTACATCTCTTAGTGACCATGACTTTAAGACCTTGCTTCATGTGAAGAACAATAGAAGGAACAGGCTCAATCTTGTGTCCTTCAACAACCTTTATCTCATAGTTTTGTATGATTTTCATGGCCACTGTCTTCATCTGCGTCATAGCCACTTCTTTCCCCAGACAAGTCCTTGGCCCGGCGTTGAACGATAAGAACTTAAAAGATGGCACATGTATCGACCTTCCACTTTCCGAAATCCATCTCTCCGGTTTAAATTCCGATGCATCTTCTCCCCAAACTGATTTCATTCTCCCTAATGAGTAAAGACAGAACACAATCTTGGTACTCGCATCGACTCTGTGTCCGCTTGGAAGAACGTCCGGTTTTGTAGGAGACTTGTGCTGAAATGGAACCGGTGGATATAGCCTGAGGGATTCACACAATGCGCCATGTAAATACACCAGCTTGTTTAGTTCTTGGGGATTGAATGAATCAAAATGATCAGAATCATTCTTTGTTCTTGGAGATAGCTTTGTGTTGATTTCTTGACGAATCTTGGTCGTTGCTTCAGGGTTCTTGGAGAGAAGCCAGAAGAACCAAGTGAGAGCAGAGCTTGTGGTGTCTCTACCTGCTAACACGAAGCTTAAGATCATGTCTCTGAGGAACTTGTCATCACTCGGATTCAACATCTTGTACTTGGTGGTATCCACATCCATGTAAGACATCAGCAAATCTTTAGAAGAAGAGTCGATGCTAATAACGCCACGGGCTATTTCATCTCTCTTAGAAGCTATGAACTTAGAGCAAACTCGATCGAACGTGGAGTGGGCTTTTTTCATCTTCAACTCATCTCCAAACCCAATGAATCTTTGCATCTTCCAAACCATCTCTGGCTTGACATGCCTGAAAAAAATAGCTTCCTCTGCTTCGTCTAAAGCTCTAGCAAATTCGATTTCCGGCATTTCAATGGAGAGACAACTTTGATCAATCCCGGTTGCTAAAACAAACGTAGTGTCAAAGGTGAATCTTTGGAACACATCTTGTAAATCAACGACCAGTTTCTTCTCAGCAAAGTGATCAAGAATTGGGACAAGGCCTTTCTCTAGCTTACTCATGCTTGTTCTTAGTGTAAACCTTTGAAACTCATGATGACTCATCATGTTTTGAGCTGATTTCCTCAGATCCTTCCATAAGTCGGAATCTGCGTTGAAAATCCCATCTCCCAAAACATCGAATATCTTCTTGAACTCGGATCCTTTCGGGTAATTTGCGAAGTTGGAGCTCATGATGTGATGAATATTAGCCGGATCAACGGTGATCAACATGTCGAGTCCCCCAAAACACGGGCCTATGAAAGGTAAAGTTAAGTCTGAGGCGTCGAGAACCTCGGTTACATAGTCGTAAACGCGATGGATCTCTACGAGTAGACCCGGGAGCATACCGAGGAACGGCCAGTTGGTGGGATGCGAGGGGTGAGGTTTCTTGCTAACCAAGTAATATCCAAAGAGGAAGGAGAAACAAATGAAAGAAAGTGAGACTTGAAGTAAGGTTATCAAAGCCATTAGAGAGAAATTGAGGAAGTAAGGTCTTTTTCTTCTTTTAGAAAGTGTTGTCTTTTTATTCTTTTGAGTGAGATACACAAAAGGAGCAGCTTAATTCTTGATTTTATAATAGAATATATGATGTGTATATATTATTAATATATATAAAAGGACATGTCCTTGATGGCTTGATGCGCCGTTGAAAGTGGTGGTGAGTCTCTGTCGTTTAGGTATGAAAATGGCTTTGTTTAGGTATAATTGCTCCTCTCTTTTTTGTTCCGTATCTAAACTACTATCATCTATTCTGGGAACCTCTGCTTGTGACATTATTATTTGTCTCAATAAATGTATAAGACAAAGATTCAGCTGGTTTCCCTAACCAACAAATGGATGGACAAAAAACAAGAAACTTCAAATATCCAAAGATGGAAGTAATGTATGACGACAATGATGTTTTAAAATCTGAACCGATCCGGTCGGTCTCAAGCAATTCTGCATCATATTCGATTATTTTGTTGGAAACTTTGCAGAAATGCACTATAAATTGGAGTCAACTTCAAAACTACCATCTAATTCCTCATATTTTTAGAGTGATTTACTTATCTACTATGAAAAATAGAGAAACTATTAGACTAGTATTAATGTTTTGGTCTTTTTGAATATTTTCGTGTTTATAGTACCCATATAACCATTTGGTAGAAAAAATTAAATATTTACGAAAATGTCACATTCCCTACAAAATAAACTACATATTATTATTTTTTTAAATCCACAAACATGTGTTGAAGGTTTATAGGCTACACAATAATCTAATTCTGATGGATCTCCCAACGGCCAAACGGCCTCATTTGCTCCTTCACGCTTGCTTCTGAACAAGGCATATATGAGGGTTAGTTAGTATTTGTTATTCTTAGTTAATGTTTATAATGGCATCTGTTTTGGATTAGTGAATAACAAACTTAGAATTGTTATAGGGGAACAATTTTTTTACGTTGTATGTTTTTGGATTGGCATCTGTCTTTGGATTATATGCATCTATTTCTCTATTACAAACTATGTTTTTCTATTTAGGTTGTATGTGTTATGTCACTGTGTTTTTGCTTAGCTTGTCTGTTTTTAGATTAACATATGTTTTGGATTATTGGCATCTCGATAGGCTTAAGATTTATTCCTAGCGATCTAACTGCAAGTGCAAAGCAAATCAATTGTAGTATGCACAGTATCAAACAATGAACCTTAAATTACTCAACAAATTATTCGTTATCAAATTAAGCTAAGCGGAATATGGTGAATGAAATAGGAAATTCGAAATAAATGAGTGTAAGATCAATCAGAGAAAGTGTCACGTCCATGGAATTTCTCAGGAAATCATGAATATAGGCTAGTCAATCAATCATGATCCAAATTATGAACGATTTTGAACTGGAAACACAAGTTTATAACAAATCATCTTATTGGGAATATTAACTATGTCTAACAACCTAGAGTCCTAATATCTTTGTGATCCTAGAGTTCTAAACATGCATTAATTTCATATTCGTTCGTTCACAATTTAACTAAACCAAGTCTCTTTAAGAGAAGCTAAATTGCTCACATAGCTATTTCTAGATAATTAACCAACTTTCGTAGTGCTAATCAACCTAATAACAATAATCTAAATGGCCAATTCATATTAAGCGTTAAGAACAACCTAGACGAAGAACTAAAAGTTATGAATCCCAATTAATCAATCATCCTAAAATTCCATGAGATCCCTAACGAGAATCCTTAAACTACGCAGACATGGCAATTGAATCAAAATAAATATTGAATAGAAAATCAAATAACACACAAGAGTGAAAGAAACTGGGGTTCGAATTATTCTCGGTCGAAGTTGAAGATCATCCCCAAAATGCTCCAATCTATATAGAACTCAAAGTATGATAAGCTAGCCTAAAAATGTATGTAAAACCTAATTAATAGTCTGAACACGTTTTAGGGCTTAATGTAAATATACTCCCTCTGTTTCACAAAGAGTGTCATTTTGACACATTTCACACATATTAAAAAACTCTGTATTTATACAAAATGCCATTATTTATTACATCATTGATTAGATTAAAATGATTTAAATTTTGAATAAAATGAACTTGGGGTGAAGGTTAAAATAAGAATTCAATGTAAAATATGATATTGGAAATGTAAAATAACACTTTTTGTGAAACAAGAAAAAGTGTAGAATGACACTATTTGTGAAACGGAGGGAGTATTAAACTTCTAGGCCACTCTGAAAATCTCCAAACATCATTGAAACTCTAGCAGATATGTCCACTCGGGCTCGGTGTCGACCAACACCAGCATGGTTTAGATCGAAACCATCTCTCAAAGTCGGATCCAGCTTCATATTTTCAGCACAAACTCTCCTAATGCTCCAGAATGCTCCAAAATCACTCAATATTCTCCAAACGCGAGATAACCTGTAAGGACTCTAAAAAGACAGGAAAACACCTAAGAGACTCAAGATTAAGACTTATATTGTTGTTCAAAACCACGAAAAACATGATATATCAACTCCCCCAAACTTAGCTATTTCTTGCCCTCAAACAAACAAAGAACCAAAATCTGAAAAATAGGTTTGTAAACACAAAAACTCATTTCGTCGTAAGAACACCACATTCCACAATCCCCATAGTACAGCCACACGAAAAAATGTACGTGACATGATCCATACCATCATGTACTTCTCTCAGACTTAGCAAATGTCACAAGTAAACTCCACAATCCAGATGAGGTATCCAAATTCACCATACTGACTTCTTTGATATTTAAGTGCGGTCTCAACGAGCGATATCGATTATAAAACACATGAACTCTTACTTAGTCAGAAACTTATCACACAGGCTGTCATACCTTCTGGTCCTTTCATCTCTGTTTTCTCACTTCATCATCTGATTTTTCCTCATTGGGTATCATTTTATTTATTGAATCAGCCTCTCTTCCATTTTTATTCAGGGTTTTATTTGGATACTTTTCTACGAAGCACAAGAGGTAACATGGATAACTGACACTCCCATGAATAATTCTAAGATACAAGCTTTTCTACAGAAAATTCATTTTTTATATTAAAGGGAAGAGAGAGGGAAACCATACTCACACAGACAAGTCTTTCAGGACTGAAGGAGGACTCCGATCCAATGTATGCCAAGCCCCAAAATGAGGGCATTGAGTCAGGTTAGGTGCGAAGCCATAAATAGATCCTCTGAATAACCAAAAGGATGTCCTTGGTAGTTCAATCCGTATTGGGTTTTTTCATTAGTCTCAGATGTGTGTCAAGCTCGTTCCAATGGTCACTTAGGTTTCTGCAGATGTGGTTGTTCCTCTAAAATCATGGGTTCCTTCAAAGGTTTTGACTCGATAAAACATATTCAAACTAACTCTAAGAAAATAGAAAACAGTGTGTCAGTAACTACCTCCCCCACACTTAAACAACACTGTTTGCATTTTTATCAAGCTTGGGTTTGGAAAAAACAAAGTTAAAACCTGAGAAAATTGATAAAAATAAGAAATCTTACCTGAAGGCGGCATGGGTGTCAACCGACACACAGACTAGTGTCGATCGACACACCAAAAATATAAAAAATGAAATAAACCAAAACCAAAACAAAAAACAAATGTTGTACAAAGTCACAGTGGGTTGTCTCCCACCAAGCACTTGTTTTTAGTCGTTAGCTTGACTATGGCAGGAGATCAGGCTCCTGAAGGGTTCGACAAAGGCTAAGAGGGCCTCTACGAAATTCTCCTCATCCATGGTGGTTTATAGGCATCGTGAGTTTTATAGCGACATGGGAATGTGGGAAGAGATCCAGGGTGGGAGCAAAGCTTGGGTGGGATAGATCGTTTCCCTACATTCACAACAATGAGGTTAGGAGGTGAAGGTCGAGAGGATACATACATTTGCTTTAGTGGAGTGCGATGTATGGAGCTTTCTGCTTAAGAGTAGTTGCAGGTTCTGATGATGTTGGAGTAGGTTCATGATGAACCACCATCTTCTCTTCTCCACTATCGATCACTTTGCTCTAACCAATTTGAATATCTGGCTCAACCTCAACCTTGAAGGTTTGTGCATCAATGGTAAATCTCTGCAGCTTGTCCATCTTGAAGTGCATAGGCTTATCTCCCAAATGGAGATAAATCAAGCGACACCTCACATCAATGACTACTCTAATTGTATCCAAGAAGGATATGTAAAGCATTAGAGTTTCATATGTTTCAGTATCATTTAGCACCACAAAGTCTGTTGGAATCAAGTGATCTCAACCTCTGATAGGGATGTCCTCAAGAAATCCTTTTAGAATCCTCTTCCATCGACCAACTATAATCAAAGAAATCCTAGTCGGTAGGAAGTCTATCAATCATAACCCTACAGCCACATAGTATGGCGTGAAGTTCACACAGATCCCAAGTCACAGAGAGAATATTCAAAACTGTCAGTGAAGATGGAACAATCTAGCACAAAGACTCATAAGTCTGGAAGCTTCTGTGGAATCTTGTTTTGCATCATAACACTGATTTTTTTAGAGACCATCACCACCCCTTCTTTGAAATATCCACCCGTGGTGATCATATTCGTCGCATATTTCCTCAGAGAAGGGTGAATCCTCAAGACATCAAGAATTGGAATCTTGGTAGCTTCTTTTCCATCATAGTGTTGCATTTATCCTCATCTAGCTCCTGTTTAGACTTCTCTAGAGCTCTAGGGAATGGTATCAGAGGCTTATAGATTCGTTCTTTGACTTTTTGAGGTCTTTGTCCATGTTCAGGGTTGGCGTTTACCAACAACAAAGCTGTATTGGTCGACACTCGCTTCACAGACGAAGGATTTGGTTTCGGTTTTGATGGGTGTCTACCGACACCGAGAGGGTGTCGATCGACACATGCCTCTCCGGTCGACACCAATTTTTTGTGTTGATCTCGGTCAATTTCGCTCAATAAAAACTCGAAATCGGTTCTATTAGAGGAGGGTGTCAATCGACACCAAGCGGGTGTCAATTAACACTGATGGTTAACACCACTTGTTCATTGTTGAGCAGGGTATATTATTGTCTGATGCAGCTCGAAAACTCAGATTTTTCTACTGGTGTCGGCCGACACTAGGGGTTGGTGTCAAAAGACACCGTGTCTGCAGTCCGAGAAAATCCCATAGCTTCAAGCACAACTTGTTGGACTTCATCCTACTCATATCTCAGCTCGATTTCCCTCTCAAAATCATTCCTCTGTAAGGAAGGAGGCCTGATCGGTGACTTGTTCGCATATAACTCATTAAGCATATTATAGTCACTAAGTGTCCTTCCTCATTGCGCAGCGGTAGATGCGGCTCACACCCTGCTGAATAAGCTCTGCCCCGCAACGGCTTAGAGGTTCACTAATGATGTTTCCTATAGCATCCAATTTATGTCCACGTTCATTGCGCACATGACGCTCACGGTTGCGAATATCACCGTGTTTGTCGGGTATTAATAACATGTCTTGCAGCATTGTGGCTGGCGTTTTTGCTTTTCGGTTCCTATGTTCTAACTTTGCAAGCTTCTTTTTTGGAAGAAACAAAAGCTCGTTGTCTGGGTTGCTTATGGTAGCACGTATAGGCATGCACGTGAAACAGACAAGCAAGAAAGATATAGCAGTGTAAGTAAATAGAAAATAAAAATCTTAGTCGAAATTCTAAACGTAAATATATTGGTAAATCACCGAGGCTCATATCAATAGTGCCAAAAACTTGATAGTTCTAAGTTTTCTTTCTAGCAATCGAACTGCAAGTGCACATGGAATCAATTGTAGTATGTTGTATATCGAACAATGGACCTCAAATTACTCAACAGATTATTCGTTATCAAATTAAGGTAAGAAGAATATGGTGAATGAAATAGGCAATGCGAAATAAAAAAATGTAAGCTAAATCAAAGAAAGCGTCATGTCTAGGAAATTTCCCAGGAAATCAGGAATATAGGCAAGTCAATCAATCAAGATCCAAATTATCAACGATCTAGAACTCAAAACACAAGTTTATAACAAACCAACCCTCGTTACAAATCTTAGCTATGTCTAACAACCTAGAAATTCAAATCTCTTTTTGATCCTAGAGTTCTAAACATGCATTAATTTTAGGTTCGTTCGTTCACAATTTAATTAAACCAAATCTCTTTGCGAGAAGCTAAATTGATCACCTAGGTTCTTTTCCAGCTAATTAACCGACTCACGATGTGCTAATTAAACTAATACCAATAATCTAAATGGCCAAGGCATATTAAATGTTAAGAATAACCTAGAAAAAGAACTAGAAGTTATGAATCCAAATTAATCAATCAACCTAAAATTAAAAGAAATCCCTAACGAGAATCCTTAAACGTAACAATAGAACTACTCATACATGGTAATTGAATCTAAAGACATGTTGAATAGAAATCAAATAAGAAAAGAGTGAAAGAAATTGGGGTTCGAAAAATTCGATGTCGAAGTACAAGATCAGCCCCAAAAATCTCCAATCTATCTAAAACTCAAAGTATGATAAGGTAGCCTAAACAATGGTTGTAAACCTAACTAATAGTCTAAACACGTTTTGGGGCTTAATTTAAATATATGAAACTTCTGGGACACTCTGCAAGTCTCCAAACATCATTAAAACTCTCGCGGATATCTCCACTCGAGCTCGGTGTCGACCGACACAGAGTAGTTTCGATCGACACCATCTCTCAAAGTCGGCTCCAACTTCATATTTTCAGCACAAACTCTTCTAATGCTCCAGAATTCTCCAAAATCTTTCAATATGCTCCAAACGTGCGATAACCTATAAGGACTCTAAAAAGACAGGAAAACACCTAATAGACTCTAAATTAGAACTTATATCATGGTTTAAAACCCGAAAACCATGATATATCACATCTGTTTTTTTATTAGTGAATCATAGACTGTGTTTTTGCTTAGGTTGTTTGTGTAAGAATTATTTGGGGTCACACATGTATATGTAATGTGTTAGGGTCATTATTTAAAGGAGCCAAAACTTATGTGGTTAATTTGGAAATAATTAAGACTATAGGGCATAAGTGTTATGAAAACTTAATGTGTGGAAACACTATGTAATTTCTTATTTGATGAAGGGCCAAATTAGAAATTGTTTCTATATAAATAGAAAATTATGGTCCTCTCGGCAACCCTAACAAGAAATACAGAAAAATTGTTTGCATCCCATCAACATAGATCTACAGCTTTTCTGGGTTTGTCGTGGAAGAGCCATAAACAATTTGGAATCAAAATCATGGATCCAAAAGGTACGCTTCCGCTTATGTTCTTATTATTCAGAAACTGGCATGAAATAATAAAGAAATAACAATTGTTATCAGAACTATCATATCTAGTTTTTGTATAATAATTAGATTATTTTTAAAAAATTTGGATTTAATAATATGTTGAAGTTTTCATATTGTTGAATCTAAAGTTTTGTTAAAAGTTTAAAGATTAATCTGTATTATGTGATATGTGGTCAATTGATTGTTAGATCTGAATTTATACATGTTTATCCGGTTCTATGGTGTTTGTTCTAGAGAAATGCATGTTAGATCTAAATTATTGATGACAAAAATTTCGTTTTTCTGGAAAAAGTTCATCAAAATTCGAATTTTTTCTGAAAAGTAAATTATTGATTAAAAATATGTTCGCTTTTTGTTTTCGAATCTTATGAATTTTTTTTCGAAATCTCTGTGAACATTTTGGGATTTGGAATAAAAAAATAAAAAATAGTCGTGCGGCTGTTTATTTTGGGTACAGAAACCCTAAAGGTTAAAGGAGGAAGACGAAAGCGTTACATTTCATTTATTTATTTTATTTTGGGTTATCCTGGTCAATAAACGTGAAGGCACAATTTTTATATATAAAAAGGGCAATCTAGGCCGGCCCAAACTAGTGAACCACGTTCGGCCCGTAAGATATCAACAACAATTCGGTTTTATGTTGTTGCGTGGGTTCGAACACAAGTGGGGTTCAATTAAGTTTAACCTTCCTCCCTTCAACCACTAAACCATCATAACTTCCTTGCATAATGAACCGCGGGATTTTAATTTATATGTCTGTGCAAGGATAAATTCAGTTTTATAAATCAATTAATAAATCATGATTGCACAAGTTTAGTATATGTATTGAATTAATTGATTTAAGATATCGCCAAAGTGACCTCTCTTGAATAAAATTTTCCATGAAAAAATATTAAATGTTATATGTGTATATTCATGCGAATATTAAATCGACCCAAAGGTTGGTTTGTATTTGGCCGAATTACATATATTTATGTGGTGATAAACATGTGACATTTATCAAGTATAAGCATATGAATAATAAATCGATCCAAAGATAGGTTTATTATTTACTATGCATTATTGTCAATGTTTGATTATTATAACAAGTGTATCGCTCGCAGTTAATGTTATTGTCCAAAGACTTGATATTAATGTTGCATTTGGTATCTTGAGATGGATTGTTCATTCTTTTATATTTTGTTATCATTGATTTATTTCAGAAAGTGAGTAACTAAATATTGTTCTCTTTTCGTTTTAGGAACTTTCACTACATTATCTGCCAACTTGAGTTCATTTCCAACTCTTACTGGTTCCAATTACAAGGAATGGAATAATAAAGTTAAGATTGTGCTTGGGTGTATGGATCTTGACCTTGTGATAAGGATGGAACAACCTACTTCTCCTACGGATACCAACACTGCTGAGAGTATAATGCGGTTTATGAGAAGTGGGAATGTTCTATTCGCATTGATTTTATGATCATTAAGGACACCATTCCAGAAACCTTTAGAGGTGATGATGAGATCAAAGATCTCAAACAGTTCCTTGCTGAAATGGACTTGCAGTTTGCAAAGATCGATAAAGCGGAAATAAGTACGCTTCTGCATCGTACCATGAGGTATCACAACAATGGAAAAATAAGGGAGTACATTTTGGAAATGTCCAACATTGTTTCAAAACTTAAGGCACTCAAGACTGAGCTTCCGGAAGAAGTGCTTATCTTCTTTGTCTTAAATTCTCTGCCTCCTCAATTCAATCAACTGAAATCCAGTTACAATACACAAAAGGAGAAATAATCTCTTAATGAGCTCATTTCTTTTTGTGTGCATGAGGAGGATATGATGAAACTACCTGCTTCTTTTGTAAGAAAGTTGGACACATGAAGAAGGACTGCAAAAGTATCACGCATAGCGTAGAAAGAAAGGTATCTTCCTTGCTATGGTCTGTTCTAAAGTGAACTTAGTTGAAGTACCCATAAACACTTGGTGGTTAGATTCGGTGCAACTACTAACATTAGTGTTTCGCTGCAGGGTTGCCTGAGCTACAGAAAACCAACTGATGCTGAAAGACGCATTCATGTGGCTAATGGATTTCCGTGGATGTGGAGACAGTTGCGCATTTCAGATTGATATTTAGTACTGGTTGTTATATGGATTTGAAAGACACTTTTGTTGCACCGTCGTTTAGACGGAATTTGGTTTCTGTTCCTTATTTAGACAAATCTGGTTATTCTTGTTTAACTGGGAATGGAAAAGTTATTTTGTCTTTAAATTTAGTTTTAATTGGAACCGGTGAACTTTTGGAAAATCACAAACTTTATATGCTTAACACTATATATTCTTTTGATGAGAGTTTAAGTGTTGAATCAAGGGGTACTAAACGTAAATGCGAAAATGCAATTCAGTAACTTTGTGACACAAACGCTTAGGTCACATTTCTAGAAATAGAATTGAGCGACTTGTGTCAGATGGTATATTGGGTTCTGTTGATTTCACAAGTTGTGATGTCTGTGTGGATTGCATTAAAGGAAAACAGACTAAACATAAGAAATTAGGTGCATATAGAGCCAAAGAATTCCTTGAGTTGATACAGACAGACATTTGTAAACTTTCCCTACGACATCTTGGAATGGTCAACAATATTGTGTATCTTTCATAGACGACTACTCTCGATATGCATACTTGTTTCTTATTCATGAAAAGTCAGAGTCTTTAGACGTGTTCAAAAATTTTAAGGCTGAGGTTGAGAACCAACTTGAGAAAAAAAATAAAGTCTGTCAGATCTGATCGCGGTGGTGAATATTACGGTCGGTATGACGGATCAGTTCAACAACGTCCATGACCATTTGCAAGATACCTAGAGGAGTGTGGAATTGTCCCACAATACACTATGCATGGGTCTCCCAGTATGAATGGTGTATCTGAAAGACGTAACCGCACTCTTAAGGACATGGTAATTAAGGAGTATGATTTGTCATTCCACCTTACCTGAATCACTCTGGGGAGAGGCACTAAAGACTGCTGCCTACATTCAAAACAAGAGAAATCAAAGCAACCAAAATCAAAACGAAAAATAAAATAGGAACAGACTCACCAGTGGGTTGCCTCCCACTCAACGCTTGTTTTAAGTCATTAGCTTGACTATGGGAAATACATCAGACTCACAATGGATTCAACAGAGGCAATGAGTACCTCTGTGAATGTCTCCTCATCCAAGGTGGTATATAGGCACTAGGATCATAAATTCTACCAAGGAATGAAGGAATAGAAATAGGGTGGGAGCGAAGGGTGGGTGGGATACTACGATTTCCGGCATTCACATCAATGTTGTTAGGAGGTTTAAGTCTAGAGGATTCATACCTTTTTTTTGGTGGAAGTGAGATGTCTGGAGCTTTCTTCTTAGCAACAGTTTCAAGCTCTGAAGATGTTAGAGCATGCTCAGGATGAACCGCCATCTTCTCCTCTCCAATCTGAATCTCTAACTCCATCTCAACACTGAAACTCTGTCCATTAATAGTGAATCTCTGTAGCTTATCCATCTTGAACTGCAAAGGCTTATCTCCCAGATGGAGATCAACAAGACCATGTCTCACATCAATCACTGCTCCAGCAGTAGCTAAGAATCACTACAAGAAAACTGTTATATAGCGACTGGATATGTAGTCGCAAGTCAGTCGCTAATTACATATCCGCGACTGATTTGCGACTAATAAGCGCAGACGCCAATCTTGCGTCGCAACTTATATCAGTCGTAAACTAGTCGTAAATGTGCGACTAATTAATGACTGCTATAAGTGTATCGCGTATTAGTCGCAAATGTTTTGCGACTGATCAGCGACCTTTTATGCGACTGTGATATTTGTAGTCGCTATTTAGTCGCATAGTAGTCGTAAAATATTGCGACTGATTTGCGACTATTATTCCTGTGTAGACGCAAATTAGTCGTAAACCTTAACGACTAATATGCGACTAGTATTACAAATCTACGACTAATTTGTGACGGATTAGCGATTAATAGCCGACTAATGAGCGACTAAATTGTGACTTTTTTTTAACGATTTCAGTCATTTGCCATTTTCTATATTGTTCCTTTCATTTGTTTGTATTATTAAACCTGCATATGCATATAACCAGTATGTAAAAGCAACTAGGAATCTATTAAACAAACATATCAATTCATATATACACCAAAATACAAAAGTGGAGTAACAAAACATTTCATATTATGTTTATGTTACTAGTCAAAAGTCTAAAGCCTGATTTTATATAAGATTAGATGGCCTATCTGTTAAGGCTTAGAAGCTGTCTGAGAATCCATGAAGTCGCAGAATTGTGGATCAGTTTGACGGAGATACTTCTCAAGCATTGACAAGTGGTCGATCTTGGATTGTTGTTGAGTGGCAAGTGCGGCTATCTCTGCTTCACGACGTAGATTATAAGCTGCCTGATCCGCTATCTTCTATTGAGCTTCTTGTAGTTGTTGTTGGAGTGCAAGAAATGATGAACTACTTCCCAAGTGCTTACGCTTGCCATTGGCAAGGCTCTTTTCCATGCTACCAAGATGATAAGGACGCCCCCTCTCATCCTTCATTGTGGCCTGCCCAATAAAAAAACAGTTCATAACATTGTTAAGTATAGAAACTAAAACCAACTAGTGAAGAACTTAGACTACTTACCTGAAGAAATAGCTCGTTGTACTCATCAGCAGTGAGGTCCCGAGGTTGTGCATCACCTTCACCACCGTCCAAATTGGCCGCCACAAGCTCAGCCTTCTTAGATGCCAAACGCTCCTCATAACTTTCAGAAATGCTCTTCGCCTTTAAATCAACGAAACTCCCATCTGGTCTCGTATGAGTCCTAATAAACACCTCGCCAATACTTACGGGTCTTCCGTACTCCTCTTCCTGTAATGTGACATGATAAACGATTTATAAAATAAAATCAGACCTATTTGACACCAAAACAGATTTATGCTAGTGGCAACTTACCATTTCCTGTTTGATCTGTTCAAAAGACTTCTGGCCAGACAAATGTATAGCCATACCTAGACCTTGACGTTCAGACTTACGAGCAAGAGATGTGGTGATGCTCTTTGCTTTTGCGTCTTCCGTGTCCCAGTGGGCTGTCATCTTGGCGAACAGTGTCGTGTTTATCCACGGTGGACGCTTGCGAGAAGTCCTCACAGTAGAGATCATTCCTTTCAATCGCCGTTGACATATCCTCTCAAAGTGGATTTGGACAGTTCCTGAGATTAGTGGATCCCAATGGTGGGTTTTCTACATTTCAAAGACAAAACATTAGTGAAAACCGTACAAGTAATATAAATAGGGAAGATAGAAAAGAGAAACCTCACCGCGAATTTAATGAAGTAACTTTCTTGTTTGTCCCGAGGAGTTACTGACCAGCTATAGTAAGGTCCATTGAACTTGTTGGTTAATACCTTAGTAATCTGCCTCGTGAGTGCTCCTTTGTCGCGACCAAACCTGCAATGAAAGAAGCATAACCCGAGAGACATATCAACAAATCTTAGGAACTAACTAAACTAACAAACAAACAAACAAACAAAGAACTATAACTAGCAAGCTGTCTGAGAATCAAAACAGACAATAACCAATCCCGAGAAACATAAGAATCATAACAGCCTATTAACCAAGAGATATGAGAGGAACAAAGAACAAACCCGAGAGTGAATTCATTTCTAGTTTTATCTAAACAAGAAGACATTTTAATAACTAAACAAGAAGACATTGCTTATATAGATAAAGAGTGAATTCATTTCTAGTTTATTTTTTTACTTATCTTGTTCACATCTAAGAGAAGACACATGGAATTTCTAGTTAGCTGTCTGAGATCATAACAGACAATAACCAAACCCGAGAGTGATAAGAATCAAAGCAAACAATAACCAAACTCAAACTCATCAAGCCTGAGAATCAAAACAGACACATTCAAACAATCCAAACTCATCAATCAAACAATCCAAACTCATCAATCAAACAATAAAACATATTAATCATCAAACTCATCAAGCCTATATCCTAAATCTAAGACATTTACACATTTCGATTAGGGTTTAGAGACAAACCATGTTGTATCCGGTTTTGGTGTGGGAGAGAGAACCTCTGTGAATTGTTCCCGATTTGGAACCCGAAGGAGAGCGTTGAGAAGATGCATGAGGTCATCCTGGAGAACCGGCTGAAGTAGTGGTCCTTCTTCCTCTTCCTCTTCCTCATCTTCTTCACCATAACCATCACCATCTGGAGCAACTGAGGAATGGCTGTTGTTTGGCTGTTGAGGCCCTGGAGTGTACTGCAGAGGAGGCAGAGGCGGTTCAGATCGATGGTGTAGACTATCGGTGGTGGTTAGGACTTCACAGGATCGAGGCTGCGAGTTCGGGAAAAGCTCTACCGGCGGTGGATAGTCGCGGAATTGAGGCGCTGAACTGACGGGGTTTAACACCGGAGTTTGGGAGGAAGACGGAGCATCGGATGGACGAGATTTGGAGGGATGATTCTGTGGCGACGGCGTGAAATCGTATCTCGCGGGTAAGAAAGGAGGGGGTGCTCCCGACGGCTTCTTTCCGGCTTGCCTCTGAGTTATATTCGGCGTCAACCGTCTCTGAGCACCGCCGCCTCGTTTCGGACTACCGCCTCGTCCATTCGCCATCGGAGGAATCGGATTCGTCTCTGCGGATGACTCGATTTAGGGTTTGGGAAAGTGAAGTGATTTGGGGGAAATCAGATTTTGTTATACCAAAATCGATTTCATTAAACCAATTGGTTTAATGAAATCGATTTTGGTATAACAAAATCAGATTAATTGGTTTTAGATTGGTTTAATGTTTCTGATTGGTTTAAGAGAATTGATTGGTTTTCTATTAAATTTATTGGTTTAAACCAAAAATCAGATTGATTTTAACCAAAAATCAGATTGGTTTGATTGGTTTTTAATAAATCAAATGTTAATTAGCAATTGGTTAACTAAATTAATTGGTTATAGATTGGTTCAAGTATTAAATGATTGGTTTTAACCAAAAAATTGATTGGTTTTAACCAAAAATCAGATTGGTTTAACAAAAAACCAATTGGTTTTTAACAAATCAATGATTAATTAGTAATTGGTTAATTAAGTCAAAACATTTAGAAACTTGCAAATTTGGTTATTTAAACATCCAAACCATTTAAACCAAACTTGTTAATATTCAATAAACTTGGAAATTTTTAATCCAAATCTAAGAAAACTTAATAATATTATTCGTCTTCTTCATCATCAGACGATGAAACATTACATTGAAATTCATCTTCTTGTTCTGCATCTCCAACATCGTAATCGAGGAGTATTGGGTTTACATTTTGAACCAAATTTCTGACTTCGGCATCATCAATTGTAGTCAGAAGTACGGCATCGTCATTTTCTTGTTGCAAAAGAGTTGGAACCTGAATTTCGTAATCTCCTGAAATATAACTTCTCGGATTTACCTTCACAACATTGAGCCATGCATATCTTGGTTTCTTTGTGTACGGGTACGGAATATAGCAAACTTGTTCCGCTTGAGAAGCTGAAAAGACAATATTTGATTGCAACATATAAATATATATATATATATATATATATATGATTGCAACATTTATATATTAAAACGTACCTAGAATAAATGGTTCATATTTGTTGTATTTCCTCGATGAAAGAACGTCAACAACACCTCCATTACTGATCCGAGTGCCTCTTCCAATAACAGGGTCATACCACTTGCATTTAAAAAGTGTGATTTTCAGATCAATCATTCCCTCATACTCAAGCTGTATGATATCAGTCAAGATCCCGTGGAAATCAGCTTCATCTGATGCATTGGAATAATTCTCTCCTTTTACACATATCCCATAGTTTCAAGTCTTTCGTCCCTCGCCGTGATTCTGGGTATGGAACAAATATCCTCTTGTGAAATACATAGGCCATGTTTTGGCCTTATTCACGGGTCCATTCAAAATCTCTTTAACCCAAGGAGGAAAAGGAGTTATGGCGTTCCAGTAAGAAACCTGCATATAGCTATATACGTTATTCATGTGTTACTATATGTAATACACACTATATGCATATAGGTTTTTTTTAACGTACATAATTTTTCACCCATGTAGAATATTCTTCAGCCCTTTTCACGGCAACTTCTTCTTCACACAGTTCTGAATATGTGGCAGAAAGGTAATCTTCGAACATACTGTATATAAGAGGAAGACATAGATGAGAAATCAAAACATATTCATATGAATATTAAAATTGGTAGTTCTTTTCTAAAAGCCATTACCTCTCAAACGGCTGAAAATAACTACAATTTCGGAGAACATATGAATGTGCACATTCGTAATCCTTTTCCGAAAGCCATATTTGGTGCATTTCTCCACTTGGACGTCCTACGCGACAAAATATATCAGGTACTCCATCTACATAATATACGGGAGCATCACCTTCATCGAATCTTGTTAACCTACATGGTCGAAAGTAATTTAGTTTAATATATATATATAACATATGTTAATACAAACGAAATTATCGCGTCTACCTTGATTTTGTTTGTATATTTGCGTCAAAGTAGTGCTCTGAGAAATAAGTTATTTCGTCATTGAGGTAAGATTGAACAATCGATACTGCTGCATATCTTTTGTTCTTCGCTTTTCCTTTCAACTTTTTGAAAAACCTTTCAAAAGGATACATCCACCTATATTGCACAGGGCCTCCTAATTCAGCTTCGTAGGGGAGATGTATAGGAAGGTGCTCCATAACGTCGAAAAAAAGAAGGCGGAAAGATCTTTTCCAAATTGCATATGAGTAAGACTATGTTTTGTTTTAGAATTTGGATGCGACTTTTCTGCAAAGTTCTTGCACATAAGTCACGGAAATATCCTCCAACACCTGCAAAACATTATTAACAATCAAAGTTTTTATAAAAAAGTACTTATCATATAACTACAAGTATTAGTACCTGATAACACAAGGTGAACGTTTTGGTCTAGGAGTTCTGCGAAGATAAATGGAAGTAACCGCTCCATAAAACATGACAGTCATGGCTTTTCATGCCCTAGAACTTTCCATTCACCATATCAACACAACTAGCTAAGTCTGATGCATAACCATCTGGAAATTTCACCGCATGTTTCACACATTCCAAAAACTTTTCCTTTGCTTCTGCCGTCAGTGTGTAGGCAGGGAAAGGAGCTTTACCATCACTATCAAGCTGCAAGTGTGGCCGAGCACAAAATAATTCTATATCCCTTCGTGACATGACGAGGTCTTTTGTTTTACCCTTTACATTCAAAACAGTATTCATGATGTTGTCGAAAAAATTCTTCTCAATAGGCATCACATCAAGATTATGTCGGAGATTGAGGTCTATCCAATATGGTAGCTCCCAGAATATGCTTTCCTTGTGCCAATTGTGCAAGGTGCCATAACCAGCCTTCTTTTCATGACTGTTTCCACCGCAATTCTTTGTTTTCGGTGGTTTAACACTATACAACCGCTCGAAATATAGTTGCTGTCCGGTGTAAGACTGAGGTGGATACTCATTCACAGCGTGTTTTCCTTTCAAGAAGTCTTTTCTATTCTTCCTTAGTGGATGTCTATGAGGAAAAAATCTTCGGTGACAATCAAACCAGCATGTCTTCCTCCCATTGGGCAGATAAAATGACTTTGTATCATCCATGCAAATAGGACACGACAACTTACCATGTGTCGTCCACCCTGATAACATACCATATGCCGGGAAGTCGCTTATCGTCCACATCAACACAGCTTTCAGATTAAAATTTTGATGCAAGGATACGTCGTACGCAGCGACTCCGGTAGACCACAATTCTTTTAATTCCTCAATAAGAGAACGGAGAAAAATATCAAGACTTGCTCGCGGATGATTTGGCCCTGAATTCAAGATTGTAAGGAACAAGTATTCTTCATTCATGCACATCCAAGGGGGCAAGTTATATGGAGTCAAGATCACAGGCCACAACGAATGATTACGAGACATGCCAAATGGATTGAACCCATCTGTACACAATCCCAAATAAACGTTACGAGGTTCTTCGGCAAACCGAGGATGTTGGTCTTGAAAATATTTCCACTCTGCAGCATCAGAAGGATGACACATTTCTCCGTCCTTTGCTTGGTGCTCAGCATGCCATCTCATTGCCGCTGCAGTCTTCTCGCTCTGATACATTCTCTTCAATCTGTCAGCGATAGGTAGATACCACATACGAGACTCTACTATTTTGGTTCTACGGCTTCCGTCGTTGGGCTTCCATCTTGGCGAACCACAAAATTGACACTTATCCCACTTTTCGTCTTCTTTCCAGAAGATCATACAATTGTTAATACAGACATCAATTGTATGATACGGGAGACCTAAGTTGCGCATCAAATTTTCTGTCTCATAGTGTGATCCGGTTGACTGGTTTCCTTGAGGTAAATAATCGGTCAACACCTCGCACCATGAATCCACACACTTTTTAGACATATTGTAGTCAGTCTTGTTTTGCAGGACTCGTGCGGCTAAGGATAACTGAGAGTGACCTTCACGACAATCATCATATAACGGATTTTTCGCCCCTTCCAACAAGTCGTAGAATTTTTGGGAATGGTTATGTACCGGTTCTTCATCAACATTTTGATAACTATCAAAATTCACATTATCACGAAACGCATCGTTCACCATATCTACATATCTATCTTGTACGACATTATCCGAAGGCGTCATATCAACATAACTCGGTCCTAAAGCCGCATCAATTTCCTCCCCGTGCTTATACTAGATATAATAATCTTCCATAAATCCTCTACCTAATATATGACCCCAAACTTTTGACCCCGAAATAACTTTTTCGTTTTTGCAGAAAGTGAAAGGGCAGAAAAACCTACCTCCATTGCTTAGAGCGAAAGGTTGATTGCCTGCAAATTCCATGAATTGATCGACCCCCATTTCGAATTCCGCTGTGAAATTTTGCGTCTCTGGATCTATCCTCTTATACATCCATTCCCGAGCATGATAGAATCCCAACATTATATAAAAGAAAAGTGCATACGTTTTTTTTTTCTTTTTGATTCGTATAGATGAATGAGTGAGAGTGAAAATGTGAGAATGAGGAGAAAAGAGGTCGAATGTGGTATATATACAAAATATTGCGACTGAGTTGCGACTACAGAGCGACTGTTTTACGACTACACATATATAGTCGCAAAAAGTCAGTACACCTAACCGAAACAATTAAAACGTGTGGACATGTACCACCAATTTGCGTCGAACTTGTAACCCGCCTCTATCAGTCGCTAATTAGTCACAAAATGAGCGACTAATTATCGACTAAGTATTTACGACAACAATATAGTCGTTAATCAGTCGTAAAATAGCGACTAATGAGCGACTACATTTACGCAGTCACAATTTTGTGACTGATACGCGACTACTTGTTAGCGGTCGCTATACAGTCGTAATATAGTCGCAATTAAGTCGTTAACGTTTGCGACTGCAAGTGCAGTCGCAGACGTCAGTCGTTAAATGACAGTTTTCTTGTAGTGAATGATCTACCAAGCAGCAGAGAATCATCCGGTTCAATCTCATACTTCAGCACCACAAAGTCTGTTGGAATCAAGTAATTTCCAACTTTGATAGGAATGTCCTCTAGGACTCCTTATGGAATCCTCTTCGAGCGATCAACTAGGATAAGAGAGATCCTAGTAGGCATGAAATCTATGTCCCAATCTCACAGCTACAGAGTATGGCATGAGATTCACACTTGAACCAAGATCACACAATTACCTCTCAAATCTATTTACATAGATAGAAAAATCCAACACAAAATTCTCTGGATCCTTTAGTTTCTCAGGAATTTTGCAATGAATCACAGCACTGCATACCTCAGAGATCATCATGACACCTTCTTCATCTGTCATGGAGACATCTCTTCATCACAGGAGTGGTCTTAATAGCATCAATCAAAAGGACATCAATTAGAACCTTACTAATTATTTCCTTGCACTTAGCCTACTGCAGCTCATGCCTTGACTTCCTAGGAAAAGGAACTTTCGGTTTGTAGGCCTTGTTATCCACAGATTTGAGCTTCTCTGTATCTGGTGCATGTGCACGACCCATCGATCAATGCAAGGAGTGCGTCGGTCGATGCTCGATTCAGCTGTGTCGACCTTGGTCGTGACTCCAATCTCCGAAACTCGGTCAAAACTCAAAATTTCGTCTGATCGGTTCGTCCGTCGATCGACACTAGGTGTGTGTCGATCGATGCATCTGGCGGACATATACAATTCATCGCCAAAATAGCCCTTGTGGGTTGGTCCTGTTCATGTCCCAACTCAGTTTCATTCTCCACAATAAAAGCATCGACGTATTGCTTGATTTTAGGCCATCTTCCCTTTGATGTTTGCCTCAACTTGTGTCATTCCATTGTCCAGATTGTTAAGTCAGTGTCCAACCTTCCATTAAGATCTTGGTACATGGAGTCCATTTTCCCATTCAGATCCACTGTCATCTCTTCTGACCAAGAAGCAGCTATTCAATCAATGCCATCATCTTATCAGACTGCTCGTTAGATGGAGGAGGAGTCTGGTAATGAAGAATCATAGTCTCTAGAGAATGAGTTGTTCTCATGAAAGGGTCTCTGAAATGCAGGCTTTGGATTGTAACCAGAAGTCGGTCCCTGCTGATTTCCATATCTCTGACCTTGATAACCAGCTCCAGCTATGTAATTGATATTCTCAGGCTCATCAACCGGTCCAAAACTCTCTACATCTACAACAAAGTGGACCTGCTTCTTCCCAAGTAGAAGGTTGTGGACATAATCAATCTTATTCTTTATCTCTGTGATCTTTGATCCATCCACCTTTCCTCCTGATTTCTTCCTCTCTAAATCAGCATTTTTAGTGCTATTCTATACACAAAGTTTTCAATCAGCTCCTTAGCTTGCTCTGGAGATTTGGTATTGACATTTACATTGTTAGCAGCATCCAATTCCATTTGATACTACAAATCTACACCTTTGAAGAAACTCCCCAGCAGTTGAACCTCGAAGAAACCATGATGTGGACAATCTCTCTTGTACATCTTAAAATGTATCCATGCAGCTTTTAATGCCTCTATAGGACCTTGTTTGAAGTGTAGGATGTCCTCTCTCAACTGATCAGATCTAGCATCATCATAGAAGTGTCTAAGGAACTTCCTCTTAACGGAATCCCAAGTAGTCAAAGTTCCAAGTGGAATATGCTTCATCCAATTTGCAGCTTCCCCACCAAGAGAGTGTTCGAAAAGCTTACACTGCAGGAAATCATAAGTCACTCCATTATGCTTCATCCCTTTTACCAGTGACTCAAATTTCTTGATATAATCCATAGGGTGCTCATGTGGATATCCATGAAAGAGATGCTGTCCCACAAGAGTGTAGTAGGAATTCTTCAGCTCGAATTCATTCCTCTAAATGGGAGGAGGTATAATCGCAGACCTATTAGCATATAACTCATCAGGTCTGTTGTAAGCAAGAGTCCTCCCAACTGGTGCATTAGCTTGTGCATTAGCACCTCCCTGTTGTCATGCGTCTACATGCACAACAGGTTCAACAATCTGCATCACAATAGGATTTTCATCCGCATCAAGTCTCTAGTCCTGATTGTTGTAAGCATTACATCAAGGTCTATTAGAACACCAGCTTCATCCTGAGTCAATATCACAACATTGGGATTCAACATCTTTACCGGTTTATGTGCCTTCTTGTTCGTTCTCTCTAACCTTGCAAGCTTCTGATTCTGAAGATACACGAGCTCTTTGTTTGGATTGCACCTTGTGCGCGATCAGGCATGAACTATCTGATCTGCAAGAAGTGTGTCGACCGACGCTAGTAGAGCGTTTATTGATGCTTAGTCAGGGCTGTGTCGATCGATACAGAAGAGTGTCGACCGATGCACGTGTTCTTCGTTGAACCTGAAACGCAAGAAACGAGACAAAATAGAAGAAAAGTAAGTAAAATAAAAAAAGAAAAGCCTAGTCTAAATTCTAAACTCAAATCTATCGAAGGCTCAAAAGAGTCCCCGGAAACGGCGCCAAAAACTTGATATGCTCAAATTTTCAATTCCCTAAATCTACACTGCAAGTGCACAGAAGTGATTGTACTATATAGGGGTCGAATCCACAGAGACTCTAGATTCTTGCGATAGATTATAAAGTGTCGAATTAAGCTAAGCGAAGCAGTGAATAAAGTAGTAAATAAAGCAATGCAGAAAGTAAATAAACGGTTGTAAGCAGAAAAGCGAAGCGTCAGGTCAAGGGAGTTCTCAGAAAATCAAGAATACATGAAAATCAATCAATCGGGATCAAATTAAGTACGATTTTAGAACTATAATCACAGTAGTATAATATACTAACTTTCGTTGTGAATCTAAACTATGTCCAGCAACCTAGCAAACCAAATTTGTTGCGATTTCTAAAGATCCTAAACATGCATTAACCTCAGGTTTCTTCGTTCACAATTTCCCTAAACCAAATTTCTTTGCGAATAGACTAATTGCTCATCTAAGTTCTTTTTAGCTAATTAACCAACTGTCGTTGTGAAAATCAACCTAACAACAATAATATGGGTAGCTAATTCAGATTAAGCATTAAGATCAACCCTAGATGAAGAACTAGAAGTTATGAATCCCAATTAATTAATTAATCTAATGATCTATGAAATCCCTAATGAGAATCCGTAGACCTAACAAGTAAACTACTCAGACATGATCAATGAAACACAAATCATATATGAAGTAGAAAGCATAAAGATATCAATAGGATAAATAAAGGGGTTCGAAATCTTCTCTCTGTCAAGTATCTGACCAGCCCCGAAAGCTTTAAATCTCTCTCTATCTAAAACTCTCTGAATGTAGAATTAAACTTAAGTAAAACTTAGCCTAAAGAATGGTTTAAAACCCCTAATATAAATTCTAAACATATTTTCGGCATTTTGTAAATCTCGAAAACTTCTGGGCAAAATCTGTACTTAAAAAATGTAGATTTCTAGCGCAAAATTATGGAAAAAGGGGGTGCATTGACCGATGCACTATGCATACGCAGGCAGTGAACTCTGTGAAATCTTTATATAGTGCAGAATTGCTCCAAATGCTTACAACACGTCCAATTAAGCTCCAAAAGTACATAAACTTTTAAAACACCTGAAAAGACTCCAAAACACATAAAAGGACATGATAATAACGACGTATATCATGGTCAAAAACCCTAAAAATTATGATATATCAACTCCCACACACTTAGCATTTGCTTGCCCTCAAGTAAACAGAAAACCTAGATCAGGAGAAGGTTTGAAAACTTCAGAAACTCATTTCATCGTCGGAGCACCACACTCAATTGCCCCTTAGTAATCCACATGAAAATAAACATGCAGAGATCACGACCACAATGTGCTTCCCCCACACTTAGCAACAGTCCCAAGTAAACTCCACAATCAAAATCAAAGCATTCAAATTCACCATACTGATTTCTATAATCTATTAAGTGCAGTCTCACCAAGGGAGTATCGATCAAATAACACATGGACTCTTACTCTGTTAGTATTTGATTACAAGACTGTCAGCTTCTAGTTCCTTTCTTCTCTCTTTTCTCACTTCAGCAGCTGATTTTTCCCCTTTGTATATCATTTTTTTTTCCGATCAGCTGCTCTTCTCTCATTGGGGTATTACTTTGGACACATTCCATGAAGCACAAGAGGTAATAGGGGTCTCTACCACTCCCATGATCACTTCGAAACTACTAGCATATCCTCAGTTTATTACTCTTTTTTTTTTTTTACTTTGCTTAAAGGGAAGGGAGAAGAGAACCATACTCAGAAAGATTTACAAGACTTTCAAGACTGCCAGAGGAATCCGATCCAATATATATATATATATACCTTATGAAGGCTTAAAATGGAGAACAAAGAGTTGCAGAATATCCCTTACCTTACCAAAGGGTAAAAGTGTAAATACTTATGGTGCTCAAACGGACTTCAAATCTGAAATCAGGACAAAAAATTGATTGATATCGGCTCTTGTTTGACTTAAATTGGATTAAGGATAAGAAAGTTCAGGCCAACATAAACGTCAACTAAAAAGTCAATGGTCAAAGTCAACCCAAACTAGACCTGACCCGATCCGTTAACCCAAACCAAACCCATTAACCCACCTAATCCAAACTGGCATAAACCAAACTCAATTGAAATAAACAAATTAAAAATGGATTAAACCGATTCAAATTGATTTTAACCAACTAAACCAAGTACAATTCATTTTAACTAGCTAACCAGATTTAACCGAATTAATTTTGTTAAACCAATAATTAAT
The DNA here is from genome assembly GCA_030180135.1 of Orychophragmus violaceus. Lineage (NCBI taxonomy): Eukaryota > Viridiplantae > Streptophyta > Magnoliopsida > Brassicales > Brassicaceae > Orychophragmus > Orychophragmus violaceus. The sequence goes on from CM058235.1 coordinate 31,830,918, forward strand.
AGAAAAATAAACAAAAAAAAGATGTTACGATCATACCAAATCTCACAGATTTTCCGCGATCATTCTGGTGAACACGAACAGTGATTGAATGGACGTGAGCGACGGCAGCGAGACTTCTTATGTGATGCCCCGCTCTTGGCAAACCGGAAACGGTGTCATGGGACATCCACCAAAGCAAAAAAATGGCTAACCAGGACATCCACCAGCGGCCTCAAGAGTCTACACTGTCACGGACTGATTTCTCACAATCGGTCAGTGCGGCCTTAGTTCCTTTCTGCCCCTCGTAGTAACTAAGTCAGCCTTGCTCCGAAATAGGACTCTGGTCCTTAGAGAGAGAAACTCACAAAATTTATAGAGAGAGAGTGTTTAGAAAGAACTTGTATTGCTCAAAATGCTTGGTTGCTTACAAATGAGGCTCACACCCCTTCATATACAAGTTCCACCAAAGATCCAACGGTGGAGATTAATCTAATCTGACGGCTAAGATTAACTCTCTAGATCTTTCCATACTTCTCTACAATATCTACAAAGTTCTAAGACATTCTACAAGCTTCTAGAAATTGGGTGAAGAGTCTTAAGCTTGAAGTGTCTTGAATCTTCTCTTGGACATGGCCCATTATCATCAAGTAAACTCATGGGCTTGTTGGGCCAAAATTGGGCCGTGACATCCTCCCCCACTCATTGCGGAGAAGTCCTCATTGCCGTGTACTCCTTCAGCTTCTCCCGGAACTGCCACAAGTCGTCCTCTGGTTCCCAAGTAGCTTCTAACTCCGGCAATCCCTTCAACTTGATCAGGAAGTGAGTTTGACGCGGAACGCCTCGCTTCCTCACTTCTTTCGTCACGAGCACTTACCCAATCTCTTTATCATATGACTTCGTCACAATGGGTGGTGCTCGGTTCGATTCTTCCCGACTTTGAACTTCTTCATCCCGGTGGTAAGGCTTCAGCATACTCACGTGAAACACCGGGTGAATCTTCAGCGTATCCGGCAAGTCAAGTGATAGGTCAAGATTTATCCCTATTCTAACTGCAAGTGCACATAAATGCAACTGTAGTACAAAGGGTATCGAATCCACAGAGACTCAAGTTTCACACGATAGATTATGAGTAGTCGAATTAAGCTAAGCGAAGCAGGTTGTAAAGCAGTAAACAAAACAGCAAAGTAAATGAATGGAGTGAAGCGAGTGTAAATAATTAGTGAAGGCGTCAGGTTTCAGGAAGTTCTCAGGAAATCAAGATATCAGATAACAAACAATCAGGATTCAATCTATTAGTGTTCTTGAACTAGAATCACAGAAGTATAAATCTATTAGTGTTCTTGAACTAGAATAACAGAAGTATAACTAACCAGCTCTCGCTGCGATAATTATCTATGTCTAGCAACCTAGCAAGCCAACTCTCGCTGCGAATTCTAGAGTTCTAGACATGCATTAATTCCAAGTGCGTTCGCTCACAATTCCTCTAGACCAAATCTCTTTGCGAATAGATAAATTGCTCACCTAAATTCTTTCTAGTTAATTAACCAACTCTCGTTGCGGAAATCAACCTAATATCAATAATCTAAATGGCCAGTTCAGATTAAGCGTTAAGAACAATTTAGATGAAGAACTAGATGATGAATCCAATTTAATCAGTTATTCTAACATTCCTTCAAATCTCTAAATGAGAATTCCCTGACCTAACAAGAGATCTACTCAGACATGGAAATCATCACAAAAGACATAATCAGAATAGATATCATATAAAATCCAAAAGAGTAAGAACATGGGTTCGAAATCTCTTCTCTCTCGAGTACAAGACCAGCCCCAAATCTCCTAATCTCTGATAAAAGAAAGCTTAGCCTAAACAATGGCTCAAAAACCTAATTAATCGTCTAAAACATGATTTGGGTCTTTCTGTAAATATGGAAAACTTCTGGGTAAATCTTGCAAATCTCCAAAATCTGTATTTCTGACGCACATGAATTTCGTCTTTTGGTGGTGTCGACCGACACTAAATTAGTGTCGATCGACACTAAATGCAGACGCACCCAATGAACTCTCTGAAATCCATGTATGCTGCAAAATCACTCCAAAAGCTCCCAGAATCTCCAAATAAGCTCCAAATGTACCTAAACCTGCAAAGGACTCAGAAGACTCCAAATACAAGGTTAAATACTCAATATATACACTTATATCATGGTTGAAAACCTAGAAAAACCATGTTATATCATCAAGCCGGTAGGACACCTTCCCAACCTTTGCAATCACTTCGAAGGGTCCTTCATATCTCCAAACTAAACCTTTGTGCAAGCTCCGAAGTGCCTTGAATTGTTGAGGCAGAAGCTTCACAATGACTAAGTCTCCCATCGAGTACTCGGAAATCCGTCTCTTCTCATCCGCTTCCGAGACTTCTCCAAGCAAACTCGCGCCAGATCAGCATGCTCCTCCCATGCTTTGGTCATCTTCAATGCTCCCGGACTCTTCCCTTCCAAACCGGGGTTTGCCAACGTATGTGGGGTCAAAGGCTGTTGCCCCGTCGCCAGCTCAAAAGGACTCCGTCCAGTCGACGCACTTCTTTGCAAGTTATATGAGAACTTGGTAATGTCCAGCAAATTAGCCCAATCCTTCTGGTTTGCGCTCACGAAGTGTCTAAGATAACACTCCAACAAAGCGTTCACCCGTTCCGTCTGTCCATCCGATTGAGGGTGAAAGCTCGTTGAGAAGTTCAAGTCTGTCCCAAGCAACTTGAACAACTTCGTCCACAGCTTTCCGGTAAAGCGGGGATCCCTATCGCTCACGATGTTCCTTGGCAATCCCCAATACTTCACCACGTTCTTGAAAAATGCCCTTGCAGCACCTTCAGCCGTGCAATCCCGATCACACGCCACAAACTTTCCATACTTAGAGAACCGATCCACGATCACCATTATGGACCCGAACCCTTCCGACTTAGTCAAGGCGCTGATAAAATCCAATGAGACCGACTCCCATGGTCTCTTTGGAATTGGCAAAGGTTCCAGCAAACCCACCGACTGCTTGTTCTCCGTCTTGTCTTGTTGGCAAACGAGATAAGTCTTCACATACAACTCCACGGTATTCCGCATCCGTGGCCAAAAGTAGGCTACTTCCACCATTGCCAGCGTCCGTTTTTGACCCGGATGTCTTGCCCATCGAGTATCATGACACTCCCGAATGACATCCCGGCGGAGACTTTCCCACTTTGGAACATATAGCCGACGTCCCTTAGCGTATAGCAATCCATTTTCAACCCAAAACAATGGGTTTTGCCTTCTCCAGCCTACTTCTTCAACTCTTGGGCCATCGGACCACGTTCCAGCCCTTCTTTAATCCGGCCCAAGATGCTTCCCTCAGCCATACTCATCGCCGCCAACTCCGCCTTTCGACTTAGCGCATCAGCCACCACATTAGCCTTCCCGGTTTTGTATTCCAACGTGTAATCGAACTCCGCCAAGAAATCTTGCCAACGAGCCTGCTTAGGCGACAACTTCTTCTGAGTTTCGAAATAACTCGTGGACACATTGTCCGTCTTGATCACAAAATGCGATCCCAGCAAGTAATGCCTCCAAACTCTAAGGCAATGGACCACCGCTGTCATTTCCTTCTCCTGCACAGTATATCGCCTCTCCGTCTCGTTCAGCTTCCGACTTTCGAAGGCAATGGGATTACCTTCTTGCATCAACACTCCACCAATCGCAAAGTCTAAGGCATCCTTATGCAACTCGAACGGCAACTTGAAATCCGACAAGGCAAGGACAGGTTCTTGACTCACCACAGCCTTTAACTCCTCAAAGGCCTTTTGACACTTTTCCGACCACTCCCAACTCTTCGTCTTCTTTAGTAGATCGGTCAAGGGAGCAGCCCTCTTCGAGTATCCTTCAATGAACCGGAGATAATAGTTTACCAGCCCAAGAAAAGATCTCAATTATGTCAACTTCGTTGGGGCTTCCCACTCGGTGATCACTTTCACCTTCGGCTCATCCATATTAAGCCTTTCGTGCCCAATGACGTGCCCCAAGAACTGAACTTCCTCGGTGGCAAACGTACACTTCTCCTTTTGCACGAACAACTCGTTCTCTTGGAGAACCCGGAAAACTGTCCACAAATGCTCAACGTGCTCCTCCATCGTGTTGTTATAGATCACGATGTCGTCCAGGTAACACACCATGAATCGGTCAAGGTAAGGCTGCAAGATCTGATTCATCAGCGTGCAAAGCGTGGCTGGGGCATTCGTGAGGCCAAAGGGCATCACCATCCACTCAAACGACCCATACCGAGTGACGCACGCGGTTTTCGGTTCATCTCCTTCAGCAAACCGGACTTGATAATATCCCTTTTGTAAGTCCATCTTAGTATAGATCTTTGCCTCTCAAAGCCTATCAAACAAGTCAGCAATCAAAGGAATCAGATAGCGATTCTTGATAGTTACCTTGTTTAACGCCCAGTAGTCCACACACATCCGGGGCGATCCATCATGCTTCTTTTGGAACAAGACCGGGGCACCATAGGGAGCTTTTGACGTTCTGAGCTTCCCCGTAGACAACAACTCGTCCAACTGCTTTCTGAGCTCATCAAGCTTGCAGGGAGCTACTTCCCTCCTTGGTGGTAGTTTATCGGGCAACTTAGCAGACATCACGTCCTTGTTCTCTTCAAGGACAGCTTCGATAGCTGGTGGTAGTGGTTCACTCTTCCCGCCTTCATCTTCCACCTTCATCACAGCCAAGAACGTAGGCTCACCCTTCTTCACGCCCATGGTAAGCTGCATCGCCGATAATTTCTTAGGCATTTCACCCTTCTCTTCCACAACCGGGACCATGCACTGTGATCCCTTCTCAAGGATGCATACCGAGCTAAGAGCAGGTATCGGTATGGCTAGGACTTGTCTCATGAAGTTCAAGCCGATCACCACCTTGAAATCGTCCATCGGAACAATCGAGAAGTTTACCGGACCAACCCATTCGCCCAGCTTCATCTCCATCCCCCGAGCCATTCCTTGAACCGGTTGGGCTGTGGTGTTCATCGTCTTCATCCAGCCCTCCCGTTTATCCCATCGAATCCCGAGTCTCTTGGCTTCGTCATCGGCCATAAAGTTATGTGTGGCTCCCGTATCCACCATAACTCAAGCCATCTTCCCATTGATCTGGGCTTCCACGTACATAAGCCCTTTGTTAGCCGCCTTGGCTATCGGGATAGCTCTAAGGGAGTTAAGGAGTTGTAACGACCCCATATTCGCCGAGACCTCCCCTTGAGTATCGACGTCATGCTGCTCAACTATCGCGGAGAGCGATACCATCTTCGGACATTCCTTCATCGGGTGTGGTCCCTTGCACACAAAACATTCGCCTTTTGGTACGAACGACTTCTTCTTTGCCTCATATTCTTCCCGCCTCGTTGTCTTCTCATTCGCACTTGGTCGAGACCGATTATCACGCCTTTCTCCCCCACTCTTAGCTCCAACCTTCTCCTTATCCTTCCTCTTATGTGAGTCAGACGAGCTTTGGGAGCGAAAGTCGATCAATGACTCGGCCACCGCCACTGCTTCATCAAGAGTCTGAACTCCCCTACGTTGCAGCTCTTATTTCGCCCAGTTTTGTAATCCATCAGTGAAATGGAAGACAAGTTCCTCGTTGGACATGCTAGGAATTTGCAGCATAATGTTAGTGAATTCCGTAACATAGTCGCGGACCGTACCTTTCTGTCGGAGTTCCCTCAACTTCCTCCGAGCTTCATACACGACATTCTCGGGATAGAATTGTCGCTTGAGTTCCCTCTTGAACTCTTCCCACGTTTCCACTCGGACAGCGCCCCTCTCGATGTCGTCAAGCTTCCTTCGCCACCATAATATCGTCGTATTGGTCAAGTACGCTGTGGCAGTCTTGACCTTAACCCTTTCATCCGTCATGGTTATGTTGTCGAAGTAATGCTCCAACTCCCATAAGAAGTTATCAACTTCCTTAGCATCTCGAGCCCCATTAAACTTCGACGGCTTCAGGACATCAGCCTTGCCAACTCCCATTGGACCACCTTGGCCGCCGTTGGCTGCAGCCCTCCTGCATAGAGTGATGTCCGCCTCCACTCCTTCCAGCCTTGCCATGACCTCATCACGCAAGCATGGTATCACCTCATCCCGGATAGACCGGACCAACTCCTCCAGCTGAACGAACCGAGATTCGGTGTCAGCGACATTCTTCTTCATGTCTTCCAAATCCGACATCACAAGCTCTTTCAACACCTCTGATTTATGTTCCAGCCTATCCATCTTTTCACCCACTTGTTCCAGCCCCATGCTCAACATCTCCCGAATAACGCTCTTATCACGCTTGCCGCCCCTCTTCCCTTGGGTCGTCGCGGCATCCCTTCCTCGTTCCTCGACGGTGATGTTGGTTTCGGGGTTGGAACTCTCATTCGATCCTGACATCGTTCTTCCATGTTCCCTCGGTCGAAACTTCGCTCTGATACCACTTGTCACGGACTGATTTCTCACAATCGGTCAGTGCGAGGGGCAGTAACTAAGTCTTCCTTGCTCCGAAATAGGACTTCGGTCCTTAGAGAGAGAAACTCATGAAATTTGTAGAGAGAGAGTGTTTAGAAAGAACTTGTATTGCTCAAAATGCTTGGATGCTTACAAATGAGGCTCACACCCCTTTATATACAAGTTCCACCAAAGATCCAACGGTGGAGATTAATCTAATCTAATAATATATCATGGTTTTTACCGGTTTTATGCCATGATATAAGTGTGTTTTAGAGTCTTTTAGTGTCTCTTTAGAGTCTTTTACAGGTGTTATTAGGTACACGCACGTTTGGAGCAGATTTGGAATAATTGGAGCTAAATGGAGCATTTTGGAGTTTTGACCCGAGAGTTTGAGCTCACTGTCCAGAACACAGTAGTGTGTCGATCGACACACATCAGCATCGATCGATGCATAGCGAGTTGGGCCAGTCTCGGCGAGAGTTAATGAAGAATGATGAATTTTCAGAATTGCCCAGAAGTTCCAGATATTTACACAGAAGCCCCAAGACGTGATTTAGCTATTTAATTAGGTTTTTAGCTCAGTTTTTAGATACGCTTTCATACTTTAGAGCAGAGAATTTTTAGAGCTTATTGGGGCTGATCTGATCCTGTACTACATCTTGTTTTTGGAGAAGATTTCGAACCCCTTTACTTATTTAATCTCTTTTATGATATCTATTATTTCTTTGATTATGTTTACATATTCCATGTCTGAGTAGATTCATAGTTTAGTTTAGGGATTCTCATTAAGGATTTTATGACTTGCTAGATATAATTAATTCAGTTAAGGATTCATATCAATAGATGTTCTTCAATCTAAATTGTGTTTAATGCTAGTTCTAACTTGATCACTTAGAATCTAGATCTTAGGTTGCTAGATTGACACGAAAGTGTGGTTTAGAATCTGACCTATTTAGGTTGAGCAATTTAATTACTCGCAAAGAAATTTGGTTTAATTAGATTGTGAACATATCAAACTTGATTGTTAAAGCTGGTTTAATCTGTTAGGAATTACAAAGACATTTGGATTTCTGCAATTAGGCTTAGAGAATTCTCACAATGAAAGTTGGTTAATTCTATATCTGTGTTTTGAGTTCTAGAACTGTACCTAATTTGATCCTGACTGAATGATTTATCTGCTTGTCTGATTTCCTGAGAACTCCCTAGACTTAGCGCCCTTAGTTAATTGCTTACAACAAACCTCGCTACTGATTTACTTTCTTGTTTTGCTTTTTAGTTTCTAATCACATTTGCTTTCTCCTAGTTTAATCTTTTCTGTTCTAATTCTATCGTTGCCTAGAGTCCTCGTGGATTCGATACCCTAAGTACTATATTGATATTATTGTGCACTTGCAGTTAGTATATGGATTAATTCTTGACCTATCAAGTTTTTGGCACCGTTGCCGGGGACTCTTTTGAGTCTTCGATAGATTCGAACTTAGGGTTTTTACTAGGATTTTTTTTTTTTTTTTTGTTTTAGTTACTAATTATTTCTTTGTTTCTTCTCTCTCGCAGGTTTGACTTTCGCATAGCATCGATCGTTGCATCCTTTTGTGTCGATCGTTACTAGGCAATTGGAGTTGAATCGATCGTTGCACTGATAGCATCGATCGTTGCTTGACGATTACAGACGGTTTATGCAGACGCGTGATACCAGAAGTAATCCGAATACTAATCTCGTTAACCTCCAACTTGAAGAGCTTGCTAGATGCTAGTTGAACGTGTGATTATAATGCCTAATGCTCAAGGTACCCTGAGGGACCGACAGAGCAATCCGTACAATGCTGCTGGAGAACGGATTGATGCTGAAGGGAATGTTATCCCTGATCCTATCCCTGAGCCACCACGACAGGAGCAGAACCAAGGCCAAGGACAAGCCCAAGGTAGGGAGATGGTTGTTCATGAGAGGACTTTAGCTGACTATAACCGTCCGGATGAGTTTCATGCTAACCGGTCAGCTCTCGTACCTCCTTGTTTTGATAGGAATGATTTTGAAATCAAGACCATCTACTACTCTCTTATGAGGCAGAATTCCTTCCATGGCTTTCCAAATGAGCAGCCGATGGATCACATAGATGAGTTTGAGGACATAGTCACTGGAATGAACTACGATGGAGTTAACTATGACTATCTGTACCTCAAACGTTTTCCCTACTCTCTCGCTGGAGATGCTGCTGCCTGGCTGAAACAACTTCCACCTGGGAAGTTTGTTACATGGGATGCTCTGAAGAGTGAGTTTCTGAGACACTTCTATGATGATGCTCGCTCTGATCAGTCGAGACAGGACATTCTCACTTTCTCCCAAGGTCCAACAGAGCCTCTTAATACTGCCTGGATGAGGTTTAAGAAGTACCAACGTGACTGCCCGCATCATTGATTCACTGAGGTAACACTGTTAGGCATTTTCTTTAGTGGTATAGATCTCCCATATCAGACTGCGTTGGATAATTCCAGCAATGCAAATTTCAACACTAGAACTCCGGCTCAAGCTAAGAAACTGATAGATAACTTAGTAAGCAGTAATAGCTGCAAGAGTACTGATAAAAGAAGGAAGGAGTCTGGTGGGAAGATGGAGAATTTGGAAATTGCTGATATTAGGAGTAAATTGGACATTGTTTGCAATCTTCTAGCTGGGAAGAAAGCTGTCCATTTTGCTCAAGTTGTTGAGGTGATCAATGCTGAAGAAGATGGTCAGGAAGAGGATGTGAGCTACATCGGAGGATCTGGTTTCTAAGGTAATAGGTTTGGTAATCAGCAGGGTAATAGATTCTTCAGTGGTCAGAAGAGTGCTTTCACAAGCAACCAAAACTCTTCTGGCTTTGGACAGAATGCTGGTTTCCAGAAGCCTTTTCAACAAGGTAATCAGAGGACTTATGGATCTTCCTCTTACCAAGCACCTCCTGTAGCTAATACTCATGAGAGTAAGATGGAGAGTATGATGGAGCAGCTACTGAAAGGATAGACCAAGACTGCTGTGGACCTCAACAAGAAATTGGATTGGGTGTATGATGATTTGAATGGGAAATTCGAATCCTTGAGCTCACATGTGAAAAGGCTTGATGCTCAAGTTGCACAGACTGCTGGACATGTTAAGAGGGAAGATGAATATCTTCCAGGACGAACTGATGCTAATCCCAAGTGTCAATGCAATGTAGTAACATTGAGAAGTGGTAAGGAGCTGTCTCCCGGCCAAAAAAAGCAGTTAAGTGTTGAAGAACTTGGGGAAATTGAAGAATGGAAGATGAGATCCGTGGCATTCGCAATGCATCGATCGACGCTACTCAGAAACGGTCGATGCAAAGCGAAAACGAAGAACCTGTCATAACAAAGTCGCCCAACAACGATCGACGCAACACCAGCGACGATCGACGCAAGGCGACTGCAGAGACTTCAAAACCAGAGAAGCCGAAACAGTCAAGTGAAAGGGTTTACAAACCTAAAGTTCCTTATCCCAAAAATCCCAGGAAAGCTAAGAATGATAAGCAGTATGTCAAATGCAAGGAAATCATTAATAAGGTGAAGATTGAAGTGCCTTTGATTGACTCCATGGAGACTACTCCTGTGATGAGGAGATGTCTTAAGGATTTACTTGTTGGTAAGTGGTCTGATGAAGAGAGTGTAATGATGATCACGGAAGTATGTAGTGCGGTAATTCAGGGCAGAATTCCTGAGAAGCTGAAAGATCCAGGGAGCTTTGTGTTGGATTGTGCTATCTACAGGGAAAGATTTGAAAGATCCCTATGTGATCTTGGTTCTAGTGTGGATCTTATGCCCTTCTCTGTTGCTAAGAGGCTTGGGATGACTGACTTCCTGCCCACTAGGATCTCACTGGTTTTAGCAGATAGAACAATTAGGATTCCTGAAAGAGTATTGGAAGATGTGCCTATAATGATTGGAAAATGTGTGATTCCTACTGATTTTGTGGTTCTGCATATGGAGAGGAACCGAAGGATCCACTAATCTTATGAAGGCCCTTTTTAGCCACTGCGGGTGCGATGATTGACTGTCAAAGAGGTAAGATAGTTCTGAATGTGGGTGATCTGAAGATGAGTTTTGATATGGACAAACTGGTGAAGAGACCAACCATCGACGGACAGACCTTCTATGTGGATACACTCAGCGATTTGGCTGCAGAATATTTTCAGATCACGCAAGCTGAGGATCCACTGGAAAGAGCCTTACAGAGCTCTATAATGGAGCTGGAACACCTGCAAGACGAGCCCGCAATCTGCTATGCGAGGCTGATGGATTCTGCTGAGAAAGTAATGCAGTTAGGTGTGTCTGACGCGACTTTGCATCGATCGACACAAGTAGAGCATCGATCGTTGCAAGTCAACAGAGACTGGGCAGAGGAAAAAGCTCCGAAACTGGAGCTGAAACAACTTCCATCCGGGCTAAGGTACGCATTTCTTGGACCTAATTCAACATATCCAGTGATTGTCAATGCTAGTTTAAACAACGCAGAGCTCACCTTACTGCTAAGCAAGCTGTGCAAGCATCGCAAAGCTCTTGGCTATTCTCTTGATGACATTTCAGGTATCTCTCCGGAGCTGTGCATGCATCAAATACATCTTGAAGATGAATCTAAGACATTAGTTGAGCATCAGAGGAGGCTTAATCCTAACCTTAAGGATGTGGTTAAGAAGGAGATCATGAAGCTCCTAGATGCTGGGATCATCTATCCTATCTCAGATAGTGATTGGGTTAGTCCAGTCCATGTAGTGCCAAAGAAGGGTGGAGTTACGGTTGTGAAAAATGAGAAGAATGAGCTGATCCCTACTAGGACTGTGACTGGACACAGGATGTGCATAGATTACAGGAAGCTCATTGCTGCGAGAAGGAAGGATCATTTCCCTTTACCCTTCATTGATCAGATGCTGGAGAGGTTAGCAAATCACCCCTACTATTGCTTCCTCGATGGATATTCAGGCTTCTTTCAGATTCCTATCCATCCAGAGGATCAGGGAAAGACCACATTCACTTGTCCATATGGCACATTTGCTTACCGTAGGATGCCTTTTGGACTCTGCAATGCACCTGCCACTTTCCAGAGATGCATGATGTCCATATTCACTGATATGATTGAGGATTTCATGGAGGTGTTTATGGATGACTTTTCAGTCTACGGGTCATCTTATAATGAGTGCTTAGATAAACTGTGCAAGGTATTAGCTAGATGTGAGGAGAAGCATTTAGTACTTAATTGGGAGAAGTGCCATTTAGACATACTTGAAACAAAGAGTGTGTGTAACCATTAGTACTTACTTGGACATAAAGTGTCTGAAGCAGGGCTCGAAGTAGACTGCGCTAAGATTGAGGTAATGACCAGCCTTAAAGCGCCTGATTCTGTGAAGTCTGTGAGGAGTTTTCTTGGACATGCTGGTTTCTATAGACGGTTCATCAAGGACTTCAGTAAGATTGCTAGGCCACTAACTGCCTTGCTGTGTAAGGATACCAAATTTGAGTTCAATGCAGATTGGCAGACTGCATTTGAACAGATTAAGCAAGCATTAGTGAGTGCTCCAATAGTTCAGCCACCAGATTTGAATCTACTTTTTGAGGTTATGTGTGATGCAAGTGACTATGCTGTAGGAGCTGTTCTTGGACAAAAGAAGGATAGAAAGCTTCATGCTATCTATTATGCTAGTAGGACACTAGATGATGCACAAAGAAACTATGCAACTACAGAGAAGGAGCTGTTGGCTGTTGTCTTTGCATTTGAGAAGTTCCGCCCCTATCTCGTTGGCTCTAAAGTGATTGTGCATACTGATCATTCAGCCCTGAAGTATCTGATGCAGAAGAAAGATGCTAAGCCAAGATTGTTAAGATGGATTATGTTACTTCAGGAGTTTGACATTGAAAAGAGGGACAAGAAGGGGGTTGAGAATGGAGTTGTTGATCATCTTTCAAGGATGCTAGTTGAGGAAGACGTGCCTATTAATGATTTCTTGCCTGAGGAGAACGTTAATATGATCGAGACAGTGTTTCAGACGGATTTGGGCAGAAATATGCAAAACTGTCGGATTAATCGCATTGCGTCGATTGATGCCACATCTGCGACAATGGATGCATGTGTCGAGAAAGCGACGATCGATGCGACTTTATGTGACGATCGTTGCAGCGCGAATCCAGAGCCTTTTACGGTTCGAATTGGAGACTATGAATTCGAAGTTGATGCTGTCACAACCACTGATCGACCTGGTATGCAGATATAACTAATTACCTGGCTGCAGAGACTGAACCAGATGATCTAAAAGGGTATGCAAAGAAGAAGTTCTTCAGAGATCTTAGAAGGTACTACTGGGATGAGCCTTATCTCTACAAGCATTGTTCGGATGGTCTTTACAGGAGATGCGTTGCTGAATCAGAGGTTCCAGATATCCTATTCCACTGTCATGGATCAGACTATGCTGGACATTTTTCTACTTTCAAGACTGTGTCTAAGATTCTGCAAGCAGGTTTTTGGTGGCCTACAATGTTTGCAGATGCTCATTCCTTTGTTTCTCGGTGTGATGCTTGTCAGAGGAGAGGGAAAATCAGCAAGAAGCATGAGATGCCTCAAAATTTCATTCTTGAGGTTGAGGTTTTCGATTGCTGGGGCATAGATTTCAGGGGTCCTTTTTCCTCGTCCTATGGTAATAAGTTTATCTTGGTTGCTGTGGACTATGTTGTTGGGATAATGTCCTGAAATCACACTTGTACTCACTCCTGTGATAGTTGTGTGTCGAGATCAGACATTCGTATAATACTGGGCGGTTGCAATGTTTTGCTAGAAGCCTCTTGCAATCTGTAAGTTGTATACTTACTGCCAGTATTATATGATCCTATAGGGTCACACACCTAAGCAAACTGGAAGCTACGACATGGGAATGATCATTGTGGTAATGATCATATTAATGTGTATTGAATACACATTATAATCGATATAATGGTGTTGTGTCGATCGACACAGCTTGTGTGTCGGTCGCCACAGTTCGGAATTTCTGAAACCGCTTTTCGGGTTGGGACTTAATTAAGTCTGGCCCGTTAAGCATGTTTAGGTCGAATAAAACTCGAGAGTTTCGACCTAAACAGGAAGCCGTCGACTTTTCTTGACAGAAACAATAGACACACCAGAGAGATTCGAATCCCATTGATCCAGCACTAGCATCCCGTTTCCAGCGAGCGTGCGTGTGTATCTGGTAGAGGCAAGGCATCTGCGTTGTTCCACTGATCTCGTTCACCATTCTCATTCCGCTGCCAGTTCAAAGGTAAGAACGAGGTTGGTTTTCATTCAATATATCAAACCCTAGATCCTAGGGGATCCAACAGTGGTATCAGATCCAGGTTAGGGTTTAGACTATTGAATATGGTGCAATTAATTCGAAACTTGTGGTTGTTGAATTGTTAAAATTGCCTGCTAAATCGTTTTTCTTGTGTAAATCTCGGATTGTATGCATGTTGAAAAATCGATGAACTGTTGAAATAGCACTGTGTCGATCGACACAAAGCGTGTGTCGGTCGACACGCCGCGAAATAACACGTAAAATTTTAGGGTTTGTCGCAGGGTGTCGATCGACACAAAGCGTGTGTCGGTCGATACAGCGCGAAAACTCGCAATAAAATTTTAGGGTTTGTCGCAAAGTGTCGATCGACACAAAGCGAAAATCCGTAAATAATTTTAGGGTTTCGATCTGAGATCGAGTACCCGTATTCCTGCTGTGTCGATCGATGCACTGGGTGTGTCAGTCGACACAGTGAGTGCCATTAGATAGATCGGTTCAATTGGATTGAACCGGTTATCTCGCTCGGTTAATTTCAATTAACCAATTGGTTCTGGTTTGGTAATGTCGATCGACACACAGTGTGTGACAATCGACATGGACCATTAAACCAAACCGGTTCAATTGGATTGAATCGGTTAAGTAAATTCGATCCGGTTTGACCGGTTATCGAAGACCGGTTTAAGTATGGTTGCGTCGACCGATGCCAATGGTTGGCGTCGATCGACACAACATTCGCAGATATACTGGTTAGACCACAAATTTGCATATACCAGAACAGTTTAATCCTAAAAGTTCTAGATGAACCTAAAACTAATAAAACTGAATGTTTCAAATAAATTAATAAATTCTTGGATGTATATTGGATATGCATCAAGATACAAACGGTTCTTTTCCTCAACTAAATATCAAGTTCTCTTGATGTCTTGCCCGATCTTGTCTACTGTCAAGACTTGTGTCGTTTGTTGGATATTCTTGGAGTCCTTGATATCCACTGCAACATGAGTATCAGAGACATCAGAGTGGATTGGACATAGTTTGTCTTATCCACGACCAAGAGTTGTACTGAGTACAATTAGCAATGATTTGCTTACCTAGATAACTAAAGTTTGAGTAACGGCGAGTCGCCCACTCGAATTTTAGTAATCTGAGGATCTTGGCTCATTGTATTCATCTGAGGAAACATAGTTTTGAATACAATGCGAGTTTTCTTATTAGATAAGAATTCTCATTTCTGGAGCATTATAACTAAAATCTACCTCTTTTGAATTACAGCTATGTCTGTCTCAAATCACATCAACACTTTCTCACTAAGATCCGTCCTTGAGAAGGACAAGTTAAATGGATCTAATTTTTTGGAATGGTATCGGAACCTGAGAATAGTTCTCAGGCAGGAGAACAAGGAATATGTCCTTGAAAGAGTTCTCACCGAGAGGCCACGTTCCAATGCCCCGCAGACAGAAAAGAATGCTTGGGATAAGCATTCAGCTGATGTCAAAGATGTTAATTGTCTAATGCTGGTGACTATGAACTCTGAGCTGCAGAAGCAATATGAGAACGTGATGTCACCCATTGAGATGATTAACATCCTGAAAGCTTTGTTTCAGGAGCAAGTGATATACCATGGATTTTATAGCTTTTAAGCATGGTATATGTGTTACTTATCGAGTCTTTTACTATGTTTTAGAGTCTTTTCAGGTGTTTATTAGGTACAAACACATTTGGAGCATATTTGGTGATTTAGACACTTTCTGGAGCTAATTGGAGTATTTGGCCGAGAGATAGAGTTCACTGTCCGAAACAGAGAAAGGTGTCGATCGTTGCATCCCTAGCATCGATCGATGCACCAGCGAGATGGGCCAAACGACGGTTTAATGAAGAATAATGAAACTGCAGTCCTGCCCAGAAGTTCCCAATATTTACAAAGAAGCCCCAAAACGTGTTTTAGGATTATAATTAGGTTTTACAGCCACTTGTTAGGCTAAGCTTTTCTTACGTTAAGTTTTTCTCAGAGAGAGTTGAGGGGCTGATCCTGATCTCGCAAGAGACTTGATTTTGAACCCCAGTTCTTATTTGATTTTATGATATTTGGTTTTCTACTTAAGATGTTTTCTGTTTCGATGAACATGTCTGAGTAGATCACCTGTTAGGTTGAAGGATTCTCATTAGGGATTTCAGAGAATTATAGTTTAATTAATCCGTAGAGATTCATATCTGCTAGTTCTTTATCTAAGTTGTTCTTAATGCTAAATCTGAAGTAGCTAATCAGAGTTATGATGTTAGGTTGATTAATTCAGCGGAAGTTGGTTAATTTAACTAGAAAGAATTTAGATAAGCAATTAAACTGTTCGCAAACGAAAGTTTGGTTCAGGTTAATTGTGAACATATCAAACTTGGAATTAATGCTAGTTTAATCTGTTAGTTCTCGCAAACGGAAGTTTGGTTTGCTGCACTTAGACTTAGAGAATTATCGCAAAGGAATTTGGTTAATTCTATATCAGTGTTTGAGTTCTAGAATAGTTATTGATTGAATCTAGATAGATTGATTGCTTGCGTTCTTGATTTCCTGAGAACTCCTGAAACCTAACGCTTTGCCCTCTTGCTTACAAACTCACTTGATTCGCCTTTTATTTCGCTTACTGTTTTCACATCTGCTTCGCTTAATTTAATCTGAACTGCTATTAATCTATTGTGTGACTGAGAGTCCTTGTGGGATTCGATACCTTATATACTACGATTGCATTAACTGTGCACTTGCAGTAGAATAGGGATAAAACTACATACCTATCAAGTTTTTGGC
The DNA here is from genome assembly GCA_030180135.1 of Orychophragmus violaceus. Lineage (NCBI taxonomy): Eukaryota > Viridiplantae > Streptophyta > Magnoliopsida > Brassicales > Brassicaceae > Orychophragmus > Orychophragmus violaceus. Next base: position 31,847,494 of record CM058235.1, read on the forward strand.
GCCGTTGCCGGGGACTCTATAAGTTCACCTATAGATTTAGTACTAGGATCTAGACTGAGCATTCTTTTTAATTTTCTTGTTTACTCACGTTTTTGAATTTTGGAGTCGCAGGGATTCGCACTGCATCGATCGTTGCTCACATTGCAACGATCGACACAAGGCGAGAACAGCGATGCTGAGATCTGAGACGTTCAATAGGTTCCGCGCCATGGAACCTGTTATTTTGATTCGCGGTGAAAACGGCGTTTTACGAGACCAAGAGGGTCACATATGCAACGCAAAAGGTCAGAAAATAGATGGGAAAGGAAACCCCATCTTACCAGATTACCATGTATTGGTTGGGCAAGTAACTGAAATGCAGAGTAAGATAGATGACATCCACGACATCTTACTTAGGGAGAGACAGTTCCGAGCAGAGGCAAAAACTGGTAAATTTGCAGAGGTACATTACATGGCTGGAGACGACTCTTATGGACATACCTTGGAACATCAGCAGAGACAGGGTTCTGGGCACACTCAAGGATCGAGAGACCATAATTATACTTCCCATCTGGCATCTCCTACACAAAGGAGCAAACTAGAGATGATGTTGGAGCAATCAATTGAAAGACAACAGCAGAACACAGCTTCTTTCAGCTCGAAGCTAGAGAACCTGTACACTAATTTGAATGAGAAATTTGAATCCTTGAGCACTCGCATGAGGCAGCTGGACACACAGATGGATCAAGTTCCAAGTTCTACCCCAACAAAGGATTCTCAAGAAGCTCATGACAGCAACATTCTCACTCAGGATAACACACAGATGGATCATGGATCATGTCTAGCAGTTAAGGCTATGGAATTTGTGGAAGACAGAGGGAGATTTGATGTTGAATTACCTGAGCTCGAAAGCTTCGATGCACCTGACTCAACAGAGATTGACATGGATCTTTTGACTTGGATAGTCCAGATTGAAGCGGTACCAAGCCAAGAAGAGAAATTTGAATCTGAGATAGCTGGAATGGACCGAGAAGCAGATAGACCCGAGACTGTAGTTGAAACACGAGTTGAGACGACAGCATCGATCGTTGCATCACGTGCACCGATCGTTGCACCCCGAAAGGAACCAGTTTCACCCATATCTCGAGAACCTGCTAAGGAAAAAGCCTACAAACCTCCGATACCATTCCCAAAAGCTCCCGTTAAATCTACAAATGAGATTCAGTGCACATTGGTGGTTGACAAGAAGATGATGGTTCCACAAGAGCCTATTCTAACATCTGCAAGGCCTAGAACTACTCATAAACAGAAGGCTCCGAACATCAAATCTTTGCCAAAGGTAAAACATAAATCCTCTAAGTCTAAACCTCCTGACTCCACTGTTATGAATGCAGGAAAGAGCGTTGAAACGCCCGAGTGTAAATTTCACCCTACATTCCTCCCCACATTCCTAGGACGACATCATGCTGCTACTGCTTACACCCCACCATGGATGATAAGGCATTCACAGAGACACTCAAAGTCTCTGTTGAAACCGCCATAAGTTTGACCTCCTTTCCAAAAGTCAAGCTAATGACTAAAAACAAGCGCTGAGTGGGAGGCAACCCACCATTAGGTACTAGTGTTTTTCTTTTTCATTTTTGGTGTTTTTGTTAGGATTTTACGTTTGTTTTTGTTTCTGGTGAGTTTATGTTTGCAGGTCTCGGTTAAAACGCAGTGCAGCGATCGATGCATTTCTGCATCGATCGTCACAACACGAAAGTAATCGCATTGCAGCGATCGTTGCGGTCCTGAGCAACGATCGACTATACACGAAAATCGCCAAGTAACGGTCGATGCACTTAGTGCAACGGTCGATGCTGAGCGACAGAGGTAAGCCGACAGACATAATTTCACCTTTTCAATTTTTATTTTCTTTTTACCGATCCTTCGCTGGACACTACTGGGGACAGTGTGTCTTAAGTGTGGGGGAGGTGCTACTGACTTTTGTTTTCTGTTTTCTTAAGAGTCAGTCCGTTTTTCAAAATTTTTGTTTTATTGAGTCAAAATTGTTTAAGTAAGAAACTATGATTTTCTGAGAAGATTTACAAGACTTGCAGGAACTTAAGTAACCATTGGGATGAAGTTGCAGGATCTATCTATGACTATTAGAAAACCCCATCACAGATCAACCTACTGGGAACACCCACATCACTTCAGGTATCAGAGGATCCTTTACTGACTTCAACCTTAATACTGACTTAGATTTCTCACCTAAGGGCTTGGTATGCTTTATGTCGGATTCCCTGTTAGTTCTGACACAGCCTGTAAACCTGTCCTATTTAGTCCCCTTCTCCCTTTCTATAAAGTAAAAAAAAAATAATAAACTGAGGATGAGTTAGTAACTCCGAAGTGGTCATGAGAATAGTAGCAAACACTATTATCTCTCATGTGATCCATGGAATGTGTCCAAAGTATACCCCATAACGGGAAGAACACTGATAAAAAAAATAAAATGATACCCAGTGGGGAAAAATCAGTTGTTAAAGAAGGGAAAGAGAAGAAAGGGACTAGAGAAAGATAGTATGGTGGTCTAGAGCTGATAAGGTAAGAATCCATGTGCCTTTAGATCGATACTCCTTAGGTGAGACCGCACTTAAATACTTGCAGAAGTCAGTAGGGAGAATTTGAATGCTTGAATGTGATTGTGGAGTTTACCTAGGACAGTTGCTAAGTGTGGGGGAAGTACATTGTGGTCTTGATATCCTGTGATTGATTCTTGCAGTGGTTTACTAAGGGGAATCTGAGTATTGTAGCTTCTAGGATGAAATGAGTTTCTGAAGAGTTTTCAAACCTCTTGACTACATTTGGTTCTTTGTCTTGCTTGAGGACAAGCAAGAGCTAAGTGTGGGGGAGTTGATATACCATGGATTTTATAGCTTTTAAGCATGGTATATGTGTTATTTATCGAGTCTTTTACTATGTTTTAGAGTCTTTTCAGGTGTTTATTAGGTACAAACACATTTGGAGCATATTTGGTGATTTAGACACTTTCTGGAGCTAATTGGAGTATTTGGCCGAGAGATAGAGTTCACTGTCCGAAACAGAGAAAGATGTCGATCGTTGCATCCCTAGCATCGATCGATGCACCAGCGAGATGGGCCAAACGACGGTTTAATGAAGAATAATGAAACTGCAGTCCTGCCCAGAAGTTCCCAATATTTACAAAGAAGCCCCAAAACGTGTTTTAGGATTATAATTAGGTTTTACAGCCACTTGTTAGGCAAAGCTTTTCTTACGTTAAGTTTTGCTCAGAGAGAGTTGAGGGGCTGATCCTGATCTCGCAAGAGACTTGATTTTGAACCCCAGTTCTTATTTGATTTTATGATATTTGGTTTTCTACTTAAGATGTTTTCTGTTTCGATGAACATGTCTGAGTAGATCACCTGTTAGGTTGAAGGATTCTCATTAGGGATTTCAGAGAATTATAGTTTAATTAATCCGTAGAGATTCATATCTGCTAGTTCTTTATCTAAGTTGTTCTTAATGCTAAATCTGAAGTAGCTAATCAGAGTTATGATGTTAGGTTGATTAATTCAGCGGAAGTTGGTTAATTTAACTAGAAAGAATTTAGATAAGCAATTAAACTGTTCGCAAACGAAAGTTTGGTTCAGGTTAATTGTGAACATATCAAACTTGGAATTAATGCTAGTTTAATCTGTTAGTTCTCGCAAACAGAAGTTTGGTTTGCTGCACTTAGACTTAGAGAATTATCGCAAAGGAATTTGGTTAATTCTATATCAGTGTTTGAGTTCTAGAATAGTTATTGATTGAATCTAGATAGATTGATTGCTTGCGTTCTTGATTTCCTGAGAACTCCTGAAACCTAACGCTTTGCCCTCTTGCTTACAAACTCACTTGATTCGCCTTTTATTTCGCTTACTGTTTTCACATCTGCTTCGCTTAATTTAATCTGAACTGCTATTAATCTATTGTGTGACTGAGAGTCCTTGTGGGATTCGATACCTTATATTCTACGATTGCATTAACTGTGCACTTGCAGTAGAATAGAGATAAAACTACATACCTATCAGCAAGCTCGCACAAAGAGATACCAGGCGGTTAAATCTCTCATGGATTGCAAGCTGGCTAAGGGTGGTCCAGTAAGTCCTCATGTCCTTAAAATGATGGGTTACATTGATAACCTGGGGAAACTGGACTGTGCCATTAGCCAGGAGCTAGCCACTGACATGATTCTGCAGTCTTTGCCGTCGTGTTTTGATCAGTTGATCATGAACTACAACATGCAAAACATGACTAAGACATTGACTGAGTTGCACGGTATGCTGAAGACGGCAGAACCAAATCTCAAGAAGGCTACTCCCAGTGTCCTGATGGTACAAGGGGGTAAAAGGTTTAAGAAACCGAAGAAGGGTAAGGGTAAGGCCCAGGTTATCCAGGCTGAAAGTCAGGACAAGCCCAAGCCGAAGCCCAAATCCGGGCCTTCTCCTGAGGATAAGTGCAACTACTGCAAGCAGTTGGGGCATTGGAAGAAAGACTGCAAGAAGTTCATGGAAGATTACAAGAAGCTGAAGAAGACGTATAATGCGTCTGACTCAGGTATTTATGTTATCGAACTTAATGTTATGTCTTCTAGTCCTACTTCATGGGTATTGGATACCGGCTGCGGTGCTCATATTTGTACAAATGTGCAGTCACTAAGAAACAGTAGGACGCTGAAGAAAGGACAAGTGGAGCTACGGGTCGGGAATGGAGCTAAGGTTGCTGCACTGGCCGTAGCCACCTATGAGTTGTCCTTACCGTCGGGCATGGTTTTAATTTTAAATAATTGCTACTTTGTACCTGCGATAAGCAGAAACATAATTTCAGTTTCCGTTTTGGATTTGGAAGGTTTTGATTTTGCTGTTAAGAATAAAGTTTGTTCTCTTAATCGTGATGGTACGTTTTATGGTAGCGCCCCATTAGATAATGGGTTATATGTTTTAAACCAAGAAATGCCTGTCTTTAACATAAATACAAAGCGGTTTAAGTCCAATGACGAAAACCCAACTTTCTTATGGCATTGTCGTTTGGGCCACATAAATGAGAAACGCATCCAAAGGCTCCATAGAAATGGGCTTCTGGGCTCATTTGATTTTGAATCATGTGAGAAATGCGAATCTTGTTTGATAGGCAAAATGGCTAGAGCCCCTTTCAACAAACCAAATGAAAGGGCCAGTGATTTATTGGGCCTTGTTCATACTGATGTATGTGGGCCGATGAGTACTGTTGCCAGAGGAAATTACAAGTACTTCATTACCTTCACTGTTGATTTCAGTAGGTATGGCTATGTCTATTTGATGAGACACAAGTCGGAATCCTTTGATAGATTCAAGGAATTCAAGAATGAAGTACAGAATCAACTTGGCAAAAGTATCAAAGTTCTGCGATCGGATCGCGGAGGAGAATACTTGAGTCAAGAATTTAGCGACTATCTGAGCGAGTGTGGAATTATTTCACAACTCACTCCTCCTGGTACACCCCAATGGAATGGAGTGTCAGAGAGGAGGAATCGAACCTTATTGGATATGGTTCGGTCTATGATGAGTCATTCAAATCTTCCATTATCCTTTTGGGGATACACTCTAGAAACGTCTGCGTTTACACTAAATAGGGTACAATCTAAATCAGTGGAAAGGACACCACATGAACTGTGGACTGGGAATGTTCCTAGTCTGTCTTTCCTGAGGATTTGGGGTTGTGAAGCTTATGTCAAACGTTTAATCTCTGTCAAGCTTGCACCCAAATCAGATAAATGCTACTTCGTTGGTTATCCTAAGGAAACCAAGGCATACTACTTTTACAACCAATCTGAGAACAAAGTATTTGTTGCTCGGGACTGTTCTTTTCTTGAGAGGGAGTTTCTCTCTAAGAAAAACAGTGGGAGTAAAGTACATTTTGAAGAAATTCAAGATGCACAGGAGACTGCTCAACCTGCTGAGGAAGAGCAGCAGTTGGATCCACAGAGTTCTGTGGAACCGGCGCCTGTGGAGCCTGAAGTTCGCAGATCCGGAAGGATCCGTCACGAACCCGAGAGATACTATCGATTTCTCGTAGCCAATTCAAATGATCTGATGATCATTGATAGTGACGAACCAGCGACCTTCGCGGAAGCAATGATGGACCCGGACTCCGAAAAGTGGCTTGGAGCCTCTAAATCTGAAATGGGATCCATGTCAGAAAACCAAGTTTGGACCTTGGTCGATTTACCTAATGGTGCAAAAGCCATTGAGTGTAAATGGATCTTCAAGAAGAAGATTGACGTGGATGGCAATGTACAGATTTACAAAGCGAGGTTGGTGGCTAAAGGTTTCAAGCAAATTCATGGTATTGACTATGATGAAACCTATTCCCCAGTCGCTATGCCTAAATCCATTCGGATTCTTCTAGCGATTGCTGCTCATTATGACTATGAGATTTGGCAAATGGATGTCAAAACCGCATTCCTGTATGGTATTCTGGAAGAGGATATGTATATGACACAGCCTGAAGGTTTTGTCGATCCTAAGAACGCTGGGAAGGTATGCAAGCTTCATAAATCCATTTATGGATTGAAGCAAGCATCACGGAGTTGGAATCTTCGTTTTGATGAAGCAGTAAAACAATTTGGTTTCATCAAGAACGAAGAGGAACCATGTGTTTACAAGAAGACTAGTGGGAGCAGAATTGCGTTTCTTGTACTGTATGTCGATGACATACTCCTCCTCGGTAATGACGTTCCGTTGCTTCAGTCTGTTAAGACTTGGCTCAGAAGTTATTTTTCCATGAAAGACATGGGAGAAGCCGCGTATATTCTTGGAATCAGAATCTACAGAGATAGAGTGAACAGGCTGATTGGATTGTGCCAGGACACTTATATTGATAAGGTACTGCACATATTCAGGATGCATGATTCCAAGAAGGGCTTCATACCGATGTCTCATGACACTAGTCTCAGCAAGAAGCAGTGTCCGGCGACACCTGCTGAGCGAGAACGCATGAATAGGATTCCTTATGCTTCTGCAATAGGATCTATTATGTATGCCATGCTCTGCACTCGTCCAGATGTAGCTTACGCGTTAAGCATGACAAGTAGATACCAATCTGATCCAGGTGAAGTTTACTAGACAGCTGTCAAGAATATTCTCAAGTATTTGAGACATACTAAGGATAAATTCCTGGTGTATGGAGGAAGTGAAGAACTTGTGGTGAATGGATTCACCGATGCGAGTTTTCAGACGGACATAGACGATTTTCTATCACAATCTGGATATGTCTTCTGTCTAAATGGCGGTGCAGTGAGCTGGAAGAGCTCTAAGCAGAATACCGTAGCTGATTCCACAACGGAAGCTGAATATGTTGCTGCTTCAGAAGCGGCAAAGGAAGCTGTTTGGATTAAGAAGTTCATGACTGAGCTTGGTGTGGTTCCTAGTAACTTGGAGCCAGTGGCTTTATTTTGTGAAAACAATGGAGCCATTGCTCAGGCGAAAGAACCCAGGTCACACCAGAAGTCCAAACACGTTGAAAGGAGATATCACCTGATTTGTGATATCGTCAATAGAAGTGATGTGAAGATCAGCCGAGTTCCGACAGACGAGAATGTCGCTGATCCTCTGACCAAGTCACTCCCAAGGCCCAAGCATGAGAGTCATACGACTGCTGTAGGCATTAGAGATCTTAAGATGTAATCTTGATTCTAGTGGGAGTTTTAGTTTTGTTTTAGTTATAATAAGACGCTCTTGTAAACATTCTTTTGGAAATGTTTAATGAAATTTGATTTCAGCATTATTTATTGTGATCTAAATAATGGTCCCAAAAATAAGTTTATAACATATTATAGGTCATCAAGTTGAGGACTTGATCATGAAACCCTATAAGTTAATAAATTATGTTTTGTCCCTAGTCGAGGTTGTCAAAGTGGGACACTGACAACCGTGAGAGACTAGATTGTGAGGTGACTGTTGGCTAAGATTCATGGAGCCAATGATATGATTATCACAGTCAGTCACATAGATATATGTTAGTGAACATATGATCGGACATGACCCGCTAATGAGAAATCTACAAGATAGTTATATCTGTGTCATAAGAGGTTCTCATTACGACTATAGAGTATAGTCCTTAGACCTGAGTTCATCATGCTTTCTTGCATATGAATTGGTATACTTTGACTTTGTCAAACGTCGACCCGTAACTGGCGACTATAACGGCACTGTTCAAGTTTATCATGAAGTGTGCGTTGAAACAGGGATGAAACAAGATGGGATTTGTCCCTCCTGTATAACGGGAGATAAATATCTCAGGACCTATCGAAGATTGAATACTGAGAGAATGTGTGGCCGCACTCAAATGAACTGTAGTTCAGTAGTTTTTAATTTTTCAGTATGAGATCATGAGTTCGATAAACACGATGTTGGCTAAATAAGGATGACACCAATCTTGCCTTATGCCAAATCGAGATATAGAGACAAAAGGATTATAGGAATTGATGATTCCAGTACAAGTGGGAGATTGTTGGGATAGTGTCCTGAAATCACACTTGTACTCACTCCTATGATAGTTGTGTGTCGAGATCAGACATTCGTATAATACTGGGCGGTTGCAATGTTTTGCTAGAAGCCTCTTGCAATCTGTAAGTTGTATACTTACTGCCAATATTATATCATCCTATAGGGTCACACACCTAAGCAAACTGGAAGCTACGACATGGGAATGATCATTGTGGTAATGATCATATTAATGTGTATTGAATACACATTATAATCGATATAATGGTGTTGTGTCGATCGACACAGCTTGTGTGTCGGTCGACACAGTTCGGAATTTCCGAAACAGCTTTTCGGGTTGGGACTTAATTAAGTCTGGCCCGTTAAGCATGTTTAGGTCGAATAAAACTCGAGAGTTTCGACCTAAACAGGAAGCCGTCGACTTTTCTTGACAGAAACAGTAGACACACCAGAGAGATTTGAATCCCGTTGATCCGGCACTAGCATCCCGTTTCCAGCGAGCGTGCGTGTGTATCTGGTAGAGGCAAGGCATCTGCGTTGCTCCACTGATCTCGTTCACCATTCTCATTCCGCTGCCAGTTCAAAGGTAAGAACGAGGTTGGTTTTCATTCAATATATCAAACCCTAGATCCTAGGGGATCCAACATATGTGTCTAAATGGGTTGAAGCAATAGCTAGTCCAACCAATGATTCTTCGGTGGTCATTAAGCTGTTTAAGACCATCATATTCCCTAGATTTGGAGTAAGTCGGATAGTAATTAGTGATGGAGGATCTCATTTCATTAATAAGGTCTTCGAGAAGCTGGTACAGAAGCATGGAGTTCATCAACGAGTTGCTACTCCTTATCACCCTCAGACTAGTGGACAAGTCGAGCTCTCTAACAGGCAGATCAAGGAGATCTTGGAGAAGACAGTTGGAAAGACAAGGTAAGATTGGGCAGCAAAGTTGGATGATGCATTATGGGCTTACCGGACTGCATTTAAGACACCACTTGGGACTACTCCATTTCATCTGCTGTATGGAAAAGCCTGTCATCTGCCAGTAGATTTGGAGCACAAACAGCATGGGCTGTGAAACAGATGAACTTTGATCTTAAGTCTGCTAAAGAGAGGAGATTGAGGCAGCTTAATGAGTTGGATGAGATTAGGCATCATGCTTATGAGAACTCCAAGCTGTACAAATAGAGGACTAAGGCTTATCATGATAAGAAGATTGTCTCTAGACAATTTGAGCCTAATGACCAGGTACTTTTGTATAACTCTCGTTTGCAATTGTTTCCAGGTAAGTTGAGATCAAGGTGGTCTGGTCCTTTCACCATCAAGGAAGTACGTCCTTACGGAGCTGTCGTTCTAATCAGCCAAGAAGGTAAGGAATTTACTGTGAATGGACAGAGAGTAAAGCATTATTGGGCTAAGGCCGAGATTCTAGAAGGTCAGATTTTGCCTCTGGATGTTGCACCATCTGTCTAATTCAGCTGATAGGTCCAGCTAATGACCTTAAACAAGCGCTGAGTGGGAGACAATCCACTGTTTCGTTTTTGCATTTTCATTTTTGTGTTTTTGTTAGGATTTTACGTTTGTTTTTGGTTTTGGTGAGTTTTTGTCTGCAGGTCTCGGATATCGCAATGCAACGATCGACACGGCCCTGTGTGTCGATCGTCACAACACGAAAATCGCATTGCAAATGCAGCGATCGATGCATGAGCGACAGAGGTAAAATCAGACAGAACTCAACACATCCATAACAATTTTTCTTTCTTTTTACCAACCCTTAGCTTAACACTACTGGGGACAGTGTGTTTCAAGTGTGGGGGAGGTAGCTACTGACTTTTATTTTTCTGTTTTCTTAAGAGTCAGTCCTATTGAGTCAAAATTTTTGTTTTATTGAGTCAAAACTAGTCTAAGTAGGAAACAGTGAATTTTTGAGAAGATTAACAACATCTTTCAGGAACTTAAGTAACCATTGGGATGAAGCTGAAAGATCAATCTATGACTATTAGAAAACCCATCACGGATCAACCAACTGAGGACACCCATATCAATTCAGGTATTCAAAGGATCCTTTTACTGGCTTCACCCTTAACTTGACTTAATTTTCTCACTTAAGGGCTTGGTATATTTTGAGTCGGACTCCTCTGTTAGTTCTGACACAGCTTGTAAACCTGTCCGAGTATGGAACCCTTCTCCCCTTCTCTAAGTAAAGTAAAATAATAATAATAATAATAATAAACTGAGGATGAGTTAGTAACTCCGAAGTGGTCACGGGAGTAGTAGCTACCACTATTACCTCCTGTGCGATCCATGGAATGTGTCCAAAGTACACCCCATAACGGGAAGAGCACTGATAAAAAAAATAAAATGATACCCAATGTGGAAAAATCAGTTGCTGAGAAGGGAAAAGAGAAGAAAGGAACCAGAAAAAGATAGTTTGGTGGTCTAGAGCTAACAGAGTAAGAATCCATGTGCCCTTTGATCGATAATCCTTAGGTGAGACCGCACTTAATATTTTTAAGAAGTCAGTAAGGTGAATTTAAATTGCTTGGATTGATTTTGGAGTTTACTTAGGAAAGTTGCTAAGTGTGGGGGAAGTACATGTTGGTCTTGATGTCTTTCAGTGGTTTACTAAGGGGAATCCGAGTGTTGTTGCTTGTAGGATGAAAAGAGTTTCTGAAAGTTTTCAAACCTCTTCACCATGTTTTAGTTCTCTGTTTTGCTTGAGGGCAAGCAAAGGCTAAGTGTGGGGAAGTTGATATATCATGGTTTTTACCGGTTTTATGTCATGATATACGTGTGTTTTATAGTCTTTTAGTGTCTCTTTAGAGTCTTTTACAGGTGTTATTAGGTACACGCACGTTTGGAGCGGATTTGGAATAATTGGAGCTAAATGGAGCATTTTGGAGTTTTGACCCGAGAGTTTGAGCTCACTGTCCAGAACACAATAGTGTGTCGATCGACACACATCAGCATCGATCGATGCATAGCGAGTTGGGCCAGTCTCGGCGAGAGTTAATGAAGAATGATGAATTTGCAGAATTGCCCAGAAGTTCCAGATATTTACACAGACGCTCCAAGACGTGATTTAGCTATTTAATTAGGTTTTTAGCTCAGTTTTTAGATACACTTTCATACTTTAGAGCAGAGAGTTTTTAGAGCTTATTGGGGCTGATCTGATCCTGTACTACATCTTGTTTTTGGAGAAGATTTCAAACCCCTTTACTTATTTAATCTCTTTTATGATATCTATTATTTCATTGATTATGTTTACATATTCCATGTGTAAGTAGATTCATAGTTAGGTTTAGGGATTCTCATTAAGGATTTTATGACTTGCTAGATATAATTAATTCAGTTAAGGATTCATATCAATAGATGTTCTTCAATCTAAATTGTGTTTAATGCTAGTTCTAACTTGATCACTTAGAATCTAGATCTTAGGTTGCTAGATTGACACGAAAGTGTGGTTTAGAATCTGAACTATTTAGGTTGAGCAATTTAATTACTCTCAAAGAAATTTGGCTTAATTAGATTGTGAACATATCGAACTTGATTGTTAAAGCTAGTTTAACCTGTTAGGAATTACAAAGACATTTGGATTTCTGAAATTAGGCTTAGAGAATTCTCCCAACGAAAGTTGGTTAATTCTATATCTGTGTTTTGAGTTCTAGAACTGTATCTAATTTGATCCTGACTGAATGATTTATCTGCTTGTCTGATTTCCTGAGAACTCCCTAGACATAGCGCCCTTAGTTAATTGCTTACAACAAACCTCGCTACTGATTTACTTTCATGTTTTGATACCCTAAGTACTACATTGATATTACTGTGCACTTGCAGTTAGTATAGGGATTAATTCTTGACCTATCATCTAACGGCTAAGATTAACTCTCTAGGTCTTTCCATACTTCTCTACAATATCTACAAAGTTCTAGGACATTCTACAAGCTTCTAGAAATTGGGTGAAGAGTCTTAAGTTTGAAGTGTCTTGAATCTTCTCTTGGACATGGCCCATTATCATCAAGTAAACTCATGGGCTTGTTGGGCCAAAATTGGGCCGTGACAACGCGCTCCCTTTGATTCAAATTCACCAACGTATACGAGCTGACCGATCATTATGCATCCGGACCTGCGAGGGGAAAAAGAGCGGGAAAATGGAAAAGAACTAAGTAACTAATTCAAACAAAATTATTTGGTGAGTGTGGATTCAGGGAATCCGCGATCTCGTCCTTTGCCGCATAACTACGAGAATCAAGTTCTAAGCAAATATAACTTTGCACACAACCGCCCGAAGGCACATCACACAACCTACTCAACTAGTTACTAGCCATAAGCGAGGCCTCAGGCCGAAGCCCCCACACACTCATGGACTGGAAGGTACGCCCGAGACTCACTGCCCCCACACACACACGATGCACTCTCACCGGCATCCACAACTTGGGAGGGCTCGTCAAGTTATGTGTACGGAAACACACCTCGACCCCGTGTCCTGAAAACAACACCTACCGCAACTACACCACACATGTCCATCATACACATTCAACGTTTTCAGATTAAGCGATAACCTAGCGGTTCTACGTTCTTTCAATCACATCAAGTGCTTTACTAAACCTGCTTTACCTAGGAATGACGATATTAAGAGAAGAGTCGCATCCTGGAATTAAGCTAGAGAAAGTAGAGATCACGACTAGTCCTCACCTTGTCCAAAGAAGGGAAAAAGCGTAACTTAGGAACTCCTGGCGTCCGATTGGACTTCATATCTGGAAATACAACAGAAATTCGAGTGAGATAGGCTTTTGTTTACTCAAATCAGCCTAAGGACAGGCTAGTAATGATAACTTGAATTTGTTGACTAACCGTCAACGGTCCGAGTCAAAGTCAACCGGTCAACCTAGACCCAAACCCAGATTAACCCATGCCTATTTGCATAACCAGCCCAATTGCCTAAACCAACCTAAACCAAACCAAACAAGGAAATTAAATTGATCCAAACTAAACCGGAGGGAAATTGGATTAAACCAGAATTGAAATCAAACCGGACCGAACCAGGTCAAACCAGTCAACAAACCGTGTTGACTCAATCGTCGGCCGAGTCAAATCAGTGGCAGACGGCGGACGGTGGTGCTCCGGCGACGGTGGTGAGGCTAACGGCTCCGGCTTTGTCTCGGCGAGCTGAAGGCGATGGGGCCTCGAATTTTCAGGATTCCAAACGATTTGAAAGATAGGGGATTTAAAGATTCAGGTTTTAGAAAACATGCTTTAAAACCGAGTTTCCGGTGGTACCTTTTTGTTAGGAAGGATGAGGACGGCGGAATAGGCTCAGTGGAGGTAAGAACGGCACCGAAAATGTACAGGGCTTCACCGGAATGGATTTTAATGATTTTTTACTTTTGGGGCTCTTCATATTTATAAGAGTGGGAGAGGGGGAAGCCCTAGATTCAAAAAATTAAAAGGCTTTGGTGGCTTGATTCGAAAACGGAAACGTTATTGACGACTCGGTCAGAAAAGAAAAATGGCATTGAGACTTTGATTAGAAAAGTAAAGCGCATTTAAGTCTCAAGCTTAAGGATTTGGGCTTGGGCTTTCTCCCTTTCCTTCAATTTTTTTTTTGAAAGTCCAATGGATATAATTGGGCCACTACTATTCTCCCCCCCCCCCCCCTTGATAGGAATTCGTCTTGAATTCCAATGCGTACGATTACTCGGATTGCCTCAGAGTTCAAGGATATCGTTCCTCTAAGGGTACGAAAACTCACACCATGGAGAGATTTGCAGAACAGGATAACAAGGCACGACAGATAATCAAAGAATAAATCGTATAAAAAGAATAAGGACGAAAAATCCAGAACGATCAAAGATAGCAAAATTGTCCTACTCCTAGAAAGAATGAATCCCCTGACTCTAGCCACGCGGAGATCTCTTGTCGGATCTGTACCGGAGTTGCATGCAATGGTGAAGGCACTGGCGCGACTGTGGAAGCTGGTGACACAGATAGGGCTGAAACACTCTTCGACGGGCGGCTCGTCCTGTGGATGGAAAATGGAACACTCATCCGAGCGGTCGCACGGGTGTGGAAGACGCGGACAGGACTGAAATCGGCATCAGAAGACATCCAGCAAATTACAAAAGCGGGTGAGGTCACAACAGAAGATAATCGATGACATAGTTTGTGTTTGAAAAATCATTTCGCAAAGTAACCTCTTTTAAAACTTCCGCAAACACTTTCCGAAAACGGAAATATGGTTTTTAGGAAAACTGCGGAAGTTGATCTCTTAGATAGGACTGAGAGACCTTAACCTAGGCTCTGATACCAGTTGTGAAACCCCGCTCCCGGAGAACTGGAACCAGCATCGTGGGATATCCACCGAACCAAGAAATGGCTAAATGGGACATCAACCAGCAGCCTCAAGAGTCTGTGCTCTCCCTTCAGTTCAAATCAACCAACGTACACCAGCCGACCGATCATCCTGCATCCGAAGCTGCGATGGAAAAAAGCAGGAAAAGGGAAAAGGACTTAGTAATTGATTCAAACATAATTAACCAGTGATTGCGGGTGCAGGGAACCCATGATCTTGGCTTACGCCACACAACTAGGAGATTCAAGTTTTAAGTTAATATCACCTTGCACGCAACCGCCTGAAGGCACATCACACAACCTACTCAACTAGATACTTGTCCATAAGCACGGCCTCAGGCCAATGCCCCCACGCACTCATGGATTAGGGGTACCCTCGGGCTCATCATTCCCTCCTCCAACGATCAATGACACGTACGGAAACACACCTTGCACCCGTGTCATGCAAACAACACCTACCGAAACTACACCACACATGTCCATTACACACATTCAACGTTTTGGATTAAGCGGAAACCTAGCGGTTCTACGTTCTTTCAACCACATCAAGCGATTTACTAAACCTGAGCTACCTAGGAAAGCAGTTATTAACAAAGGATTCCAGTCCTGGAATTGAGATAGAGCAAGTGGAGTGAAGGATTGTTTAGTGTTAATCCTGATTCAATTCTTCAGATTAAACTCACCTAAACATGCCAGATCTAGGTTCTCTTGTTAGAAACATAAAGGATCTCACCTGTTACCTTGTTATGCAGCGGAAAGAGGAGGTACGGGTCAGAGATCAGCAGAACCACCAAGAGATAGCTCCTCCAAAGGCTCACACACGCACACTGCAGGAATTTGGCTGCTAGACCAAGCTGGTGGGAGGCGCAGAGAGAGAGAGAGTTGGCGCAGAGGCTTAGGGAAAATTTAGGTGGCTAGGTTAAGTTTTAATCATAAAACTTATGCCTAATTCCTTTTGGGCTTTTGGGCCCAATTCCCAGTCTGATTAAATCCCTTGGATTTAATCAGGCCCTTCTATCTCTCTAAGCACAGTAAATGCCTAGCACTTTTACCGTACTTCTGCTAAACCGTTCCTACACATTTTCTTGTTAGCTTAGGCGTGTGACCCATATGGGATCATATAATAAAGGCAATAAGTCCAAGACTTATAGATCATGAGCGGACTCTAGCAAGCCATCATGACCCCCAGTATTATATGACTTATGTCTGATCATTGACATACTCTTACTTTCTAGAGACAGTACAGAGATTACTGGACATAATTCCAACAATCTCCCACTTGAACTGGAATCTCTGTATTCATAATCCTTTTGTCTCAATATCTCGATTAGTCATAAGGCAAGATTAGTGTCATCCTTATAAAGCCTAATCTTGTTCATCGGACTCTGATTTGATACTGACAATCCAAACGACTCGGGACAGTCCGTTTGAGCATGGCCATGCATTTTCCAGTATTCAAATCTCCGATTGGCCTAGAGATATTCTCTCCATTTATATTGGAGGGACAAATCCCGTCTTGTTCCATCACTGTAAACTACTCATTTCATAATACACCCAAACAAGGTCCTTATAACTATCGCTTAACGACAGTGTTAGACAATGATCAAAGCGCATCAGTTAATGTGCAGTCACATGCATGCGAACTCAGGTCTAAGGACTATACTCTATAGTCGTAGTAAGAATCTCTTATGACACATATATAAATATCCTGAAGAGTTCTTATAAGCGGGTCTTGTCCGGTCGTATGTACCCCAACATACACCTATGTACTGACTTTGATGCCGTGCATCTATGACATCCTGAGACTTTGTCATAAGTCACATACCAATCTAGTCTCACGCGGTTGTTGGTGTTCCAATTTCAACAACCTTCGACTAGGGACAGGATGATATAAGCCATCTATCAAATATAGGGTCTCATGATCAAGCTAAATGACTTTGATGACTCAAGATCAAGTCACTTACTTCGATGACCTATAAAATGGTTCATATCATTTTGGAACGATTATTTCATCACAGTTAAAATAATCTTGAAATAATAATTTCATTAAACATCTTAAATGTTTTACAAGAACATATCAAATAACTAAATAAAGCCCTTTACAAACTCCCACTGAAATTAAGACTACATCTTAATTTCACTTATCCTACAGCAAC
Source organism: Orychophragmus violaceus (assembly GCA_030180135.1). NCBI lineage: Eukaryota > Viridiplantae > Streptophyta > Magnoliopsida > Brassicales > Brassicaceae > Orychophragmus > Orychophragmus violaceus. The sequence continues at coordinate 31,864,502 of CM058235.1, forward strand.
AGTCCGCGACTCGTGCTTAGGCCTAAGGAGTGGCTTCGTTAATAGATTAGCAACGTTCTCATTCGTTGAAACTTGCTGATCTACTTAACGCCTCTGTCATTTATCTCACGGAATAGGTTATACATACCCTCAAGATGTTTGGACCTCTGATGTGCAGCTAGTCTCATCTATGCTGGGAATCACATCGAGTTCAGTGATGAACTCTTCTTCCCAAACAACCTCTTTCGCCGCTTCCCAAGCTGCGAAATGTTCAGCTTAAGTCATGGAGTCAGCAACAGTGCCTTGCACCGCCAGACATACACAAGATATAACCGGACTGTGACCGGAAATCATCTTTGTCTGTTGGAAACTTGCCTTTCAGACTCTACCGACTTGTAGCACCTGTCTTTCTCCGTAAATCAAGAACTTATCCTAAGTATTTTCCAAATACTTGAGGATATTCATTACGTCTATCCAGTGATTATTTGCTGGATTTGACTGGTCTTTACTTGTCTTGCTTAACATTAAAGCAACATCAAAACAAGTACGTGTCATGGCCTACATGATAGATCCAATTGCCGACGCATATGGAATCTCATCCATGCTTTTCAAGCTCAGCAGATATCGAAGGATACTGTTTCTTGCTTAACGTAATGCCATGTGGCATTGGCATAAAACCCTTCTTGGGATGCTGAAAACGTGTAGGACTTTGTCAATATAAGAATTATGACTTTGTCCTACCAGCTATTTTGAATCTCTATCTTTAGATCCAAAATCCAAGAACCTATGTGGCTTTACCCATGTCAATCATAAAACCAACTCCCAAGCCAGTCCTTTACCGACTGCAGCATTGGGACGTTATATCCGAGAATCAGTATGTCATCGACATACACTATGAGAAATGCAATATTGCTCCCACTTATCTTTTAGTAAACGCACAGTTCCATTTCGTTCCTGTTTAAGTCAAAACCTTGACTACTTCAACAGAACGAAGATTCCAACTCCGATATGTTTGCTTCCATCCATGAATGGATCGATGAAGCTAACTTACACACAGTGTAATTTTTGGAGTCAGGGCTCACTTTCGCTTCTGCGAATTTCGCAGGTTCGTCACTTTCAATGATCATCAGATCATGGCAATTAATCACGAGAAATCACTCTCGGATTAGTGACGGATTCAAATCTGCGAAATTCAGGCTCTACAGGTGTAGATTCTACAGAAATTTGTAAATCCATCCGCTGCTCTCCCTCAACAGGTTGAGCAGCCTCCTGCATTTCTCGAATTTCTTCGAGTTATATTTTTTACTCCCACTGTTTTTCTTGGAAAGCAACTTTCCTTTTAGAAAACAGAATTCCGAACAACCTAACTTCGTTTTCGGAATGGACGTAAAAAGTAACAAGCCTTGGTTTCCCTAGGACAACCAGCAAAGTAGCACAACTACAAATACTCAGTAAAGACGAATTTGGATCATTTCCAATCCACATTTAAGTGGTGTCTTTCAACTGATATTGGTAGAACTATTTCAGCGTAAACTTAGATATTTCTAGAGCGTTATTCTTAAAAAAATATCATGGAAGATTCGTGTGACTCATCTTTAATCATTTCTGATAAGATCTGATTCTTTCTCACAGAAACACCTCCAGGTTTTCAGGAGAAATGAGCTGTGAAACGACTTCACACTCAATCAGATGATCACACCATCAATGACTTAAGTATTCTCACTCGTGATCTAATCCAGAGTCTCAATACTTCAGTCACTCAGATTCTATACCTCATTCTGGAATTCTTTCGACCATTTCAAAGAATTCTGACTCGTGTCTCATCAAATGAACACAATCATACTCACTGAAATAATCAGTGGAGACAATGAAGTACAGGAAATTTTTCTCTGGCATTACTGCTCATCGGGCCACATACATGAGTATGTTCAAGGTCCAATAAGCCTTTGGGCCTTTCTCTAGCTCGGCTAAGATAGGCCTTTTGCCTTTTGGTCCAGTAAGCAGAATTCAAGTCTCATAAGATATCTTATCAAATGAGCCCAACAGTCCATAACTATGGGATTTCTGAATCCGACTTACTCTATGTGACCAAGACTTTTATGCCAAGAAAAATCAGGTTTAATTCATCAGATTTAAACCAATTCGGTATTTATGTTACATTTAGGCACTCTTTGGTTTAAGATATAAAACCCATTACTTGAATAGGGTGCTACAATTAATATTTCATTAAGATCAAAAGAACAAAAACTTGTCTTTTATCAAAATGAAAAACATTCAAATTCTTACAAGAAAATGAAAAACAACTCTGCTTAAAGCAAGTACATTGTAGCAATTACTTAATACAAAACCAAGCCTCGAAGGCATCTACAAGTGAAAACCCTACGGCTGAGGCAGCGTCCATAGCTCCTTCCAGACATGTAGATCCACTTGTCCTTCCTTCAACATTCTACTGTTGCTTAGGCTCTGCATATTATCACAAATATCAGTGCCACAACCAGTATCCAATACCTATAAGGTAGAACTTGAAGTAATAACATGAATACCTGAGGAAGTAGTCTCATACATCAACTTCAACTCCTCATCATCTTCCATGAATTTAATGCAATCTCTCTTCCAATGCCCTGTCTCTTTACAGTATCAGCACTTACCAACGTAAGAGGTATCTGACTTGGGCTCAGAAGACACACGCTTGCCGTGATTCAAAATCTGGACAACTTTGTCTTCACCCTTGTCAGTACTAGGTTTAATAAACCTACCCTTCTCTATTATGAGATTATACTGGGTACTCTTCACGTTTGGCTCAACTGTCTTGAGCATATCATGAAGTTCAGTCAGCGTCTTCGTTAAGCCTTTCTTGATATAGTTCCTTCTGAACTTATCATAGCTTGACGGCAGTGACTGCAGAATGATCTCAGTTGCCAATTCTTGGCTAACTGGATAATCCAGTTTCCTCAGGTTATCAATGTAACCCATCATTTTACTGACATGAGGACTCACTGGATGATCATTTGGTAGCTTGCAGCTAGTGAGAGACTTAACCAACTGGTATCTCTCCACTCTTACCTGCTCCTGAAATTTCAATTTCAGGCTGCTGATCATCTCTATTGGCGACTCCATGTTCTCATATTGCTCCCGCAAGTCTGAGTCCATGGTAGCCAATATCAGACCACGCACATCTACCGCATCATTATAATGCTTATTCCAAGCATCATATACTGCATGGGAGGCATTGGACCCGATCCTCACGGGGAGAGCTCTCTCAAGAACATAGTCCTTTCTCTCCTGCCTGAGGACTAGCCTCAGGTTCCGCGACCAAGTCAAGAAATTTGATCCGTTCAGCTTGTCCATCTCAAGGACAGACCGGATCGAGAAAGTGTTTTGATTGTTTGTGCTAGTCATAACTGAAATTTAAGATAAAGGAATTTTAGTTAATATGTTCAATATGATTAATCTCGCATTATATTGAATATGATTAATCTCGCATTATATTCAATAACATCAGTTACCCTCAATAGAATATAATGATTCCAAGATCCACATATAACTAAGATCAATATGGGCCACTGGCCGTCACCCAACCTTAGCTTATATCGGTAAGCCCTATCTCGGCTAATTATATCCGTGATATAACTCTTGGTTGTGAATCTGGGCCCGAGGCCCAATCCACTCTGATGTCTCAAGGCCCGGGACTCCCGATGGCCTAGTCAAGAAAACCAGACTATACAGTCATGTAATCACTAATGTCTGGGACTCCCAATGACATTAATGAATCACAAACTGTTTTACCCACGCAAAAGATAAACACCCTCACACTGTAAGGCCGTGTGTACGATTGAATGGGCTTCAACAGCTGACATAATCTGGACAAGACATCCAACGCTTGATATTATTTGAGGTTTGTAGGTTTATTTTAAAATTTCATTCACAAAATAGAAGATTACTATTTTTGGAAACTTTCCATTTTTTTGGAAACCTACTTATTTTGGAAACTTTCTAAAATTGGAAACTTCCTAAAATTGGAAACTTTCTAACTATAGAAATTTCCTAAATATCCAAAACATGCAAATCTAGAAACTTCTAATTTAAGAAACTTTCTAATTTCAGATTTTGAAAAACAGATTAATAAAAAATCGATTTTTAAATTTTATTTAAATAAATTTTAAATTAAATCTGAAGAAAAGACTCAAATAATTGGCCCAATTGTTTTAACTTCTTGGCCCGAGGCCCAAGAATTGGTCCATGTCCAAGACATAACCCAATTGCCCAATTAAATGACATAACCGGTCTGGTTCATTAAAATTGATCTAACCAAAATTAATTACTACGATGACCACAATTGTCAACCGGTTATTTACTAAACCGGATTTTCTCAATTTATTTGGTCCAACCAAATCAAATTAGAAAATCACTGGTTTAGGCACTAAATCCAAATTTTCGACTTTGGATTTCTTATCACGGTTTAACCAGATCTAATAAATTTTATTAAATCTGTTTATTAAACCGTGACGTTTAAGTTTTTTTTTTTTTTTTTTTAATTGTCTTAAACCGAACCATCACAAGCCAAACCGAACCGGCTCGAGCCAAAACCGAACCGACCAATTAGGTCACGTGAAACGTTCACGTTCGGAATGGCCGCGAGCAACACACGATCGGGACGGCCGAGAGCCTCACGCGATCGGGACATTGGCTGGACGGGACAGGACGGTCGGGATGAGAGCGGGACGATGGCGGGACGATCGCAGCGATCGATCCATTCGATCCGCTCGGTCCATCCACGCGATCGCGTGCTTCATCTCTCGCGATCGGACGGGACGCGTACGGCTTCGATCCATGCGATCGTACCGATCGGATCCATGCGATCGTTCTCGGTCGATCCATGCGATCTCTTGCGCCAAACGATCCGGACGTGTGATCCGAAACTGATCAACACTCCGACGCATACCGATTCACTATAGATCGGATCATGCGATTTCGAGTTAGTTTAGGTTTTAATTCTTTGTTTCTTAAGTGTTTTTCTTATCAATAGATTGATTCAAACACTTCTAAACAACCTAAACATGATTCTAAACAAGAAATCCTAACAGAACCAATGGCTCTGATACCACTGAAGGATTGTTTAGTGTTAATCCTGATTCAATTCTTCAGATTAAACTCACCTAAACATGCCAGATCTAGGTTCTCTTGTTAGAAACATAAAGGATCTCACCTGTTACCTTGTTATGCAGCGGAAAGAGGAGGTACGGGTCAGAGATCAGCAGAACCACCAAGAGATAGCTCCTCCAAAGGCTCACACACGCACACTGCGGGAATTTGGCTGCTAGACCAAGCTGGTGGGAGGCGCAGAGAGAGAGAGAGTTGGCGCAGAGGCTTAGGGAAAATTTAGGTGGCTAGGTTAAGTTTTAATCATAAAACTTATGCCTAATTCCTTTTGGGCTTTTGGGCCCAATTCCCAGTCTGATTAAATCCCTTGGATTTAATCAGGCCCTTCTATCTCTCTAAGCACAGTAAATGCCTAGCACTTTTACCGTACTTCTGCTAAACCGTTCCTACACATTTTCCTGTTAGCTTAGGCGTGTGACCCATATGGGATCATATAATAAAGGCAATAAGTCCAAGACTTATAGATCATGAGCGGACTCTAGCAAGCCATCATGACCCCCAGTATTATATGACTTATGTCTGATCATTGACATACTCTTACTTTCTAGAGACAGTACAGAGATTACTGGACATAATTCCAACATGGAGATCACGACCAGTCCTCACCTTGGAAAAAGAAGGCCAAAAGCGTAATTTAGGAACTCCTGACGCCCGATCGGACTTCATATATGGAAATAAGATGAAAATTAGAGTGAGATAGTCTTTTGTTTCGCTCAAATCGGCCTAAGGACGGGCTAGTTAGGATGATTTGAATTTGTTGACTAAAAGTCAACAGTCCGAGTCAAAGTCAACAAATCAACCCAGTCAACCCATACTAAAACCCAAAAACAAATTAACTCAAGCCCATTTGCGTTACCAGCTCAATTTCCCTAAACTAACCTAAACATATCCAAACCAGGAAATTCAATTGAACCAAACTAAACCGGAATTGAAATCAAACCGGACTGGACCAGGTCAAACCGATCAACGAACCGGCCGAGTTGACTCAGTCGCCGGCGAGCCGAATCTCTTTCCGGTGGAGACGGCTCCAGCGGCTACGGTGGCGACGGCGGCGGATGACAATGCTCCGACGAAGATGGCGACAGCTCTCTGGTGCCAGCGGCGCGTGGTGGTCGGCTCCGGCGGCGCGTTGATCCCACGCCCCCGCCTTTCTTCCGGCGCGTTGATCCCACGCCTCTGCATTTCTTCTGGCGCATGCGGCGGTGCGGCTGATGGCTGCGGCTTCGTCTCAGCGAGAAAAACGCGATGGTGACCTTGGATCGGAATTCCAAACGGTTTGAAAGATATGAGGATTTAAAGATTCTGGTTTTTGGGAAACATGTTTTAAAACCTAGTTTCTTGTGGTACATTTTTCTAGAAAGTAAGACAGCAGATTAGGTTCATTGGAGGTAAGAAAGGCACCAAAAACGGACAGGGATTCGCCGAAATGGATTTGAATGAGTTTTTTCTTTTAGGACTTCTCTTATTTATAAGAATGAGAGATGGGGAAGCCCTAGATTCAAAAAAGAAAAGGCATTGATGACTTGAATCGAAAACGAAAACGTCGTTGGATCTCCGACGGCAGGGCTTGACATGAGACGTGGTGTGGTGGCTCATGGACAATGAGTAGAGGTGTTGGCTGCGATTATATTAGGTTTAAGGAAGAAGGAGATGCTTAAGGTATGTGTATATATAGCTGCGGTTAGTTGATCAAAAACGAGGATGAGATTGGGCTCTAGTTGGCTTAATGAGAAATGAAAAAAAAAATTGGTTTGGGGTTACTACAGTAATGTTTGGCGTTACGGTCTGTTAACTTTTTTTTACCTAACCACGAAAAAATTTAATTGTGATCAAACCATGATTACTTTTTTTCGTGGCTAGGTAACTGTGGTCAAACCAGGATTAACTAGCCACAGAATATGGCTAAGAAGCTATAACTGCGATTTTTTTTTCAATCGTGGCTAAATTCCCTATATAGCCACAAAATTGTTTGAATTAGTTATGGGCACTTTATCCGGATCCAAAGAATCAAACCGAAACTGACCCAAAAAAATCGGTTTGGTTTGGATTCGAGTCTTAGAAAATACTCGAACGGGTTTTGACTCTAGATATTTTTGGGTATCGGTTCGGTTCGTGTAACACCCGAGAGCCGAATGGGTATCTAAAGTAACCATACTTATAATTAGATATAATAAATATTTTATATAGGTTTGGTTATTTCGGGTAGTTAGGATACATTTCGGACAAATCAGATTTCTTTTATAGGATGATTTCGGGTAAATCGGTTAGAGTTTGGTTACTTCGGATACAAAATATCCGAACCGATCGGACACTTTTGTTAGAATTTGGTTACTTCGGCTACAAAATACCCGAACCAATTAGTGTACATATTATGGTTATTCCGGCTATACTATGGTTACTTCGGGTCCAAAATACACGAAGTACTCAAATACCCGATTTTTTCGGGTATAAACCGGTTTTTAAAGTATAATACTCACCCGGCCCGAAATCCGGAAATACCGAACCGAACCCGATCCAAATATCTAAAATGCCAAAGGATCTTATAATCCAAAACCGAAAATCCCAAAATCTGAAACTCGAAATATCCGATCCGAATCCGAATGGACATCCGAACGCCCAAGACTAGTTTATATAGCCACGAGTGGCACATAATAAAGAAAATTGAAACCTTAAATTTTGATACCATATAATAAATATGGACCTAACTTACATCCAAAAAGTGAAAAAGTAGATTAAGAGTGGATGATTGTCACATTAGTTCTGTTGTGAAACATATTATGATAACTCAGTCTTTTCACTTTACCACTGCATATTCCATTTTATTTTCTACCAAATCATGAAAAACCTTGAATACAAAGCAAACCGGAATCCAGCAAGATTAACATAGATGCTAAAAAAAACCAAAGAAATGGGAGTTACATCTAAAAAGAAGCATTGAGAATCTTATGAACTATAGGACGAGCTCTACACATGGCTAGCAACGGTTGTTGGATATGGGTTTAGCACCCATCCAAAGCCCATTGGAAATCTTGTCTAAATCAATTATATTCGATATCGGCCCAAGTAGATAAACTCGCAAAGGAGTCAACGGTCCAAAGAGAAGTCAGCATCCAAGTACTATAAATAAGACCCTTTGCTCTTCATTTCAGATATATTGTAACTTGCGAGAGGCCGAGCTACTTCTATAAAGCTCCGACCTCAAGCATTGCTTAGTGAGCACGTCATTCGACGGACTCACACCTCGTACCATCCTGTTCATAGCTCGGCTCCGGCCTTAAGATCAATAAAGAACCATTTCGACCTCACTTTACATTTGTATCTCACCTCGTAGTTCGGACATTTCAGATTGTAGCCCGTAATATTGACTAGGTCGAATTTCCGTAACAACAATTGGCGCCGACTGTGGGGAACGATAAACTTCTTTACGATCTAAGACAAAGCCGAGATGACAGGACCATCGTCCACAGATAACGACCCAAAGTAGCCCGAGCAAACCCGAAGCCCGCTCGCCCCCAGCTCGAAGTCACCGATTTCACCAACTAACGCCAGGACCGGCCAAACCAGGGTGGCCGACACATGTCGGGACGGAGCACGTTCAGGCGATCAAAACCAGCACGTCTCCTCTCTCATAAGAGTTTTGATGGCCCAGGTCGACGAGCTGACCAGAGACAACAACGCTTGTCTCGACGCGCTCACAAGCAATCAAGACTCATGTAGGGAACGATTCAACTACCTACAGGCAACCGGTTTCCAAACATCTCAAGCAACTGAAAATCCTACCCCGCGGCTTCCAAGGGTCTTTTTTGGGGAAACGCCACCCCTAAATACCGAGTCTAGCAGGCGACCAACCATTCACCTAGAACTACCTCCGGCCGGACACATCCAAAGTTATACCGAGGGTAGTAGGAACAGCGAGCTCGAATCACTCAAGATCCAATTGGATCATGATATATCATGGTTTTTACTAGTTTTAGGCCATGATATAGTTGTGTTTTAGTGTCTTTTGTGTTCTTTTAGAGTCTTTTACAGGTATAATCAGGTTTGGAGCTAAATTGGAGATAATGGAGCTTTTTGGAGATTTTTGGAGTGATTGGCCGAGAGATAGAGTTCACTGTCCGAAACAGAGAAAGGTGTCGATCGTTGCACACCTGCAACGGTCGATGCACCAGCGAGATGGGCCAAAACTCGGCGGTATAGAAGAATCAAGATATTGCACTTTGATCCAGAAGTTCCTGATATTTACAAAGAAGCCCATGGCCGAGATTATACCTATATAATCAAGTTTTAGTTGTTTTTATTAGATACACCTTCATAATTAAGAGCAGAGGATTTTTAGAGCTTTTGGGGCTGATCTGAACCTATTACTTCATCTGTATTTGGAGAAGATTTCGAACCCCTTTTACTCTTATTCTTTTATGCAATTTATTCATCATATGATCATGTTTTCATTATCTATGTCTGAGTAGATTCCTTGTTAGGTTTAGGGTTTCTCACATAGGATTTCATGACTTGCTAGACTTGTTCAAATTCAGTTAAGGATTCAAACTATATCTGTTCTTCAATTTAATTGTGCTTAAAGCTAGTTCTAACCTGATCAATTAGAATCTAGATCTTAGGTTGCTAAATACGTCACGGAAGTGGGGTTTAGGAATCTGAACTAATTAAATTGGGCAATTAAACTTTGCGCAAACGGAAGTTTGGTTTAGGATAATTGTGAACATATCAAACTTGGGATTAATGCTAGTTTAATATGTTAGTTCTCGCAAACGAAAGTTTGGTTTGCTGCACTTAGACTTAGAGAATTATCGCAAAGGAATTTGGTTAATTCTATATCTGTGTTTTGAGTTCTAGAACTGTGCTTAATTAGATCATTGCTGAATGAACTGTCTGCTTGTCTGATTTCCTGAGAATACCCTAGGCTTGACGCTTTTAGTTTATTGCTTCCACAACCGTTAATCTCTGCTACTGATTTACTTTCTCGCACCGCTTTTAATTCAATTATATTGCTTTCTTTCTAGTATTAGTCTCTACTGTTCTGATCTATTGAGACCAAGTGTCCCTGTGGATTCGATAACCCTATATACTACTTTGACATTGTTGTTCACTTGCAGTTTAGAATAGGGTAAAACTTAGAACCTATCAAGTTTTTGGCGTCGTTGCCGGGGACTCTTAGAGTCTTCGATAGGACCGAACTTAGGGTTTTTACTAGAAATTTTTCTTTTTGTTTTTGCTTTTTCGTTTTTTTTTAATATTTTGCTAACTTTTTCTCTGTTTCTTTCTGTCGCAGGTACGACTTTCGCCTTGCGTCGATCGTTGCATCCCTTGCGTCAATCGTCACTAGGCGATTCTGAGATTGAATCGATCGTTGCACTGATAGCATCGATCGTTGCTGGACGATTACAAACAGTTTATGCCAACGCAGAAAACTCGAAGTAATCCGAACTCGAGCTTGCTTAATCTCGGACTAGAGGAACTTGGACGTCTAGAAAGGACTATCAGAAGAGAAAAGAGAGAGAGAATGGTACGAGAACTTCTGATCTTGATACCAGATGCTGAAGGTACCCTGAGGGACCGAGATAACAACCCGTACAATGCTGCTGGGCATCGGGTTGATGCTGAAGGGAATGTCATCCCTGATCCTCCTGAGCAACAACAATAGGAGCTGAACCAAAACCAGGGTTAAGGACAGGCCCAAGGTAGAGAGATGGTGGTTCATGAGAGGACACTAGCTGACTACAACAGACCTGATGAGTTTCATGCAAACCGAGCAGCTCTAGTGCTTCCTGCTTTTGAGAGGAATGATTTTGAGGTAAAGACCATCTACTACCAGCTGATGAGACAGATTGCTTTTCATGGTCTTCAAGCGGAGCAGCCTATGGATCACATTGACAAGTTTGAGGACATAGTCACTGGCATGAAGTATGAAGGAGTATGCCCGGACTATCTGTTCCTTAAGCTATTTCCGCACAGTCTTGCTGGAGACGCTAGTGCATGGCTGAGACAACTGGCACCTGGTCAGTATACTACTTGGGCAGCCTTAAAGAATGAGTTCCTGCGTCACTTTTATGATGATGCACGCTCAGATCAGTCCAGACAGGACATACTCACTTTTTCCCAAGGAGCTGTGGAGCCCTTGAAGACTGCATGGATGAGATTTAAGCAGTATCAGCATGACTGTCCACACCATGGATTCACAGAAGTACAGCTGATTGGTATCTTCTTCAGAGGCATAGATCTCCCTTATCAGACTGCGCTGGATAATTCCAGTAATGCTAATTTCAACACCAGGACTCCTACACAAGCTAAGCAGTTGATTGAGAACCTGATTGGCAGCAACAGTTGCAAGACAATGGATGAAAGGAGGAAGAAATCTGGTGGAACTGTAGAGAATTCTGATATAGCTAATATAAGATCCAGATTGGACACAGTCTACAATCTCCTGACAAGTACGAAAGCTATCCACTTTGCCCAAGATGTAGAGGTGATTCAGACTGAGGAGGAAACTCAGGAAGAGGATGTGAATTTCATAGGAGGTTCTGGTTTCCAAGGTAATAGATTTAGTAATCAACAGGGGAACAGATTCTCCAATGGAGGATAGACTGGTGGTTTTCAGAAGACCTATGGACAAGGTACTCAGAGAACCTATGGATCTACATCCTATCAGACTCCTCCTGCACCTACAGCCCATGAGAGCAAAATGGAGGCTATGATGGAACAACTGATTGAGAGTCAGACCAAGATTTCTGTGGACTGCAACAAGAAGTTGGACGCTGTCTATGAAGACCTCAATGGGAAATTTGAGTCTCTGAGCACTCACATGAAGCAGTTGGACACTCAGGTGAACCAGATGTCCAGCTCACTGAAGGGAAAAGGAGTGGCAGCCACTCATGTTAAGGCCTGGTCTGTGTACATTAATGATGGATCTCACCTAGGTGAAAGATTTGAGCTAAGTACAGCTGAGTTGGTGACAGAACAAGAATTTTCGGATATTTGTGAAAAACTCTCGGGTGAAATCTGCTGCAGTGCGTCGATCGATGCAACATCTGTGCCGATCGATACACCAGTCGGGATGGCAACGATCGACACACCCTTAGTGTCGGTCGTTGCAGGGCGTGAACAGACAGAACTGTCGGATGATAATGGCATAGATGCTGACTTGGAGCTTGATCGCCTATTCAATGGAGCCTCTGAGATTACTCAACAGGAGATCTACGAACAGATTTGTAGACAACACTCCTCAGTGTCTGAAGTGATTAGGCAAGAGATTGAAGAGCTGAAGAAATTAGAAGGGATTGGTGAAGAATTGGAAGAAATTCCAACTTCTGATGATCCACCTTATCATCCATGTGTGCAGAGGTACCTGAACAAGATGTTGCCCCTGGATGATGATCTGAAAGACTGGGTGATAATAGTTCCTCAGCATATTAGTGATTTTCTGCTAACTAAGATCCCGAAGAAGCTGCCTGATCCTGGAGTCTTTGTGCTGGATTGTTCTATCTTTGAGGATAGCTTTAGGCGTTCTCTGTGTGATTTAGGAGCTGCTGGAAGTTTAATGCCATACTCTGTGGCAGAGAAGCTGGGTATGTTGGATTTTACTCCTACTAGGACTGCTCTTGTCCTAGCTGATCAGTCCATACGAGTTCCTGAAGGACTCCTTATGGACATTCCGGTGAGAGTTGAAAACTACTTAGTTCCAACGGACTTCCTTGTGCTGCGATATGACTGTGATCCGGATGAAGCATTATTGCTTGGGAGACCCTTTTTGGCTACAGCAGGAGCGTTGATTGATGTTAGGAACAGCTTGATAGACCTCCATCTGGGAGATGATACACTGCACTATGAGATGGATAAGCTGCGAAAGCCACTGATAGATGGGCAGACATTCACCATAAGGGACGCAGATTTTGAGCAGCCGGATAATACTATGGTTATAGATCCTGGAGCACATTTCACTCCATCTTTTCTTGGACATGAGCATTCCGCAACAGCCTACTCACCACCTTGGATGAGGAGACTTGAACAGAGACAGAAAAAGTCTCTGTCAGGACCTCCTGGTACCTGAAAAATCCCATCCGTCCGGTCAAGCTATTGACCTTAAACAAGCGCTGGGTGGGAGGCAACCCACCATTAGGTACTGGTGTTTTTCTACTTAATTTTTGGTGTTTTTGTTAGGATTTTACGTTTGTTTTTGTTTCTGGTGAGTTTATGTTTGCAGGTCTCGGATGAATTCGCAGTGCGTCGATCGACGCACTTCTGTGTCGATCGTCACAACACGAAAGGAATCGCATTGCAGCGATCGTTGCGCTCTTGAGCAACGATCGACCATACACGAAAATCGCCAAGTAACGGTCGATGCACTTAGTGCAACGATCGATGCATGATCGATAGAGGTAAACCCGACAGAACTCAACAGAACTTTAACAATTTTTCTTTCTTTTTACCGATCCTTCGCTGGACACTACTGGGGACAGTGTGTCTTAAGTGTGGGGGAGGTGCTACTGACTTTTGTTTTCTGTTTTCTTAAGAGTCAGTCCGTTTTTCAAAAAAAAATTTGTTTTATTGAGTCAAAATTGTTTAAGTAAGAAACTATGATTTTCTGAGAAGATTTACAAGACTTGCAGGAACTTAAGTAACCATTGGGATGAAGTTGCAGGATCTATCTCTGACTATTAGAAAACCCCATCACAGATCAACCTACTGGGAACACCCACATCACTTCAGGTATCAGAGGATCCTTTTACTGACTTCAACTTAATACTAACTTAGATTTCTCACCTAAGGGCTTGGTATACTTTGTGTCGGATTCTCTTGTTAGTTCTGACACAGCCTGTCAACCTATCCTATTTAGTTCCCTTCTCCCCTTCTTATAAAGTAAAAAAAAAAAAAAATAATAATAAACTGAGGATGAGTTAGTAACTCCGAAGTGGTCATGGGAAGGGTAGCAAACACTATTTTCTCTCATGTGATCCATGGAATGTGTCCAAAGTACACCCCATAACGGGAAGAACACTGATAAAAAAAATAAAATGATACCCAGTGGGAAAAATCAGTTGTTAAAGAAGGGAAAGAGAAGAAAGGGACTAGAGAAAGATAGTATGGTGGTCTAGAGCTGACAAGGTAAGAATCCATGTGCCCTTTGATCGATACTCCTTAGGTGAGACCGCACTTAAATACTTGCAGAAGTCAGTAGGGAGAATTGAATGCTTGAATGTGATTGTGGAGTTTACCTAGGACAGTTGCTAAGTGTGGGGGAAGTACATGTTGGTCTTGATATCCTGTGATTGATTCTTTCAGTGGTTTACTAAGGGGAATCTGAGTATTGTAGCTTCTAGGATGAAATGAGTTTCTGAAGAGTTTTCAAACCTCTTCGCCATGTTTTAGTTCTCTGTTTTGCTTGAGGGCAAGCAAAGGCTAAGTGTGGGGGAGTTGATATATCATGGTTTTTACTAGTTTTAGGCCATGATATAGTTGTGTTTTAGTGTCTTTTGTGTTCTTTTAGAGTCTTTTACAGGTATAATCAGGTTTGGAGCTAAATTGGAGATAATGGAGCTTTTTGGAGATTTTTGGAGTGATTGGCCGAGAGATAGAGTTCACTGTCCGAAACAGAGAAAGGTGTCGATCGTTGCACACCTGCAACGGTCGATGCACCAGCGAGATGGGCCAAAACTCGGCGGTTTAGAAGAATCAAGATATTGCACTTTGATCCAGAAGTTCCTGATATTTACAAAGAATCCCATGGCCGAGATTATACCTATATAATCAAGTTTTAGTTGTTTTTATTAGATACACCTTCATAATTAAGAGCAGAGGATTTTTAGAGCTTTTGGGGCTGATCTGAACCTATTACTTCATCTGTATTTGGAGAAGATTTTGAACCCCTTTTACTCTTATTCTTTTATGCAATTTATTCATCATATGATCATGTTTTCATTATCTATGTCTGAGTAGATTCCTTGTTAGGTTTAGGGTTTCTCACATAGGATTTCATGACTTGCTAGGCTTGTTCAAATTCAGTTAAGGATTCAAACTATATCTGTTCTTCAATTTAATTGTGCTGAAAGCTAGTTCTAACCTGATCAATTAGAATCTAGATCTTAGGTTGCTAAATACGTCACAGAAGTGGGGTTTAGGAATCTGAACTAATTAAATTGGGCAATTAAACTTTGCGCAAACGGAAGTTTGGTTTAGGATAATTGTGAACATATCAAACTTGGGATTAATGCTAGTTTAATCTGTTAGTTCTCGCAAACGAAAGTTTGGTTTGCTGCACTTAGACTTAGAGAATTATCGCAAAGGAATTTGGTTAATTCTATATCTGTGTTTTGAGTTCTAGAACTGTGCTTAATTAGATCCTTGCTGAATGAACTGTCTGCTTGTCTGATTTCCTGAGAATACCCTAGGCTTGACGCTTTTAGTTTATTGCTTCCACAACCGTTAATCTCTGCTACTGATTTACTTTCTCGCACCGCTTTTAATTCAATTACATTGCTTTCTTTCTAGTATTAGTCTCTACTGTTCTGATCTATTGAGACCAAGTGTCCCTGTGGATTCGATAACCCTATATACTACTTTGACATTGCTGTTCACTTGCAGTTTAGAATAGGGTAAAACTTAGAACCTATCAGATCACATGACGTTGAAAGTTCACAAAGTGACTAGCTCAGCCCCCGAAATAGATAGGGTCTTGAAGGAAACCCAGAACACACCATTCATGTGTAAGATAACAGGGACGCCAGTCAAGCATCCTGGGAAGATCAAGTTACCTACTTACGACGGCAGCTCGGATCCGCGGCAGTACATGACGGCCTTTACTATCGCGATGGGACGAACCCAGTTCTCGCCAGAAGAACGCGACGCCGGCCTCTGCCAGTTGTTCATCGAAAATTTGAGCGGCGCCGCCCTCAATTGGTTCTCGCGGCTGGAAGCTCACTCCATCGACAGCTACCATCAGTTGAAGACTACCTTCCTGAAACATTACTCCATGTTCATCCAGGAAGGAGCCTCAAGCGCTTACCTCTGGGCTGTAAGCTAAGGGCCGAAAGAACCCCTCAGATCCTACATCGACAGATTCAAAGTCATCGTCTCAAAGATCACGGTAACGGATAACGAAAGGCTCCCAGCGCTGCGAAACGGGCTTTGGTACGAATCGCCGTTTCGCGACGAGCTAGCCATAAATAAGCCGCAGACCCTCGAGGATGCCCTCCACCAAGCTGCCGTCTTCGTCGAGATAGAAGAAGAGAAGGATCTACTCGCCCAGAAATTTTCCTCAAGCAAGAAGGGCAAAGAGACAGCTCCTGATAATCCCGACGACAAGGGGAAGAAAGACACAACGTGCTACGTTGGTGAGCAGCAGCAGCAGACAAGCCAACAAATGTTCCAGCAACCGGGACGCAGTCAAACGAGCCACCAGCAAGGTCGACCATGGTACAAATACGTACGGTCCGACGACCAGGAAAAGACATTTTTCTAGAAAGTAGGACAACAGATTAGGTTCATTGGAGGTAAGAACGGCACCAAAAACGGACAGGGATTCGCGGAAATGGATTTGTATTAGTTTTTCTTTTAGGACTTCTCGTATTTATAAGAATGAGAGATGGGGAAGCCCTAGATTCAAAAATGGAAAGGCATTGATGGCTTGAATCGAAAACAAAAACGTCGTTGGATCTCCGGCGGCAGGGCTTGACATGAGACGTGGCGTGGTGGCTCATGTACAATGAGTAGAGGTGTTGGCTGCGATTATATTAGGTTTAAGGAAGAAGGAGATGCTTACGGTATGTGTATATATAGCTGCGGTTAGTTGATCAAAAACGAGGATGAGATTGGGCTCTAGTTGGCTTAATGAGAAATGAAAAAAAAATTTGGATTGGGGTTACTACAGTAATGTTTGGCATTACGGTCTGTTACCTTTTTTTTTTACCTGACCACGAAAAAAATTAACTGTGGTCAAACCATTACCTTTTTTCGTGGCTAGGTAACTCTGGTCAAACCAGGATTAACTAGCCACAGAAAATGGCTATGAAGCTATAATTGCGATTTTTTTTTCAATCGTGGCTAGATTCCCTATATAGCCACAAAATTGTTTGAATTAGTTATGGGCACTTTATCTGGATCCAAAGAATCAAACCGAAACTGACCCGGAAAAATCGGTTCGGTTTGGATTCGAGTCTTAGAAAATACTCGAACGGATTTTGATTCTAGATATTTTTGGGTATCGGTTCGGTTCGTGTAATACCCGAGAACTGAATGGGTACCTAAAGTAACCATACTTATAATTAGATATAATAAATATTTTATATAGGTTTGGTTATTTCGGGTAGTTAGGATACATTTCGGATAAATCAGATTTCTTTTATAGGATGATTTCGGGTAAATCGGTTAGAGTTTGGTTACTTCGGATACAAAATATCCGAACCGATCGGACACTTTTGTTAGAATTTGGTTACTTCGGCTACAAAGTACCCGAACCAATTAATTACTCCGGACATATTATGGTTATTTCGGCTATACTATGGTTATTTCGAGTCCAAAATACACGAAGTACTCAAATACCCGATTTTTTCGGGTATAAATCGGTTTTTAAAGTATAATACTCACCCGGCCCGAAACCCGGAAAATACCGAACCGAACCCGATCCAAAAATCTAAAATGCCCGAAAAGATCTTATAATCCAAAACCGAAAAACCCGAAATCTGAAACTTGAAATACCCGATCCGAATCCGAATGGACATCCGAACGCCCAAGACTAGTTTGTATAGCCATAAACAGACGGTGGTTATACTGTCTTTTCTTTTACTAGTTTAAACATTTATATTAGTAAATATAATCCTAATTCATATTCAAAAGCTAACTTCAAATTTTGAGAATAATCACAAACTTATATATGAGTCCACAAATCTCTCAAGATTCAATGTGGGACATATTCTAATACACATCTCTCACAAGTGGACATATGACCATGAAGTCTGTGACACTAAATAGCCACGAGTGGCACATAATAAAGAAAATTGAAACCTTAAATTTTGATACCATATAATAAATATGGATCTAACTTACATCCAAAAAGTGAAAAAGTAGATTAATGTGGATGATTGTCACATTAGTTCTGTTGTGAAACATATTATAATAACTCAGTCTTTTCACTTTACCACTGCATATTCCATTTTATTTTCTACCAAATCATGAAAACCCTTGAATACAAAGCAAACCGGAATCCAGCAAGATTAACATAGATGCTAAAAAAAAACCAAAGAAATGGGAGTTACATCTAAAAAGAAGCATTGAGAATCTTATGGACTATTGGACGAGCTCTACACATGGCTAGCAATGGTTGTTGGATATGAGTTTAGCACACATCCAAAGCCCATTGGAAATCTTGTCTAAATCAATTATATTCGATATCGGCCCAAGAAGATAAGCTCGCAAAGGAGTCAACGGCCCAAAGAGAAGTCAGCATCCAAGTACTATAAATAGGACCCTTTGCTCTTCATTTCAGATATATTGTAACTTGCGAGAGGCCGAACTACTTCTATAAAGCTCCGACCTCAAGCATTGCTTAGTGAGCACGTCATTCGACGGACTCACACCTCGTACCATCCAGTTCATAGCTCGGCTCCGGCCTTAAGATCAATAAAGAACCATTTCGACCTCACTTTACATTTGTATATTTCTCACCTCGTAGTTCGGACATTTCAGATTGTAGCCCGTAATATTGACTAGGTCGAATTTCCGTAACAACAATTGGCGCCGACTGTGGGGAACGATAAACTTCTTTACGATCTAAGACGAAGCCGAGATGACAGGACCATCGTCAACAGATAACGACCCAAAGTCGCCCGAGCAAACCCGAAGCCCGCTCGCCCCGAGCTCGGAGTCACCGATTTCACCAACTAACGCCAGGACCGGCCAAACCATGGTGGCCGACACATGTCGGGACGGAGCACGTTCAGGCGATCAAAACCAGGACGTCTCCTCTCTCATAAGAGTTTTGATGGCCCAGGCCGACGAGTTAACCAGAGACAACAACGCTTGTCTCGATGCGCTCACAAGCTACAGGCTATCGGTTTCCAAACATCTCAAGCAACTGAAAATCCTACCCCGCAGCTTCCAAGGGTCTTGTTTGGGGAAACGCCACCCCTAAATACCGAGTCTAGCAGGCGACCAACCATTCACCTAGAACTGCCTCCGGCCGGACACATCCAAAGTCAGACCGAGGGTAGTAGGAACAGGGAGCTCGAATCACTCAAGATCCAATTGGATCACATGACGTCGAAAGTTCACAAAGCGACTAGCTCAGCCCCCGAAATAGATAGGGTCTTGAAGGAAACCCAGAACACACCATTCACGAGTAAGATAACAGGGACGCCAGTCAAGCATCCTGGGAAGATCAAGTTACCTACTTACGACAGCAGCTCGGATACGCGGCAGTACATGACGGCCTTTACTATCGCGATGGGACGAACCCAGTTCTCGCCAGAAGAACGGGACGCCGGCCTCTGCCAGTTGTTCATTGAAAATTTGAGCGGCGCCGCCCTCAATTGGTTCTCGCGGCTGGAAGCTCACTCCATCGACAGCTACCATCAGTTGAAGACTACCTTCCTGAAACATTACTCCATGTTCATCCAGGAAGGAGCCTCAAGCGCTGACCTCTGGGCTGTAAGCCAATGGCCGAAAGAACCCCTCAGATCCTACATCGACAGATTCAAAGTCATCATCTCAAATATCACGGTAACAGATAACGAAAGGCTCCCAGTGCTGCGAAACGGGCTTTTGTACAAATCGCCTTTTCGCGACAAGATGGCCATAAATAAGCCGCAGACCCTCGAGGACGCCCTCCACCAAGCTGCCGTCTTCGTCGAGATAGAAGAAGAGAAGGATCTACTCGCCAAGAAATTTTCCTCAAGCAAGAAGGGCAAAAATACAGCTCCTGATAATCCCGACGACAAACGTTCCAACAATCGGGACGCAGTCAAACGAGCCACCAGTAAGGTCGACCATGGTACAAATACGTACGGTCCGGCGACCTGGAATCATCACTACCAGTAGAAGAATGCTCGCTAGAATCTACCAGCATAATTGCAAAACTAAAGACAATCGAGGTACAATCACCGAGAAAGAGCAAGAACAAGCACTGAGCAAAGACTGCGAGAGAATGATAATTATCTGGAAGAAGAGGCGGAATCCGAAGAGACGAAGCCTCGTAAGAAGAAAGAAGCAAATTTTCGCGAAACACAAAAATCGCGGCGAAAGCGGTTCGCGCCCTTTCGCTCCCTTAAAAACCACAGAGGAAACCAAGAGAAAAGAACTTATGAAACCAATGGAAAACGACCCGACAAGATTTCCGCTTTACTTAAATTCTCAAAGAAATTTGCCGACCTCAGCATCACGGCTCGACGAACTGGGGGAGGACTAATTGTTGGATATGGGTTTATCACCCATCCAAAGCTCATTGGAAATCTTGTCTAAATCAATTATATTCGATATCGGCCCAAGAAGATAAGCCCGCGAAGGAGTCAACGGCCCAAAGAGAAGTCAGCATCCAAGTACTATAAATAAGACCCTTTGCTCTTCATTTCAGATATATTGTAACTTGCGAGAGGCCGAGCTACTTCTATAAATCTCCGACCTCAAGCATCGCTTAGTGAGAACGTCATTCGACGGACTCACATCTCGTACCTTCCTGTTCATAGCTCGGATCCGGCCTTAAAATCGATAAAGAACCATTTCGACCTTACTTTACATTTGTATCTCACCTCATAGTTTGGACATTTCAGATCGTAGCCCGTAATATTGACTAGGTCGAACTTCCGTAACAACAACGGTGTAGCTGGACGCATTGTGGTTGCTTCACTAATGTCAACATATTCTACTCCAACCCTCTCCCATTCAAAACACTGAATCAACGACCCGAGAGCCAAACTCACTACCCGATGAGCTAGACCGTACCGGGACAAGCTCGTCGTCCCATCCCAAATGGCATCAACTTTTGATCTTCCCCTTTCTCTCAAACCGCTCTGGCTTGAACTTATTTGGCTCTTCCCATATATTCGGGTCTCGGTGAATGGCACAAACGTTCGCGATTAGCGTTGTGACACGAGGGAAATCGTAGCCTCCAACTACACAATCATCTGTCGCCCTATGTGGAGCCAGTAACGGAGCTGTCGGGTAAAGCCGAAATATCTCTGATATGATGCATTGGAGGTAAGGAAGATTCTTAGCATCTGGTTCATCTATTAACCTGTCTAAACCAATTTTGGTATAGATTTCGATCCTCGCTTTCTTTAACACTTCTCGATGGTTCAACAAATTCAACATCACCCATTCCAACATTCTTGTTAATGTTACATTTCCGGCGAAAATCATAACCTATCCAAATAAAAATCAAGAACTAGTCATTATATAAACTATAATTATTGCTATTAGTCTTATACTAAAAAGATTCATCAATACTTACAACTATGAGTCCTTTGACGGTGACATCCATATAGTAATCAGGTTCGGTTTGTTGAAGAGAAAGCAAGTGATCAATCATAGTGTTACCCTTTTCTTTTTGTGCACGTTTCTCATCTACAAGTCCTTGAAGAAACTCATCGACCCGAACGTCGTAACTAGTAACCCAATGCAGGAGCGGAACATAGTCAGAAGCGTGTCCGACACCTGCACTGGATACAGCTTCGTCAAGCAACTGCCTCACACGTTTTGCATCGTCGTCTTGCTCCGCTCCGTCTCCATAGAATCGTTTTCCGGCTATCATCCTGAGGATGTTATTTATATTGAAGTTCCCAAACAATGATCTCAGCTCCACCTTTGCAAACCCCTAAATTATTGTCACAGACACAAAAGGTTTGGCATAAAAACTTCACATCGGTAAGTATAAGATATATCTTTTTTCCCGAATGAATGTAAAATTTATTCAATCAAAAAAGACTATTTTACATCTGAATGCTATCATTTTTTTTTGGATTCTTTTATGAATAGAGTAAAAAATCAAAGAATGAATGAAATAGGCTCAGTGCTAAGGTCTTGTTGCGAACCATATCTCCAGGCCGTCGGAGAAGTGATTGCCTTCTTCTTGTATGGTTGAGATACGGTTACGCACTGCTTTGTCGATGTGCCTGATGAGAGCTTGCTCAGTTGAGTGAGGATCTCCATGCCTTCTTGCATTCCTTTCTCGCTAAATTGTATGGATCGTTGTTTGTAGCGTGTCTCGCAGAATAAATTGTTTGGTAGGAGCGAGACTCGAGCCTGAAGCCAGCGTTACTATCTCATCCCAAATGGTAGTGTAGCTCTTGAGGAGCCCAAATTGCCTCCGTGAAAGAACAACCGAAGAACAAGTGTTGCCTTGATTCCATTTGTCCCGAGCATAGAAGACATGAAGTCTCAGCCCCAGGGTTCCAAGATATGATCCGATATCCCGTAGCCAGACGATTGTGCATCGCTGTCCAGAGAATAAACGCATATCTAGGTGTGCTGTAGCGAAACCAGACCATCGTGGACCATGAACATGGAGGGTATGTGTTGCGGGTCAGCTCCCATGTGTTCTTCGATGAGAAGACCTTTTTGAATTTCCCTTCTTTGGATTTCCACAAATCAGTATCCCTCATTTCCATATCACGCTGGCCTCTACTCTCAGCAATTTCCTTTTCAATATCATTCAACAGAATCAGTCTATGCCTTCTACTCCGATGCCGGATAAAAACCTCAGACATAGTTGCATTTCTAGCGATACCCATATCAATAAATCCCCGGTCGCCCAGCAAGTCATGTAGTCTACCTTTGGTGGACCAGTGATCGTACCAAAAAGAAGAGTCTTCCCCATTACACACCATCTTCCTGTGAAACTCCTATGCTAAGTCTCTTAGCTTGAGAAGCTTATGCCACATCCAAGAACCACTTTGTGTCTTGTTACTTATAGACCAAAAAGAACCCTTGCGGATTAGGTAGATCTTTATCCATCGCGCCCAAAGTGATTGATTTGAGGAGTTGATACGCCAGATGAGCTTCGCCTTTTTAGAACTAAGGTCTGGTCCAGACCATAGAAACGCAGCACAGAGTCTCTCAATCTCTTTCAAACAACTACCACGGAGTGAGAAAGCTGCAAGCCATTAGTTCGTGATGCTCATAATAACAGATCGAATCAATTATAGGCGCCCAGCGTGGGATATGAATCTTCTTGTCCAGGACCTCAACCTTTTCCTTATTCTCTCCACCAGGGGTAAATAATCCGTCACCGTCATGCGCTTTGTAAGCAAAAGCAGTCCCAAGTCATCGTCTCAAAGAACCCCTCAGATCCTACATCGACAGATTCAAAGTCATCGTCTCAAAGATCAAGGTAACGGATACGAAAGGCTCCCAGCGCTGCGAAACGGGCTTTGGTACGAATCGCCGTTTCGCGACGAGCTAGCCATAAATAAGCCGCAGACCCTCGAGGATGCCCTCCACCAAGTTGCCGTCTTCGTCGAGATAGAAGAAGAGAAGGATCTACTCGCCAAGAAATTTGCCTCAAGCAAGAAGGGCAAAGATACAGCTCCTGATAATCCCGACGACAAGGGGAAGAAAGACACAACGTGCTACGTTGGTGAGCAGTAGCAGCAGACAAGCCAACAAACGTTCCAACAACCGGGACGCAGTCAAACGAGCCACCAGCAAGGTCGACCATGGTACAAATACGTACAGGGATTCGCGGAAATGGATTTGTATGAGTTTTTCTTTTAGGACTTCTCGTATTTATAAGAATGAGAGATGGGGAAGCCCTAGATTCAAAAATGGAAAGGCATTTATGGCTTGAATCGAAAACGAAAACGTCGTTGGATCTCCGGCGGTAGGGCTTGACATGAGACGTGGCGTGGTGGCTCATGTACAATGAGTAGAGGTGTTGGCTGCGATTATATTAGGTTTAAGGAAGAAGGATATGCTTACGGTATGTGTATATATAGCTGCGGTTAGTTGATCAAAAACGAGGATGAGATTGGGCTCTAGTTGGCTTAATGAGAAATGAAAAAAAAAATTGGATTGGGGTTACTACAGTAATGTTTGGCATTACGGTCTGTTACCTTTTTTTTTTACCTAACCACGAAAAAACTTAACTGTGGTCAAACCATTACCTTTTTCGTGGCTAGGTAACTCTGGTCAAACCAGGATTAACTAGCCACAGAAAATGGCTACGAAGCTATAACTGCGATTTTTTTTTCAATCGTGGCTAGATTCCCTATATAGCCACAAAATTGTTTGAATTAGTTATGAGCACTTTATCCGGATCCAAAGAATCAAACCGAAACTGACCCGAAAAAATCGGTTCGGTTTGGATTCGAGTCTTAGAAAATACTCGAACGGGTTTTGATTCTAGATATTTTTGGGTATCGGTTCAGTTCGTGTAATACCCGAGAATCGAATGGGTACCTAAAGTAACCATACTTATAATTAGATATAATAAATATTTTATATAGTTTTGGTTATTTCGGGTAGTTAGGATACATTTCGGATAAATCAGATTTCTTTTATAGGATGATTTCGGGTAAATCGGTTAGAGTTTGGTTACATCGGATACAAAATATCCGAACCGATCGGACACTTTTGTTAGAATTTGGTTACTTCGGCTACAAAATACCCGAACCAATTAATTACTCCGGACATATGATGGTTATTTCGGCTATACTATGGTTATTTCGAGTCTAAAATACACGAAGTACTCAAATACCCGATTTTTTCAGGTATAAACCGGTTTTTAAAGTATAATACTCACCCGGCCCGAAACCCAGAAAATACCGAACCGAACCCGATCCAAAAATCTAAAATGCCCGAAAAGATCTTATAATCCAAAACCGAAAAACCCGAAATCTGAAACTTGAAATACCCGATCCAAATCCGAATGGACATCCGAACGCCCAAGACTAGTTTATATAGCCATAAACAGACGGTGGTTATACTGTCTTTTCTTTTACTAGTTTAAACATTTATATTAGTAAATATAATCCTAATTCATATTCAAAAGCTAACTTCAAATTTTGAGAATAATCACAAACTTATATATGAGTCCACAAATCTCTCAAGATTCAATGTGGGACATATTCTAATACACATCTCTCACAAGTGGACATATGACCATGAAGTCTGTGACACTAAATAGCCACGAGTGGCACATAATAAAGAAAATTGAAACCTTAAATTTTGATACCATATAATAAATATGGACCTAACTTACATCCAAAAAGTGAAAAAGTAGATTAAGAGTGGATGATTGTCACATTAGTTCTGTTGTGAAACATAGTATAATAACTCAGTCTTTTCACTTTACCACTGCATATTCCATTTTATTTTCTACCAAATCATGAAAAACCTTGAATACAAAGCAAACCGGAATCCAGCAAGATTAACATAGATGCTAAAAAAAAACCAAAGAAATGGGAGTTACATCTAAAAAGAAGCATTGAGAATCTTATGGACTATTGGACGAGCTCTACACATGGCTAGCAATGGTTGTTGGATATGAGTTTAGCACACATCCAAAGCCCATTGGAAATCTTGTCTAAATCAATTATATTCGATATCGGCCCAAGAAGATAAGCTCGCAAAGGAGTCAACGGCCCAAAGAGAAGTCAGCATCCAAGTACTATAAATAGGACCCTTTGCTCTTCATTTCAGATATATTGTAACTTGCGAGAGGCCGAGCTACTTCTATTAAGCTCCGACCTCAAGCATTGCTTAGTGAGCACGTCATTCGACGGACTCACACCTCGTACCATCCTGTTCATAGCTCGGCTCCGGCTTTAAGATCAATAAAGAACCATTTCGACCTCACTTTCCATTTGTATATTTCTCACCTCGTAGTTCGGACATTTCAGATTGTAGCCCGTAATATTGACTAGGTCGAATTTCCGTAACAACAATTGGCGCCGACTGTGGGGAATGAAAAACTTCTTTACGATCTAATACGAAGCCGAGATAACAGGACCATCGTCAACAGATAACGACCCAAAGTCGCCCGAGCAAACCCAAAGCCCGCTCGCCCCGAGCTCGGAGTCACCGATTTCACCAACTAACGCCAGGACCGGCCAAAACAGGGTGGCCGACACATGTCGGGACGGAGCACGTTCAGGCGATCAAAACCAGGACGTCTCCTCTCTCATAAGAGTTTTGATGGCCCAGGTCGACGAGTTGACCAGAGACAACAACGCTTGTCTCGATGCGCTCACAAGCTACAGGCTATTGGTTTCCAAACATCTCAAGCAACTGAAAATCCTACCCCGCAGCTTCCAAGGGTCTTGTTTGGGGAAACGCCTCCCCTAAATACCGAGTCTAGCAGGCGACCAACCATTCACCTAGAACTGCCTCCGGCCGGACACATCCAAAGTCAGACCGAGGGTAGTAGGAACAGCGAGCTCAAATCACTCAAGATCCAATTGGATCACATGACGTCGAAAGTTCACAAAGCGACTAGCTCAGCCCCCGAAATAGATAGGGTCTTGAAGGAAACCCAGAACACACCATTCACGAGTAAGATAACAGGGACGCCAGTCAAGCATCCTGGGAAGATCAAGTTACCTACTTACGACGGCAGCTCGGATCCGCGGCAGTACATGACGGCCTTTACTATCACGATGGGACGAACCCAGTTCTCGCCAGAAGAACGCGACGCCAGCCTCTGCCAGTTGTTCATTGAAAATTTGAGCGGCGCCGCCCTCAATTGGTTCTCGCGGCTGGAAGCTCACTCCATCGACAGCTACCATCAGTTGAAGACTACCTTCCTGAAACATTACTCCATGTTCATCCAGGAAGGAGCCTCAAGCGCTGACCTCTGGGCTGTAAGCCAAGGGCCGAAAGAACCCCTCAGATCCTACATCAACAGATTCAAAGTCATCGTCTCAAAGATCATGGTAACAGATAACGAAAGACTCCCAGCGCTGCGAAACGGGCTTTTGTACGAATCGCCTTTTCGCGACAAGCTGGCCATAAATAAGCCGCAGACCCTCGAGGACGCCCTCCACCAAGCTGCCGTCTTCGTCGAGATAGAAGAAGAGAAGGATCTACTCGCCAAGAAATTTTCCTCAAGCAAGAAGGGCAAAAGTACAGCTCCTGATAATCCCGATGACAAGGGGAAGAAATACACAACGTGCTACGTTGGTGAGCAGCAGCAGCAGACAAGCCAACAAACGTTCCAACGACCGGGACGCAATCAAACGAGCCACAAGTAAGTTCGACCATGGTACAAATACGTACGGTCCGGCGACCTGGAATCATCACTACCAGTAGAAGAATGCTCGCTAGAATCTACCAGCATAATTGCAAAACTAAAGACAATCGAGGTACAATCATCGAGAAAGAGCAAGAACAAGCACTGAGTAAAGACTGCGAGAGAATGATAATTATCTGGAAGAAGAGGCGGAATCCGAAGAGACGAAGCCTCGTAAGAAGAAAGAAGCAAATTTTCACGAATCACAAAAATCGCGGCGAAAGCGGTTCGCGCCCTTAAAAACCACAGAGGAAACCAAGAGAAAAGAACTTATGAAACCAATGGAAAACGACCCGACAAGATTTCCGCTTTACTTAAATTCTCAAAGAAATTTGCCGACCTCAGCATCACGGCTCGACGAACTGGGGGAGGACTAATTGTTGGAAATGGGTTTATCACCCATCCAAAGCTCATTGGAAATCTTGTCTAAATCAATTATATTTGATATCGGCCCAAGAAGATAAGCCCGCGAAGGAGTCAACGGCCCAAAGAGAAGTCAGCATCCAAGTACTATAAATAAGACCCTTTGCTCTTCATTTCAGATATATTGTAACTTGCGAGAGGCCGAGCTACTTCTATAAAGCTCCGACCTCAAGCATTGCTTAGTGAGAATGTCATTCGACGGACTCACATCTCGTACCTTCCTGTTCATAGCTCGGATCCGGCCTTAAAATCGATAAAGAACCATTTCGACCTCACTTTAAATTTGTATCTCACCTCGTAGTTTGGACATTTCAGATCGTAGCCCGTAATATTGACTAGGTCGAACTTCCGTAACAACAACGGTGTAGCTGGACGCATTGTGGTTGCTTCACTAATGTCAACATATTCTACTCCAACCCTCTCCCATTCAAAACACTGAATCAACGACCCGAGAGCCAAACTCACTACCCGATGAGCTAGACGGTACCCGAGACAAGCTCGTCGTCCCATCCCAAATGGCATCAACTTTTGATCTTCCCCTTTCTTCTCAAACCGCTCTGGCTTGAACTTATCTGGCTATTCCCATATATTCGGGTCTCGGTGAAAGGCCTAAACGTTCGCGATTAGCGTTGTGCCACGAGGGAAATCGTAGCCTCCAACTACACAATCATCTGTCGCCCTATGTGGAGCCAGTAACGGAGCTGCCGGGTAAAGCCGAAATATCTTTGATATGATGCATTGGAGGTAAGGAAGATTCTTAGCATCTGATTCATCTATTAACCGGTCTAAACCAATTTTGGTATCGATTTCGATCCTCGCTTTCTTTAACACTTCTGGATGGTTCAACAAATTCAACATCTCCCATTCCAACATTCTTGTTAATGTTACATTTCCGGCGAAAATCATAACCTATCCAAATAAAAATCAAGAACTAGTCATTATATAAACTATAATTATTGCTATTAGTCTTATACAAAAAAAGATTCATCAATACTTACAACTATGAGTCCTTTGACGGTGACATCCATATAGTAATCAGGTTCGGTTTGTTGAAGAGAAAGCAAGTGATCAATCATAGTGTTACCCTTTTCTTTTTGTGCACGTTTCTCATCTACAATTCCTTGAAGAAACTCATCGACCCGAACGTCGTAACTAGTAACCCAATGCAGGAGCGGAACATAGTCAGAAGCGTGTCCGACACCTGCACTGGATACAGCTTCGTCAAGCAACTGCCTCACACGTTTTGCATCGTCGTCTTGCTCCGCTCCGTCTCCATATAATCGTTTTCCGGCTATCATCCTGAGGATATTATTTATATTGAAGTTCCCAAACAATGATCTCAGCTCCACCTTTGCAAACCCCTAAATTATTGGCACAGAAACAAATGGTTTGGCCACATCGGTAAGTATAAGATATATCTTTTTTTTTTCGAATGAATGTAAAATTTATTCAATCAAAAAAGACTATTTTACATCTGAGTGCTATCATTGTTTTGGATTCTTTTATGAATAGAGTAAAAAATCAAAGAATGAATGAAATAGGCTCAGTGCTAAGGTCTTGTTGCGAACCATATCTCCAGGCCGTCGGAGAAGTGATTGCCTTCTTCTTGTATGGTTGAGATACGGTTACGCACTGCTTTGTCGATGTGCCTGATGAGAGCTTGCTCAGTTGAGTGAGGATCTCCATGCCTTCTTGCATTCCTTTCTCGCTAAATTGTATGGATCGTTGTTTGTAGCGTGTCTCGCAGAATAAATTGTTTGGTAGGAGCGAGACTCGAGCCTGAAGCCAGCGTTACTATCTCATCCCAAATGGTAGTGTAGCTCTTGAGGAGCCCGAATTGCCTCCGTGAAAGAACAACCGAAGAACAAGTGTTGCCTTGATTCCATTTGTCCCGATCATAGAAGACATGAAGTATCAGCCCCAGGGTTCCAAGATATGATCCGATATCCCGTAGCCAGACGATTGTGCATCGCTGTCCAGAGAATAAACGCATATCTAGGTGTGTTGTAGCGAAACCAGACCATCGTGGACCATGAACATGGAGGGTATGTGTTGCGGGTCAGCTCCCATGTGTTCTTCGATGAGAAGACCTTTTTGAATTTCTCTTCTTTGGATTCCACAAATCAGTATCCCTCATTTCCATATCACGCTGGCCTTTACTCTCAGCAATTTCCTTTTCAATATCATTCAACAGAATCAGTCTATGCCTTCTACTCCGATGCCGGATAAAAACCTCAGACATAGTTGCATTTCTAGCGATACCCATATCAATAAATCCCCGGTCGCCCAGCAAGTCATGAAGTCTACCTTTGGTGGACCAGTGATCGTACCAAAAAGAAGAGTCTTCCCCATTACACACCATCTTCCTGTGAAACTCCTATGCTAAGTCTCTTAGCTTGAGAAGCTTATGCCACATCCAAGAACCACTTTGTGACTTGTTACTTATAGACCAAAAAGAACCCTTGCGGATTAGGTAGATCTTTATCCATCGCGCCCAAAGTGATTGATTTGAGGAGTTGATACGCCAGATGAGCTTCGCCTTTTTAGAACTAAGGTCTGGTCCAGACCATAGAAACGCAGCACAGAGTCTCTCAATCTCTTTCAAACAACTACCACGGAGTGAGAAAGCTGCAAGCCAGTAGTTCGTGATGCTCATAATAACAGATCGAATCAATTATAGGCGCCCAGCGTGGGATATGAATCTTCTTGTCCAGGACCTCAACCTTTTCCTTATTCTCTCCACCAGGGGTAAATAATCCGTCACCGTCATGCGCTTTGTAAGCAAAAGCAGTCCCAAGTAACGGACTCGGAGCTGTCCAGAATCGAAAGGAAAGCTGGACAAGATCGTTTCATGATTGGATTGAGAAATACCTGCCATGAAGATTTTCGACTTCTCCAAACTTATATTAAGGCCTGAGTATTTAGCGAATCTATCAAAAATCTCTATGACTCCTTCCACTGAGCGTTTCTGTACATCCGTAAAGACCATCAGGTCATCTGCGAAACAGAGATGCGTTAAGGAAATGTTTTGGCACTTAGGGTGAAAACCAATCTTCTTGCTGGCAGCTGCGTTGTCAAGCATTCTGGACAGTGCGTTAATACATATCACGAATAGATATGGTGACAATGCATGTGATACCCCGTATCCAAAAATGTGGTCAACGGGCAGAAGAAAAGTCAACAAGGGCAAAACTGTAATTTTGCCAAACCCAGGGCAAAATGGTAATTTTGCCAAAGTTCTAGACGGAAGACGTGACGGGCCAAACGTTCTCTTTTTAAAGCATAAAGAACATTTAGAAGACCAGAGTTGGAAGGACGGAGCAGAAACGGGTTTTCGGCTTGTCGGGAATAGAAACCAATTAAACCAAGAAAACTTCGGAAAATCATAACGGGAGCTAGGAAACTCCAAATGAGGTGATTCAAATTGCTAAATTCATCTAAGAGCATCAGGAATCGGAAAATGAGGCTTTGTGGATTTATAGAAGCAGATAAAGAGCTTTTAAAATATTAAACATAAAACTGGGTTTTTCAGAGAAACCGATACAATGTTCGAGCAAGCGAGAAGACCCTCTAAAGGCCACTACAAATTATGAAATTTTGACCACAGCTTCATGAGAATAGTTATAAGACATGGTTGAAAGGATTCAGAAAGATTCAGTGCCTAGATTAAGTTATATATTTTAGATCATTAAGGGGTGATTAATGACTAAAACTTTAAAATAAATTCAAGGGAGCTTGAACAAGGTTTGGGATAATTAGAGCTGATGTCTGAAGTCACTATGGACCTAATTAAAGCCCATTTACAAGCTTGTGCCACGAAATTATGCAAGAAAAAAAATAAAAGGGGCTTTGTGAACTAGATTCAATGGATCTCCAAAGGTTGGTGGCCCAAACTCAAGAGGCTTCTTCATGGGTCTTCCAGGTGTAAGAAGGAGGATAAAGAAGAGTGTTTTTTGGCCAACAGCTGGAGGGTGAAGGAAGGGAAAACATGTGGCAACATGTTTCAATAAAAGAAATGAGATGTGTCATAGACACATGTCACACAAAGGATTCTTGAATTTAGTTATAAATACCAAGTGAACCTCTCATTGTTCCACACACCAAAAAAATAAGAAGAAGAGTGTGAGATGAAGAGAAGAAGAGAAGAGGAGAAGAAAGAAGAGAAGAAGGAGAAGAAGAAGAGAAAAAGAAGAAGAAGAAGAAGGAGGAGGAGGAGGAGGAGGAGAGAAGAAGAAGAAGACCGGAGGAAGAAGAAAGAGAAAGAAGAGAGAGAGGCGTGAAGAAGAAGAAGATAGAGAGAGAGAGGCGTGAAGATGAAAAAGAGAGAGAGAAGCAGGCGTAAAGGAGAGAGAAGATGGTCCGGAGGCTCGATCAGAATCATTCGGTCAACGGTCAACCCCGTGGTCAACGCCGGTCAACGCGTTGACTCTGGCCGGTTTTTGGTGTTGCGGTTTGTGTTCGGGAAGTCTCGGGGTTTGTGTTCGGGTATTCGGAGAGGTTCAGGTTTAGTTCGGGTTTCAGGAGATCGTATCCGCATCCGGTCCGCCATTCCACTTAATCACTGTGAGTCGGCTCAAACACCGTAGTTTCATATAGAACGATAAATGGGAAACCGTAGAGATAGGATTGCATACCCGTTTGAATTGAATTGAATTAAGACTTGATTGATTGGTTGAATTAACGTTAAACCGGCTAGGGTTAAAGAAGCATGGTAGACTTAAAATGGATTAAACCTGTTGAGTGCCGTTAGGTTGATAGTAACGTTGCGTGATGCATTCATATAGTCGTTGCATGAGTAGGATCGTATATGCATATATATGTAAGTAAAGGACGGTAATAAATGAATCTATATACGGGAAGTAAGATGAGCTAAAATACGGAATTAACTTGAACAAACTTATAGAGTATGGAACGATATCGGGGTTTTGATAGGTTCTAAGTTTTACCCTATTCTAAAACTGCAAGTGCACAGTATAGTCAATGTAGTATATAGGGTTATCGAATCCACAGGGACACTTGGTCTCAAGAGGATCAAACTGTAGGAATAAATACTAGAAATAAGCAAGTAGTGATTGTAATGAATTGCGGTGCAAGAAAGTAAACAGTAGCAGGAAATCGGTTTGTAAGCAATAAACTAAAAGCGTCAAGCCTAGGGTATTCTCAGGAAATCAGACAAGCAGACAAGTTAATCAGTCAGGATCAAATTAAACTCAGTTCTAGAACTCGAATCACGGAAATAGAATTAACCAAATCTCTTTGCGAGAATTCTCTATGCCTAAGTGCAGTAACCCAAATCTCTTTGCAATTACTAACAGATTAAACAAGCATTAAGTTCAAGTTCGATATGTTCACAATTAAACTAAACCAAATCTCTTTGCGAATAATTCAATTGCTCAACCTAAATAGTTCAGATTCCTAAACCCCACTCTCGTGACGTATTTAGTAACCTAGGATCTAGATTCTAATTGATCAGGTTAGAACTAGCTTTAAGCACAATTTAGTTTGAAGAACATTCTAATCATATGAATCCTAACTGAATTAAACAAGTCTAGCAAGTCATCAAACCCTAGTGAGAAACCCTAAACTCAACTATGGATCTACTCAGACATGATTGATGAAAACATAATCATAGAATAAATAGATTGCATATAAGAAATTAAAATATCAAAGGGGTTCGAAATCTTCTCCAAAATAAATGAATACAAGGAAATAGATCAGCCCCGAAAACTCTAGAAATCTCTTAGCTCTAAGTATGAAAGCGTATCTAAAATAAAAGCCAAAAACTAGTATATATAGGCATAATCTCGGCTGGGGCTTCTGTGTAAATACTGAAAGTATCTTGGGCTTCTTTGCAAATCTTCAATACTGGTTACGCCGACGCGTACGGCCCATCTCCCGACTGCATCGACCGATGCACAATGCGTGTCGATCGATGCAACATCAAATAATCGAACAGTGAATAAAGCTCTCGGCCAAAACATCCCAAAATGCCCAAAATGCTCCATATATCTCCAATTAGCTCCAAACCTGATTTAACCTGTAAAAGACTCTAAACTAATACAAAAGACTCTAAAAACACAACTATATCATGGTATAAAGTGGGTAAAAACCATGATATATCAACTCCCCCACACTTAGCCTTTGCTTGCCCTCAAGCAAAACAGAGAACTAAAATGCAGTGAAGAGGTTTGAAAACTCTTCAGAAACTCATTTTGTCATAGAAGCAGCAGCATTCAGATTCCCCTTAGTAATCCACATGAAAGAATCAATCTACAGACATCAAGACCGACATGTACTTCCCCCACACTTAGCAACTGTCCTAAGTAAACGCCACAATCACATTCAAGCATTCAAATTCACCCTACTGACTTCTGCAAGTATTTAAGTGCGGTCTCACCTAAGGAGTATCGATCTAAAGGCACATGGATTCTTACCTTGCCAGCTCTAGACCACCATACTATCTTTCTCTAGTCCCTTTCTTCTCTTTCCCTTCTTTAACAACTGATTTTTCCCCACTGGGTATCATTTTATTTTTTTTATCAGTGTTCTTCCCGTTATGGGGTGTACTTTGGACACATTCCATGGATCACATGAGAGATAATAGTGTTTGCTACTATTCCCATGACCACTTCGGAGTTACTAACTCATCCTCAGTTTATTATATTTTTTTTTACTTTTACAGAAGGGGAGAAGGGGACTAAATAGGACAGGTTTACAGGCTGTGTCAGAACCAACAAGGGAGTCCGACATAAAGTATACCAAGCCCTTAGGTGAGAAAAATTAAAGTCAGTATTAAGGTGAAGTCAGTAAAGGATCCTCTGATACCTGAATTGATATGGGTGTCCTCAGTAGGCTGATCTGTGTTGGGGTTTTCTAATAGTCATAGATAGATCTGCAGCTTCATCCCAATGGTCACTTAAGTTCCTGCAAATGCTGCTAATCTCCTCCAAAAATCATTGTTTCCTACTTAAACCAATTTTGACTCGAAAAACAAATTTTGAAAAATTTAACTGACTCTAAGAAAACAAAAGAAACTAATTAGTAGAACCTCCCCCACACTTAAGACACACTGTCCCCAGTAGTGTCAAGCAAGGGATTGGTTAAAGAAAAGAAAAATTAAAATAGTTGAATGGTTAGTTCTCTCGGGTTTTACCTCTGTCGCAGTCAGGCATCGATCGTTGCACTAGGTGCACCGACCGTTGCTATGCGATTTCTGTTGTAACGATCGACACAAACGTGTGTCGATCGACGCAATGCGATTGTCACGAACAGTCAGCGAGTTAGCAGGTTAATTCGGCGGTTTTTGTCAATTTCGATCCCTGCAAGCTGAAAACACTAGAAACAGAGTAAAACTGAAACAACAAATGTATCAAGTCATGCACAACCATCAAACATAATAAATCCTAAGAAAAAGAAAGACAAAGTGCAAGAAAAGATAAAAAGTCAGAAATACAGAACCGATAAACCGATAATGGAGACTACGCTCACTCGCTCTCATCATCTATACCGGCATAAGGATCAGCACCGGTGTCCTCTGGAGATCGCTGTCGACGACGTGTATCAGGTACGGGCTGATGGATCTGTGGTGGCCTCCTGCAGCTGCAAGTACGCATGAAGTTCCAGAAAACTCGGAACAGACCATCTGATCTCTCTCTCCACTCTGCATCAGAATAG
This sequence comes from Orychophragmus violaceus, assembly GCA_030180135.1. Classification (NCBI taxonomy): domain Eukaryota; kingdom Viridiplantae; phylum Streptophyta; class Magnoliopsida; order Brassicales; family Brassicaceae; genus Orychophragmus; species Orychophragmus violaceus. The sequence goes on from CM058235.1 coordinate 31,899,963, forward strand.
TCACCGTAGGCCATCGCAGGCTCTGGAAATGGACCCACATCGTCGATCGGGGCAGGGGCAGGCGCAGGCACCGGCGCAGGAGTAGTGGAAGTCGAAGCTCGAGAGGAAGGCTCTCCCAGCGGATGAGCCATAGAAGGAATCCTACGCTGCGCAGACTCAGGAGGCTGAAATCTCAGAGCCTCTAATGTGTCAACCTGTGTCCATCCGGCAGCAGGAAGCTCTATACCAGTCCTCCCAGTAGTCGGGTCAGTGTAAATCCAAATCTTCCCCTCCTTGAGCCAAGTGGCGCTCTGCAAATGGCTGAGATCTAGGAGCTCCCGGGCTGTAACACACTCCGTGCCATGAAGAGGAATCCCGCAATACTCAAAAATGGGAGTAAGCAAACTCCCAACCGTCTCAGTACCAGCTCCATCTAAAGGCTTCGTCTGTAGATCAACCAAATGCTGAGCAAAAATAGCTCCCAAGTTGAGACCCGAAGTAGGATCTCTCACTCCAGAACTCCTGAACTGATCTCTCAGGCCCATGAACAACAGCTCCATCTCATATTTGCGCATCTTGTTTGCCTCAAACTTGCAAAGCAAGCTCCAGCACAAGATACGCGAGACATATCGCAGCACCGGATGTCTCATCTGCACAACTGGTGTGGTCCTAGAGTTGTATTGACCACTACCAATAATCTTCCAGAACCGTATGGACTCATCACGGTCCCACTCAAGTGGCATGGCTATGCGCCTCGGCTCAGTCCTGAACCCGTAGATCCTGCAAAGATCAAGAAGAGGGATCCGATACCTGACTCCCCAGCTCATGAATGTAAATGATCCCACTGTAGCACTCCGGTTGTCAGGATCAGAGTAAACCACTCTGCAAGTGGCCAATAACTGTCTGGCCAGCTCCGGGTAGAGATCATAAGGTCGCATCGGCATTGTCCCTAGACCAATGCCTCTGCATACAGCGAGTACCTGCTCATCAATCCCAAGAGTCTTGCAGGTGGAGTAGTCAGCGAACTTGGTTGGCTTGAAGATCATCCCACACCAACCATTATAGAGAAGCGAGTCATATTCGTCCCAACTGCTGAGCAATGGACGCTCTGTGAACTCATCAGACTTGAAGAACTTCTGAGGTTCCTCTGGCCATTCTACGGTTGTCGGCATTGGTGTCTTGTCTGCTCTGGGCCAGGGTAAAGTAACTGGTGGTCCATATCTCTGGTATGGTGCGGGTGGCTCTGACTCTCTGCTAAACCAAGCAGGTGGTGGAATGTATTGCCTTGAAGCTGTAGAAGCTGTGGCTCGTTTCTTGCGGGGTTGTCGATTGGTTGCCATCTGCAAAACAAACAAAATTGAAACACAAATAAGTCTCGGCAACTCTCTGTGAAATCGCGAAGCATCGACCGTTGCATCTAAGGCATCGATCGTTGCAAGGCGATTTCACCTCGTCGAACATTTCCCAAAATCGCAAAGCAACGACCGTTGCTCAAAAGCAACGACCGTTGCAAGGCGATTTCGCCGCAAACAAATCATCAAATTCAGTTCAAATCTAACCACATTGCATCAAATCAACAAGAACCTCCTGTTAAACAACCTAAATCATGTCCATTTAAGCATATCATCGTCGATTTCAAGCCAAAAATCCCAAATTCCATAAACCCTAAAATCCATTCTAAAAATGGCGAAAATGAGAAGTCATACCTTCGATTCGTTGTAAATGGGTAATGGAATCAGCTAAAGGGGGTTAAAACAATAAGATTCAGGCTTTGAAACGCAAAAATTGATGAAGAATTAGAGATTCAGGTGAAATAGCTCTCGGTTGTACGGACGGCGAAGAAATAAGGAGGAGAAGAGAAGAGAAAAGGGTTTAAGGCACTTACCTTGGTCGTGGGTTGCAACGATCGTTGCGTTAGGGGCAACGATCGATGCTTCGTAAATCGAATTCGATTTCCGGTTAAGCACAAACCTTAATTTTTGCAATTGAACCATCGAGTAACGACCGTTGCGCAGGAGCAACGATCGTCACAATGCGATTTCCCTTCTTCGTCAATTCTCCTTGCAACGACCGGTGCAGATATGCATCGATCGTCACACATCTCCAGGTTCGAATTCTGCATCCTATAACTTAGCAAAACAAAAACAAAAACGTGAAAGCCTAAGAAAAACACCAAAAATAAGAAAGAAAACAACTAAACCTATCAGTGGGTTGCCTCCCACTCAGCGCTTGTTTAAGGTCATTAGCTTGACCGGACGCACAAGATCTTTCAGGCACTTAGAGATCCTGACAGAGACTTTTTCTGTCTCTGTTCAAATCTCCTCATCCATGGTGGAGTATAGGCTGTTGCTGAATGCTTCAGCCCAAGAAAGGATGGAGTAAAGTGTGCTCCAGGATCTAAAATCACAGGCCCATCTGGCTGGTCATCTTCTGCTTCCATGATTGTGAAAGTCTGCCCATCTATCAGTGGCTTCCGCAGCTTCTCCATGTCATATCGCAGCGTCTCATCTCCCAGGTGGAGGTCTATCAGACTTTGTCTGACATCAATCACAGCTCCTGCTGTAGCCAAGAATGGTCTTCCAAGTAGCAGTGCTTCATCCGGATCGCAATCATATTTCAGCACAAGGAAGTCTGTTGGAACCAAGTAGTTTCCAACTCTCACTGGTATGTCTTCTAAAACTCCTTCTGGAACTCGTATAGACAGATCAGCTAGGATAAGACGGGTTCTAGTAGGAGAAAAATTCAGCACCCCCAGCTTCTCTGCCACAGAATAAGGCATCATTCTTCCAGCAGCTCCTAAATCACAAAGAGAGCGTCTAAAGCTATTCTCGAAGATGGAGCAATCAAGTATAAAGACTCCAGGGTCAGGTAACTTCTTTGGGATCTTGTTTAGTAGCACTTCACTAATGTGTTGGGGAACTACAATCACCCATTCTTTCAGGTCATCATCCAATGGTAGCATCTTGTTCAAATACCTCTGCACACAGGGATGATAAGGTGGATCATCAGGCGGTGGAATTTCTTCCAAGTCTTCACCACTCTCCTCCAGTTTCTTCAGCTCCTCTATCTCCTGTTTAATTACCTCAGATACCTTAGGATATTGCCTAATGGCTTGTGCATAAATCTCCTCCTGAGTGATTTCAGACACATCAGGGAATAGGCGGGCCAGTTCTGCATCAGTCTCATAATCGTCTGGCAACACTGTCTGTTCACGTCCTGCATCGACCGACACAAGGTGTGTGTCGATCGTTGCAATGCGATCGTCGCGGATTCCACCCGTGAGTTTTTCACTCAAATCCGAAAATTCTGCTTCATCAACCAACTCAGTTGTGCTTAGCTCAAACTTCTCACCCAGATGAGATCCATCATTAACGAGTACAGACCAGGCTTTAATATGAGTATCTGCAGGCCCTTTTCCTTTCATAGTACCTGAAATCTGATTAACCTGAGTGTCCAGTTGCTTCATGTGAGTGTTCATAGACTCAATCTTCCCATTGAGATCTCCATACATAGCATCAATCTTCTTATTGCAGTCCACAGAAGTCTTGATTTGGCTCTCCAGCAACTGTTCCATCATTGTCTCCATCTTAGTCTCGAAAGCAGTAGGTGTAGTAGGTGTTTGATAAGATGAAGATCCGTAGGTCCTTTGAGCATTCTGTCCATAAGGCTTCTGAAAGTTGCTGTTCTGTCCATAGCCTGAAGAGTTCTGATTGCCCGTGTAGGCAGTTTTCTGTCCTCCACCGGAAAATCTGTTCCCAGATTGATATCCAAATCTGTTTCCTTGGAAACCAGATCCTCCGATGTAATTTACATCCTCTTCCTGAGTGTCCTCCTCAGTCTGAATTACTTCTACTTCTTGAGCAAAGTGGACAGCTTTCTTCTCTCCTAGAAGAGTGCAGATTTTATCCATTCTGGACCTTAATTCAGCCATCTCCGAGTTATCAATACTTCCACCAGATTTCTTCCTCCTATCATCCATAGTCTTGCAACTATTGCTGCTAATCAAATTCTCGATCAACTGCTTAGCTTGTGTAGGAGTCCTGGTGTTGAAGTTGGCATCACTAGAATTATCCAGCGCTTGCTGATACGGAAGATCTATTCCTCTGAAGAAGATACCAATCAGCTGAACTTCAGTGAATCCATGGTGCGGACAGTCACGCTGATACTGCTTAAATCTCATCCAAGCAGTTTTTAAAGGTTCCACAACTCCTTGGGAGAAAGTAAGTATGTCCTGTCTAGATTGGTCTGAACGCGCATTGTCATAGAAATGACGCAGGAACTCACTCTTTAAGGCTGCCCAAGTAGTATACTGACCAGGTGCCAGTTGTCTCAGCCATGCACTAGCGTCTCCAGCAAGACTGTGCGGAAATAGCTTAAGGAACAGATAGTCCTGGCAAACTCCATCGTATTTCATACCAGTAACTATGTCTTCAAACTTATCTATGTGATCCATAGGCTGCTCTGATTGGAGACCATGAAAAGCAATCTGCCTCATCAGTTGGTAGTAGATAGTCTTTACCTCAAAGTCGTTCCTCTCAAAGGCAGGAAGCACTAAAGCTGCTCGGTTCGCATGAAACTCGTCAGGTCTGTTGTAATCAGCTAATGTCCTTTCACGGGCAACCATCTGGCCCAGTAGCTCAGCTTCGTCAGGGATCACTTGTCCCTCAGCATCAATCCTATGCCCAGCAGCATTGTAAGGATTGTTCTCTGGATCCCTCAGGATTCCATCAGCATCTGGTATCAAGATCAAGCGTTCTCGTACCATTCTCTCTCTCTTTTCTCTTCTGATTGTCCTTTCTAGACGTCCAAGTTCCTCTAGATTGAGATTAACCAAGCTCGAGTTCGGATTACTTCTAGTGTTCTGCGTTGGCATAAACTGTCTGTAATCGTCCAGCAACGATCGATGCTATCAGTGCAACGATCGGTTCAATCTCAGAATCGCTTAGTGTCGATCGACGCAAGATGTGCAACGGTCGACGCAAGGCGATTTCGGTACCTGCGACAGAAAGAATCAGAGAAAAGAATCAGTAAAATCAAAATAAAACAAAAACGAAAAACAAAAACAAAAACGAAAAATTTCTAGTAAAACCCTAAGTTCGGTCCTATCGAAGACTCAAAGAGTCCCCGGCAACGGCGCCAAAAACTTGATAGGTTCTAAGTTTTACCCTATTCTAAAACTGCAAGTGCACAGTATAGTCAATGTAGTATATAGGGTTATCGAATCCACAGGGACACTTGGTCTCAAGAGGATCAAACTGTAGGAATAAATACTAGAAATAAGCAAGTAGTGATTGTAATGAATTGCGGTGCAAGAAAGTAAACAGTAGCAGGAAATCGGTTTGTAAGCAATAAACTAAAAGCGTCAAGCCTAGGGTATTCTCAGGAAATCAGACAAGCAGACAAGTTAATCAGTCAGGATCAAATTAAACTCAGTTCTAGAACTCGAATCACGGAAATAGAATTAACCAAATCTCTTTGCGAGAATTCTCTATGCCTAAGTGCAGTAACCCAAATCTCTTTGCAATTACTAACAGATTAAACAAGCATTAAGTTCAAGTTCGATATGTTCACAATTAAACTAAACCAAATCTCTTTGCGAATAATTCAATTGCTCAACCTAAATAGTTCAGATTCCTAAACCCCACTCTCGTGACGTATTTAGTAACCTAGGATCTAGATTCTAATTGATCAGGTTAGAACTAGCTTTAAGCACAATTTAGTTTGAAGAACATTCTAATCATATGAATCCTAACTGAATTAAACAAGTCTAGCAAGTCATCAAACCCTAGTGAGAAACCCTAAACTCAACTATGGATCTACTCAGACATGATTGATGAAAACATAATCATAGAATAAATAGATTGCATATAAGAAATTAAAATATCAAAGGGGTTCGAAATCTTCTCCAAAATAAATGAATACAAGGAAATAGATCAGCCCCGAAAACTCTAGAAATCTCTTAGCTCTAAGTATGAAAGCGTATCTAAAATAAAAGCCAAAAACTAGTATATATAGGCATAATCTCGGCTGGGGCTTCTGTGTAAATACTGAAAGTATCTTGGGCTTCTTTGCAAATCTTCAATACTGGTTACGCCGACGCGTACGGCCCATCTCCCGACTGCATCGACCGATGCACAATGCGTGTCGATCGATGCAACATCAAATAATCGAACAGTGAATAAAGCTCTCGGCCAAAACATCCCAAAATGCCCAAAATGCTCCATATATCTCCAATTAGCTCCAAACCTGATTTAACCTGTAAAAGACTCTAAACTAATACAAAAGACTCTAAAAACACAACTATATCATGGTATAAAGTGGGTAAAAACCATGATATATCAACTCCCCCACACTTAGCCTTTGCTTGCCCTCAAGCAAAACAGAGAACTAAAATGCAGTGAAGAGGTTTGAAAACTCTTCAGAAACTCATTTTGTCATAGAAGCAGCAGCATTCAGATTCCCCTTAGTAATCCACATGAAAGAATCAATCTACAGACATCAAGACCGACATGTACTTCCCCCACACTTAGCAACTGTCCTAAGTAAACGCCACAATCACATTCAAGCATTCAAATTCACCCTACTGACTTCTGCAAGTATTTAAGTGCGGTCTCACCTAAGGAGTATCGATCTAAAGGCACATGGATTCTTACCTTGCCAGCTCTAGACCACCATACTATCTTTCTCTAGTCCCTTTCTTCTCTTTCCCTTCTTTAACAACTGATTTTTCCCCACTGGGTATCATTTTATTTTTTTTATCAGTGTTCTTCCCGTTATGGGGTGTACTTTGGACACATTCCATGGATCATGTGCCGCAGTGCTCCTAATTTCCTCTAATCGCCTTCTCTTTCTTTTGGCAATTGATTGTGTGTGGGCTCGACACGACGTGGTAGTGCGTGATCGGCTATTTTGTTATGATTGATTGTTATTTTGGGGATTTCGGGCGGGAATCTTTAGATGATAGATAGATTAGAAGCCTTAGTGGGGGGCCGATTCACTGGGTGATCTTAGATCTTTCATTAGACTCTTTTTGTGTTTTCAGGTTAAGCAGCGACGGACGCGGGAGGTCCTCGGTGTAGCTTCGGGATGGCTTGGGGCGGGGTTTTTGATTCGATGGTTTTGGGTTTTTCTCTCGGTTAGGCTTGGCGCCACTTTTGTATTGATTTGCGTGTTGATTGTTTACTGATGAAAACGATTTGTAAAGTGACGGTTAAACGTTGTGTTGAACGTTTAATTGACTCAGAAATGAATATGCTTTCCTGATATTGTGTTTCGTCCGAACCGACACAACTCGCATAAGTAGTGCAAGGCGATCGACTTGTACTATGGAAGTGAGGATAGCGGAGTCAAGGATGGGTTAGTGCGAGCCTTTGTCTCAAACCGATCCGTCTCTGGCTTCGTCCTGTGACGAACTTTTCCTGTTCGACTTGCTCGGGTTCGATCGGTCATGTTCTTGTTTGATTGTTGACCGGTCAGCTCGACGGTCAGCGGAGAATGGGAAAGGGGCGTTACAGAAAGGTGGTATCAGAGCATGGTTCTGCATGGGTTTCAAAGCTGTTCATTTCTGAGTGTTTTCCGTTGTTTTATCGAGTCAAAATTGTGTCTTACCCAAGCATCCATTAAGAAACCGAGCCGCGTCTGTAAATCCGGGGTTGGGATGGGGTAGAAAATTCGTATTATGTGTACTAATGTTTATTTGTGGTTTTGATTGCAGTCAGCAGCAGAGCGTCCCTGGACGGATTGTGTGTGGGTGTGTGCATTGGGTGTGAGAGATTGCATCGAGCAGTATGAGTCCGCAGCGGATGACACGGGCAGAGTATCAGGCTTTGGTAGACCAGCATCACGCAGGTCTGAGGGTAGCACAGCAGGGACAGTCGCAGGGTTCTCGGATATCAGATCAACCGCTAGTTGTTCCCCGAGTGCACCAGGGAGCGCGAGCAGCCGCTGTAGATTGGAGGCCATTACCGGACCCATTACCTCCATCTCTACAGGACGACGCAGGTACCGCAGATCCGACCGCAGGAGTGATGGGATATTTGGGATTTGCAGACTACGGGTTGCCACCATTGCCACCGCAGTTTGAGGCGCCTACAGTACCATCGGGGATACAGCCGCCGATGCATGAGGCACATGATGTGCCATTACCCTTCAGTTTGCATGAGTCGGACTTCATTCCACTTGGTGGAGGGGACTTTCAGTTGGATCCGTTACACTCAGCTTTCGATATGGATGTGGAGCCGTTGGATCCGAAGTAGCATGCGCAGTGGGCGCAGCAGTTGGACGAGCAGATGGCGATACTCGAGGATGTCTTAGAGCAGCGAATTGGGCCACATCATCAGCCAGGATCGCCACAGAGGTCAAGAGCTCCATCACCCGGTTCCACCGAGCCACACTCAGCGATGGAGTCGGCCACAGGAGTTTAGCCGATGTCGACAGTAGGGTCGGACTCGCAGTTTGAGTCAGTTACATTACCGGAGGTACCACCGACCGAGCCAGTTGCGTCACCAGAGGTTCCACTAGCCGACACGCCAGATTCAGTGCCGCCTATGCCTGTGTACCGGAGGTGTAGCACCTGCGGAGTTCAGGGTTTTCATTTGTATTGGTGTACACGACCAGTTGATCCGCGCTACCATGAGACGTATCAGCCAGTGCCGAGCCCGTATTACTGTCAGGTATGTGGTGTAGATGGTCATCTTGCACCTATTTGTCCGATCGCGGGGCCCGGACCACGCATGTCAGACGCAGAGCCGCATCGTGCCCCATTACCTGAGGAGTATCGACCAGGACCGAGTCGCCGAGACACGGAGCTTATCCGGCAGTCAGTTATTCAGCAGCCAGTAGCGCAGTTACCCGTAGCGCAGCCACCATTGGTGCAGCCACCGAGACCATCGAGGAGTTGCAGGAGGTGCGGAGACGAGGGACACAGAGCATCCGCTTATTCCCGTCGGTCCAGTTCTCGTAGGTCCCGCTCAGCACCGGTTGTTTGTCAGATTTGTGGAGGTCAGGGACATCGAGCAGCCGAGTGTTTTCAGGAGCCTTCTTTGGGGTCTGTTTCTTCCTGTCAGCTGTGTGGAGCAACGGATCATCATGCAGCAGCTTGTTACCGTGGGCCACGCCCAGCGCCCGTTCCGGTTTGACAGATTTGTGGTCACGAAGGTCATGTAGCGCAGTTGTGTCCGTTGGCAGAGCCGCAGCAGGTCGGACCGCCGACTAGAGATGAGCACCCACCACACCCTCCCGGCGCGCCTGCCAGTGGTTACCATCGCGAGCCGCGATGCCGTATGTGTTTGGAATTTCGGTCGTGTTGGGGCTGTTAGATTAGGATAGTTAGGCCAGGTAAGTTGGGCACTAACTATATTGTTGTTGTGTGTATCTAGATCGGCAATTTTTGCATGTTGTTTCAGACATCTCCGGGGTATGACGATGCAGTTTGGGGTTAGGGGGTTGACGACGGACGTCTCATGGTTATGTTTCTGTATTATTTATGTATTTTCAAACCTCGAAACATGTGTGCGTTGTTGTCTTTATGTATGTATGTGATGCAGAACTGTTCTACTTATCATTACGGCTTACGTAGTAATTGTTTGCATGCGTGCGATGGGTTGAATGCAAATGAATTGCCATGTGAAGTCTAATGATGAGCGAAACTGACGACCGTTCATCATGACCTAAACCCAGACTGACACCATATCCAGAGCGATCTAGTGATTGCTTGATTGTGTGTGGTAATCATTTGCGTTTATTTAGTTGCTTGCGTGTTTTATCTAATGCTTGAGTGGTGCATTGGTTAATTAGAATCGCGTTTCGTTTGTGGTGTAGCACTGTGAAAGTGCTAGTTTTTATGGCATGCTTAGCATGTGCGGAGTGTGGATGGCATTGGTAAGCCATTCGAGTGAGTAGTTTAAATTTTGCTGCAATCGTTAAGTTGTTAGAATTAAAAGTATTAGAACCTTTTCGTTTAAGGTGTTGAGCTAACTCGAGTATGATTGTAATCGACTGTTGATTCGCGAGAAAGCGGAATTATAGAATATCGTTACTTAATCATGGGTAACCATTGGGTACATAATTAACTAACTATATCTCTATGAGGAAGTGATATCGAGGGATGTATTGGTTTGAATTCACCGCTCCAGTGAAAGTTGTGGTGTTGAATGTAGGACGGAATGGACGATGCGATACGAATACGAGACCGAACCTGGACCCGAAAGCGAGATGGAATGGCAAGATGTCGCGAAACAAGGAGACCGGACCGTGAAGCAGTCAGTATGGATTGTCAATGGGAATGTGTCAGTGCAGAGCAGCGGAAAGATCGAAGTGGTTGGGATGATGAGTTAGCAAAGAGATTTGGCAGGGAAGATCAAGGTTACTATTGGAAGCAGTCAGACGGAAGTCAGTGATCAGATTTTTGAAGAGTGCATCGGGAAAGGAGAAGGAAAGTCACGGTCAGAAATGCAGGTGGGTCGTAGCGAAGTGGGGAAGTCAAAAGTGGGAATCAGTGTGAAGATCAGTTGGATCGAAAGTGTGGGAAGAGCGTAAGAAGGCAAGAAGTCAGTGATATGCAGCAGCGTTCTAGTAAGGAAACGTCTGAATGAAGTGATGAAACAACTTGCAGGGTTTGGTTCCGAGTCAAAGTCTGGTAGTGACGGAGAATTCGGGGACCGAATTCCTGTAAGTGGGGAAGGATGTGATACCCCGTATCCAAAAATGTGGTCAACGGGCAGAAGAAAAGTCAACAGGGGCAAAACTGTAATTTTGCCAAACCCAGGGGCAAAATGGTAATTTTGCCAAAGTTCGAGACGGAAGACGTGACGGGCCAAATTTTATCTTTTTAAAGCATAAAGAACATTTACAAGACCAGAGTTGGAAGGAACGGAGCAGAAACGGGTTTTTCGGCTTGTCGGGAATGGAAACCGATTAAACCGAGAAAACTTCGGAAATTCATAACGGGAGCTAGGAAACTCCAAATGAGGTGATTCAAATTGCTAAATTCATCTAATAGCATCTGGAATCTGAAAAGAGGCTTTGTGGATTTATAGAAACAGCTAAAGAGTTTTTAAAATATTAAACATAAAACTGGGTTTTTCCGAGAAACCGATACAATGTTCGAGCAAGCGAGAAGACCTTCTAAAGGCCACTAAAAATTATGAACTTTTGACCACAGCTTCATGAGAAGATGTATAAGACATGGTTCAAAGGATTCTGCAAGATTCAGTGCCTAGATTAAGTTATACATTTTAGATCATTAAGGGGTGATTAATGACTAAAACTTCAAAATAAATTCAAGGGAGCTTGGGCTTGGTTTGGGATGATTAGAGCTGATGTCTGAAGTCACAATGGACCTAATGCAAGCCCATTTACAAGCTTGTGCCACGAAATTATGCAAGAGAAAAATAAAAGGGGCTTTGTGAACTAGATTCAAAGGATCTCCAAAGGTTGGTGGCCCAAACTCAAGAAGCTTCTTCATGGGCCTTCCAGGTGTAAGAAGGAGGCTAAAGAAGAGTGTTTTTTGGCCAAAATCTGGAGGGTGAAGGAATGGAAAACATGTGGCAACATGTGTCAATAAAAGAAATGAGATGTGTCATAGACACATGTCACAGAAAGGATTCTTGAATTTAGTTATAAATGCCAAGTGAACCTCTCATTGTTCCAAACACCAAAAACATAAGAAGAAGAGCGTGAGATGAAGAGAAGAAGAGAAGAAGAGGAGAGGAGAAGAAAGAAGGAGCGTGAGAAGAGGAGAAGAAGAAGAAGAAGAAGAAGAAGAAGAAGAAGAAGAAGAAGAAGAAGAAGGAGGAGGAGGAGAGAAGAAGAAGAAGACCGAGAGGAAGAGGAAAAGAAAGAGAAAGAAGAAGAAGATAGAGAGAGAGAGGCGTGAAGATGAAGAAGAGAGAGAGAAGGAGGCGTAAAGGAGAGAGAGAAGATGGTCCGGAGGCTCGATCAGAATCATTCGGTCAACGGTCAACGCCGTGGTCAACGCCAGTCAACGCGTTGACTCCGACCGGTTTTTGGTGTTGCGGTTTGTGTTCGGGAAGTCTCGGGGTTCGTGTTCGGGTATTCGGAGAGGTTCGGATTTAGTTCGGGTTTCGGGAGATCGTATCCGCATCCGGTCCGCCATTCCGCTTAATCACTGTGAGTCGGCTCAAACACCGTAGTTTCATATAGAACGATAAATGGGAAACCGTAGAGATAGGATTGCATACCCGTTTGAATTGAATTGAATTAAGACTTGATTGATTGGTTGAATTAACGTTAAACCGGCTAGGGTTAAAGAAGCATGGTAGACTTAAAACGGATTAAACCTGTTGAGTGCCGTTAGGTTGATAGTAACGTTGCGTGATGCATTCATATAGTCGTTGCATGAGTAGGATCGTATATGCATATATATATAAGTAAAGGACGGTAATAAATGAATCTATATACGGGAAGTAAGACGAGCTAAAATACGGAATTAACTTGAACAAACGTATAGAGTATGGAACGATATCGGGGTTTCCCGAGAATAAATGAATTAAGTAATGAAAGATTAGACGTCGGGGAGTCTAGTAAGCTACTAGCTCTTAATCGACGGATCGGGAATTGTTAAAAGATGCTTAGGATGAGTAAGAATAAGAAGTGTTGTGATTGGTGAACCGTCTACGGGTTAGCAAGCCGCTAATCCAAGGTAGCGGGCGTTAATTGGTTAAAAGATGTTAGAAACCCTAATAGGCCTATTGTGTGTTGATTGTGTGATTGTTTGGTTGTATGGTTGTTGTTGAGCATTTCTGTGCAGGCCTGTTAGATCGTCTCGGTGTTGGGCCGAGCGATCCGTTTGGATACTTAATCTGGTCACGGGACCGGTTAAGTCGTAACCGCTGACTTGGTACGGTGCTGAGTCAGGAGGCGGTGTTGGTGTCTGTGAGTAGACTTGCGGGATGCGGGGTTGAGTTAATTGATGTTATTGATTGTTAGAGTCCAAGCGAGTCTGCGTGTTTACATTTTTGTACTAGGACTCTAGGGTGTGTTAGATCCCGCAAGTCTAGGTGTTTGATTACGTTCTGGTACTTCCGACTGATATACCATGGATTTTAGGGTTTTTAACCATGGTATATGTGTCATTTATAGAGTCTTTTACTATGTTTTAGAGTCTTTTCAGGTGTTTATTAGGTACAAGCACATTTGGAGCATATTTGGTGTTTATGGCACTTTCTGGAGCTAATTAGAGTATTTGGCCGAGAGGTAGACTTCACTGTCGATATTTCAGAGACGCAACGATCGACACACCAGTGGCATCGATCGTTGCACCAGCGAGATGGGCCAGACGACGGTTTAATGAAGAATAATGAAATTGCAGTTCTGCCCAGAAGTTCCTGATATTTACAAAGAAGCCCCAATTCGTGTTTTAGGTTATAAATAGAGTTTTTAAGCCATTGTTTAGGCTATGCTTAATAACTAAGTTTTATTCTCTTAGGAGATTTAGGGGCTGGTTTTGTTCTCGAAAGAGACTTGATTTTGAACCCCGGTTCTTATTTGATTATATGATATTTGGTTTTCTACTTATGATATTTTTTGTCTCGATGAATATGTCTGAGTAGTTTACCTGTTAGGTTGAAGGATTCTCATTAAGGATTTCAGAGAATTATAGTTTAATTAATCTGTAGAGATTCATATCTGCTAGTTCTTTATCTAAGTTGTTCTTAATGCTTAATCTGAAGTAGCTAATCAGAATTATGATGTTAGGTTGATTAATTCAGCGGAAGTTGGTTAATTTGGCTAGAAAGAACCTAGATAAGCAATTAAACTTCTCGCAAACGGAAGTTTGGTTTAGGATAATTGTGAACATATCAAACTTGGAATTAAAGCTGGTTTAATCTGTTAGTTCTCGCAAACGAAAGTTTGGTTTGCTGCACTTAGACTTAGAGAATTATCGCAAATGAATTTGGTTAATTCTATATCCGTGTTTGAGTTCTAGAACAGTTATTGATTAGATCTAGATAGATTGATTACTTGCGTTCCTGATCTCCTGAGAACTCCTGAAACCTAACGCTTCGCTCTCTTGCTTACAAACTCACTTGATTTACTTTGCTGTTTCGTTTACTGTTTTCATACCTGCTTCGCTTAATTAAATCTGAACTACTAATAATCTATTGTGTGACTGAGAGTCCTTGTGGGATTCGATACCTTATATACTACGATTGCATTAATTGTGCACTTGCAGTAGAATAGGGATAAAACTACACCTATCAAGTTTTTGGCGCCGTTGCCGGGGACTCTTTGAGTTCACCAATAGATTTAGTACTAGGATTTAGACTAAGGTTTCTTGTTTACTCACGTTTTTGATTTTTGGATTTGCAGAGATTCACATTGCATCGATCGTTGCCACCTTGCACCGATCGACACAAGGCGAGAACGGCAATGCTGAGATCTGAAACGTTCAATAGGTTCCACTCTATGGAACCTGTGATTCTGATTCGCGGTGAAAACGGCGTTCTACGAGACCAAGAGGGTCATATATGCAACGCAAAAGGGCAGAAACTAGATGGGGAAGGAAACCCCATCTTGCCAGATTTCCATGTACTGGTTGGGCAAGTAGCTGAGATGAGAAATAAGATAGATGACATCCACAACGTCCTACTGAGGGAGAGACAGTTCCGAGCTGATGCAGAAACTGAAGGATTTGCAGAGGTAAAATATATGGCTGGAGCTGATTTTTATGGACATACATTTGGACATCAGCAGAGACAAGGTTCTAGGCATGCTCAAGGATCAAGAGATTTTGGATATACACCCTGCCTAGCATCTCCTGTACCTGCACAAAGGAGCAGATTAGAGATCATGATGGAGCAATCCATTGCGGAACAACAACAAACCACAACGTCCTTCAGCTCGAAGCTTGAGAGCTTGTACACTAATCTGAATGAGAAATTTGAGTCCTTGAACACTCATATGAAGTTGCTAGATACACAGATGGATCAGATTTCAAGTCCTACCACAAGGAAGGATACTCAGGAAACCCATGTCGTTAATATTCAGGTTGACCGCAGGATGGATCATAGACCATATCTAGCAGTTAAGGCTATGGAATTTGTGAAAAACAGAGAGGAGTCTGACATTGAATTCCCTGAGTTTGAGAGCTTCGACGGACCTGACTCAACAGAGATTGACATGGATCTTTTGGCTTGGATAGTTCAGACTGATACTAGACCAAGTCAAGAGGAGAAATTTGAGTTTGAGATTGCTGAATTAGACCAGGAAGCTGATGGACCCGAGACTGTAGTTGAAACTCGAGCTGAGACAACCGCGTCGATCGTTGCACCACATGCACCGATCGTTGCATCCCGTAAAGAACCAGTTTCACTTATACCTCGTGGAGTTGCTAAGGAAAGAATCTACAAACCTTCAATACCATTTCCAAAAGCTCCTTTAAAGTCCAAAGATGTTGTTCAACACACAGTAGAGGTTGACAAGAAGATGGTGATTCCACAGGAGTCTACTCTAACATCTTTGAAGCTTAAAGCTACCCATAAGCAGAAGGCTCCGAACATCAAATCTCTGCCAAAGGTAAAGCATAAATTCTCTAAGCTTAAACCTCCTGACTCGACTGTTTGGAATGCGGGAAAAAGCTTTAAGCCACCCAAGTGTCGATCCCACCCTACATTCCTTCCTACGTTCCTTGGACGACATCATGCTGCTACTGCTTACACACCACCATGGATGATAAGGCATTCACAGAGACACTCAAAGTCTCTGTTGAAACCTCCATGATTCTGACCTCTTTCCAAAAGTCAAGCTAATGACTTAAAACAAGCGCTGAGTGGGAGGCAACCCACTGCTAGGTTTATTTGTTTTTCCTTTTTATTTTTGGTGTTTTTCTTAGGATTTCACGTTTTTATTTGTTTTTGCTAGTTTTTAGATACAGAGCACAAAGTCTGGAGATGTGTGACGATCGTTGCTCACATGTGCAACGGTCGTTGCAATTGGTTTAAATCAAAAATTAAGGTATGTCGCGCTAAACCGGAATTGATTTGGTTCAACCAGCATCGATCGTTGCTGCTGTGCAACGATCGTTGCTGCTGTGCAACGATCGTTGCACCCACGACCAAGGTAAGTTACCTTAAACCCTTCTTCTCCTTTTTCTTCTCCATTTCTCGCCGCCGATAACACCGAGAGCCAAAACCAAAAATCATCGTTTCTTCATCGATTTCTTTGATTCAAAAGCATTATTTCACTTATTTTAACATCCCCAATCTATTTCTCCTACCCATTTCTCACGGAATGAAGGTAATGTACTTCTATTTGATAATTTTCGGATTCCACTTTTAGGGTTTTAGAAATTGGGAATTTTGATCAAAATTGATGAATGCATTACCAAATAGACATGCTTTAGGTTGTTTAGTGATGGATTGTTGTCGATTTTGCGGTTGATTTCGCGATTATGGAACGATTTTGTTGACTGTTGATTGCGGCCAGAATCGCCAAGCAACGATCGTTGCACTTGCTCGACGATTCTGGGGAAATGTTCGAGTATACGAAATCGCCTTGCAACGATCGCTGCCTTAGTGCAACGGTGGTTGCTCGACGATTTCACAGAGAGTCTGCCGTGACTAATTTGCTTAATTTTCTGTTTTGCAGATGGCAACTCAGGATCAACCCCGCAAGCGCCTCACGACAATACATTCCGCCACCAGAGTGGCTACACAGGGATTCTGATCCTCCAGAGCCATATCAGTTGGTTCATGCGACCATTGGGCCACCATGGCCAAGAGCAGATAAGACTCGGATTCAGTCTGATCGCAACTGGGGCAAGGGTATCAAGAGGATGCTCACTACGACTGATTTCACAGAGAGGCCGCTGCACGAGTACTGGGACGAGTACGACACACTGCTGTATAACGGTTGGTGTGGCATGGAGATAGCGCCAACCAAGTTTGCTGATTACTCGACCTGTCATGGTCTCGGCATAGACAGACAGGTTATGGAGCTGTGTAGAGGAATTGGTCTGGGGACAATGCCGATGCAGCCTTACGATCTATACCCGGAGCTGGTGATACAGTTGCTTGCTACATGCAGGGTTGTATACCCGAACCCGGAGAGCAGGAATGCTCAAGGAGGCACTTTTACCTTCATGTGCCTAGGCGCCAGGTATCGAGTGCCCCTTCTCGATATCTGTAAGATCTATGGGTATAGCATTGAGCAGCCACGCACAGATTTGTCTCTTCCATGGGAACCAGCAGAGGCTGCGCAGTTTTGGCAGTACATTGGTGGTGGACGGTATCACTCACGGACTACACCGGTGATTCAGGTCAGGCATCCGGCCCTCAGGTATGTCTTGCGTATCTTGGGACGCACACTGTTGTGCAAGCATGAGGCAAACAAGATGCGCAAGAATGAGTTGGAGATACTGTTCAGAGGACTTACAGAGCAGTTCAGAGGTACCGATGTGAGAGACCCAGCTAAGAAAGTCAACCTGGGAGCTTTGTTTGCCCATCATCTTTGCGAGCTGCAGAAGAAGCCTTATGACGGTGTGGGCAAGGAGACAGTAGGGAGTCTTCTTACTCCTATCTTCAGACACTGCAGGATCCCTATGGGGGATACAGAGTGCATCACTGAGAGAGAGTTCCTGGATCTCAGTCACTTGCAGAGTGCTACGTGGCTGAAGGAGGGGCGAGTGTGGGTTTACTTCGACCCTGAGGATACACAGTATGGTATTGATCTTCCTGCTGCTAGGTTGACTCAGATTGATACCATTGATGCTCTGAGTTTCCGCCCTCCTGCCAGAGCTCGACGCGCAGTGCCTACTATGGCTCATCCGCTGGGAGAGCCTTCTACGAGAGCTTCGTCCACCTCTGCACCTGCGCCTGCTGCTGCTTTGGGCCCTTATCCTGAGATGACAGTTCCCTACGGTAGTATGTCTGAGGCTGAGTGGAGAGAGCGTAGTGATGGGATATGGAAGACCATCTGGGAGTGGATGCGAGGCTGCACTTGCAGGAGACAGCCACATGTTTACCAGCCCGTCCCAGGACCTTCTCGACGCAGACGACGCTCCCCGACTCCTACTTCATCGAGCGGTACTGATCGCATAGCTGAGGCAGCCGATGACGATGAGATGTATGGTGGGATAGATGATGTTAGCGAGTGAGAGTGATCTCCATTTTCAGACTTTCGGTTCTGTACTTTTTATCCTTTTCTTATTTATCTTTGCACTTTTTCCTTTTGATTCTTAGACTGCTTTTGTTTTTGGATGTTATGTTTGATATGCTACGCTATTTGCTTCGATTTTACTCTGTTTCCAGTGTTTCCAGCTTGCAGGATTCGAAATTTGATAGATTCCAACGGACTGACCTGCTAACTTGTTGACTGATCTGATACACGCATTGCAACGATCGTTGCTGCTATGAGCAACGATCGTCACCCAACAAAAATCGCATAGCAACGATCGATGCACTTAGTGCAACGATCGATGCCTTAGCGATAGAGGTAAAATACGACAGAACTCAAACATCCATTAACAATTTTTTATTTTCTTTTTATCGATCCTTCGCTTGACACTACTGTGGACAGTGTGTCTTAAGTGTGGGGGAGGTGCTACTAACTTATATCTTTCTGTTTTCTTAAGAGTCAGTCCATTTTTCAAAATTTTTTGTTTTATTGAGTCAAAATTGTTTAAGTAAGAAACTATGATTTTCTGAGAAGATTTACAAGACTTGCAGGAACTTAAGTAACCATTGAGATGAAGTTGCAGGATCTATCTCTGACTATTAGAAAACCCAGACACAGATCAACCTACTGGGAACACCCACATCACTTCAGGTATCAGAGGATCCTTTTACTGACTTCAATTTAATACTGACTTAGATTTCTCACCTAAGGGCTTGGTATACTTTGTGTCGGATTCCCTGTTAGTTCTGACACAGCCTGTAAACCTATCCTATTTAGTTCCCTTCTCCCCTTCTACTTAAAAAAAAAAAAAAAAAAAGATGATAAACTGAGGATGAGTTAGTAACTCCGAAGTGGTCATGGGAATAGTAGCAAACACTATTATCTCTTATGCGATCCATGGAATGTGTCCAAAGTACACCCCATAACGGGAAGAACACTGATAAAAAAAAATAAAATGATACCCAATGTGGGAAAAATCAGTTGTTAAGGAAGGGAAAGAGAAGAAAGGGATTAGAGAAAGGTAGTATGGTGGTCTAGAGCTGATAAGGTAAGAATCCATGTGCCCTTTGATCGATACTCCTTAGGTGAGACCGCACTTAAATACTTGCAGAAGTCAGTAGGGAGAATTTGAATGCTTGAATATGATTGTGGAGTTTACTTAGGACAGTTGCTAAGTGTGGGGGAAGTATATGTTGGTCTTGATATCATGTGATTGATTCTTGCAGTGGTTTACTAAGGGGAATCTGAGTGTTGTTGCTTCTATGACGAAAAGAGTTTCCGAAAAGTTTTCAAACCTCTTGACTACATTTAGTTCTTTGTTTTGCTTGAGGACAAGCAAGAGCTAAGTGTGGGGGAGTTGATATACCATGGATTTTAGGGTTTTTAACCATGGTATATGTGTCATTTATCGAGTCTTTTACTATGTTTTAGAGTCTTTTCAGGTGTTTATTAGGTACAAGCACATTTGGAGCATATTTGGTGTTTATGGCACTTTCTGGAGCTAATTAGAGTATTTGGCCGAGAGGTAGACTTCATTGTCGATATTTCAGAGACGCAACGATCGACACACCAGTGGCAACGATCGTTGCACCAGCGAGATGGGCCAAACGACGGTTTAATGAAGAATAATGAAATTGCAGTTCTGCCCAGAAGTTCCTGATATTTACAAAGAAACCCCAATTCGTGTTTTAGGTTATAAATAGAGTTTTTAAGCCATTGTTTAGGCTATACTTAATAACTAAGTTTTATTCTCTTAGGAGATTTAGGGGCTGGTTTTGTTCTCAAAAGAGAATTGATTTTGAACCCCGGTTCTTATTTGATTATATGATATTTGGTTTTCTACTTATGATATTTTCTGTCTCGATGAATATGTCTGAGTAGTTTACCTGTTAGGTTGAAGGATTCTCATTAAGGATTTCAGAGAATTATAGTTTAATTAATCTGTAGAGATTCATATCTGCTAGTTCTTTATCTAAGTTGTTCTTAATGCTTAATCTGAAGTAGCTAATCAGAATTATGATGTTAGGTTGATTCATTCAGCGGAAGTTGGTTAATTTGGCTAGAAAGAACCTAGATAAGCAATTAAACTTCTCGCAAACGGAAGTTTGGTTTAGGATAATTGTGAACATATCAAACTTGGAATTAAAGCTGGTTTAATCTGTTAGTTCTCGTAAACGAAAGTTTGGTTTGCTGCACTTAGACTTAAAGAATTATCGCAAAGGAATTTGGTTAATTCTATATCCGTGTTTGAGTTCTAGAACAGTTATTGATTAGATCAAGATAGATTGATTACTTGCGTTCCTGATCTCCTGAGAACTCTTGAAACCTAACGCTTCGCTCTCTTGCTTACAAACTCACTTGATTTACTTTGCTGTTTCGTTTACTGTTTTCATACCTGCTTCGCTTAATTAAATCTGAACCACTAATAATCTATTGTGTGACTGAGAGTCCTTGTGGGATTCGATACATTATATACTACGATTTCATTAACTGTGCACTTGCAGTAGAATAGGGATAAAACTACACCTATCACCGACCCGATTGGATCCTCGGGTAGTTACCTAACCGGGTCGTGGTGATTCTGGTTATGGTGTTAACCTACTGGGTGACGCCGGTAGGTGTGTAGTTCGGAGAATACGGGGTCATGTCTTAGGGCCGGATGATATACCATGGATTTTAGGGCTTTTAAACATGGTATATATCTTATTTATCGATTCTTTCACTATGTTTTAGAGTCTTTTCAGGTGTTTATTAGGTACAAGCACATTTGGAGCTAATGTGGTGATTATGGAGCTTATTGGAGTGATTTGGAGGTTTGGTCCGAGAAGAAGAACTCACTGTCCAGTTTTGGAGACTGCGTCGATCGTTGCACACCTGCAACGGTCGATGCACAACGCGAATGGGCCAGACTCGGCGGTTTAATGAAGAATGCCAATATTGCAGAAGTGCCCAGAAGTTCCAGATATTTACACAGAAGCCCAAAACGTGTTTTAGCTATTTAATTAGGTTTTTAGATCAGAATTTAGATACACTTACACAATTAAGAGCAGAGAGTTTTTAGAGCTTTTGGGGCTGATCTGATCCTGTACTACACCTTTATTTTGGAGAAGATTTTGAACCCCTTTACTTATTTAATCTCTTTTATGATATCTAATTATTTATTGATTATGTTTTCATTATCTATGTCTGAGTAGATTCATAGTTAGGTTTAGGGTTTCTCATTAAGGATTTCATGACTTGCTAGACTTATTTAATTCAGTTAGGGATTCACATGAATAGAATGTTCTTCGATCTAAATTGTGTTTAATGCTAGTTCTAAACTGATCAATTAGAATCTAGATCTTAGGTTGCTAAATACGACACGAAAGTGTGGTTTAGAATCTGAACTATTTAGGTTGAGCAATTAAATTACTCGCAAAGGAATTTGGTTTAGTTTAATTGTGAACATATCGAACTTGGAATTAATGCTGGTTTAATCTGTTAGTAATTGCAAAGGAATTTGGATTACTGCACTTAGACTTAGAGAATTCTCGCAACGACAGTTGGTTAATTCTATATCCGTGATTTGAGTTCTAGAACTGTGCTTAATTAGATCCTGACTGAATGAATTGTTTGCTTGTCTGATTTCCTGAGAATGCCCTAGACTTAGCGCCCTTAATTAACTGCTTTCACAACCGATAATCTTGCTGCTTGTTTACTTTCTCGCACTGCTATTTAGTTTACTTCACATTACTTTTTTCCTAGTTTAAATCTCTATTGTTCTTCATCTATCGAAACCAGAGTCTCTGTGGATTCGATACCCTATGTACTACAATCACTTGACTGTGCACTTGCAGTAGAATAGGATTAAAACCTGACCTATCAAGTTTTTGGCACCGTTGCCGGGGACTCTTAGAGTCTTCGATAGCTTCGAGCTTAGGGTTTTTACTAGGATTTTTTTTTTTTTTTGTCTACTGATTTTTTCTTTGTTTTTCT
The DNA here is from genome assembly GCA_030180135.1 of Orychophragmus violaceus. Lineage (NCBI taxonomy): Eukaryota > Viridiplantae > Streptophyta > Magnoliopsida > Brassicales > Brassicaceae > Orychophragmus > Orychophragmus violaceus. The sequence goes on from CM058235.1 coordinate 31,922,052, forward strand.
TTCTGCCGCAGGTACGACATTCGCCTAGCATCGATCGTTTCACTTCCTGTGTCGATCGTTACCAGGTGATTCTGAGTTGAGTCGATCGTTGCATCTCTTGCATCGATCGTTGCACTACGATTACAGACGGTTTATGCAGAAGCGTGAAACCAGAAGTAATCAAAACTCGAATCTCGTCAATCTCGGACTCGACGAACTTGGACGAATAGAGAGGACTAACAGAAGAGAAAGAAGAGCAAGGATGGTTGTACAAAAGGTGATCATAATGCCTGATGCTCAAGGTACCCTGAGGGACCGAGATAACAATCCATACAATGCTGCTGGGCATAGGATTGATGCTGAAGGGAATGTAATCCCTGATCCTCCTGAGCAACCACAACAGGAGCTGGACCAAGGCCAAAGACCGGCCCAAGGTAGACAGGAGCAGAGGATGGTTGTCCATGAGAGGACTTTAGCTGACTACAACAGACCGGATGAGTTTCATGCAAACCGGTCAGCTTTAGTACTTCCTGGTTTTGAGAGAAACGATTTTGAGATCAAAACCATCTACTACTTGCTGATGAGACAAAATGCTTTCCATGGCTACCCATCGGAGCAGCCTATGGATCACATTGATCAGTTTGAGGATATAATCACTGGCATGAAGTATGATGGAGTTTACCAGGATTATCTGTTTCTCAAGCTTTTTCCACACAGTCTCGCTGGAGACGCTGCTGCATGGGTAAAGCAACTGCCACCTGAGCAGTTTACTACTTGGGATGCCCTGAAGAGTGAGTTTCTGAGACACTTCTACGATGATGCGCGCTCAGATCAGTCCAGACAGGACATTCTGACATTCTCCCAAGGCCCTGTAGAGCCACTAAAAGCTGCCTGGATGCGATTCAAAAAGTACCAGCGTGACTGCCCACACCATGGATTCTCTGAGGTCACATTGATAGGTATCTTTTTCAGAGGCATAGATCTTCCATATCAGTCTGCACTGGATAACTCCAGCAATGCAAACTTTAACACCAGGACTCCTGCACAAGCTAAGCAGTTGATTGAGAACTTAGTGAGCAGCAACAGTTGCAAGACTACTGATGAGAGGAGGAAGAAATCTGGTGGAAATGTAGAGAATTTGGAGATTGCTGATATTAGATCTAAGCTGGACACAGTGTGTAATCTCCTAGCTGGTTGATAGGTCAAGAATTAATCCCTATACTAAACTGCAAGTGTACAGCAATGTCAAAGTAGTATATAGGGTTATCGAATCCACAGGGACACTTGGTCTCAAGAGAATCAAACCGTAGGGAATGAATACTAGAAATAAGCAATGTGATTGTATTGAAAATAGTGCAAGAAAGTAAATCAGTAGCAGAGATTGTTGGTTGTGAAAGCAAGTAATTAAAAGCGTCAAACCTAGGATATTCTCAGGAAATCAGACTAGCAGACAGTTCATTCAGCAAGGATCTAATTAAGCACAGTTCTAGAACTCAAAACACAGATATAGAATTAACCAAATTCCTTTGCGATAATTCTCTAAGTCTAAGTGCAGCAAACTAAACTTCCGTTTGCGAGAACTAACAGATTAAACTAGCAATAAGCTCGAGTTTGATATGTTCACAATTATCCTAAACCAAACTTTCGTTTGCGCAAAGTTTAATTGCCCAATTTAATTAGTTCAGATTCCTAAACCCCACTTCCGTGACGTATTTAGCAACCTAAGATCTAGATTCTAATTGATCAGGTTAGAACTAGCTTTAAGCACAATTAAATTGAAGAACAGATATAGTTTGAATCCTTAACTGAAATTGAACAAGTCTAGCAAGTCATGAAATCCTATGTGAGAAACCCTAAGTCTAACTAGGAATCTACTCAGACATAGATAATGAAAACATGATCATATGATAAGTAAATTGCATAAAAGAATCAGAGTAAAAGGGGTTCGAAATCTTCTCCAAATACAGATGATGAATTAGGTTCAGATCAGCCCCAAAAGCTCTAAAAATCCTCTGCTCTTAATTATGAAAGTGTATCTAATAAAAACTCTAAAAACTCTATTATATAGGCATAATCTCGGCCAGGGGCTTCTTTGTAAATATCAGGAACTTCTGGATCAAAGTGCAATATCTTGATTCTTCTAAACCGCCGAGCTTTTGGCCCATCTCGCTGGTGCAACGATCGTTGCTAGAGTGCAACGATCGACACCTTTCTCTGTCTCGGACAGTGAACTCTATCTCTCGGCCAATCACTCCAAAAATCTCCAAAATGCTCCATAATCTCCAATTTAGCTCCCAACCTGATTATACCTGTAAAAGACTCTAAACAAAGACAAAAGACACTAAAACACATCTATATCATGGCCTAAAACTAGTAAAAACCATGATATATCAACTCCCCCACACTTAGCCTTTGCTTGCCCTCAAGCAAAACATAGAACTGAAACATGGTGAAGAGGTTTGAAAACTCTTCAGAAACTCATTTCATCTTAGAAGCTACAATACTCAGATTCCCCTTAGTAAACCACTGAAAGAATCAATCACAGGATATCAAGACCAACATGTACTTCCCCCACACTTAGCAACTGTCCTAGGTAAACTCCACAATCACATTCAAGCATTCAAATTCTCCCTACTGACTTCTGCAAGTATTTAAGTGCGGTCTCACCTAAGGAGTATCGATCTAAAGGCACATGGATTCTTACCTAATCAGCTCTAGACCACCATACTATCTTTCTCTAGTCCCTTTCTTCTCTTTCCCTTCTTTAACAACTGATTTTTCCCCACTGGGTATCATTTTATTTTTTTTTATCAGTGTTCTTCCCGTTATGGGGTGTACTTTGGACACATTCCATGGATCACATGAGAGATAATAGTGTTTGCTACCACTCTCATGACCACTTCGGAGTTACTAACTCATCCTCAGTTTATTATTATTTTTTTTTTTTTTTTACTTTATAGAAGGGGAGAAGGGAACTAAATAGGACAGGTTTACAGGCTGTGTCAGAACTAACAGGGAATCCGACATAAAGTATACCAAGCCCTTAGGTGAGAAAATCTAAGTCAGTATTAGGGGTGAAGTCAGTAAAAGGATCCTCTGATACCTGAAGTGATGTGGGTGTTCCCAGTAGGTTGATCCGTGTCTGGGTTTTCTAACAGTCAGAGATAGATCCTGCAACTTCATCCCAATGGTTACTTAAGTTCCTGCAAGTTTTGTAAATCTCCTCCGAAAATCATAGTTTCTTACTTAAACAATTTTGACTCAATAAAACAAAAAATTTTGAAAAACGGACTGACTCTTAAGAAAACAGAAAGATAAATGTCAGTAGCACCTCCCCCACACTTAAGACACACTGTCCCCAGTAGTGTCCAGCGAAGGATCGGTAAAAAGAAAATAAAATAAATTGAAAAGGTGAAATCATGTCTGTCGGGTTACCTCTGTCGCTCAACATCGATCGGTGCATAAGATGCATCGACCGTTACTTGGCGATTTTCGTGTATGGTCGATCGTTGCTCAGGACCGCAACGATCGCTGCAATGCGATTCATTTCGTGTTGTGACGATCGATGCAGAAATGCATCGATCGCTGCACTGCGATTTAATCCGAGACCTGCAAACATGACTGCACCAGAAACAAAAACAAACGTAAAATCCTAACAAAAACACCAAAAATTAAAAAGAAAAACACCAGTACCTAATGGTGGGTTGCCTCCCACCCAGCGCTTGTTTAAGGTCAATAGCTTGACCGGACGCGCAAGGTTTTTCAAGTGCCAGAAGATCCTGACAGAGACTTTTTCTGTCTCTGTTCAAGTCTCCTCATCCATGGTGGAGAATAGGCTGTTGCAGAATGCTTCAGTCCAAGAAAAGATGGAGTAAAATGCGCTCCAGGATCTATTATCACAGTCTCATTCAGCTGCTCATCATCTGCTTCCAAGATCTTGAAAGTCTGTCCATCTATCAGTGGCTTCCGCAGCTTCTCCATCTCATATCGCAGTGTCTCATCTCCCAGGTGGAGGTCTATTAGACTCTGTCTAACATCAATCACAGCTCCTGCTGTAGCCAAGAATGGTCTCCCAAGCAATAAAGCTTCATCCGGATCGCAGGCGTATTTCAGCACAAGGAAGTCCGTTGGAACTAAGTAGTTTCCAACTCTTACCGGAATATCCATAAGGAGTCCTTCAGGAACTCGCATGGACTGATCAGCTAGGATAAGACGTGTCCTAGTAGGAGCAAAATCCAACATACCCAGCTTCTCTGCCACAGAGTAAGGCATTATGCTCCCAGCAGCTCCTAAATCACACAGAGAACGCCTAAAACTATCTTCAAAGATAGAACAATCAAGTACAAAGACTCCAGGATCAGGCAGTTTCTTTGGGACCTTAGTTAACAGAACATTACTAATATGCTGAGGAACTACTATCACCCATTCTCTCAGCTCTTCATCTAATGGTAACATCTTGTTCAAATATTTCTGAACACATGGATGATAAGGTGGATCATCAGATGATGGAATTTCTTCCAAGTCTTCACCACTCTTTTCTAGCCTTTTCAGCTCTTCAATCTCTTGTTTAATCACTTCAGACACCTTGGGACTGTGCCAAATAGCTCGTGCATAAACATCTTCTGGAGTGATTTCAGATGTATCAGGGAATAGGCGGGCTAGTTCTGCATCAATCTCATTTTCATCCCACGGATTCTCTGCTTGTTCACGACCTGCATCGATCGATGCCAGAGGTGTATCGATCGTTGCATCGCGATCATCACAACTTCCACCCGAGAGTTTTTCACAGAAATCCGAAAATTCTTCCTCAGTCACCAACTCAGCTGCACTTAGCTCAAATTTCTCCCCTAGGTAAGATCCATCATTAATCATTACAGACCAGGCCTTAATATGAGTGTCTGCAACTCCTTTTCCTTTCAGTGAGCTGGACATCTGATTCACCTGAGTGTCCAACTGCTTCATGTGAGTGCTCAATGTCTCAAACTTCCCATTGAGGTCCTGATAGACAGCGTCCAGCTTCTTGTTGTTGTCTACAGAAAGCTTGGTTTGACTCTCCATCAGTTGTTCCATCATAGCTTCCATTTTGCTCTCATGGGCTGTAGGTGCAGGAGGAGTCTGATAAGATGTAGATCCATAGGTTCTCTGATTACCCTGTCCATAGGTCTTCTGAAAACCTCCATTCTGTCCTCCATTTGAGAATCTGTTCCCCTGTTGATTGTTAAATCTATTACCTTGGAAACCGGAACCTCCTATGAAATTCACTTCTTCTTCCTGAGTGTCCTCCTCAGTCTGAATCACCTCCACATCTTGGGCAAAGTGGACAGCTTTCTTGTTTGTCAGAAGATTGTAGACTGTGTCCAATCTGGATCTAATATTAGCCATATCAGAATTCTCTACGGTTCCACCAGATCTCTTCCTCCTTTCATCCATTGTTTTGCAACTATTGCTGCCAATCAGGTTCTCTATCAACCGTTTAGCTTGTGTAGGAGTTCTGGTGCTGAAATTTGCATCACTGGAATTATCTAGCGCAGTCTGATAAGGGAGATCTATGCCTCTGAAGAAAATACCTATCAGATGTACTTCTGTGAATCCATGGTGTGGACAATCACGCTGATATTTCTTAAATCTCATCCATGCGGTTGTCAAAGGCTCCACAGCTCCTTGGGAAAAAGTAAGTATGTCCTGTCTGGACTGATCTGAGCGCGCAGCATCGTAGAAGTGGCGCAGGAACTCACTCTTTAAGGCTGTCCAAGTAGTATACTGACCAGGTGCCAGTTGTCTCAGCCATGCACTAGCGTCTCCAGCAAGACTGTGCGGAAATAGCTTAAGGAACAGATAGTCCGGGCATACTCCTTCATATTTCATGCCAGTGACTATGTCCTCAAACTTGTCAATGTGATCCATAGGCTGCTCTGATTGAAAACCATGGAAAGCAATTTGTCTCATCAGTTGGTAGTAGATAGTTTTTACCTCAAAATCATTCCTTTCGAAGGCAGGAAGCACTAGAGCTGCTCGGTTTGCATGAAACTCATCAGGTCTATTGTAATCAGCTAGTGTCCTCTCATGAACTACCATCCGGCCTTCTGGCTCAATTTCATCAGGGATCACTCGTCCCTCAGCATCAATCCTTTGCCCAGCAGCATTGTAAGGATTGTTCTCTGGATCCCTCAGGATTCCATCAGCATCTGGTATCAAGATCAAGCGTTCTTGTACCATTCTCTCTCTCTTTTCTCTTCTAATAGTCCTCTCTAGACGTCCAAGTTCCTCTAGATTGAGATTAACTAAGCTCGAGTTCGGATTACTTCGAGTGTTCTGCGTTGGCATAAACTGTCTGTAATCGTCCAGCAACGATCGATGCTATCAGTGCAACGATCGATTCAATCTCAAATCGCTTAGCAACGATCGACGCAAGGGTGCAACGATCGATGCAAGGCGAAATTCGTACCTGCGACAGAGAGAAACAGAGAAAAAGTTAGCAAAATAAATAAATAAATAAATAAAAAAAAACGAAAAACAAAAACGAAAAACGAAAAATTTCTAGTAAAACCCTAAGTTCGGTCCTATCGAAGACTCAAAGAGTCCCCGGCAACGGCGCCAAAAACTTGATAGGTCAAGAATTAATCCCTATACTAAACTGCAAGTGTACAGCAATGTCAAAGTAGTATATAAGGTTATCGAATCCACAGGGACACTTGGTCTCAAGAGAATCAAACCGTAGGGAATGAATACTAGAAATAAGCAATGTGATTGTATTGAAAATAGTGCAAGAAAGTAAATCAGTAGCAGAGATTATTGGTTGTGAAAGCAAGTAATTAAAAGCGTCAAACCTAGGATATTCTCAGGAAATCAGACTAGCAGACAGTTCATTCAGCAAGGATCTAATTAAGCACAGTTCTAGAACTCAAAACACAGATATAGAATTAACCAAATTCCTTTGCGATAATTCTCTAAGTCTAAGTGCAGCAAACCAAACTTCCGTTTGCGAGAACTAACAGATTAAACTAGCAATAAGCTCGAGTTTGATATGTTCACAATTATCCTAAACCAAACTTTCGTTTGCGCAAAGTTTAATTGCCCAATTTAATTAGTTCAGATTCCTAAACCCCACTTCCGTGACGTATTTAGCAACCTAAGATCTAGATTCTAATTGATCAGGTTAGAACTAGCTTTAAGCACAATTAAATTGAAGAACAGATATAGTTTGAATCCTTAACTGAAATTGAACAAGTCTAGCAAGTCATGAAATCCTATGTGAGAAACCCTAAGTCTAACTAGGAATCTACTCAGACATAGATAATGAAAACATGATCATATGATAAGTAAATTGCATAAAAGAATCAGAGTAAAAGGGGTTCGAAATCTTCTCCAAATACAGATGATGAATTAGGTTCAGATCAGCCCCAAAAGCTCTAAAAATCCTCTGCTCTTAATTATGAAAGTGTATCTAATAAAAACTCTAAAAACTCTATTATATAGGCATAATCTCGGCCAGGGGCTTCTTTGTAAATATCAGGAACTTCTGGATCAAAGTGCAATATCTTGATTCTTCTAAACCGCCGAGCTTTTGGCCCATCTCGCTGGTGCAACGATCGTTGCTAGAGTGCAACGATCGACACCTTTCTCTGTCTCGGACAGTGAACTCTATCTCTCGGCCAATCACTCCAAAAATCTCCAAAATGCTCCATAATCTCCAATTTAGCTCCCAACCTGATTATACCTGTAAAAGACTCTAAACAAAGACAAAAGACACTAAAACACATCTATATCATGGCCTAAAACTAGTAAAAACCATGATATATCACTGGTAAGAAAGCTGTCCACTTTGCCCAATATGTTGAGGTAATTCAGACTGAGGAGGACACTCAGGAAGAAGATGTGAATTACAAAGGAGGATCTGGATTCTAAGGTAATAGATTTGGTAATCAGCAGGGAAATAGGTTCTTCAATGGAGGACAGAAGAGTGCCTTCACAGGAAATCAGAACTCTTCTGGATTTGGGCAAGCTAGTGGTTTTCAGAAACCTTTCGGACAAGGTACTCAAAGGACCTATGGATCTTCTTCTTACCAAGCACCTCCTACTGCTAGTGCTCATGAGAGTAAGATGGAGGCTATGTTGGAACAGCTGCTGGAAGGACAGACAAAGATTGCTGTGGACTGCAACAAGAAGCTAGATGCTGTTTATGGGGATCTGAATGGGAAGTTTGAGACTCTGAACACTCATGTGAAGCAATTGGACACTCAGGTGAGCCAAATCTCAAACTCCATCAAGGGAAAAGGAGTAGCAGAAACACACATTAAGGCTTGGTCAGTATACATTAATGATGGATCAACACAAGGTGAAAATTTTGAGTTGAACACATCTGAGTTGGTAGAGGAGGATGAATTTTCGGATTTTAAGGAAAATCTCTCGGGTAGAATCTGTGAAAACAGTGTTGCATCGATCGATGCACCCTTAGCATCGATCGTTGCATGTCGTGAACAGACAGACTCACAGGATTCTGACGGCATCGATGCAGACTTAGAGCTTAACCGCTTATTCCCTGGAGTGTCTGAAATTACTCAACAGGAGATTTATGCACATGCCATTCAACTATATCCCTCAGTGTCTGAAGTGATTAAGCAAGAGATTGAAGAGCTTAAGCAGTTGGAAGAGATTGGTGAAGAGTTGGAAGAAATTCCATCATCTGATGATCCACCTTATCACCCATGTGTGCAGAGGTACTTGAATAAGATGTTGCCTTTGGATGAAGAGCTGAAAGACTGGGTGATTGTGGTCCCTCAACATATAAGTGATGTGCTGTTAACCAAGATCCCGAAGAAGTTACTTGACCCTGGAGTCTTTGTGCTGAACTGTTCTATCTTTGAGGATACTTTTAAGCGTTCTCTATGTGATCTGGGGCTGCTGGAAGTCTTATGCCATACTCTGTGGCAGAGAAGCTGAGTATGCTGGATTTTTTGCCTACTAGGACCTCACTTGTCCTAGCTGATCAGTCTATAAGGGTTCCAGAAGGACTCCTTGAGGACATCCCGGTGAGAGTTGGAAACTACTTAGTTCCAACGGACTTCTTAGTGCTGAAATATGACAGTGATCCTGATGATGCGTTGATACTGGGGAGACCATTTTTGGCTACAGCAGGAGCAGTAATAGATGTTAGACACAGTCTGATTGATCTCCACCTGGGAGATGAGCCGCTGCATTATGAGATGGATAAGCTGCGCAGACCGCTGATTGATGGGCAGACATTCACCATTATAGATGGAGATGATAAGCAGCCAAATGACACTGTGATTTTAGATCTTGGAGCACACTTTACTCCTTCTTTTCTTGGACAAGTTCATTCTGATACAGCCTACTCGCCGCCTTGGATGAAGAGACTTGCACAGATGCAATTAAAGTCTCTGTCAGGATCTCACGGTGCCTGATTCGGGTTCGTCCGGTCAAGCTAATGACCTTAAACAAGCGCTGAGTGGGAGGCAACCCACTGCTTTGTTTTTGCATTTTAAATTTTGGTGTTTTTGTAGGATTTTACATTTTGTTTCTGGTTTTGGTGAGTTTTTGTCTGCAGGTCTCGGCCAAATCGCAGTGCGTCGATCGACACACATTGTGTCGATTGTCACAACACGAAAGAAATTGCATTGCAGCGATCGTTGCGGTCCTGAGCAACGATCGACCATACACGAAAATCGCCTAGCAACGGTCGATGCACCTAGTGCAACGATCGATGCCTGAGCGACAGAGGTAAAGATCCGACAGACATAATTTCATCTTTTATTTTATTTTTCTTTTTACCAATCCTTCGCTTGACACTACTGGGGACAGTGTGTCTTAAGTGTGGGGGAGGTACTACTGACATTGATCTTTCTGTTTTCTTAGAGTCAGTCCGTTTTTCAAAAAAATTTGTTTTATTGAGTCAAAACCAGTTTAAGTAATAAACAATGATTTTTTGAGAAGATTAACAGCACTTGCAGGAACTTAAGTAACCATTGGGATGAAGTTGCAGGTTTTACATCACAGATCAACCTACTGAGGACACCCACATCACTTCAGGTATCATAGGATCCTTTTAGTGACTTCAAACTTAATACTGACTTAGATTTCTCACCTAAGGGCTTGGTATACTTTGTGTCGGATTCCCTTGTTAGTTCTGACATAGCCTGTAAACATGTCCTATTTAGTTCCCTTCTCCCCTTCCATAAAATAAAAAATATATATAATAAACTGAGGATGAGTTAGTAACTCCGAAGTGGTCATGGGAATAGTAGCAAACACTATTATCTCCTATGTGATCCATGGAATGTGTCCAAAGTACACCCCTTAACAGGAAGAGCACTGATAAAAAAAATTATAAAATGATACCCAATGGGGAAAAATCAGAATGCTAAGGAAGGGAAAAGAAAAGAAAGGGACTAGAGAAAGATAGTATGGTGGTCTAGAGCTGATAAGGTAAGAGTCCATGTGCCTTTGATCGATACTCCTTAGGTGAGACCGCACTTAAATACTTGCATAAGTCAGTAGGGAGAATTTGAATGCGTGAATGTGATTGTGGAGTTTACTTAGGACAGTTGCTAAGTGTGGGGGAAGTATATGTTGGTCTTGATATCCTGTGAATGATTCTTTCAGTGGTTTACTAAGGGGAATCTGAGTGTTGTTGCTTCTATGATGAAAAGAGTTTCTGAAAGTTTTCAAACCTCTTCACCATGTTTTAGTTCTCTGTTTTGCTTGAGGGCAAGCAAGAGTTAAGTGTGGGGGAGTTGATATACCATGGATTTTAGGGCTTTTAACCTTGGTATATATCTTATTTATCGAGTCTTTCACTATGTTTTAGAGTCTTTTCAGGTGTTTATTAGGTACAAGCACATTTGGAGCTAATGTGGTGATTATGGAGCTTATTGGAGTGATTTGGAGGTTTGGTCCGAGAAGAAGAACTCACTGTCCAGTTTTGGAGACTGCGTCGATCGTTGCACACCTGCAACGGTCGATGCACAGCGCGAATGGGCCAGACTCGGCGGTTTAATGAAGAATGCCAAAATTGCAGAAGTGCCCAGAAGTTCCAGATATTTACACAGAAGCCCAAAACGTGTTTTAGCTATTTAATTAGGTTTTTAGATCAGAATTTAGATACGCTTACACAATTAAGAGCAGAGAGTTTTTAGAGCTTTTAGGGCTGATCTGATCCTGTACTACACCTTTATTTTGGAGAAGATTTCGAACCCCTTTACTTATTTAATCTCTTTTATGATATCTAATTATTCATTGATTATGTTTTCATTATCTATGTCTGAGTAGATTCATAGTTAGGTTTAGGGTTTCTCATTAAGGATTTCATGACTTGCTAGACTTATTTAATTCAGTTAAGGATTCACATGAATAGAATGTTCTTCGATCTAAATTGTGTTTAATGCTAGTTCTAACCTAATCAATTAGAATCTAGATCTTAGGTTGCTAAATACGACACGGAAGTGTGGTTTAGAATCTGAACTATTTATGTTGAGCAATTAAATTACTCGCAAAGGAATTTGGTTTAGTTTAATTGTGAACATATCGAACTTGGAATTAATGCTGGTTTAATCTGGTAGTAATTGCAAAGGAATTTGGATTACCGCACTTAGACTTAGAGAATTCTCGCAACGACAGTTGGTTAATTCTATATCCGTGATTTGAGTTCTAGAACTGTGCTTAATTAGATCCTGACTGAATGAATTGTCTGCTTGTCTGATTTCCTGAGAACGCCCTAGACTTAGCGCCCTTAATTAACTGCTTTCACAACCGATAATCTTGCTGCTTGTTTACTTTCTCGCACTGCTATTTAGTTTACTTCACATTGCTTTCTTCCTAGTTTAAATCTCTATTGTTCTTGATCTATCGAAACCAGAGTCTCTGTGGATTCGATACCCTATATACTACAATCACTTGACTGTGCACTTGCAGTAGAATATGATTAAAATCTGACCTATCACCGGACTGCATGGAAACTTGGGTTATCTAGGGGTAGCCTGAGTCACCACGTATCGATGGACAGAGAACGGTGTCCTAGCCGTTAGGCCTTGTGTGGACGGCTAGGAGTCGTGGGTTAGTTACCATATCGATAATGGTGAAAACCCGTGGAAGTTACCAAGATCGTAGGGGCCCAGCGTGATGTTTTGGTGTAGTTGGTAGTGCGCAGTAGATAGATCGAGTCTCAATCGGGAACATGTGCCGCAGTGCTCCCGATTTCCTCTAATCGCCTTCTATTTCTTTTGGCAATTGATTGTGTGTGGGCTCGACACGACGTGGTAATGCGTGATCGGCTATTTTGTTATGATTGATTGTTATTTTGGGGATTTCGGGCGGGAATCTTTAGATGATAGATAGATTAGAAGCCTTAGTGGGGAGCCGATTCACTGGGTGATCTTAGATCTCTCATTTGACTCTTTTTGTGTTTTCAGGTTAAGCAGCGACGGACGCGGGAGGTCCTCGGTGTAGCTTCGGGATGGCTTGGGGAGGGGTTTTTGATTCGATGGTTTTGGGTTTTTCTCTCTGTTCGGCTTGGCGCCACTTTTGTATTGATTTGCGTGTTGATTGTTTACTGATGAAAATGATTTGTAAAGTGACGGTTAAACGTTGTGATGGACGTTTAATTGACTCAGAAATGAATATGCTTTCATGATATTGTGTTTCGTCCGAACCGACTCAACTCGCAGAAGTAGTGCAAGGCAATCGACTTGTACTATGGAAGTGAGGATAGCGGAGTCAAGGATCGGTTAGTGCGAGCCTTTGTCTCAAACCGATCCGTCTCTGGCTTCGTCCTGTGACAAACCTTTCCTGTTCGACTTGCTCGGGTTCGATCGGTCATGTTCTTGTTTGATTGTTGACCGGTCAGCTCGACGGTCAGCGGAGAATGGGAAAGGGGCGTTACAATGCACAACCCTGTCTCAGCCCTCTCTCGCTTTTAAAAAACCTGCCAATTCTCCATTAATCTGAACAGAGAAAGAAGCAGTGGAGATGCACAGGTTTATCCATTTGATATATGGCTCAAGGAAATGCATAGCGCGGAGAGTATTAAGCAGAAACGGCCACTGGACGGAGTCAAACGCTTTCGACATATCAATTTGCAAAGCGCATCTGGGAGAGATAGATTCCTTGTGATAGTCCTTCACCAACTCAGTGGCTAGAAGAACATTTTCCACTAGTAATTTATCTTTTATAAATGCTGATTGATTCCAAGAAATGATTTTGGGGAGAATACCCTTGAGTCTGTTGGCCAAGATCTTCGAAATTACCTTATAGATCACATTGCAGCAGGAAATAGGTCGGCAATCCCTCATTTCTAGAGCACAATCCTTCTTTGGAATCAGGCCTAGGATGGGAGAATACCCTTGAGTCTAAAGGATTGGATAGATGTGATGAAATCCTTCCCCAGAACTAGCCAAGATGATTTGAAAAATTCTGATGTGTAGCCATCGGGACCTGGGGATTTATTACTCTTCATACGCATCAAGACCTCAGTTATCTCCTTCTCGGTAACCGGCTTTTGGAGTAGTTCTTTGTCTCCATCATCACATCTGAAATTTAGCAGGGACTGCAAATCAGCAACATCAAGTCCCTCAAACCTGGCAGAAGCTAGTGTTAGAAAGTCCCTAAAGAACCTTTCGGCCTTAGCTTTGATCTCTTTATCAGTGTCCACTATTTTTCCCGAGCTGCATTTGATTTCCCTGATTGCATTCTTGACCGATCTGAGCTTAACAATATTATGAAAAGCTTTTGTGTTGTTGTCACCCACCTTTAGCCAGTGGAGCTTGGACCTCTGTTTTAGAAAAGCTTCTTCTATATCACTTAATCTTTGCCAACGTTAATAAGCTACTAACTCAGCATTTATGTTCTCCTCAGAAGGGTTGTGTAGAGTAGCTTCTTGCTTTGTACAAAGGATAGTATAAGCTTCTTTGGTTTTATGATGTATGCCGCCCAACTTATCTCTGCTTAGGTTACGGATCCCTTGTTTCAGCCCTTTCAACTTCTTGGAGAATCTAAACAAAGCTGAGGTAGAGTGAAATAATTCAGTAGTGTTCTGCCAATAACCTTCGATCAATGGCCTGAATTCATCCGTCGATATGATGGCATTCGTAAACTTAAACGGCTTCCTTTTACTTGTTTCCATTTTGTCCAAATAAAATCTGCATCTCAGATGATCCAAACAACCTCCCGCTTCAAATATCGAATATGAACGTGTGTACTGGTTAAGCCACGCTTCATTTATCAACGTTCTGTCCAGTTTCTTACACACTAGACCCTCAGATCTTTTGTTGCACCAAGTCAGGCGGGAACCATGTTAGCTCATGTCAGAAAGCCTGCAATGAACCATGACCTCTTCGAACTCTTTCATACCAGACGTGGAAATTGTGCTCCCAGCACCAAAACCAGAATGCTCATCACTCGCTAGTATCTCGTTGAAGTCTCCCATAATCATCCAAGGTTTACCTTTAAACATCGGAGAATTGTGATGCCCTTTTATATCTTGCCAAAGGGTTCTCCTTTCTTCAATAGTATTAGCTCCATATACAAATGAGCATAAGAACTTTTCACTCCTTCCCTCCAATAAAACAGATACAGTGATAATTTGGTCAGATTTGAAAATTGGTGTGATTCTGACTGAAGGAATCCATAACACCCAAATCCTTCCCTTATTGCTATGCTCATAATTAGTCATGCTCGACCATCCACTAAAAACCGAGTCTAGGATCCTAGCTGATTTCCGTTCCTTGACACGAGTCTCAAGGATGCAGCCAAATTGTAACTCCTTGTTTCTAATCCACTTTTTAACAACAGTATGCTTTTTTGACTTGTTAAACCCCCAAATGTTCCAGAAGAAACCTGTCATTGGGAAGCTTTACGAGTACTTTTCTGAGATGTTTGAGGCAGGTTCTGCACTCCCTCCCCTAATACTTTGCGATTGACTTTAGAGTACCGCGGTAGAGTAGGTCTAAGTGGACCATATGCTCCCTTGACCTCAGCCTGGTCAGACCGAGATGGCCTGATAAGTTCATGAATCTCACCTTCCTCTGCTTGTGTATCCTCATTATCACCTTCCTCATTGTCTGAGGTAGCAATTATGGGATCTGCGTCAGCTCTAGTCTTCTCCTCCTCTGCCTCTGATAAGTTCTAAGTTTTACCCTATTCTAAACTGCAAGTGCACAGTATCGTCAAAGTAGTATATAGGGTTATCGAATCCACAGGGACACTTGGTCTCAATAGATCAGAAAAGTAGAGATTAATACTAGAAATAAGCAGATGGTGAATTAAATAAATTGCGAAGCAAGAAAGTAAACAGTAGCAAGTTGGTTGTGAAAGCAATAAACTAAAAGCGTCAAGCCTAGGGTATTCTCAGGAAATCAGACAAGCAGACAAGTTAATCAGTCAGGATCAAATTAAACTCAGTTCTAGAACTCAAATCACGGAAATAGAATTAACCAAATCTCTTTGCGAAAACTCTCTAAGTCTAAGTGCAGTAACCCAAATCTCTTTGCAATTACTAACAGATTAAACTAGCATTAAGTTCAAGTTCGATATGTTCACAATTAAACTAAACCAAATCTCTTTGCGAATAATTTAATTGCTCAACCTAAATAGTTCAGATTCTAAAACACACTCTCGTGTCGAATTTAGCAACCTAAGATCTAGATTCTAATTGATCAGGTTAGAACTAGCATTAAGCACAATTTAGTTTGAAGAACATTCTAATCATATGAATCCTTAACTGAATTAAACAAGTCTAGCAAGTCATCAAACCCTAATGAGAAACCCTAAACTTAACTATGGATCTACTCAGACATGATTAATGAAAACATAATCATAGAAATAATAGATTGCATATAAGAGAATAAAATATCAAAGGGGTTCGAAATCTTCTCCAAAATAAGTGAATACAGGAAATAGATCAGCCCCAAAAGCTCTAAAAATCTCTTAGCTATAAGTATGAAAGCGTAAGTAAATTAAACACTAAAATCCTCTATATATAAGCCTAATCTCGGCTGGGGCTTCTGTGTAAATACTGGAACTATTCTGGGCCTCATTGCAAATCTTCATAACTTGTTAAACCGACGCGTACGGCCCATCTCGCTAGTGTGTCGACCGATGCACAAGGTGTGTCGGTCGATGCTTGATCAATAAATCGGACAGTGAGTTAAGCTCTCGGCCAAAACGTCCCCAAAGTCCCAAAATGCTCCAAATATCTCCAATTAGCTCCAAACCTGATTAAACCTGTAAAAGACTCTAAACGAACACAAAAGACACTAAAAACACATCTATATCATGGTATAAAATAGGTAAAAACCATGATATATCAACTCCCCCACACTTAGCCTTTGCTTGCCCTCAAGCAAAACAGAGAACTAAAATGCAGTGAAGAGGTTTGAAAACTCTTCAGAAACTCATTTTGTCGTAGAAGCAGCAGCATTCAGATTCCCCTTAGTAATCCACATGAAAGAATCAATCTACAGAAATCAAGACCAACATATATTTCCCCCACACTTAGCAACTGTCCTAAGTAAACGCCACAATCACATTCACGCATTCAAATTCTCCCTACTGACTTCTGCAAGTATTTAAGTGCGGTCTCACCTAAGGGGTATCGATCTAAAGGCACATGGATTCTTACCTTGCTAGCTCTAGACCACCATACTATCTTTCTCTAATCCCTTTCTTCTCTTTCCCTTCCTTAACAACTGATTTTTCCCCACTGGGTATCATTTTATTTTTTTTATCAGTGTTCTTCCCGTTTTGGGGTGTACTTTGGACACATTCCTTGGATCACATGAGAGAAAATAGTGTTTGCTACCATTCCCATGACCACTTCGGAGTTACCAACTCATCCGCAGTTTATTATCATTTTTTTTTTATGGAAGGGGAGAAGGGAACTAGATAGGACAGGTTTACAGGCTGTGTCAGAACCAACAAGGGAATCCGACATAAAATATACCAAGCCCTTAGGTGAGAAATCTAAAGTAAGGTTTAAATTGAAGTCAGTAAAAGATCCTCTGATACCTGAAGCGATGTGGGTGTTCTCAGTAGGCTGATCTGTGTCTGGGTTTTCTAATAGTCATAGATAATCTGCAGCTTCATCCCTAATGGTTACTTAGGTTCCTGCAAATGCTGCTAATCTTCTCAAAAAATCATTGTTTCCTTAGAGTCAGTTAAATCCCAAACCTCTCAAATGGATAACAAAGAGGTCTGGTGAAGAAATTGGTGGAAAAAACAATGACGGGATAGGATAAACTGATTCTATCCACCGGGGGAAGGATCCTAAGGCCAAAACCTCCTAATGGACTGAAGGGAAGGACTATCTCGGCCATACTGACTAACGGGATGGATTATCCTGACCAGATGCACCGCCGAGAAGGATTCTAAGGCCAAAATGCAAGTTTCCATGACCCAGGAAGAATTGGATCGAGTTTTTTTGAAACTATCATGACCAAAACCCTTAAAATTGGATATAAAAGAGGTCTGGTGAAGAAATTGGTGGAAAACAAATGACCCGAAAAACCCGTCTATACACCGTGGGAAGGTTATAGCCTACCGAGAACCAAGGTTCCTTGACCCGAAAAAATTGACTCGAGTTTTTTTGAAACTATCAAGACCCAAACCTCTCAAATGGATAACAAAGAGGTCTGGTGAAGAAATTGGTGGAAAAAACAATGACGGGATAGGATAAACTGATTCTATCCACCGGGGGAAGGATCCTAAGGCCAAAACCTCCTAATGGACTGACGGGAAGGACTATCTCGGCCATACTGACTAACGGGATGGATTATCCTGACCAGATGCACCGCCGAGAAGGATTCTAAGGCCAAAATACAAGTTTCCATGACCCAGGAAGAATTGGATCGAGTTTTTTTGAAACTATCATGACCAAAACCCTTAAAATGGGATATAAAAGAGGTCTGGTGAAGAAATTGGTGGAAAACAAATGACCCAAAAAACACGTCTATACACCGTGGGAAGGTTATAGCCTACCGAGAACCAAGGTTCCTTGACCCGAAAAAATTGACTCGAGTTTTTTTAAAACTATCAAGACCCAAACCTCTCAAATGGATAACAAAGAGGTCTGGTGAAGAAATTGGTGGAAAAAACAATGACGGGATAGGATAAACTGATTCTATCCACCGGGGGAAGGATCCTAAGGCCAAAACCTCCTAATGGACTGACGGAAGGACTATCTCGGCCATACTGACTAACGGGATGGATTATCCTGACCAGATGCACCACCGAGAAGGATTCTAAGGCCAAAATGCAAGTTTCCATGACCAGATGCACCACCGAGAAGGATTCTAAGGGTTTTGGTCATGATAGTTTCAAAAAAACTCGATCCAATTCTTCCTGGGTCATGGAAACTTGCATTTTGGCCTTAGAATCCTTCTCGGCGGTGCATCTGGTCAGGATAATCCATCCCGTTAGTCAGTATGGCCGAGATAGTCCTTCCGTCAGTCCATTAGGAGGTTTTGGCCTTAGGATCCTTCCCCCGGTGGATAGAATCAGTTTATCCTATCCCGTCATTGTTTTTTCCACCAATTTCTTCACCAGACCTCTTTGTTATCCATTTGAGAGGTTTGGGTCTTGATAGTTTCAAAAAAACTCGAGTCAATTTTTTCGGGTCAAGGAACCTTGGTTCTCGGTAGGCTATAACCTTCCCACGGTGTATAGACGGGTTTTTCGGGTCATTTGTTTTCCACCAATTTCTTCACCAGACCTCTTTTATATCCCATTTTAAGGGTTTTGGTCATGATAGTTTCAAAAAAACTCGATCCAATTCTTCCTGGGTCATGGAAACTTGCATTTTGGCCTTAGAATCCTTCTCGGCGGTGCATCTGGTCAGGATAATCCATCCCGTTAGTCAGTATGGCCGAGATAGTCCTTCCCGTCAGTCCATTAGGAGGTTTTGGCCTTAGGATCCTTCCCCCGGTGGATAGAATCAGTTTATCCTATCCCGTCATTGTTTTTTCCACCAATTTCTTCACCAGACCTCTTTGTTATCCATTTGAGAGGTTTGGGTCTTGATAGTTTCAAAAAAACTCGAGTCAATTTTTTCGGGTCAAGGAACCTTGGTTCTCGGTAGGCTATAACCTTCCCACGGTGTATAGACGGGTTTTTCGGGTCATTTGTTTTCCACCAATTTCTTCACCAGACCTCTTTTATATCCAATTTTAAGGGTTTTGGTCATGATAGTTTCAAAAAAACTCCATCCAATTCTTCCTGGGTCATGGAAACTTGCATTTTGGCCTTAGAATCCTTCTCGGCGGTGCATCTGGTCAGGATAATCCATCCCGTTAGTCAGTATGGCCGAGATAGTCCTTCCCGTCAGTCCATTAGGAGGTTTTGGCCTTAGGATCCTTCCCCCGGTGGATAGAATCAGTTTATCCTATCCCGTCATTGTTTTTTCCACCAATTTCTTCACCAGACCTCTTTGTTATCCATTTGAGAAGTTTGGGATTTAACTGACTCTAAGAAAACAAAAGATTGTATCCTACTTGAACAAATTTTGACTCAAAAAACAAATTTTTAAAATTTAATTGACTCTAAGAAAACAAAAGAAAGTAATTAGTAGAACCTCCCCCACACTTAAGACACACTGTCCCAGTAGTGTCAAGCAAGGGATTGGTTAAAAGAAAGAAAATAAAAATTTGTGAATGGAATGGTTAGTTCTCTCGGGTCTTTACCTCTGTCGCAGTCAGGCATCGATCGTTGCACTAGGTGCACCGACCATTGCTGTGCGATTTTCGTTGTAACGATCGACACAATGGTGTGTCGATCGACGCACTGCGATTTAATCCAAGACCTGAAAACAAATCTCACCAAAACCAGAAACAAGCGTAAAATCCTATGAAAATACTAAAATCAAAATGCTAAAACGAAAACAGTGGTTGCCTCCCACTCAGCGCTTGTTTAAGGTCATTAGCTTGACGCTTCAGCTGATTTAGGTAGAGGGTGCATCATCCAGAGGCAGAATCTGACCTTCTGGAATTTCGGCCTTAGCTCAATAATGTTTCACCCTCTGTCCATTCACAGTGAATTCAAATACCATCCTTACCAGTTAGAACGACAGCTCCATACGGACGCACTTCTTTGATTGTGAAAGGACCAGACCACCTTGATTTCAGCTTTCCTGGAAACAAATGCAGACGAGAGTTATATAAAAGTACCTGATCATTAGGCTCAAATTGTCTGGAGACAATCTTCTTGTCATGATATGCCTTAGTCCTCTCCTTGTACATCTTTGAGTTCTCATAAGCAAGATGTCTAATCTCGCATGCAACATCAATTTTCAGTTCAAAGACCTCAAACCCTAAAACCCTAAAATTGAATCCGAAAATTTGAGAAATAGAAGTTCATTACTTTGGATTCTTGAGATATGAGTTAAAGACAAGGGTTTAGAGTGTGATATAGGAAGTATTAGCAATTGAAATGAAGAAAAATGATGAAAAATGGCGATTTTCGGGTGTGAGCTCACGGTGGGTTGCCTCCCACTCAGCGCTTGTTTAAGGTCATTAGCTTGACCGGACGCACAAGATCTTTCAGGCACTAAGAGAACCTGACAGAGACCTTTTCTGTCTCTGTTCAAGTCTCCTCATCCAAGGTGGAGAATAAGCTGTTGCAGAATGCTCATGTCCAAGAAAAGATGGAGTAAAATGTGCTCCAGGATCTAGAATCACAGTGTCACCCGGCTGCTCATCATCTGCATCCATGATTGTGAATGTCTGCCCATCTATCAGTGGTTTTCGCAGCTTCTCCATTTCATATCGCAGCGGCTCATCTCCCAGGTGGAGGTCTATTAGACTCTGTCTAACATCAATCACAGCTCCTGCTGTAGCCAAGAATGGTCTTCCAAGCAGCAATGCTTCATCAGGATCGCAGTCATACTTCAGCACAAGGAAGTCTGTCGGAACTAAGTAATTTCCAACTCTCACTGGAATGTCCTTTAAGAGTCCTTCAAGAACTCGTATAGAATGATCAGCTAGGACAAGAGAGGTCCTAGTGGGAGAAAAATCCAGCATCCCCAGCTTCTCTGCTACAGAAAAAGGCATCATACTTCCAGCAGCTCCTAGATCAGAAAGAGAGCGTCTAAAACTGTCTTCGAAGATGGAGCAGTTAAGCACAAAGACTCCAGGGCCAGGCAGCTTCTTCGGGATCTTGTTCAGTAGCACCTCACTAATGTGTTGGGGAACTATAATCACCCAGTCTCTCAGCTCTTCATCTAAAGGCAGCATCCTGTTCAAATACCTCTGCACACAGGGATGATAAGGTGGATCATCAGACGGTGGAATTTCTTCCAAGTCTTCACCACTTTCTTCTAGCTTCTTAATCTCTTCAATTTCTTTCTTAATCACTTCAGATACTGAGGAGTGTTGTCTAACAATCTGTGCGTAGATCTCCTGTTGAGTAACCTCAGAGGCTCCAGTGAATAAGTGATCGAGGTCCAACTCTGCATCAATGCCATTATCATCCGGCAAGTCTGTCTGTCTACGAGTTGCATCGACCGACACTGGATGTGTGTCGATCGTTGCAATACGATCCTCACAGTTTTCACCCGAGAGTTTTTCTCCAAAATCCGAGAATTCTTCTTCCTCCACCAACTCAGCTGTACTTAGCTCGAATTTTTCCCATAGGTGAGATCCATCATTAACGTACACAGACCAGGCCTTAATGTGAGTGTCTGCAACTTCTTTTCCCTTCATAGAACTGGAAATCTGATTCACCTGAGTGTCCAGCTGCTTCACATGAGTGCTCAGAGTCTCAAACTTCCCATTGAGATTCTCATAAACTGCATCCAGCTTCTTGTTACTGTCCACAGAAATCTTGTTCTGGCTCTCCAGTACCTGTTCCAACATCGTTTCCATCCTAGTCTCAAAAGCAGTGGCTGCAGGAGGTGACTGATAAGATGAAGATCCGTAGGTTCTCTGATTTCCTTGTCCATAAGGCTTCTGAAAGTTACCAGTCTGTCCAAAGCTTGAAGAGTTCTGGTTGCCTGTGAAGGCATTCTTTTGTCCTCCACCGGAAAATCTGTTCCCAGACTGATATCCAAACCTGTTTCCTTGGAAACCAGAACCACTTATGTAGTTCACATCTTCTTCTTTGTTTTCTTCATCAGCCCCCAGAATCTCTACTTCTTGTGCAAAGTGTACTCCTTTCTTCTCAGCCAGAAGATTGCAGAGAGTGTCCAGCCTAGATCTCATATCAGCTATGTCAGAATTCTCTATACTTCCACCAGATTTCTTCCTCCTCTCATCCATAGTCTTGCAACTGTTGCTGCCTATTAGATTCTCAATCAACTGTTTAGCTTGTGTAGGAGTCCTGGTGTTGAAGTTAGCATTACTGGAATTGTCCAGTGCAGACTGATATGGAAGGTCTATGCCTCTGAAGAAAATGCCAATCAACTGGACCTCAGTGAATCCATGGTGTGGGCAGTCACGCTGATACTGCTTAAATCTCATCCAGGCAGTCTTTAAAGGTTCCACAGCTCCTTGAGAAAAGGTGAGTATGTCCTGTCTGGACTGATCTGAGCGCGCATCATCATAGAAGTGACGCAGGAACTCACTCTTTAAAGCTGCCCAAGTAGTGTACTGAGCAGGTGCTAGCTGCTTAAGCCATGCACTAGCGTCTCCAGCAAGACTGTGCGGAAAGAGCTTAAGGAACAGATAGTCCGGGCAGACTCCATCATATTTCATGCCAGTGACTACGTCCTCAAACGAATCAATGTGGTCCATAGGCTGCTCCGTTGGGTAACCATGAAATGCATTCTGTCTCATCAGCGAGTAGTAGATGGTTTTGATTTCAAAATCGTTCCTCTCAAAAGCAGGAAGCACTAAAGCTGACCGGTTTCTAGGAAACTCATCCGGTCTGTTGTAGTCAGCTAAAGTCCTTTCATGGATAACCATCTGTCTACCTTGAGCTTGACCTTGGGCTTGCGCATGCGGTTGTGGCTCAGGTGGGTCAGGCATCACGTTCCCTTCAGCATCAACCCGATGCCCAGCAGCATTGTACGGGTTGTTATCTCGGTCCCTCAGGGTACCGTCAGCATCTGGTATCAAGATCAGACGTTCTCGTACCATTCTCTCTCTCTTTTCTCTTCTGATAGTTCTTTCTAGACGTCCAAGTTCCTCTAGTCCGAGATTAACTAAGCTCGAGTTCGGATTACTTCGAGTTTTCTGCGTTGGCATAAACTGTATGTAATCGTCCAGCAACGATCGATGCTATCAGTGCAACGATCGATTCAATCTCAGAATCTCCTAGTGACGATCGACGCAAGGGATGCAACGATCGACGCAAGGCGAAAGTCGTACCCTGCGACAGAAAGAAACAGAGAAAAAGTTAGCAAATTATGAAAATAAAAATGAAAAAGCAAAAACAAAAAGAAAAATTTCTAGTAAAAACCCTAAGTTCGGTCCTATCGAAGACTCAAAGAGTCCCCGGCAACGGCGCCAAAAACTTGATAAGTTCTAAGTTTTACCCTATTCTAAACTGCAAGTGCACAGTATCGTCAAAGTAGTATATAGGGTTATCGAATCCACAGGGACACTTGGTCTCAATAGATCAGAACAGTAGAGATTAATACTAGAAATAAGCAGATGGTGAAGTAAATAAATTGCGAAGCAAGAAAGTAAACAGTAGCAAGTTGGTTGTGAAAGCAATAAACTAAAAGCGTCAAGCCTAGGGTATTCTCAGGAAATCAGACAAGCAGACAAGTTAATCAGTCAGGATCAAATTAAACTCAGTTCTAGAACTCAAATCACGGAAATAGAATTAACCAAATCTCTTTGCGAAAACTCTCTAAGTCTAAGTGCAGTAACCCAAATCTCTTTACAATTACTAACAGATTAAACTAGCATTAAGTTCAAGTTCGATATGTTCACAATTAAACTAAACCAAATCTCTTTGCGAATAATTTAATTGCTCAACCTAAATAGTTCAGATTCTAAAATACACTCTCGTGTCGAATTTAGCAACCTAAGATCTAGATTCTAATTGATCAGGTTAGAACTAGCATTAAGCACAATTTAGTTTGAAGAACATTCTAATCATATGAATCCTTAACTGAATTAAACAAGTCTAGCAAGTCATCAAACCCTAATGAGAAACCCTAAACTTAACTATGGATCTACTCAGACATGATTAATGAAAACATAATCATAGAAATAATAGATTGCATATAAGAGAACAAAATATCAAAGGGGTTCGAAATCTTCTCCAAAATAAGTGAATACAGGAAATAGATCAGCCCCAAAAGCTCTAAAAATCTCTTAGCCCTAAGTATGAAAGCGTAAGTAAATTAAACACCAAAAACCTCTATATATAAGCCTAATCTCGGCTGGGGCTTCTGTGTAAATACTGGAACTATTATGGGCCTCATTGCAAATCTTCATAACTTGTTAAACCGACGCGTACGGCCCATCTCGCTAGTGTGTCGACCGATGCACAAGGTGTGTCGGTCGATGCTTGATCAATAAATCGGACAGTGAGTTAAGCTCTCGGCCAAAACGTCCCAAAAGTCCCAAAATGCTCCAAATATCTCCAATTAGCTCCAAACCTGATTAAACCTGTAAAAGACTCTAAACGAACACAAAAGACACTAAAAACACATCTATATCATGGTATAAAATGGGTAAAAACCATGATATATCAGCCTCTTCCACAACAGTATCCTCAATATCCTTTCTAGGGAATTGCATCAAGTCCCCATTTTCATCTGTGTCCAATAACGCTGAGTATCGCGAGGGAGATGCGATTCTAACTTGACCAAACTTCAGTAGTGGTGGAGAGTAAGTTCTGACCGTTTTTGTTGGTGATCTCCAGCCCTCACCCAACTGACCATCTTCCTTTGCTGTATCAGCCTGTACATTACCTTGAATTGTAGCTACCTCTACATTTTCTACGGCTATTACTTCAGAAGTACTAGCATCGCTCATAACTTTCGGACTCGATCCTCCTGCATGTGGTTGAGCATTCGTATCTCTGACCTCATCCTGCGCCACTGCTTGAGTAGCCGGCTTCTTTGGCGTGCCATAGCTCCTGTTTGCATTACAAACCTTTTCTACATGGCCCTATTTCCCGCATGTATCACATTTCTGTGGCAACCAAGGGTACGAATATTGTACCAGGTACGGTTTCCCATTTCTCCGAAAGCATATCTCTCTCGGTAATTCCTTAGTAAGATCAGCATGGACAAAGACCTTCGCCTTTTCCAAATCTGAGCATGCCGCTGTTTCCGGATGAAGTTTCTTCGGCTCTCCCACTGCGCTTGCAATGAAACTCAATCCATCCCAAGAGTACATACTGACTGGAACGTTTCTGAGGTGTACCCATAACGGCATCGTCTTGATCTCTGGCAGCTCCTCCTCCTCAGCTAGAGGAGACCATTTAGACACCATCATAGGAACACCAGCTATGTTCCACATTCCTCGATTGATAATCCTGTTTCTCAACTGAGCATTGGGGATACGGAACTTCATCGTCTTTGAATCATTTACAATAACTGATAGTATATTAAGATGATTAACATCATTTAAAATAAAACTGATACAAATCAATATTAATATACATCATTTTTTAAGAACTAACACAAATATCTATATTTATATCAGTTGCCTAAATGAAACATTTGCTCAATTTTATTAGTATCATATAACTAAAAGATATAAAATTTGCATCAATAATAAATGACATAACATATGTGGTTTAACATCAGTTATGATTACTAATACTTGCTTAACATCAGTTCACTTAAAATGATATAAATCTATAGTAATTTACTTTTGTCCCACATCGGTTAGAAAAAGAGGAAGGAGCACAAGATCTTTACTATATAATGGAATATCATGTCTCCGTCTATCTAAGACAATTAGTTATATTACTGACAACCAATATAAATATTTTTTTATTTTAAAAATGTCTAAGTTGTCAGAAATAAATATTTTAGTAGATATTTATTTTATAAAAATATAAGGTTAATCTAGATTAAAAAAATCATGTTTAAGAAAAGGAAAGAAATGAGGCTAATCAATATATTGATTTATATCAGATATACAAACGAATTATAAATTATCATATCATTTATTGAAAATGACACTGATTTTGGTATCACTTTTTTATAATTGACATAATTAACTATTATATCAATTAACATAAATGATATAAATATTTAAAATCTATTGTTATAACTGAAATTAATGTTTATATCATTTATTTTGATTGATGCGAATTTTAACATCACTTATAGCAAGTGATAGAAATTAACGTCAATTAAACGAACTGATGAGAATAGTTACATTAATCGATTTTAAATGATACAAACATTAGAGTCATCACTTGCAAAGTCATTTATATTAGTGATGCAAATAAATTTGTATCAATCAAAAAATGATATTAATAAATAAAATAAATGATGTAACACCTTCTATTTCTTGTAGTGAATTGGACCCAAATCCTATTCACAATCATGTGAACCTTTGCTATGTGCGGTGAGACAGACATGAATTTGCCCAGAATAAAATCCTTCCCAAAGTGGTTTCCCGTTTGTGAAGATTTCCTCCGGTACATCTACCTCCTTCTTCCCTTCGTTAATTGAGATATCGAAATCAAACTTTTTCAATTGCTGTGACTTTTGGACAATACCTGTGCACGAGCTCTCAGATGCTGCCAGAATTTTGCTTGTCGGAACCCCCTGTGCCACCGTCGGAGATGACGGCGGTGTC
Organism: Orychophragmus violaceus; assembly: GCA_030180135.1. Taxonomy (NCBI): domain Eukaryota; kingdom Viridiplantae; phylum Streptophyta; class Magnoliopsida; order Brassicales; family Brassicaceae; genus Orychophragmus; species Orychophragmus violaceus. The sequence continues at coordinate 31,948,745 of CM058235.1, forward strand.
GACATGAGGCCGGAATCCACACTTAACCTAATTGCTTAGCTAATCGCCCAATTATCGTCTGCTTACTGAAACGCAGCGGTTCCCGTATAAGATATATCTACTCTAATATATATAATACTATTCTACTCATTAGTCATTATGTAACAATCATCTTGAAAAAAGCGAGTTAGATATACTATTTTGCAAATTAGTTTTTAACCTAATCTAAGGACAAATATATATAATTTCATTTACATGTAACGAGTTCTTGGAGAGTGATAGGTGTATAGTTTTTCCCTATTCTACTGCAAGTGCTCAGTTAATGCAATCGTAGTATATAAGGTATCGAATCCCACGAGGACTCTCAGTCACACAATAGATTATTAGTAGTTCAGATTAAATTAAGCGAAGCAGATGTGAAAACAGTAAACGAAATAGCAAAGTAAATCAAGTGAGTTTGTAAGCAAGAAAGCGAAGCGTTAGGTTTCAGGAGTTCTCAGGAAATCAGGAACGCAAGCAATCAATCTATCTAGATCTAATCAATAACTATTCTAGAACTCAAACACTGATATAGAATTAACCAAATTCCTTTGCGATAATCCTCTAAGTCTAAGTGCAGCAAACCAAACTTCCGTTTGCGAGAACTAACAGATTAAACTAGCATTAATTCCAAGTTTGATATGTTCACAATTAACCTGAACCAAACTTCCGTTTGCGAACATTTTAATTGCTTATCTAAGTTCTTTCTAGTTAAATTAACCAACTTCCGCTGAATTAATCAACCTAACATCATAACTCTGATTAGCTACTTCAGATTTAGCATTAAGAATAACTTAGATAAAGAACTAGCAGATATGAATCTCTACAGATTAATTAAACTATAATTTTCTGAAATCCTTAATGAGAATCCTTCAACCTAACAGGTGATCTACTCAGACATATTCATCGAGACAGAAAATATCATAAGTAGAAAACCAAATATCATATAATCAAATAAGAACTGGGGTTCAAAATCAAGTCTCTTTCGAGAACAAAACCAGCCCCTAAAATCTCCTAAGAGAATAAAACTTAGTTATGAAGCATAGCCTAAACAATGGCTCAAAAACTCTATTTATAACCTAAAACACGAATTGGGGCTTCTTTGTAAATATCAGGAACTTCTGGGCAAAACTGCAATTTCATCATTCTTCATTAAACCGTCGTTTGGCCCATCTCGCTGGTGCATCGATCGATGCACTAAGTGTGACGATCGTTGCATCTCGGAAATATCAACAGTGAACTCTATCTCTCGGCCAATTACTCCAATTAGCTCCAGAAAGTGCCAAAATCACCAAATATGCTCCAAATGTGTTTGTACCTAATAAACACCTGAAAAGACTCTAAAACATAGTAAAAGACTCGATAAATAACACATATACCATGGTTAAAATCCCTAAAATCCATGGTATATCAGAGAGACACGATATCAAGTGTCGAATCTCATCCTTACGGATTGATAAGAAGCTATCGAGTCTATGAGAAGAGAAAATCTCTATGGCGCCTATACGACGCAGATTCCGCCAGTGGTCACCATAAGACGTAGTGGCCATAGTGGTGAAATTTTACTACGAGTCTCCCGAAGGTGAATTTAGGATGATCGGCCAAAACGATGTCGTTCTTGGTAAAGCATTCTTCAGCGAGGGAGAAGGAAGAGACGACAAAGGCAACACGATTGCCTAGGCGGATGCAAAAAATCGGAGCACCACTGAGAGATTGAGAAAGAGTGTAATGTTCGGTGAAGCGGCGGTTTGAGAAGGTGAAGGTGCCCAATCACCGGCAGTGACCACTGACCACGCCGGTCTTGGGGGGGCAAGTTAAACTTGCACAGCCATCTACCAAGTAAATGTTTAAGAGAAAGGATGAAAAAGATGAGGAAAGATAAAACTAGAATAAGATAATCCATTAGATCTTCCCCTTTCTTTTATGCTGCTGTCAATGTGTTAAATAGTATTTATATACTAATATTAAACGATAATATAAGATTTTGACGATCTTTGCCGGTGATCGGCCTTACGCCGACACAGAGCATTAATCTACCCTATATTTTATTATTGTCGTTGTTTTTAGTTGTCAGTTTGTGAAGATCATTCTGAGTTAGAACATCGGCGAAGAGTCACAAACAAAACGCGGTGAAGAAAATATTCATCCTAACAGGTGATCTACTCAGACATATTCATCGAGACAGAAAATATCATAAGTAGAAAACCAAATATCATATAATCAAATAAGAACTGGGGTTCAAAATCAAGTCTCTTTCGAGAACAAAACCAGCCCCTAAAATCTCCTAAGAGAATAAAACTTAGTTATGAAGCATAGCCTAAACAATGGCTCAAAAACTCTATTTATAACCTAAAACACGAATTGGGGCTTCTTTGTAAATATCAGGAACTTCTGGGCAAAACTGCAATTTCATCATTCTTCATTAAACCGTCGTTTGGCCCATCTCGCTGGTGCATCGATCGATGCACTAAGTGTGACGATCGTTGCATCTCGGAAATATCAACAGTGAACTCTATCTCTCGGCCAATTACTCCAATTAGCTCCAGAAAGTGCCAAAATCACCAAATATGCTCCAAATGTGTTTGTACCTAATAAACACCTGAAAAGACTCTAAAACATAGTAAAAGACTCGATAAATAACACATATACCATGGTTAAAATCCCTAAAATCCATGGTATATCAACTCCTCCACACTTAGCTCTTGCTTGTCCTCAAGCAAGACAAAGAACTAAATGTAGTAAAGAGGTTTGAAAACTCTTCAGAAACTCATTTCTTCCTAGAAGCTACAATACTCAGATTCCCCTTAGTAAACCACTGAAAGAATCAATCACAGGATATTAAGACCACAATGTACTTCCCCCACACTTAGCAACTGTCCTAGGTAAACTCCACAATCACATTCAAGTATTCAAATTCTCCCTACTGACTTCTGCAAGTATTTAAGTGCGGTCTCACCTAAGGAGTATCGATCAAAGGGCACATGGATTCTTACCTTATCAGCTCTAGACCACCATATTATCTTTCTCTAGTCCCTTTCTTCTCTTTCCCTTCTTTAACAACTGATTTTTCCCCACTGGGTATCATTTTATTTTTTTAATCAGTGTTCTTCCCGTTATGGGGTGTACTTTGGACACATTCCATGGATCACATGAGAGAAAATAGTGTTTGCTACCATTCCCATGACCACTTCGGAGTTACTAACTCATCCTCAGTTTATTATTATTTTTTTTTACTTTATAGAAGGGGAGAAGGGAACTAAATAGGATAGGTTGACAGGCTGTGTCAGAACTAACAAGGGAATCCGACACAAAGTATACCAAGCCCTTAGGTGAGAAATCTAAGTCAGTAGTAAGTTGAAGTCAGTAAAAGGATCCTCTGATACCTGAAGTGATGTGGGTGTTCCCAGTAGGTTGATCTGTGATGGGGTTTTCTAATAGTCAGAGATAGATCCTGCAACTTCATCCCAATGGTTACTTAAGTTCCTGCAAGTCTTGTAAATCTTCTCAGAAAATCATAGTTTCTTACTTAAACAATTTTGACTCAATAAAACAAAAAATTTTAAAAAAAAACGGACTGACTCTTAAGAAAACAGAAAGATATAAGTCAGTAGCACCTCCCCCACACTTAAGACACACTGTCCCCAGTAGTGTCAAGCGAAGGATTGGTAAAAATAACTAAAAAGTGTTAATGGATGTTTGAGTTCTCTCGGGTTTTACCTCTGTCGCTCAAGCACCGATCGTTGCACTAAGTGCATCGACCGTTACTTGGCGATTTTTCGTTGAGTGTCGATCGTTGCTCAGGACCGCAACGATCGCTGCAATGTGATTCTTTCGTATTGTGACGATCGACACAATGGTGTGTCGATCGACGCACTGCGCTTTCACGAACAGTCAGCAAGTTAGCAGGTTAGTCCGTCTGTTTTTGTCAATTTTGATCCCTGCAAGCTGAAAACACTAGAAACAGAGTAAAACCGAAGCAAAAGATGTACCAAATAAAGTACAAATTATCCAAACATAATAGAATCCTACAAATCAAAAGAAGAAAAGTGCAAAAGAAAGTAAAAAGTCAGAATACAGAACCGAAAGTCTGAACATGGAGACTACTCTCACTCGCTAACATCATCTATCCCACCATACAGTGCATCGTCATCGGCTGCCTCGGCTGCGGGATCAGTATCAGTCGGAGATCGCTGTCGACGACGTCGGTCAGGTACGGGCTGATGGATCTGTGGTGGCCTCCTGCAGCTGCAAGTACGCACGAAGTTCCAAAGAACTCGAAACATACCATCTGATCTCTCTCTTCACTCCGCCTCAGAGTATGCACCGTAAGGCATCGCAGGCTCTGGAAAGGGACCCACAATGTCGACTGGGGCAGGCGCGGGTGCAGGAGTAGGGGTAGAAGAAGTCGAAGCTCGTGAGGAAGGCTCTCCCAGCGGATGAGCCATAGTCGGAATCCCTCGCTGCGCAGACTCAGGAGGCTGAAATCTCAGTGCCTCTAATGTGTCAATCTGTGTCCATCCGGCAGCAGGAAGCTCTATACCAGTCCTCCCAGTGGTCGGATCAGTGTAAACCCAAATGCGCCCCTCCTTGAGCCAGGTAGCGCTCTGCAAATGGCTGAGATCCAGGAACTCCCGAGCTGTATCACGCTCTGTGCCACTGGCGATCGTTGCATCTAAGGCATCGATCGTTGCAAGGCGATTTCGTTGTATTGAACATTTCCCAAAATCGCAAAGCAACGACCGTTGCTCTAGAGCAACGACCGTTGCAAGGCGATTTTGCCGCAACCAAATCATCAAAATCAGTTCAAAATTGTGTTATCAACCACAAAATCAACAACAATCTATCACTAAACAACCTAAAGCATAATCATGTCAACATGCATTCATCAATTCCATCTAAAATCTCCAATTTCTAAAACCCTAAAAGTGAAATTCGAAAAATCGAAAATAGAAGTACATTACCTTGATTTCGTGAGAAATGGGTAGGAGAAACAGATTGGGGATGTAAAAATAAGTGAAATAGTGCTTAGAATCAAAGAAATCGATGAAGAAATGGTGATTTTCGGTTTGGATTCTCGGTGTGTCGACCAAAATAAATGGAGAAGAAGGAGAGAAAATAGGGTTTAAGTTAACTTACCTGGTCGTGGGTGCAACGATCGTTGCTTTAGGGGCAACGATCGATGCTGGTTGAACCAGATTGGTTCCGGTTTAGCTCAACGTACCTTAATTTTCGATTTGAACCAATTGCAACGATCGTTGCACATGTGAGCAACGATCGTCACACATCTCCAGGCTTGTTTTCTGTATCTAAAAACTAACAAACAAATAAAAACGTGAAATCCTAAGAAAAACACCAAAAATAAAAAGGAAAAATAATTAAACCTATCAGTGGGTTGCCTCCCACTCAGCGCTTGTTTTAAGTCATTAGCTTGACTTTTGGAAATGAGGTCAGACTCATGGAGGTTTCAACAGAGACTTTGAGTGTCTCTGTGAATGCCTTATCATCCATGGTGGTGTGTAAGCAGTAGCAGCATGATGTCGTCCAAGGAACGTCGGGAGGAATGTAGGGTGAGATTGACACTTGGGTGTTTTAACGCTCTTTCCTGCATTCAAAATAGTGGAGTCAGGAGGTTTAAACTTAGAGGATTTATGTTTTACCTTTGGCAAAGATTTGATGTTCGGAGCCTTCTGTTTATGAGTAGTTTTAGGCCTTGAAGATGTTAGAGTAGGCTCTTGTGGAACCACCATCTTCTTGTCAACCACCACTGTGCACTGAACCACATCCTTAGACTTAACGGGAGCTTTCGGGAATGGTAATGGAGGTTTGTAGGTTCTTTCCTTAGCAGGTCCTTGAGATATGAGTGAAACTGGTTCCTTTCGGGGTGCAACGATCGGTGCTTGTGATGCATCGATCGATGCTGTCGTCTCAGCTCGTGTTTCAACTATAGTCTCGGGTTTATCCGCTTCTCGGTCCATTCCAGTCATCTCAGACTCAAACTTCTCTCATTGGCATGGTCCCGCTTCAACCTGAACTATCCAGGTCAAGAGATCCAAGTCAATCTATGTTGAGTCAGGTGCATCGAAGCTTTCAAACTCAGGTAATTCAACATCAAATCCCTCTCTGTCTTCCACAAATTCGACAGCCTTAACTGCTAGACATGATCCATGATCCATCTGTGTGTCATCCTGAACGGGAATGTTGCTGGCATGAGCTTCTTGAGAATCCTTCCTTGGGGTAGAACTTGAGACTTGATCCATCTGTGTGTCCAGCTGCTTCATACGAGTGTTCAAGGATTCAAATTTCTCATTCAAATTAGTGTACAGGTTCTCTAGCTTCGAGCTGAAAGAAGCTGTGTTCTGATGTTGCTTTTCAATTGATTTTTCTATCATCATCTCTAGTTTGCTCCTTTGTGTAGGAGGTGCCAGATAGGAAGTATAATTGTGGTCTCTTGATCCTTGAGCATGCCTAGAACCTTGTCTCTGCTGATGTCCCAATGTATGCCCATAAGAGTCGGCTCCAGCCATATAGTGTACCTCTGCAAATTTATCAATTTTTGCCTCTGCTCGGAACTGTCTCTCCCTAAGTAAGATGTCGTGGATGTCATCTATTTTATTCTGCATCTCAGCTACTTGCCCAACCAACACATGGTAATCTGGTAAGATGGGGTTTCCTTCCCCATCTATTTCCTGACCTTTTGCGTTGCATATGTGACCCTCTTGGTCTCGTAAAACGCCGTTTTCACCGCGAATCAAAATCACAGGCTCCATGGCGCGGAACCTATTGAACGTCTCAGATCTCAGCATCGCTGTTCTCGCCTTGTGTCGATCGATGCAGGTAGAGCAACGATCGATGCAGTGTGAATCCCTGCGAATCAAAAATCAAAAACGTGAGTAAACAAGAAAATTAAAAAGAATGCTTAGTCTAAATCCTAATACTAAATCTATTGGTGAACTCAAAGAGTCCCCGGCAACGGCGCCAAAAACTTGATAGGTGTATAGTTTTTCCCTATTCTACTGCAAGTGCACAGTTAATGCAATCGTAGTATATGAGGTATCGAATCCCACGAGGACTCTCAGTCACACAATAGATTATTAGTAGTTCAGATTAAATTAAGCGAAGCAGATGTGAAAACAGTAAACGAAATAGCAAAGTAAATCAAGTGAGTTTGTAAGCAAGAAAGCGAAGCGTTAGGTTTCAGGAGTTCTCAGGAAATCAGGAACGCAAGCAATCAATCTATCTAGATCTAATCAATAACTATTCTAGAACTCAAACACTGATATAGAATTAACCAAATTCCTTTGCGATAATCCTCTAAGTCTAAGTGCAGCAAACCAAACTTCCGTTTGGGAGAACTAACAGATTAAACTAGCATTAATTCCAAGTTTGATATGTTCACAATTAACCTGAACCAAACTTCTGTTTGCGAACAGTTTAATTGCTTATCTAAGTTCTTTCTAGTTAAATTAACCAACTTCCGCTGAATTAATCAACCTAACATCATAACTCTGATTAGCTACTTCAGATTTAGCATTAAGAATAACTTAGATAAAGAACTAGCAGATATGAATCTCTACAGATTAATTAAACTATAATTCTCTGAAATCCTTAATGAGAATCCTTCAACCTAACAGGTGATCTACTCAGACATATTCATCGAGACAGAAAATATCATAAGTAGAAAACCAAATATCATATAATCAAATAAGAACTGGGGTTCAAAATCAAGTCTCTTTCGAGAACAAAACCAGCCCCTAAAATCTCCTAAGAGAATAAAACTTAGTTATGAAGCATAGCCTAAACAATGGCTCAAAAACTCTATTTATAACCTAAAACACGAATTGGGGCTTCTTTGTAAATATCAGGAACTTCTGGGCAAAACTGCAATTTCATCATTCTTCATTAAACCGTCGTTTGGCCCATCTCGCTGGTGCATCGATCGATGCACTAAGTGTGACGATCGTTGCATCTCGGAAATATCAACAGTGAACTCTATCTCTCGGCCAATTACTCCAATTAGCTCCAGAAAGTGCCAAAATCACCAAATATGCTTCAAATGTGTTTGTACCTAATAAACACCTGAAAAGACTCTAAAACATAGTAAAAGACTCGATAAATAACACATATACCATGGTTAAAATCCCTAAAATCCATGGTATATCAGAGAGACACGATATCAAGTGTCGAATCTCATCCTTACGGATTGATAAGAAGCTATCGAGTCTATGAGAAGAGAAAATCTCTATGGCGCCTATACGACGCAGATTCCGCCAGTGGTCACCATAAGACGTAGTGGCCATAGTGGTGAAATTTTACTACGAGTCTCCCGAAGGTGAATTTAGGATGATCGGCCAAAACGATGTCGTTCTTGGTAAAGCATTCTTCAGCGAGGGAGAAGGAAGAGACGACAAAGGCAACACGATTGCCTAGGCGGATGCAAAAAATCGGAGCACCACCGAGAGATTGAGAAAGAGTGTAATGTTCGGTGAAGCGGCGGTTTGAGAAGGTGAAGGTGCCCAATCACCGGCAGTGACCACTGACCACGCCGGTCTTGGGGGGCAAGTTAAACTTGCACAGCCATCTACCAAGTAAATGTTTAAGAGAAAGGATGAAAAAGATGAGGAAAGATAAAACTAGCATAAGATAATCCATTAGATCTTCCCCTTTCTTTTATGCTGCTGTCAATGTGTTAAATAGTATTTATATACTAATATTAAACGATAATATAAGATTTTGACGATCTTTGCCGGTGATCGGCCTTACGCCGACACCGAGCATTAATCTACCCTATATTTTATTATTGTGGTTGTTTTTAGTTGTCAGTTTGTGAAGATCATTCTGAGTTAGAACATCGGCGAAGAATCACAAACAAAACGCGGTGAAGAAGGAGAATCTCGTGGCAGTTATTTCCAATTCTCATTCACGTTAGTATCCAGTTGTTGTTGTCTCTACAGCCACTTCCCACTATTATTATGATTCGATCTCAGAATTGTGATTGTATCCTTCACAAGGTTTTCGATATTGGTTACATCGTCTTTTGGCATTTTATCATGTTCATCGAGACGAAGCGACTCCTTTCAACATCCTTAGCGAAGAATATTTCAGGCCAATATGCTTGGATATTTACGGCATTTTATGTCGAATATTTGTCAAAACTAATGTTCAATATTAGTTTTGTGGTTGTTTCCGGGTGTCATTATAATTGTTTGGTGGCTATCCGAAGATTGAAACAAATCTTTTCAGATTTGTTATGGAAACTTCGACCCAAACGAAAACCACCATGGAAGCAATACGTTAAGGAGGATCGAAGGCAACAAACCGACTTAACAAAACCAAATTTGAAAGAAGAATTGATGTGTCTCTTTTGGAGATGTGAATTGCGATTCATAAGATGGTTTTCACCATACCGACAAAGATGGATGTTCATTATAAGAAGGAGACAAGATTCAGATTCATCATCAACAATATTTTATTTTATTTATTCAGTTAATTTAATGCAGAATGCATTTTGGAGTTTCATCCAGGAGATGATAGCCAATGAAAAGTATGTGAAGAAGGGACATAACAGATTTTATCTGTTAGCCCATAAGACTTCCCAAATGAAAGCATGGTTACTCTCCACTTCTTCATCGAAACTGTTTCAGTTTCCTTTATTTGTGTCAACGGTTGTAATGAGTCTAATTATGTCTCTTGTAAACACCTTTTAATATCAATATCTTTTCTTTGTCGGAAAAAAAAAAAATATATATATATATATATATATATATAAGATTTTGACGATAATTGTTATAATTGTTATATCAGGAATCCAACACACATGATTTTGATCGGATGTCCAGATTAGTGAAAACACACAAGCTGGGGAAAAAATCCTCTAAATATGCTAAGTACTGAGCTAATGACAGTCAACACTTTTTAAATGGATAAAGTTTTTAAATTAGTAGAATTAAAACTGCTTTGGTATTCCAAAAAAAAAAAGAATTAAAACTGGGGAAAAAGTCTAACCAAAAACATATTTCCTTTAATAATAAGTTGTTTTCCAGTTTTATAAATCAGTTTTGACACGTTTCAACTAATTATTAGAACAACTAGGTATTGATCCGCGCTACGCCGCGGGTCTATTCAAAATATATTTTTGGTGAAAGTTTTGTTTTTAAAATAGTTTTTGGATTATATATTTTTGTCTAACTAAATTGTCATGATTATAATTTATGAAAATTAGAAATGAATTACTTTAAGAATTGATAGTATTGGATATTGGTTAAATCTTTGTTCTTGGTGTTTATACCTAGCCAAATTTTTTTACTATCAATTCTATTAAATAGTATTTATATACTAACATTAAACGATAATATAAGATTTTGACGATAATTGTTATATCAGGAATCCAATACACATGATTTTGATCGGATGTCCAGATTAGTGAAAACACACAAGCTGGGGAAAAAATCCTCTAAATATCCTAAGTACTGAGCTAATGACAGTCAACACTTTTTAAATGGATAAAGTTTTTAAATTAGTAGAATTAAAACTGCTTTGGTTTTCCAAAAAAAAAAAAGAATTAAAACTGGGGAAAAAGTCTAACCAAAAACATATTTCCTTTAATAATAAGTTGTTTTCCAGTTGTATAAATCAGTTTTGACACGTTTCAACTAATTATTAGAACAACTAGGTATTGATCCGCGCTACGCCACAGGTTTATTCAAAATATATTTTTGGTGAAAGTTTTGTTTTTAAAATATTTTTTGGATTATATATTTTTGTCTAACTAAATTGTCATGATTATAATTTATGAAAATTAGAAATGAATTACTTTAAGAATTGATAGTATTGGATATTGGTTAAATCTTTGTTCTTGGTGTTTATACCTAGCCAAAAAAATTTACTATCAATTCTATTAAATAGTATTTATATACTAACATTAAACGATAATATAAGATTTTGACGATAATTGTTATATCAGGAATCCAATACACATGATTTTGATCGGATGTCCAGATTAGTGAAAACACACAAGCTGGGGAAAAAATCCTCTAAATATGCTAAGTACTGAGCTAATGACAGTCAACACTTTTTAAATGGATAAAGTTTTAAATTAGTAGAATTAAAACTGCTTTGGTATTCAAAAAAAAAAATTAAACCTGGGGAAAAAGTCTAACCAAAAACATATTTCCTTTAATAATAAGTTGTTTTCCAGTTTTATAAATCAGTTTTGACAAGTTTCAATTAATTATTAGAACAACTAGGTATTGATCCGCGCTACACCGCGGATTTATTCAAAATATTCTTTTGGTGAAAGTTTTGTTTTTAAAATATTTTTTGTCTTATAACTAAATTGTCATGATTATAATTTATGAAAATTAGAAATGAATTATTTTAAGAATTGTTTGTTTTTATTTGGTTCTTTTGCTTTTCAGTCTCTATGTGCTCTATTTCTTCATTTATGTTATTCGCCGAGTTCAATCATGCTTTCATTTCTTTTTTTTTGTTTAATTACTTTTAGAAACTTACAATACATGTTTTGTAACGCCAAGAATATTGAAAAATACATGGTTTTGTAATTTATAAATTGTTGAAGATCTCTTTCTAGACAACATTTTTAATACGCCGCAGATATTATAAGACGAAATAGTTATATATGTAAGGTTATGTTATTTTGATAAAGTATAAAGTTTATAAATTAAAAATTAAATATCGTACACTTTATTGTAATTCTAGTAAGAAACATGAGTTATACAAAAATTTTAAATTAATAATTATTTTTATTAGTATTTCTTTGGTTTTGAAAATTTTCCAACATTTAGTGATTCATAAGTATCATTTCGTACATTATTTGCTTGGAGCTTATTTTGAAAATATGTTTTCGTCGTTTATATAAGCATATTGTTAATTTGTATTGTTTTTTACCCTATCTTAGATTCTTATCTAATATATGTACTTATAAAACACTAATCTCTTGCCGCAAAAAAAAAACAAAAAAAACATTAATCTCTTTATTTATTAAGGAAATGACAAATTCTCTTATGTTTTATTCATTCCGCCATTGTCTAAGACAAAGAAAATGATGGATCAAGAAGCTCAACAATTGATGATAAGAGTTTAGCTCCTCATTAGCTAACAAGCTAACAGTGAAGAGGATGAATATATCAACAACTCTTGTAATATGTGAATATAGACTTAGAGAGTCTTGATACAAATATATCTAAACCATGGTCCACCTACAGAGAGAAGACACGAAACAAAAATAATTTGTTAATTGAACTTTTCTATTCAAGAAGAAGATCGGTTATTAAACTATCATCACCTCAGACTCAATTTCATCATATAGGAACCTCTGACTCAGCACAACCAGAGCTTATTGAGCTGAGTAATTGTAAATGTCAAAAGGCAGCAGAACACTTTCAAGAAGGCCTGAAAGAATGTAGTCTATCAGCATCCATGGTAGTGAACATTCAATCAGGAACTGCAATAGTGAACATACAACTATTTGTAAGAAAAATTCAGGGATGAAGTGGAAAAGCTAAATATAGTTATAACATTTTCATACAGCCGCGTATCTGGATAACACGTGAAGACTCCAGGTAAAATTCTCTAAACCACAGAAACCCGAGATCAGTCAATATTCCTATACTTGTTGCAGCCACCATAGATCGTAGTTGAGGTGTCACCTTACTAAGCTTACCTCTGCACCATTCAGTATATGCTCCCTCATTTGACTTCAACAGCAATAACTGCATGAATGCAAGTGAGAACAACGTCCTAGAGACTTAAGCTAAGAGCATGAATTGGAAATCTGAGGAAAGTAATAGCTTAAGGACTTGAATCATGATTTGGCTACCTATGTCACCAAGTGCACTTATCTTTTCCGATCACTTGCCTGAAAGAACTCCAGAGTTAAGCATGCATGAACTGGAGTAGTCCCAGTATGGGTGACCTTTCGGGAAGTGATTCGTGGTAGCATGTGTGTGAGGACAAAACACATGGGAAAAGGTCACGTGGTGATTGCAGGGTCAGTAAATTACTCAGTCGAGCCTACGAAAAATAACGCAAGGTAACCATTTTATAAAATTTCGCAAACACATTTGAAATTTGTTGAAAATAGGTTTTGGGAAAACAACGAAAGCTGATCCCCCAGTATGGCATTGGGGGACCTTAACCCAGGATCTGATACCAAATTGTAACATCCGTCTCCCGGCGAACCGGAGATGCAGCATTAGGGCACCTGTTGAACCAGAATGGTCCAACCGGCTGCCTTCTCAATCTGGTCCCAGGAATCCCGCGCACTTTCTTTGGTTCAAATTCACCAATAGCATCGATCGATCGTCAATCCTGCATCCAGACCTGCGAGGAAAAAAGGCACGAGAAAGGAAAAGAGAGGTTTGAGTAATTGTTTCAAACACAATTACCCAGTGGGGGCAGACTAAGGAATCCGTGATCCCGGCTTACGCCACACAACTACGAAACAAGTTCTAAGCTAATATCACCTTGCACGCAAAAACCCAAAGGCACATTACAATCAACCTACGAAATAACTACCTGTCTATGGTTGCGGACTAGGGCTGCCTTCCCCTAATCCCACCCACGTACCGGCCATTACGCCCTTTCCACAGCAAACAAACGGCTCGCGAACCTTCGAACCACAACACACCACTACGGGAGGGCTCGTCAGGACCCTCCTCCAACGATCAAGGACGCGTACCAAAACTCGTTATACGCGCCTCGCCACGCAATCCTTAAACCAGTTCTATCACACATAGACAACGTTTTCAGTTTAGTGATAACCTAGCCGTTCTACGTTCAACAATCAATCACATAGTGCACATTACTAATCCTAAAATACCTTGGAAAGACGACATTAACGAAGGACTCGTGTCCGGAATTGAAATGGAATAGGCAAGGGTCAAACCGATCCTCACCTTGGCTAAAGAAGGGCAAAATTGTAATTTTGGAAATCCAATTGTCCAAACAGACTTCATAACTGAAAAGAGGACGGAAAAACAATCAATTTAGGCTTCGCTTCGCTCAAATCCGATTTGGGACGGGCAAGTTATGGCTACCTAAAGATTAGTTGACTTAAAGTCAACGGTCAGGTCAAAGTCAACCGGTCAACCCCGACCCAAACCTAAACCCAGATCAAACCGGGCCCAATCCATAACCGGCCCAATTACCCTAACCAATCCTAACCGAAACTAAACCGGGCGAAATCAAATTGAACCAGAAAATTAAAGTAAACCGGACTAAACTAGAAATTAGGAATTGAAATTGAAATAGGAATCAAACCGGACTGGTTAACCCAAACCGAACCGGTCAACTCTAACCGGTCAACTCCTGACCCGGTTAACCTAGATCGGTCAACCGAGTTGACTCGGTCAGCCGCGGTCTGGTGGCGGTGGGCGGCGGTGCTCCGGCGGGCGGCTGCGGACATCGGCGCTCCGGCTTCGGCGACGGCGGCTCCGGCGGTCCGGCGGTGGAGCTCCGGCGACTAGTCGCTGGTCTCCAGTCACGAGCACTGCTCGCTTTTTGGAATTGTGTGACAAATGAGGAGCCCCTCTCCTCCTTTTGTAGGGAAAAGAGGTAGGGCTTCCCTCCTTAACGAGTTGGGCCTTGGGCTTTGGGCTTAAATCAGAAAAGAAAACACATTAATGAAAGGATTTGGACATGGGCTTCACTTCTTTTCTTCAAAAAAATTTTGGGCTTGGGTTTTGGGCCGTTACACATATGATTATATTTTTAAAACCCAAACTTAGAACGTCTCCAAAAGAGAACTCATTTTTGAGATTTACCAAACTTCAAATTTAAAGTTATAAGATGTTTGTTTCCAAAAAAAAAAAATTCAAATATAAAATTCAAAATCACTTTAAAATTTTATGTATTGTGCATTAAAATCCTTAATATTGATAAGAATTAATTTATATCATATAACTTTTACATAATTATAAAACATACATTAAAAATAGTATAAACAATATTAGTTCATAAATGATTTCATTAAAATATTATATTACATAAAATAATAAAAACATATTAATTATAATCTTAATACTATATTTAAAAGCACATGATTCATATCTTGAACATATTAATTATAAGCCTTAGTAAGGTCTCTAACGTTTAACGGTTAAAAATTAATCATATTATATTTTAAATATTTATGAAAACTAATATTTACTAAATAAATTATTTTAGCATCACTTATCTAAAATTGATACAACTATTACATCATTTAAAATAATTGATATAAATATTTAAAATCAATTGTTACAAACGAAACAAATATTAACATCATTTATTTTGATTGATATAAATTTTAGTATCATTTATTGTGACTGGTATATATATTAACATCACTTATAATAAATGATGAAAATAGTTGTATCGGTTTGTTTGAACTGATATTAAAAATTAGAGTCACCACTTCCAAAGTTATTTATATTAGTGATGCAAATTCGTTTGCATCAATCAAAAAAAAATACTACATATTAAAATAAATGATATAACACACTACATTTCTTGTAGTGAATCCCTAGTTTTCTTCGCTAATACAAATAAAATCAGAGAACAATTCATCAAGGATTACATAAGAAAAGAAAAACTCGCTTCAGATTGCAGCATCAGAAGAAGATGGGTTCGTTGGAATTCGTGATGGACATTAAAGAATTAGATTGTTTGGAAACACGTAATTTTTCACTTAAAAAATAAAAGATGCGATTTTTTATTTTTAATAAACATATTATTAACAAATTTAGATTCACTTAATTAATTTATTTAATTTATATGTAAAATAAGTTTTATAAAAAAAATATATACTATATATAAGATAGAAAATTGTTTAAGGGTTAAAACAAATAAAATATATAGTTATATGAATTAGAAAGCAAAGAAAAGATGAAATCTCAAAGTTGAGGTTTTGTATAGTGAAACCTCATATTTGATTAAGTTTTACTGTTCAAAACCACAAAAAATAAAGTTCTGAGGTTTTTTTTAGAGTGAGCAAAATTAAAAAAATGAGGTTTTGAGGTTTTTTTAGAGATGCTTTTATATAACTAGTTTAAATTCGGAAAAAGTCCATAATCTAGTTGGTTCTAAAGTTAATCTTTTCACATTTTTGTCAAAGGTTTTTCTTGCTAATCAAGCAATATCCACTATCCAATCAATTTTAAGGTTAATTTTCACACTTTCTGACGACTTGAGGCGAATAGACATGTTATCAGTCTGAAGTATATCGTGAAGATGAAGACTAGTTTAGCAAATAATAATATCATCAAAACATGATCGTTTTACTGATGGTATTGTCGCTTGGATGAGTAAGCAATGGATGCAAGACTTAGAATTTGACTATTGATTATATAATAATCAATGCGTATGCTCTAGTTAATGAAGTCAAAGATATATTTTTCCTCGCAGATGAATTATATTTATATTAGATATATTAGATTAAAACTATATTTATTCGGCTGAAGAGTTTGAGTCGAACCAAGATTCTTCGAGATTTGACTTCGTTTTCAGAGATCAGTCGTTATCTCCTCCCTTTTAGAGGTCGATACAGATTTTTTTCCATTTGGGTGATAAACATAGATCTTCATCTATTTCATAGTTCGTCTTCATCTTCAAATCCTTTCGTGGGTAGGATTTACTTCTCGTAGGCCAAGTACTTTTAATTATTGTACTTGACGTCTTAGGGCTGATCTAGTGTTGAGCCGGGTTATAAGAGGAGTACTAATCTCACCTCCAGCAGTACTCCCTCCCCCCCCCCCCCCATTTTGTGAATCGTGCTAAAGAATTTGTTCGGCGAATTAGGAGAAAATGTTTGCTTGGTGTAACGAGTATGTCGGCTTCGGTCAACGCCTTTATTGTTTTATTGTTTTCTCTTCTGGTGCGTTTCACCAAGTTCCAGGAATGATTTATGAAACCGTAGACTCGTCCAATAGTTGATGAACATATTTCATATATTAATGACACTTTGGTGACCGTCACCCTTTCAACCAAAATACAGCTTTTCCTTATCACTTTTCATTCATTGGAAAATCTTTCACGAAAGATAAGTCTTCCTTAGTCGGCCTTCCTTTCTTTATTTTTTGAATGTTTTATCATTCGATCTTTATTTTTTGTCGATCTTCTCAGTGTTTTGTATGTATGCCGTTCAATGCCATCCTCCAGAGTTTTTAATTGGGATTGAGATGGTTGTTGATGACGGAAAGAAATATATGTATGGTTGTCTTCATTTGTCGCCTTCCAAACTTAAGGTTGACACTTAGAATGTAACGCCTCCTTCCCATTTTCCACTGACCGACGAGCTGACCGGCCAACAATCAAACACGAACATGACCGATCGAACCCGAGCAGTCATACGAGAAGAGTTTGTAACAATATGAAAGCTAGAGACAGTCCGGTTTGAGACAAAGGCTCGAACCAAACCACCTTTGACTATGTTTACCTCGTTTCCACGATACGAGGCTTTTCAACCCGTACCACTTCCACGAGTTATGTTCGGTTCGGACTAAACCGTATATCAGAGAATTATTCCGTTTTATTACCTTAAAAATATAAATCTTATTCATAACAATATACGGTCTAATACAAATCATTTAGTGGGATCCCAACAAAATCCAAAAACCAAAAATAAGTCAAAAATGTGTAACAACCGATACCCAATGCCAACCCGAGACTAGTCCTACGCGTCCGCCGAGCTACGCCAAACCTGACAAACACAAAAAAGTCTAATGAAAAATCTAAGATTATCCAGTGAGACGGCTCCCAACTAGAAGGCTGCTAACAATCTAATAATCCCGCCCAAACCCAAAATAACAATCAAGTACAATAGTTGATCACGTGCTACCAAGACGTGATGAGCTCCACAACACTCAAGCATTCAGATAACAACACAATAACACAAAAGTAACCAAGGGAATCGAGAACACTGCGGTACATGCTCTCGATTAAACTTGATCTATATATCGCATCTCGAACGCAATCTCCACACCAAGGGCCCCAAACGCGAACTCGGTAACTTCCTCGGGAACACTTAGCTACCCCACGGTAACTAAAACCTCCCACGACTCCTAGGCGAAAACACGAAGTCCTACGACTAGGACACCGTTCTCTGTCCATCGATACGCGGTGACTCGGGTTATCCCTAGACAACCAAAGCTTCCATGCAGTCCAGCCCTAGGACGCGACCCCGTATTCTCCGGACCACACACCTACCGGCGTCACTCAGTAGGTTAACACCATAACCAGAATCACCACCCGATGGCCTTTTTCCGATCAGGTAACTACCCAAGAATCCAATCGGGTCGGAAGTACCGGAACGCCATCTCTAGACTTCCGGGATCTAACGCACCCTATAGAGTCCTAATAACCGTAATGTAACCAAGCAGACTCACTGGGATTCTATCACGCAATACCAACAAGGTCAAATAGAACTACCGTCTCAATCCCCAGTCTATCCCGCAAGTCCTATCTCCACATCAACCGACCTTACTCAGAATTACCCGGTCCCGCACCAAAGTAAGTCTTTACCAGTACAGTCTACTCGGCCCAACACCGAAGTAGATAAATAATCAAGCAATCGACAGTCTACTCGGCCCAACACCGAAGTAGATACACAATCAAGCAATCAACAGTCTACTCGGCCCAACACCGAAGTAGATAAACAATCACACAATCAATAATCACAACACCACACAAACAATTATTTAGGTTTATTAGTCTTTTAATATGTCCTTAACCTTTACTCATTCAATCCTTAACCTTTACTCATTCAATCCCTACCTTGGGATTGTGGATTACTAATCCTGTAGACGGCCCATCAATCACACTACTTCTTTTACCTATCCCTTCCTAAGTATCTTTAATAACTCTTCGATATGTCGGTTTAGAGCTAGTAATTACTAAGTCTCCGACATCTAATTATTTATTAACTTCCATTCATTACCCTTAACCCGACTAGTTAACCCACCATGTTATTATAATCTAAGTGTGTTATGTCTTTTAACCGTATTTTAATCAACTCATAATTTCCCTTATATAGATTCATTTAGATACGTTCTTAAATACTTATATATGCATATACGTCCTAGCATGCCGTTCTATATGTATGCATCACCCAATCAAGCAATCAAGGAACTATCAATCAATTAATGCAACACCCAATCAAGCCATCAACGAAATATCAACGATTACGGATATAAGCTAACTAGCATGCATCCCTTAACCTAACCATTTAATTATTTAACCGAGATATTAATCAACCTAGCCGTTCTAACCCATCCAATCAATCGGATATGCAACATAAAATACGGTTTCTCAATTCCGGATCTATATGATTCTAACTAAATGCACCACACAATTTAGCCGACTCACAGTATTATTATGATGACGGATGGATGGATTTGACAGACTAGCGGAACAACGAGACCCGGCACGAACCCAACGCTAACCCAAACCTTCCCCGAACCTCCGTTGCTTTGACCCGACCTTGACCCGCACTTGACCGTAACGTTGACCTTAGTGATTCTGATCATGCCTCCGGACCATCCTCATCTTCTCTTTCTCCTCTTTCCCTCCTTCTCTCTCCTCTGGTTCTCTCTCTCTCTTACGGTTCTCTCTCTCTTCCAGTCCTCTCTCCTCCGGTTCTCTCTCTTTCTCTCTTCTGGTTCTCTCTCTCCTCCAGTTATCCTCCATCTATCTCTCTTCTTCTCCTCTCACGCTTCTTCTTCTCTCTCTCTCTCTTCTTCCTCCTTCAAGCATCAGCTTCATCTTCTCTCTCTCTGATGAGGACATCAACTTGACCGACACTGAGCCGGACGAGCAAGACGGACCAGGCTCAACTACAAAGCTAGCTGACCTGTTTCCGACCATGCGAGACGTACCAAGGACACGTTCGGGACAGAGGCAGATACAAGCTGAATTCAACAACGCCATGGAGCAGCTGATCTCGAGGATAAGCATAGAAGACATCACGACCCAGCTAGGCCAGCTCGATCAAGGACAATATGTCCTAAACCAGTTGGCCCATAGGATGATCCAGACTGGAGATGGCGAGCCATTGGATCCGACCACGCCATGGCCCTTACTCCGGACGATTGGGCCGACCATGATCTTCTGTATCGAATCAGACGATCCCTCTACCGGTCTGCATCTGGACTAAGGACCACTCTTTTTCCCTTGTGAGGTTTTGTCCCATATGGGTTTTCCTCACAAGTTTTTTAACGAGGTGATCCGAGGCCCGTTCATTAGAGAGACAGGCCGGCCAGTTTTTCTATTTCGACCAAGACTTTCCTTTCTCGTTTTTAAGTCTTATTTCCCTTGTTTTTCTTTAGTATTTTCAATGGCCCTATAGTTTCTGGCCCATATGCTTTCAGTTGTAGTTATTTAAACACTCTTTTAGTTTAATGAAAAGTCAAGTAAGTTTAGACAAAGAAAAACCCTAAGTTGGCGATTTCCTCTCTCCATTGCGTGGCTGCCCCCCTTGGAGAAGTGAATCTCTTTGTTTGCTTGCTTGTTCCTGTTGTTCTAAAGTCATAAGTTCAGTAGCTCACTCGATCATCCCTTGACAAGAAGAGAGTGCCATCGGCCAGCTTCTTGTCCCGCCCAACCCCGACCGTCCGTACGCTCGCTCACCGGCCGCCCGTACCGTCCGCTCCATTAATCGCAGGCCGCCTGAACCATCTCTCTCTACCACCCGTCCGCATCTCACATCATCTGGTATCAGAGCTTTAAAGCTCCTGGCCCAGCTCGATTGTTTTTCATCCTTCATCTCTTTTTAATTCAGTTGTTGCTTTTCTTCTCTTAAAAATCGAAAAATTAAAAAAAAAAAGTTAGGTTGCTAGTATTTTGTTCTCAACCGGTCAAGTAATCTGAATCTGAATTGCTTGTAGTTGCTGCTTTGATTGCTGTTGAGTTGCTCTTTGTTTATGTTGTGTTGCTTTTATAAAACTGAAAAAAAAAAATTGCTTAGAATCGATTTTAGGGTGTTGGTAAGAAGCCGGCTGCTAGGGTTTATCTCTCTCTAGCGATTTGTGAGGTAATCCATCTCTGTCTCGGTTTAAGTTCTCTGAATTCTCTGCTGTTTAGTTGCGTTTCATACATTGGACAAGCTATTAGACTCGGCTGCTAGGTTGCTTACAAACGAACTGCATATAGCTAGGGTTTCCTTGCCTTGCGATTCTTTGTGGCGGTTTGTTCTTAATTTTTTTTTGTTTGATTCAGCTTGCATTTCGGTTTGTCACGGTTTGGTGTTTTCCATTATAGTTCCTAGTCAAAAAAAAAATATCATCTTGCATTGTTTTCTTTCTAGCATTCGGCCGCACTTTCCATTTCTTTCTAGTTGCGATTTTCCTTTCTTTTGTTCTTGTGTTACTTTTCCTTGTTGCGTTTGATCCGTTTAT
This sequence comes from Orychophragmus violaceus, assembly GCA_030180135.1. NCBI lineage: Eukaryota > Viridiplantae > Streptophyta > Magnoliopsida > Brassicales > Brassicaceae > Orychophragmus > Orychophragmus violaceus. The sequence goes on from CM058235.1 coordinate 31,970,149, forward strand.
TAAGTTTGCAGGAAACCATGGACGACGAGCAGCCCAATCCACTGAATGCACCAGCTGACCTCACTCAGCTCCTAGCTGCTATCCAGACGATCGGAGCCCCGATTGGACCGTTTGGAACGTCCTGGTGGACATCATCTTCGGCTGGATGATCAGCAACCTCGGCCCGGCGCTTATCAGCCTCGGCCAGGAGAGCATCAGCATGGACCAGAGGCACCACATCCTCGGAACGACCAGCAACGACGACCCGGCCAGTACCGTGGATGAGTTGAACGGCCCGGGCGCTTCCAAGACGTCCGAATAGATGACACGGATGACGATACGGATGAGCTTGAGGACGGACGCCACGGACCGCGACCACCATACCAGCGTGATCCTAATCACCGTGGACGCATACGAGAACAAGAGGTACAACGTCCATATCCTAATGATATCAAGCGAAAGCCTCCTACTTTTGCAGGAAAGGTGGACCCGGAGGCATATCTAGACTGGGAGCGGAGGATGGAGCATATTTTCGACCATTACGGATATCCCGAAGGCAGGAAGATATCTCTAGCAGTGGCCCAGTTCACAGGACATGCCATGTCATGGTGGGACCGGGACGCTGCGGAACGAAGGCGCCATCAGTACGAACCGATCACTACGTGGACTGACATGAAGTTTCAGCTAAGGCGCAGGTATGTTCCTACCCATTTCCATAGAGATTTGCAGAAACGTTTTCGTAAGCTGATGCAGGGAACCAAGACGGTCGAAGAATATTTCGAAGAGTTCGAACAATTGCGGAATAGACTTGAGTTGGACGATTCAGAAGAGACCCTGATGGCCCAGTTCGTGGACGGACTGAACGAGAAGATCGCTCGAAAGGTAGAGATTCAACCTTATCACGATATGCCCGAATTATTGCGTTTGTGTATACAGGTTGAGCATCACAACAAGCGGAAGTCCGCGACCAAAACCTGGCCTAGGACCAACATACCTTGGACCGCGCCAACTCCACGACCCGTTGACAAAGGTAAGCCGGTTGAGGTTGAGTCCAGGTTCAAGAAGCCGACCATTGAGACGTCTAAGCCCAACCGACCAGACCCAGGTAAGCTCCCTAGCACGTCCCGTTCTAGAGATATCACCTGTTTTAAGTGTCAGGGTAAAGGACATATGGCTCGAGACTGTCCGAACCGGAGGATCATGATCCTGAACGAAGCCGGTGAGTACGAATCTCAGGATGAACAGGAGGATGAAGACATGGAGGAACTTGACACAGGGACGCCCATAGAGTATCCCGACTCTGGAGAGCTATTGGTGATCAGGAGAGCTCTCTGTGCGCTTGTTGATCCCAAGATGGTTCAACGAGAGAACATCTTCCACACTCGCTGTACTGTGGACAACAAGGTATGTAGTCTTATTATCGACGGTGGGTCTTGTACTAACGTGGACGGAAGGAACATGGTCAATAAACTCGGCCTTCAAGTGACTAAGCACCTGTGGCCGTACTGGCTTCGGTGGCTGAACAATGACACGGAGATCCGGATCGCAGACCAAGTAACCGTACCTTTCAGCATTGGACGATATCACGATCAGGTAGTATGCGACGTGATTCCTATGCTGGTTGGACACCTACTGCTCGGCCGGCCATGGCAGTTCAATAAGGAGTCCTTGCACAACGGACGGACCAATCATTACTCATTCGTCCATGACAAGCGGAAGTACCAGCTTGCAGCGCTCACACCGCAGGAAGTGCATGAAATGCAACTGCACCTCGCCAAGGACAAGAAGAACCGTAAGACCAATCTTCTTATCTCTTCTCATTCCGTATCTAGGGCTATTGTTCAGAACACGCAGGTGCTCCTGGTGATCTTTAGGGAGGCTCTACACTCGTGTTCAAACGATGTTGAGCTGCCCCGGGAAGTTGTTTCTTTGTTGGACAGGTTTAAGGATGTCTTTCCGGACGAGATACCAACCGGCCTACCTCCCATCAGAGGCATTGAGCATCAGATCGATTTCATGGCAGGAGCGGCCCTGCCCAACCGATCTGCGTACAGGGTGAATCCGACCGAGTCCAAGGAACTGGAGAAACAAGTACAGGACATCATGTCCAAAGGCTACATTCGCGAGAGCCTCAGTCCATGTGTTGTTCCAGTCTTGCTAGTTCCCAAGAAAGATGGATCTTGGAGGATGTGCGTCGACTGTTAGGCCATCAACAACATCACCATCAAGTACTGGCATCCCATACCACGACTGGATGACATGTTGGACGAGCTACACGGAGCATCCGTGTTCTCTAAGATCAATCTACGAAGTTGATACGATCAGGTCCGAATGAAGGAAGGCGACGAATGGAAAACGGCCTTTAAGACCAAGCAAGGCCTGTATGAGTGGCTGGTCATGCCATTCGGCCTTACAAATGCACCCAGTACGTTCATGTGTCTCATGAACCAGGTCTTAAGGGCCTACATCAGTAAGTTTGTTGTTGTTTATTTCGACGATATTTTTATTTATAGTCAATGTTTTGCTGACCATCTGGTGCACCTTGAGCAAGTGATAGATACTCTTCGACAGGAGGGTCTTTACGCAAACCCAAGAAGTGCACCTTCTGCACTGATGAGCTTGTCTTTTTAGGTTTTGTTGTGAGTTCGCAGGGCTTACAGGTTGACCAAGAAAAGATCAAAGCGATTGAGGAATGGCCGACCCCGACCACGATGGTCCATGTCAGGAGTTTCCACGGTTTGGCCAGTTCCTATAGACGGTTTGTGAAGTACTTTAGCACTGTGGCCGCCCCACTCACAACCGTGATCAAGAAGGACACCCCGTTCAAATGGGGCCAGTCGCAGGAGCCGCATTTCAGAAGCTCAAGGATTTGCTAACCCATGCTTCTATTATTTTTTTGCCTAATTTTGATAAGACGTTTGAGATTGAGTGTGATGCCTCAGGTTTAGGAATTGGAGCTGTCCTGACGCAAGGAGGACGGCCGGTCGCCTATTTCAGCGAGAATTTGAGTTGAGCCACGCTCAACTATCCTACCTATGACAAGGAGCTGTATGCGTTGGTTAGATCCTTGGATACTTGGCAGCATTACTTGCTGGCCAAGGAGTTTGTTATTCATACCGACCACGAGACGCTTAAGCATCGGAGAGGACAGACGAATCTGAAGAGGAGGGACGCCAAGTGGCTTGAGTTCGTGGAGACCTTTCCTTACATCATCAAGTATAAGAAGGGAAAGGAGAACGTGGTAGTTGATGCACTGTCCAGGAGATACACACTGATCAGCACCATGGAGGCTAAAGTCTTGGGGTTTGAACTTATTAAGGAAGATTATGATACTGATCCTGATTTTGGTGAAATTTTTCAGGAATGTCGCAATGGACCAAAGGGAGTTTTCTACTTGCATAACGGATTCGTGTTCAGAGGGAAGCGACTGTGCATTCCTCAAGGATCGATGGGGGAGCTTCTGATCCGAGAATCCCATGGAGGAGGGCTAATGGGACACTTTGGCGTGGACAAGACACTGAGTGTCCTAGTCGAGCACTTCTACTGGCCACATCCGAAACGAGATACAGAGCGTTTCTGCTCCAAGTGCATCACGTGCCTTAAGTCTAAATCCAGGTCACATCCTCACGGTCTCTACTTACTTTTGCCTATACCTAATCGGCCATGGGTCAATATTTCCATGGATTTTGTGCTTGGTTTGCCTAAGATCAGGAACAAGGATGCAATCTTCGTCGTGGTCGACCGGTTTTCAAAGATGGCTCATTTCATACCGTGTTCTAAGACGAATGATGCGACCTAGACAGCCGACCTCTTCTTCAAAGAAATGGTCAGATTGCACGGACTGCCACGGACTATTGATATATCATGGTTTTAGGACTTGTAACCATGGTATATGTCTTCTTATCGAGTCTTTTAGAGTCTTTTGGAGTTCTTTTATGTATTTTTACAGGTCTAGATACGTTTGGAGCGGATTTGGAGATTATGGCGCATTCTGGAGCATTTTGGAGGATTTGGCCGAGAGGAAGAGTTCACTGCCCATATCAGACATATGTGTCGATCGACACAGCATGTGCATCGGTCGACACAAGATCGTGACAGACAATTCTCGGCGGTTTAAATGAAGAGTTTGAAAATTGCAACAAAGCCCAGAAGTTTCTCATAATTACAAAGAGGTCCCAGCCGCGATTAGATCATTATAATAGGGTTTTTAAGCCATTGTTTAGACGACGCTTTACTGACGCATTCTTTTATTTTCATAGAGAGAGATTTGGAACTCACATTTTTTGTTTTCTCTTTTATGATATTTGGTTTTCTATTCATTATGATTTCCGTTTCATTGATCATGTCTGAGTAGTTTACCAGTTAGGTTTAGGGATTCTCACAGGGGATTTCATGGAATTATAGGTTGATCAATCTGTAGGGATTCACATCTGTTAGTTCTTCATCTAGGGTTGTTCTTAATGTTTGATCTGAATTAGCTACCCAGATTTATGTTGTTAGGTTGATTTCTGCAACAAAAGTTGATTAATTAACTAGAAAGAACCTAGATGAGCAATTTGACTATTTGCAAAGAAATTTGGCTTAGGATAATTGTGAACGAAAGAACCTGAGATTAATGCTTGTTTGGAACTCTAGGATTCGCAACGAAAGTTGGCTTGCTAGGTTGTTAGATATAGATAATATTCGCAACGAAAGTTGGTCTGTTATAATTATGTGATTCTAGTTCTAGAACAGTTCTTAATTAGATCCCGATTGATTGATTAGCCTATGTTCCTGATTTCCTGAGAACTCCCTTGACCTGACGCTTTTCCTTCTAGTTCAAAACCGATCTATTTACTTTATTGCTTGATTTACTGCTTTCATACTGTTTTACCTAGCTTAACCTGAAATTCTACAATCTATCGCAAGATCTTGAGTCTCTGTGGATTCGATACCCTATATACTACTGGTTCACGTCTGTGCACTTGCAGTGTAGATCTAGGGATTAAAACCTGATCGTATCAACTATCGTCTCAGATCGTGATTCGACCTTCCTTGGTCACTTCTGGAGGACGTTGTGGAGGAATCTTGGGACCAAGCTACTGTTCTCGACCACTTGTCATCAGCAGACAGATGGACAGACCGAGATCGTGAACCGGACTCTCTCAGCCCTCTTAAGGGCCACGGTTGGTAAAAATTTGTCAAAGTGGTTGGATTGCATTCCTTTTGTTGAATTTGCGTATAATGGTGCCAAACACTCTGCTACTAAGATGTCTCCCTTTGAGGTTGTTTATGGATTTAAGCCAGATACTCCACTTGATCTGAAGCCACTCCCTGCACTAGAGTTCATCAATCTTGATGGAGAACGCAAGGCCGAGGCCGTCGCCAAGCTACACCAGGCGGTCAAGGAGAACATCGAGAAGAGGACGGAGAAGTACAAGAAGCAAGCCGACAAACACAGGAAGGAGGTCGACATTAGGCCAGGCGACTGGGTTTGGGTTCACATGCGACCTGAGCGGTTCCAAAATAAGAGGAAATCCAAGCTTGCCCCACGTGGAAATGGACCATTCCGAGTCTTGAAGAAGATCAACGACAACGCCTACCAATTGAAAGTCCCAGATGAGATGAGCATATCGTCGAGTTTTAATGTTTCTGATTTGTCTCCTTATTGTGCAGGTGATACCGTTCTGAGGCCAGAACCTCTTCAAGACGGTGGGAATGATAAGGACATCAGCTTGACCGACACTGAGCCGGAGGAGAAAGCCGGACCAGCTCGACCACAAAGCTAGCTGACCTGTTTCCGACCATGCGAGACGTACCAAGGACACGTTCGGGACAGAGGCAGGTACAAGCTGAATTCAACAACGCCATGGAGCAGCTGATCTCGAGGATAAGCATAGAAGACATCACGACCCAGCTAGGCCAGCTCGATCAAGGACAATCTGTCCTTAACCAGTTGGCCCATAGGATGATCCAGACTGGAGATGGCGACCCATTGGATCCGACCACGCCCTGGCCCTTACTCCGGACGATCGGGCCGACCATGATCTTCTGTATCGAGTCAAACGATCCCTCGACCGGTCTGCCTCTGGACTAAGGATCATACTCTTTTTCCCTTGTGAGGTTTTGTCCCAAATGGGTTTTCCTCACAAGGTTTTTAACGAGGTGATCCGAGGCCCGTTCGTTAGAGAGACAGGCCGGCCAGTTTTTCTATTTTGACCAAGACTTTCCTTTCTCGTTTTTAAGTCTTATTTCCCTTGTTTTTCTTTAGTATTTTCGATGGCCCTATTTTTCTGGCCCATATGCTTTCAGTTGTAGTTATTTAAATACTCTTTTAGTTTAATGAAAAGTCAAGTAAGTTTAGACAAAGAAAAACCCTAAGTTGGCGATTTCCTCTCTCCATTGCGCGGCTGCCCCCTTGGAGAAGTGAATCTCTTTGTTTGCTTGCTTGTTCCTGTTGTTCTAAAGTCCTAAGTTCAGTAGCTCACTCGATCATCCCATGACAAAAATAGAGTGCCATCGGCCAGTTTCTTGTCCCGCCCAACCCCAACCGTCCGTACCGCTCGCTCACCGGCCGCCCGTACCGTTCGCTCCATTGATCGCCGGCCGCCCGAACCATCTCTCTCTACCAGCCATCCGCATCTCACATCTCTCTCTCTCTCTCTCTCTCTCTCTCTCTCTCTCTCTCTCTCTCTCTCCCCTTCACGGTTCTTCTTCTTCTTCATGCTTCTTCTCTCTTTCTTCTTCTTCTTCACGCCTCTCTATCTCTTCTTCTTCTTCGTCTCCTCTCTCTTCTTCTTCTTCCTCCTCCGGATTCTTCTTCCGGCTTCTCCGGCTTCTTCTTCTTTTTCTCCTTCTTCTCCTCCTCTCACGCCTCTCTCCTTTTTTCTCTTCTTCTTCTTCTCACGTTTTTGTTTGTGTTATCAAATACACATCCGAAGAGTCCTATATATACTACAAGGAGAGGAAAAAGATGGAGACAAGTGTCTTGATTCCTTTGATCACCAAGACACGTAAACAAAGAGAAGGTGAAGGGAATGTATCACATGATTAAAAGAATATGATGATACAATGCATGTCCCCTTCTCTTCACGTGAGAAAATGGGATTCATTGGATCCATTTCTCTTCTCCTCCTTCCACGTAGCCAATAATGAGTCTGATAATAACTCAACTCACCTCAAGATTAATTCTCCTCATGCCACGTTTAGAGATCAAGTGCATTGTATTCTTTGTTCCTTTACTTCTTCTCCAAGTCACAAGTTCATGAATCTAGAAGAGACAGGTGGCACCAAGGAGAAGAAGACACTTGTCTTTTGGAGGTTCACTCTTGCCAAAACCATTGAACCAATCCCTCAGATCATCCCGTCACTCCGTTCCGTTCTGATGCTTCGGTTTAGCCGGTTTGGCGTTTAATATTTTAAAAACTCTTTAGATGCTTTTATAAATTCACCAAACCCCATATTCAGATTCTAGATGCTCTTATATGAATTTATTAATTTGAATCACCTCAAACGGACACCCGTAGCTTTCGTTATGAATTTTACAAGTTTTGTCGGTTTTATCGGTTTCCTTTCTCGATAATCCAAAAAACTCATCTACGGTCCGTTTCCATCATTCCTGGTCTTCTAAATGTTTTATTTATTTAAAAATAATAACATTTGGTCCGTCTTAGCTTCCGGCTCGTATTTTTGGTAAAATTACCAAAATACCCCTCATTTTCCGAAAATTACGAAAATGTCCCTTATTGATTTTTCAGCTGCCCGTTAACCAATTTAGTAAGACAGGGTATTACATAGAACCTCACGTTGGTTTATCTGAAACGTTGTTTGTTTTCGCAATGGGATACGTTTTGCTATTTCCAAGATCAATTTCCACATCATAATCTCTCGTGATTCTTATTTTTCTTTGGCTAGGTGTTTGGGTTCTTCTCCTATTATTCTTTTGCTTTTCTCTTAATGACAGTCAACACTTTTTAAATGGATAAAGTTTTTAAATTAGTAGAATTAAAACTGCTTTGGTATTCCAAAAAAAAAAGAATTAAAACTGGGGAAAAAGTCTAACCAAAAACATATTTCCTTTAATAATAAGTTGTTTTCCAGTTTTATAAATCAGTTTTGACACGTTTCAACTAATTATTATAACAACTAGGTATTGATCCGCGCTACGCCGCGAATTTATTCAAAATATTTTTTTGGTTAAAGTTTTGTTTTTAAAATATTTTTTGGATTATATATTTCTGTCTTATAACTAAATTGTCATGATTATAATTTATGAAAATTAGAAATGAATTACTTTAAGAATTGATAGTATTGGATATTGGTTAAATCTTTGTTCTTGGTGTTTATACCTAGCCAAATTTTTTTACTATCAATTCTATTAAATAGTATTTATATACTAACATTAAACGATAATATAAGATTTTGACGATAATTGTTATATCAGGAATCCAATACACATGATTTTGATTGGATGTCCAGATTAGTGAAAACACACAAGCTGGGGGAAAAATCCTCTAAATATGCTAAGTACTGAGCTAATGACAGTCAACACTTTTTAAATGGATAAAGTTTTTAAATTAGTAGAATTAAAACTGCTTTGGTATTAAAAAAAAAAAGAATTAAACCTGGGGAAAATGTCTAACCAAAAACATATTTCCTTTAATAATAAGTTGTTTTCCAGTTTTATAAATCAGTTTTGACAAGTTTCAATTAATTATTAGAATAACTAGGTATTGATCCGCGCTACACCGCAGATTTATTCAAAATATTCTTTTGGTGAAAGTTTTGTTTTTAAAATATTTTTTGGATTATATATTTTTGTCTTATAACTAAATTGTCATGATTATAATTTATGAAAATTAGAAATGAATAATTTTAAGAGTTGTTTGTTTTTATTTGGTTCTTCTGCTTTTCTGTCTCTATATGCTCTATTTCCCCGTTTATATTATTCGCCGAGTTCCATCTTGCTTTCATTTCCTTTTTTGTCTAATTACTTTTAGAAACTTACAATATATGTTTTGTAACGCCGAGAATATTGAAAAATACATGGTTTTATAATTTGTAAATTGTTGAAGATCTCTTTCTAGACAACATTTTTAATACGCCGAAGATATTATAAGACGAAATAGTTATATATATAAGGTTATGTTATTTTGATAAAGTATAAAGTTTATAAATTACAAATTAAATATCGTACACTTTATTGTAATTCTAGTAAGAAACATGAGTTATACAAAAATTTTAAAATAATAATTATTTTTATTAGTATTTCTTTGGTTTTGAAAATTTTCCAACATTTGGTGATTCATAAGTATCATTCGTACATTATTTGCTTGGAGCTTATTTTGAAAATATGTTTTCGTCGTTTATATAAGCATATTGTTAATTCGGATTGTTTTTTACCCTATCTTAGATTCTTATCTAATATATGTACTTATAAAACATTAATCTCTTGCCGCAAAAAAAAAAAACAAAAAAACATTAATCTCTTTATTTATTAAGGAAATGACAAATTCTCTTCTGTTTTATTCTTTCCGCCATTGTCCAAGGCAAAGAGAATGTTGGATCAAGAAGCTCAACAATTGATGATAAGAGTTTAGCTCCTCATTAGCTAACAGTGAAGAGGATGAATATGTCAACAACTCTTGTAATATGTGAATATAGACTTAGAGAGTCTTGATACAAATATATCTAAACCATGGTCCACCTACAGAGAGAAGACACGAAACAAAAATAATTTGCTAATTGAACTTTTCTATTCAAGAAGAAGATCGGTTATTAAACTATCATTACCTCAGACTCAATTTCATCATATAGGAACCTCTGACTCAGCACAACCAGAGCTTATTGAGCTGAGTAATTGTAAATGTCAAAAGGCAGCAGAACACTTTCAAGAAGGCCTGAAAGAATGTAGTCTATCAGCATCCATGGTAGTGAACATTCAATCAGGAACTGCAATAGTGAACATACAACTATTTGTAAGAAAAATTCAGGGATGAAGTGGAAAAGCAAAATATATTTATAACATTTTCATACAGCCGCGTATCTGGATAACACGTGAAGACTCCAGGTAAAATTCTCTAAACCACAGAAACCCGAGATCAGTCAATATTCCTATACTTGCTGCAGCCACCATAGATCGTAGTTGAGGTGTCACCTTACTAAGCTTACCTCTGCACCATTCAGTATATGCTCCCTCATTTGACTTCAACAGCAATAACTGCATGAAAGCAAGTGAGAACAATGTCCTAGAGACTTAAGCTAAGAGCATGAATTGGAAATCTGAGGAAAGTAATAGCTTAAGGACTTGACTCATGGATGAAGCAAATCGGATTGTGAAATCTTCGTGCTCAGCTCGGAGAGCTCCAATGTAATTGACTATCAAATAGTGCCTATGATATGTAAAATATGTAAAGGCTTGCAATTTTCAAAGCATGTGTTCGAATTAAATAATCCACATAATAGTCAAATAGGAAAGTAGCAGTAAAAATATGAAAGGATATTCTATCGCTTCATGTGAAGGGAGCTCATGAGGTGCTGGAAGAGTTAGAAGGCAAGTCTCTGATGAAAACTTTAAAGTATATACTGACAGTTCTTTCAAAATTGCAGCAGGAGAAAGATGGAGATATGGAAACTCAGGAATGATAGGATCATTCTGTTAACAAAAAAAAAAACACAACACAGATGTTAGTTAGCAAGTTGGAGACAAGGCTTTTAAGTTATATTAGCTGTGAAACTTAAATAGGTATAACATGTACTTCAATACCTTAAAAATGTTGATCAATCTGTTGAGTTTTACCCTCTTGTATAAATCCTCGGTATCTTTCTCAGATGGCGTTGCTAAGAAAAAAAGAACGGGCAAGAAACGGAGAAGAATGTACCTCTCAGGAAAAATGAGTGTGAAATCCAATTTCATAGACTCAACAATGAAGACTATGAGAACTTGGAGAATGTCTTCCACACTAAATTTACTTTAAGGAATCAAAAAGGTTGAATATAGAAATATGTCGTCACTGTAAGAACCATAAGCCGATGACTATGATGATAAAGATCTAGAAGAAAGGATACTTGTTGACATGGAACATCTCAACGTGCAAGTTGAGTAAAATAGACCATCTTGGCTCAGAAAAATATGCAAACACAAGAGCTCACAATTTCATTTATGACAATTCACAGGGGAACACAATAAGAAATGATTGCATAAACAAGCCATGCCAACACATGTAAGTCATCTAACTCTTCTCTCATTGTGTAAGTATCTTGCCACTGGGCACTGACTTGAGTGAATGTTCTGAAAAGTGAGAAACTATAATAAGAAAAGAAGTAACAGAAAAGCATCTTGAAAACTAATTTAAGTAAGTGTTAGTAGCCAATATAGAGTGTCCAATCTGCACAGAGAATGTAAAGATTTTATTACCTTTTATACCAAGAGAAATCATTAGGAATGCTAGCTTTAGTATTTTTAAGATGATCAAGCTGAACCAAGACATCAAGCAACTTCAGCATTGACCTACATTAAGTAAAAACACTGTTATGCTATACACACATAGAGTGTTTAAATGTTTGATATAGAAAGGATAAATTTATAACTCACCACAGATGAGTAACCGTGGGGCCATTGATCCGTCGTTCATGTATGGAAAACCGCTGCATATCAGCAGCTAACTGCAGCATACAGTGTGTGTAGGCAAATCGTGAGGGAAGTAGATCAGTCTCTTCTTGAGCTCTTTTGAGATTTTTTTCTCTAATTTTTCTTCTTCTTCTTCTTTTTTCTTTCATGGCATCTTCATCTTCTTCCTCATCTTTAATCTCATGATTCCTCATTTCTTCTTCTTCAGTAGATATAATCTCAGCTTGTCTAACTCGTCGATGATCATCTCTAACTTCTTCACGGTTTTCAATTCATGTTTGAGCTAGACGGCGCTCCTTTGGATCATCCTTCCTAGCAACCCCCGAATCATCATGATTTGAGAAAGCTCTATCGAAAACATCAACCTTGTGCATCCTAACATCCTCATCTTCCTCGGCTTCATCAGCCCACTCAGGAGCTTTCCAGGCCAATATCGTTTCACCTTAGTCTGTCCAATCCACCTCGTAGGTTAGCCCTTATAGCTAGTGCAGCTTCACTCACTCCAGCTGTGACCGACATCTTTGATTGCGAGTAATCAAACTCAATTATGTTGGCTATTTATTTTCTGCACCACGAAAGAAAATACATGGATTAGATTCAAGCTTTGTATCATTCGTATTCACCAGGAGAAGATTGTAGATTTTTCACAGAACAAAAGGCAAAAGGAGGTCTATCTCTATAAAATCTGAGAGATTTGTCGAATTTCAACAGGGAGGCCAATCTACGGAGTTATAAAGCTAGATTATAACAGAAATTAACATTTAAAACGATCAGAAGAAGAATCAGAAACGGGGAAAAAATGCAAGCCATAAGACTCGATGATTCGCTAAAAGAGAACAAGGAAACAAAAGTAAATTAAATCTAGAAAAAAAATTGACGAGAAGTAAACGAACTTACACTTTGGGAACCTGTAGGGATAGAGAGTGATATGATTTCAAATTGGACGGAACTGTGCAAAAGAAGGGTCAAATTCTGAGGAGCTCCTTGACTCAAAGTCAAATTCTCTCATATTCTTGCCTAATCTACCATACTCCCCTACTCCTCCCCTTATAAGGTTATCCCCATTCTACCCTTAATGAACTAATTAAAAAAATCTAAAATAAATTAATTAATCAACCAATCAGAAAATAGCTTCTCTCTCCTCCCCATACGACGCTCTCTCTCTCCAGTTCGATTTCAGCTCCAAAAACCAGATTTTGAATGCGCCAATCTATCACAATTCAACCATCCCAGCCACTTCTATTCGGGATTCCGGTCAACCCATGTTAGTTCCTCCCCTTTCTTGCCGTCACTTCTCTCTTTTTTCTCTTTTATTGCTTGAGCTCGATTGGAGGTCGATTTTAATTTCTGGTTGGTAACTTTAGAACATTGTGTTGGAATCCATGTTTCTGATGTGAATTAGATAACTGAATTGATAATAAATCGAAATTTGTGGTTTAATCGTACTGAATCCTATTGTTGTTATCTCATTTGTCGATTTGGGGATTTTGGGGATATTTTGCATCTGAAGATAAAGTTGCTCAACTTAGTAAAACTTGGTAATAATAGATTCGTAAGAACCGGTACAACCTGGTAAAACTACTATGGTGGAATTGGTACAACTTGGTACAACCTGGTAAAACTACTTTGGTGGAACCGGTACAACTTGGTAAAACTTGGTAAAACTACTGTGGTAGAACTGGTATAACTTGGTATTACTGTTGAAATCTGAGTGCTAATTGATATTTTTATGTCATTTTCAGAAGAAGATGAGTTCTCCTATCACAAACATACATTTTGATTTTGAAGGACATTATTCAAAGACCGGAGATGACTATGAATGGATTCCTAGAGAAGCTCGGTTGTATGGTATATCGTTCAAGACATCATCTATGGAGGAGATAACGTATTCGTTGTTAGTGGATAGGATACGCAGAAAGATTTCAATAGATGATTCTACAAAAAGGCTGAATTTGAGTTATATTCCATTGGTAGTGAAACCTCAAAGGCAATCGTATATTTTTGATGACGAGGATGTTTATGTGTATCTAACCTCTGTGGATAAAGAGCAACGAAGAAGTGTTTTGCATGTAGAGGTTGTCACAGATTTGGAAATATTTCTGATCACCGAGCAACTTTCAAGAGTAGAGAGGGGGAAACGAGATGGTGGGAGTTATGGTGAGCTTATTTCTAGTGCCCGGGATAATATTGGGGTATTTAATGCTGGTGATCCTACTGATGTTACTGGCGAGGAATCAGCAGAACAACCTCATGAGCATACTGAGCCGATTGAGCCGTTGGAGAATGTTGCTATTGGAGATGGTGATATTGTACAGCATGATAATATGCATGATATGGATATGGTTGAATCAGTTGAGCTTCCCCGGGTTGTGGAAGAGACAAGGCATTTAGATGAATGGGAAGATGGCTTGGGTTTTGAAATAGGTCAAGAATTTAAATGTAAAGAAGATGTGCAGTATTTGGTTGATAAAGCCGCAAATCTGAACTGTTATGGGATCTCAATAGGCAATTCAGATAAGAGTCGATATGTGGTGAAATGCCGTGAAGCGAAGCAAGGTTGTAAATGGCAGTTGAGAGTTGCAAAGATTAAGAATTCAACCATGTTCTCGGTTAGAACATACATGAAGATGCATTCATGCTCTCGGACAAGTACTAGTGGTATAAACAACAAGAGGAAAGGTACACCACGGTTAGTTGCAAGCGTCTTAAACGAAGACTATCCCGGTAACTTCGATACTCCATGTCCTAAAACTATTGTGCAGCTTGTCTAAAGAAGAGCCGGTGTGGAAGTGTCGTATTCTACGGCTTTTAGAGGGAAAAACCTAGCTGTTTCTGATATCCGTGGTAGTCCAGTTGATGGTTTCAAGATGTTGCCTTCTTATTTGCATATGTTGGAGAAGGTGAATCAAGGAACAAAAACCGATTTGGTTTTGGATGAAGAAAAAAGGTTCAGGTATCTATTTGTGGGTTTGGGAGCTTCCATCGAAGGGTTTGTAGCCATGAGGAAAGTGCTCATCGTTGACGCAACTTTCATTAAGAATGTATATGGAGGTTGTTTAATATTCGCCACTGCGCAGGATCCAAATCATCACCACTATCCCATTGCTTTTGCTCTAGTTGATGGTGAAAAGGAAGAAAGTTGGATGTGGTTTTTCAATACGCTGAAAACCGTTATACCGGATAGTCGTGAGTTAGTTTTTATTAGTGACAGAAATGCAAGTCTTATCAAGGAAATAGCTCTAGTGTACCCTCTCTCGGATCATGGTTATTGCATCTACCACCTGTCACAGAATGTGAGAGGAGCAGTTTCCTACGAGAACAAGGATGAAGTTGGAAAAAAATTCAGGGAAATTGCTCGGATATACTCTGAGTCTGATTTCCTAAGGCAATATGGCGATTATAGGAACAGATATCCTCAAGCAGCTGAATATCTTGACAAAAGTGTAGAAGTGAAGAAATGGGCAAGGTGTTATTCTCCCGGTGCAAGGTACAACATAGACACCTCTAATTGTGTGGAGTCTATGAATGCAGTTTTTAAGAAGGCCAGAAGGTATCATATACTACCTATGATCGATGCACTTATTGGAAAATTTTCTGAGTGGTTTATCAGTCATAGGAAAGATTACGTTTCTGGATCGAGCGCGCGAAAATTGGTGCCGGTAGTGGAACTTGCGTTGCACGCTAGAATTTTGAAAGCGGCCAAACTTACGACATTTGAACTTAATGCTTTCGAGCTTTAATACGGTGTTGTTGGAGACGATGGAATTACTTATGTGGTGGATTTGAGACATAACAAGTGCATCTGCAGACTCTTTGATATTGACAGGTACCCATGTGTCCACGCAATAGCTGCTACTACTAAATGCTTGAAGCAAGACATTAGGCCGACGGAATTGAAGGATTTGTATGGTCTGTGTTCGCGTTATTACATGATAGAATTATGGGCTTTGGCTTATACGAGGACAATTTTTCCAGTTCCGCATATGTTTGAGTGGATTATTCCAGAAGAGGTAGAAAAGTTGTACGCTTTTCCTCCAAACTATGTGAAAAGAAAGGGAACAGTCCAAGAAACAAGATATACGTCAATTGGGGAGCACGGACGGAGAAGGAGCAAGAGGAAGGCAAGGAAGAATTTAGAGAGCTGGTTTAATTGCAGTAATGGGAGCCAAACTGATGTGAGCCAAAAAGGAATTTAGTTGTATTTGTATTTCTACAGTTTTCATTTGTTGTCATTTGTTGTGTAACTTTGAAAAACTTGGTAAAACCAAGATTTGTAGAACCTTAATTCTTTGTGAAATTTAATTTTTATAATAATGTTAAATATAACAAACAAACTAAAATACAAACTATATAGCATATCTCTTGCTAAATAAAAATATACGCTTTCATAATTTAAGGTAAATATAGTAGATTTGTCTATGAGCAAGCAAATATCATATACATTTAACAGTTATTTATCTACGTGAATCATCTTAATCTTCAAAAAGTCAGATAATATATGTATTTCAAATATTATTGCATGAATTAATTTGTAATGCATATAAATAGCCATAGACCATGAGTATAACCAATTTTGTTTTATTAAAGATAGAGTATAACCATTAAAACTGAATTTTGGCAGAAGTAAAACTTGACAGTTTTTGGTAAAACTGAAAACTTGGTAAAACTTTGATTCCCGCCTAAAAATTTTGAAACTCCCGCCCCCCAAATTCTAAAAATTAAATTTTCCCCCCTTTTTGGAAAACCTAATATCTATCTATTTTTCTATTTTTCTCTCATTTTTTGTTCTTCTCCCTCTCTCTCTAACCCGAATCTCTCTTCTCTCTCTCTTCCCTTTCGGATCGGATCTATCTCCAATGAGTACATATAATTTCATGCTCGATCCCTATGAAGAGGAAAGGAGGCACAAGGAATACTCCGGTCGTCTTTACGCAGTCGCCGATGTGGAATACGGCATCCCAAAGAAATGCCCATGTGGTGGCGGTATCATACGCGAGGTCGATATGGTTACGCCTGTTGATACTAAACCGGGTCGTACCTTCTTTACTTGTCAAAAATGGAGGGTAAATGGAACTCTGAATCTGGTGTTTTGACGATGGACCCCATTTTCCATGTATATGGTGTAACTCCGAATTTTTTGATTTTTTTTGTAGGCCGATGGACTCCATTTTCGTCAACCATGGTTGCATGGTGTCGAACAAGAGTTTGAGAAGTTGCTGCAAAAGATTGAAATGCAAGAGGTCAAAATCGCAGGCATGCATCTGGAGATTCAGAGCAACCAAAGAGAGATTGCCAAGTTAAAGGAGACAATCGAAGGGATGCAAAGCTGATGTGGTTTAAGATCTACTATGTCTGGATATCTATGTTTGAATTATGTGTTTGTTTCTATGGGATTTTCTATGTTGAATGCTTATTGGTAGTGTTTAAGTTTGAATGGATGTATTCTGGATAACTTGGCATAACTAGGTAAAACTACTTTGGAAAACTTGGTAAAACTACTATGTCAAACTTTGTAAAACTAGAGAAAACTTGGTAAAACTTGGTAAAACTACTATGTCAAACTTTGTAAAACTAGGGAAAACTTGGTAAAACAATGTAATATAATACAAACATAATTTAAACTATTACGTTAAACATAGATAATTCAAACCTAAATATCCAAAGTACTCAAAGATAGATAATTCAAAACCAAAAGTACTAAAAGCAGAGAAGATCACGGTTTGGTGGTTCCCTCATTAACTTGGTTCTCCATTTTCTTCCCCCTAGTCATCACGGGACTCCTAATCTTTATCTTTTTTGTTGGAACGTTCTCAACGGATTCAACAGCTCTCTTCTTACCTTTTATGTCCTCGTTCTTCTCGGCCTCAGGTACTACCTTCTCAGCCTCTGTTACTTCCTTTGCTTGATCTGTTTCCCCCTTGTCTTCCACGGTTTCTTCCTTCTCTTTTTCTTTTTATCTCTTCTCTTATTCCTTCTCTCGCTCTTTTTCTCCCTTCTTATTGCTTTTCTTCGCATTCTTCTTTCTTCCCTTTCTTTCCTCTTGCACTTTAACAACACTAGGCTCACAAAATATTCCTTCAAAAACACCATCATCGGCAGTAGCCTCAGGCTCTCTTGGTAATGTCTCCTTAACACCCGCTCTTAGTGCATTCACAACCGATTCCATATCGGTTAATCTACCGTTATACGTCTCAGTCAACCGAGACTCTGTTTCCTCATTTCTCTTCTTGATTAATTCCTCCACATCCGCAAGACTTAAAACAGTAGGAGTAGGAGCCCCTTCCGGATACTTTGCAGCCTCATTCCCAGCATCACTCTCAGACGCCTCATGAATCGCACGAGGTTGCTCTTGAGCCTGAGACGCACGACCAGACACATCTTGGTTGAAAAGTTCTTCAAACCAGATTGTCTTCTTCTTCTTGAGCAGCCTGTTCCAACCATCGACTATTGGGTCATCCACATCATTCCAGCCAGAATCAGCGTCCATGGTATTCTCTAGAAGCGTCATTTCCATGGGAGATGCCTCCAAGATGCTTTGAATATCCTGGAAATATAAGAAGAAACAATTTAATATCAACCTCAAAGTATGATACGAGATACTAGGATTAGTAGTATGATATGAGATACTAACCTTGGTAGTTCCAAGCTTCTCATTTATCTCTGAGATACGGAAAAACCTTGACCCCACGGTTTTATACCTCATCTTGCACATTCGCGGGCAATCCTCATCCGCACCCTGAACCCTTTCTCGGAAATGGTTCTTCAGAACTGGGATGGCCTCAAATGCAAGGACCTACAACACAAATTCGTTACAAGTCAGATAACTGAAAACAACTAAAAATACAATTTAAAATGCTAGAAATATTGTTTGTACCTCCAGAGGAACAATGCATCCAGGAAATACCCATGAAGTGGGTGCCACTCCTCCGGTATGGTCAATGAAGTGCAATATGTCTTTGACGTTCTCCTCGAATGACAAACGCCCCCACGAAAAAGTCTTGCACATCTCGAGATCATCAATGGCTCTGAGGAAGAAACTCTCAACGGGAGTAGCTCCTTTGCATGTCTTCTTCTTCCCAATGATCACGGATGACAAGAAGTACAGGACAACCATCTTCAAACGATCCTTGCCATACTTTCTCTTGCCAACATTTTTTTTCGTTTTCATAGCTAGGAACTGCTTCACAACTTCTTCATGTGTAACCCTCTCTTCACCAAAGTATTTAGCAATAAAACCTGAGCCACCACCAAGGGATTCGTAATGGTTTGGATAGGAGTGACAGAACAACCCCGAAACGAGTGCATGCTCCCTAATGGAATAGCGGATTGGAACGCCATTGACAATAAACCATAGCTCCATCTTCTTATCCATAGCTGTGACCCTAACAAGAATCATCCACAGTCCCATCCATTTTGAGCTTGTCTTCTGACCCATGTGGAAGAAGTGCTTGAATTGTGGATGCTCATGGAACCAAACAAGCTCATCATCCTCGAGAATGTCGTCTACAGTCTTCACGGCTTTGGCGATGTAGCACTTAGAAGAGAGCTTTATCGTCTTCACATATTCTGTGGGAGGGAAACACATCTTGAGGGGCTGCATTGGTTCGGTTTCGTCCTCTGAATTCTGCACATACAAAAAGTTTGACCAAGTATTACCCAGTTATATTAAGTTTTACCAAGTTTAACAATGTTTTACACGAAAGTTATACTAAGTTTTACCAAGTTTTATCTAACTATACCAAGTTTTACCAAGTTTTACAAAGTTTTACCAAATTACGCATAAAGTTTTGCTAATTCCTACCATGTTTTACAGAGTTATACCAAGTTTTCTGTTTTTTCCAAATCAAAGTTTCACTAATTCCTACAAAGTTTTACATATCCGAAATCGACAAAAATTAGACATGCAATGCAAGGCTCCCCCCATAAATGGAAATACGTACCGTTCCTTTCTCTAGATGATCACTGTGGTGGGTTAAATAGCGGATTTCACTGGTTCGAACAACTTCTTCTTCTTCGTGAAACCCTAGTCCCGGAACGCGGGAATCTTCAACTTTATCCTCATTGACTACGGCTTTCTCCTCATTGTCTACGGCTTTCTCCTCCTCGTTTATCCCTTCGGCTTCCTCCTCCTCATCGTCCTTCTCTTCCTCGTTCTCAATCTCTTCGTCGTCTTCCTCTTCCTCCGCATTCTCGGATTCTTTTTCCAAGTCTGCCGTTTCTTCTTCTTCATCAATTTGTTTCCACACAACTTCGGCTTGGCGATTCGCCTCTTCTCTCGGGTCTCTCTCGGTTGGGGATTCGTTTGGAGGAATCGATTTATCCTCTACTCTCTTCGACTGGGTTCGTAATTTCTTTCTCCCATAACTCCGCATGTTTACAAATGGAGGATTGAACTTTTTTGGTCAGATGAAATCGGAAAACTGGGGAAAACTGTAAGAAGAAAGGGAAGACGAACGGATATACTGAAGAGAAAAAAGGATTTTTGATTCTTACCTTGTCATTTTTAGGATTTAAAGAGTAGATCCGACCCGACTCAAATGGATCGACCAAACTCTTTGGGTGAACCCAGGTTGGGTTGTAAATAAATTACAAAACCCAGGTTTTTCTGTCTTTTACCCCTTCTCACGAATTAAAAAAAAAAATGAATTAATGGGAGAGGAGTATATGAGACTTTGACTTTGAGTCAAAGAGCCCTAGAGAATTTGATCCGCAAAAGAAACTCGAAGATGCAGATTCGTTTCCCACAGCTTAGACGGTGGCCGGAAAAATCTCAAAACCTTTGGAAGCTGAAGAGTTACAGGAAAGGGTTGTCGGATCTAAGAGGATTTAAAACGATCTAGGGTTTTGGAAGGAAAAGGTTAGAATCAAAAGGAAAAGGAAGTTGAATGAACCGAGAATTTTTTTTCCATCCAATAAACATGTTTTTGTTCAATCGATTATTTGCTTTCTTGGAACAGGTGGATATGACATGGAAGAACGTTATGTTCTGACTGGGGTGAGTTTTTTTATCATTAATCTAGGTGTCATCCTCTCAAGTTCTCCTGCGGCTGACGTGTCATGCTCGAGAAAGACATTGCTTCCTTTATATATATAACTAGGTATTGGTCCGCGCTATGCAGCGGCGTATTTTTATAATTTTTTGTGATTGATTTTTAAATAAAAGTTACAAATGTTGTAATGTAATACTTTAATATGAACAGAAAGAGCTAAAGGATTTTCGAAGACCATGTATTTTTGCTTATTTGAAAAAATAAGAATAAAAGTTAAATCCAGAATGTATGTTGTGGATATATTCGGTTGTTATACTTTTTCTTCTTTCTTGTGTTCCACGACCACGACACATGTGATGTTGTCTGCACTTCCTCTTTTTGTTGCTTCTCTCACAAGTTTCTTAGCTGAGTCCCTGGATTCAACTTCCTTAGCCATTGCAACTGCTTCCTGCAAAATATAACTATTATAACAACTATAGAAATGTATGAAAAATGAAGACTTTAATTTCACAGACTGATAGGTTCTAAGTTTTACCCTATTCTAAACTGCAAGTGCACAGTATCGTCAAAGTAGTATATAGGGTTATCGAATCCACAGGGACACTTGGTCTCAATAGAATCAGAAACGTAGAGATTAATACTAGAGAATAAAGCAAGTGGTGAATGAATTAAAAGCAAGGCAAGAAAGTAAACAGTAGCAAGTTGGTTGTGAAAGCAATAAACTAAAAGCGTCAAGCCTAGGGTGTTCTCAGGAAATCAGACAAGCAGACAAGTTAATCAGTCAGGATCAAATTAAACTCAGTTCTAGAACTCA
Source organism: Orychophragmus violaceus (assembly GCA_030180135.1). Taxonomy (NCBI): domain Eukaryota; kingdom Viridiplantae; phylum Streptophyta; class Magnoliopsida; order Brassicales; family Brassicaceae; genus Orychophragmus; species Orychophragmus violaceus. The sequence continues at coordinate 31,991,540 of CM058235.1, forward strand.
AATCACGAAAATAGAATTAACCAAATCTCTTTGCGAAAATCCTCTAAGTCTAAGTGCAGTAACCCAAATCTCTTTGCAATTACTAACAGATTAAACTAGCATTAAGTTCAAGTTTGATATGTTCACAATTAAACTAAACCAAATCTCTTTGCGAATAATTTAATTGCTCAACCTAAATAGTTCAGATTCTAAAACACACTCTCGTGTCGAATTTAGCAACCTAAGATCTAGATTCTAATTGATCATGTTAGAACTAGCTTTAAGCACAATTTAGTTTGAAGAACATTCTAATCATATGAATCCTTAACTGAATTAAACAAGTCTAGCAAGTCATCAAACCCTAATGAGAAACCCTAAACTTAACTATGGATCTACTCAGACATGATTGATGAAAACATAATCATATAAATAATAGATTGCATATAAGAAATTAAATAGATAAAGGGGTTCGAAATCTTCTCCAAAATAACTGAAGTACATGATTAGATCAGCCCCGAAAGCTCTAAAAATCTCTTAGCTCTAAGTATGAAAGCGTATCTAAAATAAAAGCCAAAACTCTAAATATATAGGCATAATCTCGGCTGGGGCTTCTGTGTAAATACTGGAACTATTCTGGGCTTCTCTGCAATTCTTCATAACTTGTTTAACCGACGCGTACGGCCCATCTCGCTAGTGTGTCGACCGATGCACAATGTGTGTCGGTCGATGCTTGATCAATAAATCGGACAGTGAGTTAAGCTCTCGGCCAAAACGTCCCAAAAGTCCCAAAATGCTCCAAATATCTCCAATTAGCTCCAAACCTGATTAAACCTGTAAAAGACTCTAAACGAACACAAAAGACACTAAAAACACATCTATATCATGGCATAAAATGGGTAAAAACCATGATATATCAACTCCCCCACACTTAGCCTTTGCTTGCCCTCAAGCAAAACAGAGAACTAGAATGTAGTGAAGAGGTTTGAAAACTCTTCAGAAACTCTTTTCATCCTAGAAGCAGCAACACTCAGATTCCCCTTAGTAATCCACTGAAAGAATCACCTGCAAGATATCAAGAACAACATATACTTCCCCCACACTTAGCAACTGTCCTAAGTAAACTCCACAATCACATTCACGCATTCAAATTCTCCCTACTGACTTCTGCAAGTATTTAAGTGCGGTCTCACCTAAGGAGTATCGATCAAAGGGCACATGGGTTCTTACCTTACCAGCTCTAGACCACCATACTATCTTTCTCTAATCCCTTTCTTCTCTTTCCCTTCCTTAACAACTGATTTTTCCCCACTGGGTATCATTTTATTTTTTTTATCAGTGTTCTTCCCGTTAAGGGGTGTACTTTGGACACATTCCATGGATCACATGAGAGAAAATAGTGTTTGCTACCATTCCCATGACCACTTCGGAGTTACTAACTCATCCGCAGTTTATTATTTTTTTTTTTTATGGAAGGGGAGAAGGGAACTAGATAGGACAAGTTTACAAGCTGTGTCAGAACTGGCAAAGGAACCCGACACAAAGTATACCAAGCCCTTAGGTGCGAAAATCTAAGTCAGTATTAAGGGTGAAGTCAGTAAAAGGATCCTCTGATACCTGAAGTGATGTGGGTGTCCTCAGTAGGTTGATCTGCATCTGGGTTTTCTAATAGTCAGAGATAATCTGCAGCTTCATCCCAATGGTTACTTAAGTTCCTGCAAGTGCTGCTAATCTTCTCAAAAAATCATTGTTTCTTACTTAAACAAATTTTGACTCAATAAAACAAAAATTTCGAAAATTTTTAACTGACTCTAAGAAAACAAAAGAAAGAAGTTAGTAGAACCTCCCCCACACTTAAGACACACTGTCCCCAGTAGTGTCAAGCAAAGGATCGGTTAAAAGAAAGAAAATAAAAAATTGTTAATGGAATGGTTAGTTCTCTCGGGTTTTACCTCTGTCGCAGTCAGGCATCGATCGTTGCACTAGGTGCACCGACCGTTGCTGTGCGATTTTCGTTGTAACGATCGACACAATGGTGTGTCGATCGACGCATTGCGTTTTCACGAACAGTCAGCAAGTTAGCAGGTTAATCCGTCGGTTTATGTCATTTTCAAAACCCTGCAAGCTGAAAACACTAGAAACAGAGTAAAACCGAAGCAACAAATATATCAAATCAAGCATAACCATCCAAACAAAGTAGCATCCTAAAAATCAGAAGAAAAATTGCAAAAGAAAAGAAAAAGATAGCAGAATACATAACCGATAATCAAGAGATGACAGCTACGCTCACTCACTATCATCAAACCCACCGTAACGATCAGCATCGCTAGAGTCCTCAGGAGATCGCTGCCGACGACGAGTAACAGGAACGGGCTGGCAAATCTATGGTTGTCTCCTGCAAGTGCAGCCGCGCATCCACTCCCAAATGGTCCTCCATATCCCATCACTCTCCACTCAGCCTCGGACATATCTCCATAGGGAACTGACATCTCAGGATAAGGGCCAATGTCAACCGGAGCAGCAGCAGGCGCAGGGGCAGCAGAAGTCGAAGCTCGTGTGGAGGGCTCTCCCAGCAGATGAGCCATAGTCGGAATCCCACGCTGCTCAGTCTCTGGAGGCTGAAATCTCAGAGCCTCCAATGTATCAGTCCGTGTCCACCTAGCAGCAGGAAGCTCTATACCACACATCCCAGTAGCCGGGTCCTGATAAGCCCAAATGCGCCCCTCCTTGAGCCAGGTAGCGCTCTGCAAATGACTGAAGTCTAGGAACTCCTGGGCTCTATCACGCTCCGTGCCATGTAGAGGAATTCCGCAATGCATAAAAATGGGAGTAAGCAAGCTCCCTACCGTCTCAGTACTGGCTCCATCAAAAGGCTTCGTCTGCAGATCACATAAATGTAAAGCAAAGACAGCTCCCAAGTTGAGACCCGTAGTAGGATCTCTCACGCCAGAACCTCTAAACTGATCTCTCAACCCCATAAACAGCATCTCCATATCATACTTGCGCATCTTGTTGGACTCAAACTTGCATAGCAAGCTCCAACACAAGATGCGCGAGACAAATCTCAGTACAGGATGCCTCATATTCTTCATTGGTGTGGTCCTGGAGTTGTATCGACCACTACCAATACACTCCCAGAATGTGCGAGCCTCAACTGGATCCCACTCAAATGACATAGCAATGCGCCTCGGCTCAGTACTGAACCCGTAGATCCTGCAAAGATCAAGTAGAGGAATCCGATACCTGACTCCCCAACTCATGAAGGTAAAGATACCTCATGTAGCGCTCCTCTAATCGGGATCTGGGTAAACCACTCTGCAAGTGGCTAGCAACTGTCTGACCAGCTCAGGATAGAGATCATAAGGGCGCATTGGCATTGTTCCTAGACCAATGCCTCTGCACACATCAAGTACATGCTCATCAATCCCCAGACTCTTGTAGGTAGAGTAGTCAGCGAACTTGGTTGGCTTGATGGTCATCCCACACCAACCACTGTAGAGAAGTGAATCAAACTCATCCCACTGGTCAAGCAATGGTCGCTCTGTGAAGTCTGCAGTCTTAAGGAACGAGCGAATGTCCCTTGGCCACTGTCTGGCTGTCAGGATCTCTGTAGCGTCTTCTCGGGGCCAAGGCAAAGTGACTCCAGGTCCATCTCTTACATATGGCTCGAGTGGCTGAGAGTGTCTGTGAAACCACTCTGGTGGTGGAATGTACTGTCTCGCAGTTGTTGATGTTGTTGCTTGCTTCTTGCGGGGCTGTCTGCGAGATGCCATCTGCAAAAGAAACAAAATTCAAATAATATAAGTCTCGGCAATTCTCTGTGAAATCGCGAAGCATCGACCGTTGCATATAAGGCATCGATCGTTGCAAGGCGATTTCACTTTATCGAACATTTCCCAAAATCGCAAAGCAACGACCGTTGCTCGAGAGCAACGACCGTTGCAAGGCGATTTCGCCGCAAACAAAAATCAACAAAATCAGTTCAAATCCAAGCCACATTGTCTCAAATCAGTTCAAAATCATAACCCATCACCCTAAATCGGTCTAATTACGCATGCATCATCAATTTTCAGTTCAAAAATCTCAAACCCTAAAACCCTAAAATTTAATCCGAAAATTTGAGAAATAGAAGTTCATTACCTTGGATTCTTGAGATATGAGCTAAAGACAAGGGTTTAGAGAGTGAAATAGGAAGATTTAGCAATTGGAACGAACAAAAATGATTAGAATTTTCGATTTTGGGTGTGGAGGTTTGGTCGTACGGAAAATCGGAAATGAGAAAGAAAAGAGAAGAGAAAGGGTTTAAGGCACTTACCTGGTCGTGGGTGCAACGACCGTTGCTTAGTGGCAACGATCGTTGCTGGTCAAATCGAATTCGATTTCCGGTTTAGTACATACCTTAATTTTGCAATTGAACCAATTGCAACGACCGTTGCATAGGAGTAACGATCGTCACAATGCGATTTCCCCTCTTCGTCAAATCTCCTTGCAACGACTGGTGCACAAGTGCATCGATCGTTACACATCTCCAGACTCGAATCCTGTATCTGAAACTTAGCAAAAACAAAAACAAAAACGTGAAATTCTAAGAAAAACACCAAAAATAAGAAAGAAAAACAACTAAACCTAACAGTGGGTTGCCTCCCACTCAGCGCTTGTTTAAGGTCATTAGCTTGACCGGGCGAACAAGATCTTTTAGGTACCAAGAGAACCTGATAGAGACTTTTTGTCTCTGTTCAAGTCTCCTCATCCAGGGTGGTGAGTAGGCTGTCGTAGAATGCTCGTGTCCAAGAAAAGATGGAGTAAAATGTGCTCCAGGATCTATAATCACAGTGTCATCCGGCTGCTCGTCATCTGCTTCCATGATTGTAAATGTCTACCCATCTATCAATGGTCTTCGCAGCTTATCCATCTCATAACGCAGCGGCTCATCTCCCAGGTGGAGGTCTATTAGACTCTGTCTAACATCAATCACAGCTCCTGCTGTAGCCAAGAATGGTCTTCCAAGCAGCAATGCTTCATCAGGATCGCAGTCATACTTCAGCACAAGGAAGTCTGTCGGAACTAAGTAGTTTCCAACTCTCACTGGAATGTCCTTTAAGAGTCCTTCCGGAACTCGTATAGAATGATCAGCTAGGACAAGAGAGGTCCTAGTAGGAAAAAAATCCAGCATCCCCAGCTTCTCTGCCACAGAATAAGGCATCATACTTCCAGCAGCTCCTAAATCACAAAGAGAGCGCCTAAAACTGTCCTCGAAGATAGAGCAATCAAGCACAAAGACTCCGGGGTCAGGCAGCTTCTTCGGGATCTTGTTCAGTAGCACCTCACTAATGTGTTGGGGAACTATAATCACCCAGTCTCTCAGCTCTTCATCTAAAGGCAGCATCCTGTTTAAATACCTCTGCACACAGGGATGATAAGGTGGATCATCAGACGGTGGAATTTCTTCCAAGTCTTCACCAATCTCTTCTAGCTTCTTGAGCTCTTCAATCTCCTGTTTAATCACTTCAGACAACGAGGAGTGCTGTTTAATGATTTGTGCATAGACCTCCTGTTGAGTAATCTCAGTAACTCCAGGGAATAGGCGATCAAGCTCCAAGTCAGCATCTATGCCATTATCATCCGACAGGTCTGTCTGTTCACGCCCTGCAACGACCGACACTAAGGGTGTGTCGATCGTTGCAACACTGTGTTCACAACTTTCACCCGAGAGTTTTTCTCCAAAATCCGAAAATTCTTCCTCCTCTACCAATTCAGCCGTACTTAGCTCAAATTTTTCACCTTGGTGAGACCCATCATTAATGTACACAGACCAGGCTTTAATGTGGGTGTCTGCGACTCCTTTTCCCTTCATAGAACCTGAAATCTGATTCACCTGAGTATCCAGCTGCTTCATGTGAGTGTTCATAGACTCAAATTTTCCATTGAGATCCTCATATAAAGCATCAATCTTCTTGTTGCAGTCCACAGAAGTCTTGATCTGACTCTTCAGCAGCTGTTCCATCATTGTCTCCATCTTAGTCTCGAAAGCAGTGGGTGCAGGAGGTGTCTGATAAGATGAAGATCCGTAGGTTCTCTGAGCACTTTGTCCATAAGGCTTCTGAAAATTACTGGTCTGTCCAAAGCTTGAAGAGTTCTGATTGCCTGTGAAGGCACCCTTCTGTCCTCCACCGGAAAATCTGTTCCCAGATTGATATCCAAATCTGTTTCCTTGGAAACCAGATCCTCCGATGTAATTCACATCTTCTTCCTGAGTGTCCTCCTCAGTCTGAATCACTTCTACTTCTTGAGCGAAATGGACAGCTTTCTTACCTGCTAGGAGATTGCAAACTGTGTCTAGCCTAGATCTAATATCAGCTATGTCAGAATTCTCTACACTTCCACCAGATTTCTTCCTCCTCTCATCCATAGTCTTGCAGCTGTTGCTGCCTATTAGATTCTCAATCAACTGCTTAGCCTGCGTAGGAGTCCTGGTGTTGAAGTTAGCATTACTGGAATTGTCCAGTGCAGACTGATATGGAAGATCTATGCCTCTGAAGAAAATGCCAATCAACTGAACTTCAGTGAATCCATGGTGTGGGCAGTCACGCTGATACTGCTTAAATCTCATCCAGGCAGTCTTTAAAGGCTCCACAGCTCCTTGGGAAAAGGTGAGTATGTCCTGTCTGGACTGGTCTGAGTGCGCATCATCATAGAAGTGACGCAGGAACTCACTCTTTAAAGCTGCCCAAGTAGTGTACTGAGCAGGTGCCAGCTGCTTTAGCCATGCACTAGCGTCTCCAGCAAGACTGTGCGGAAAGAGCTTAAGGAACAGATAGTCCGGGCAGACTCCATCATACTTCATGCCAGTGACTACGTCCTCAAACGAATCAATGTGATCCATAGGCTGCTCCGTTGGGTAACCATGAAATGCATTCTGTCTCATCAGCGAGTAGTAGATGGTTTTGATCTCAAAATCATTCCTCTCAAAAGCAGGAAGCACTAAAGCTGACCGGTTTCTATGAAACTCATCCGGTCTGTTGTAGTCAGCTAAAGTCCTCTCATGGACAACCATCTGTCTACCTTGGGCCTGTCCTTGACCCTGGTTCTTCTCCTGTTGTTGTTGCTCAGGAGGATCAGGGATGACATTCCCTTCAGCATCAACCCTTTGCCAAGCAGCATTGTATGGGTTGTTATCTCGGTCCCTCAGGGTACCTTCAGCATCACGTACCAGAATCAAACGCTCTCGTACCATCCTTTCTCTTCTTTCTCTTCTGTTGGTTCTCTCTAGACGTCCAAGTTCTTCAAGATCGAGATTAACTAGGTCCAAGTTCGGATTACTTCTAGTTCTCTGCGTCTGCATAAACTGTCTGTAATCGTCCAGCAACTACCGATGCACAGTGCAACGATCGATTCAATCTCAGAATCGCCTAGTGACGATCGACGCAAGGGATGCAACGATCGACGCAAGGCGAAAGTCGTACCTGCGACAGAAAGAGACAGAGAAAAAGTTAGCAGATTACAAAAATAAAAACAAAAAACAAAAATAAAAAGAAAAATTTCTAGTAAAAACCCTAAGTTCGGTCCTATCGAAGACTCAAAGAGTCCCCGGCAACGGCGCCAAAAACTTGATAGGTTCTAAGTTTTACCCTATTCTAAACTGCAAGTGCACAGTATCGTCAAAGTAGTATATAGGGTTATCGAATCCACAGGGACACTTGGTCTCAATAGAATCAGAAACGTAGAGATTAATACTAGAAAATAAAGCAAGTTGTAAACAGTAGCAAGTTGGTTGTTAAAGCAATAAACTAAAAGCGTCAAGCCTAGGGTGTTCTCAGGAAATCAGACAAGCAGACAAGTTAATCAGTCAGGATCAAATTAAACTCAGTTCTAGAACTCAAATCACGAAAATAGAATTAACCAAATCTCTTTGCGAAAATCCTCTAAGTCTAAGTGCAGTAACCCAAATCTCTTTGCAATTACTAACAGATTAAACTAGCATTAAGTTCAAGTTTGATATGTTCACAATTAAACTAAACCAAATCTCTTTGCGAATAATTTAATTGCTCAACCTAAATAGTTCAGATTCTAAAACACACTCTCGTGTCGAATTTAGCAACCTAAGATCTAGATTCTAATTGATCAGGTTAGAACTAGCTTTAAGCACAATTTAGTTTGAAGAACATTCTAATCATATGAATCCTTAACTGAATTAAACAAGTCTAGCAAGTCATCAAACCCTAATGAGAAACCCTAAACTTAACTATGGATCTACTCAGACATGATTGATGAAAACATAATCATAGAAATAATAGATTGCATATAAGAAATTAAATAGATAAAGGGGTTCGAAATCTTCTCCAAAATAACTGAAGTACAGGATTAGATCAGCCCCGAAAGCTCTAAAAATCTCTTAGCTCTAAGTATGAAAGCGTATCTAAAATAAAATCCAAAACTCTAAATATATAGGCATAATCTCGGCTGGGGCTTCTGTGTAAATACTGGAACTATTCTGGGCTTCTCTGCAATTCTTCATAACTTGTTTAACCGACGCGTATGGCCCATCTCGCTAGTGTGTCGACCAATGCACAATGTGTGTCGGTCGATGCTTGATCAATAAATCGGACAGTGAGTTAAGCTCTCGGCCAAAACGTCCCAAAAGTCCCAAAATGCTCCAAATATCTCCAATTAGCTCCAAACCTGATTAAACCTGTAAAAGACTCTAAACGAACACAAAAGACACTAAAAACACATCTATATCATGGCATAAAATGGGTAAAAACCATGATATATCACAGACCTCATTAGAGAAAACATCCCATACCCGTCACTTGCTAGGATCAGAAACTTAAGAGAATCATCAATCTTTTCCTCATGTATTCAATGACAAAAAAAACTTTGGGAAATTTGTCAGCTGAAGAACAAAAAGAGGCCAGAAGATCATATGCGACGTAAAATGCCTGGATTTCTGGATCAGCAACAACATATTGCTTCAGAAGCCGATCACCAAATGCACGGGAAGCTGCTAGAGTTCCTCCAATCCTCCAAGTTCCTATTCAGTTAATGAATGCAACACCAAACACACACCAATTAGGAAACAATCATAACAGTTTTACTAAGTAAATTACAATTTCCGCCTCTGCTGATAACAACTCTTGAATCACCAACATTGGAAACAAGTAAACGATCACCAACAAATATAGCTGTAGATGCAGTCGAACCAGCATCTCTATTGTGGCTATTTTCTGACTTGAGAAGTTCAGAGTCTGTATGGTTATAGGCATCAGCTGGAAAACAAAAATGATGCAAATTAGAGTACAACATACGAAGAGTTGAAGACATTGTGTTAAAACAACTTTGTTCAGGTTATTCTAGAAGTACTTATAGCTGAGTTGGTGTCAGAGATAAACTTTGGATGAGTGATTAGATTACTGAAAAGATGACGATTTACATACTCAGCTGCTCTGGCTCCACCATGGCCTGACAAAACAATATGTATATCATTGTTAATTCTCTGATCCTTAGTGTCAAATTACAACCAATCTTAAGGGCATGGATGACTCATGGGCATGGCACAAGTGAACTATCAATATTGATAAGCTCTAGATCAGAGGCGGGAGGAATACCATCAAAAACTCCAAATAAACCAACGAATTCTCCTTCGATATCGTCGATCCTCGTCTCAAAAAGTCTTCCATAGAAGATCTCTTCCCAGCGGAGCTTGCATATCCTTTGCTGAATTTTTCATTCTGGCTGAAATTGAATCATGTGTTAATGTACAAAGCACAAACTCGTTTGAACATCCTTTATAAAATCAAATGAGCAAACATAATCTCATACGCTTTTTTCGTCGAATCAATTGATCAAATCCAACACAGCTATTGGATCAAGTAATTTCATACGCACAACAAAAAGAAAAACATGATTTCACCGGTCAACGCCGGAGCCGGTCACCGGAGAAGCCCAACCGCCACCAATCTTCAGCCGGTTCTTCAAGGAGTATGATGGGATGGTTTGATTCAATATTTGGGTTGGTTTAAGGCTGGTTTAGCCTTGGTCAACGGTTAGGTCAAACCGGTGGTGGTCCGGCGTTGACCGGCCAGTTCACCTCTTTTAGAACGGTTCACCTCCATCAAGTAATCAATGTTGCAAATAAATATATTGAGATAAATTGACCTGAGACGAAATTGAGTCACCTAATTCGATCTCCATTACCTCACCCATATACGAAACAATCTCACGGACCGTTCCTTCAGATAGATACCGAATCAGGATTCCTCGAATCTTCACCCACACCGGGATCGAGTTCAGAAAATAAGGACCTGGTTCGTCCTCCCACCGTTGCAACACGACGAGCCATCCGTTATACGTGTAAGGACCGGAGCAGAGAACATTCTCCAGATCATGCTCATTCTCGAACAAGAACTGAAACTTCCCTCCGCCGATAATACGGCCGCACAATCGAAATTTGTCGACAAGCCAATCAAAAGGGAGTGTATGGATCAACGGGTAGAGATCTCGTCTTCTGAGGCCGAGAACTCGACCAATCAAACTTTGACGGTTGATTTGTTGCGCTTCAGCGTAAGCGGTTTCAGGGACTGACGATGTCAGGATCAGCTACACCCAAAGCGAGATGTCTCAGCGCTCTTTGTCGATTGTTCAAATCCATAGCCGGCGGTGAACAACTGATCAGACCGGTCGTCGTTGGGATGTTCTTCTAACCTGAGAAAGCGTACGAAAAACGGGATCGGTTACAAAAAAAAACACAGAGAGACAAGTGAGGGAAGAGGAGAAGAAGATGGGGGATTCATGGGAAGATCGGAAATCACCGTAGAAGATGCAAGAGAGAGAAAGAAAGATATATTAGTAGAAAATAAAAGAAAAAAAAATATATTTTATTTCAGAACAAACCCTAAGGAACCTAAAATATTAAAAATAAAATTAAATCCTAATCCCTAAACCCAATATGATAACCTAAAGAGTTATTTTCTTTATTGCGTATAATTGTTTTATTGTTTTGAACAGGTGGAATACACGTGACATAATGTTATAATTTGATTGGTATAAGATTTTAATCATTAAAATATGTGTCAACACCTCAGGCAATACGGATGCTGAGGTGTCAACACCATGAGATGCAACTCACTTATTATAGTATTGATGATTAGTTTTACTAAGGCTAATTTGTAGATTTGTTTCAAATCTCAAAATATCATGAATTAAGTTGAAAATGTGAAAACATTAGTTTTGAAACGCTTCACCATTTTATAATTAATAAAACTGTCATATGCTGTTTTTTATCGGTTTTCAAGAAAATGCTAGGTACTAGACGGGCGGTGACTCAACGCCTCGCGCCTAAAATGCCTAATCGGATAAATTGTAGCTAGACGGTCTAAGCGTTTATAAGATTAAACAATATATTAAATATATACAACAAATTATATGAAATATTATAATTTATAAATAATAAAATTTATTTTAATATATTATCATAACATTGAATAATATAATATATGAATTATCACAATTTATAAATAATAAATATCATATCAATTTATTATTATAATATTATGATTTTATAGACAAATTAAAAGGTAATCGACACGGTTTGTGAGAGTCTAGCGTTTAGACGGGACCTAAGCACCTGCCTAGAATGCTTTTAAGAACACTGGTGTTTATAAAATGATGTTTTCATAACTAATAAAATGTTGGAACGTGTGGAAACTAATTTTTTAATTTAACTTATGATATTTTGAGAGTCTGAATTGGGTTTAGAAATTAGTACTGGTAAATCTAGAAAAGATATTCAATATGAAAAAATAAAATGATAACAAGATATAACTAAAGCTTAAGTTTTATTTAATGTTAGATCAAATTACATCTCTTAGTGACCATGACTTTAAGACCTTGCTTCATGTGAAGAATAATCGAAGGAACTGGCTCAATCTTGTGTCCTTCAACGACCTTTAACTCATAGTTTTGTATGATTTTCATGGCCACTGTCTTCATCTGCGTCATAGCCACTTCTTTTCCCAGACAAGTCCTTGGACCGGCGTTGAACGATAAGAACTTAAAAGATGGCACATGTATCGACCTTCCACTTTCCGAAATCCATCTCTCCGGTTTAAATTCCGATGCATCTTCTCCCCAAACTGATTTCATTCTCCCTAATGAGTAAAGACAGAACACAATCTTGGTTCTCGCATCGACTCTGTGTCCGCTTGGAAGAACGTCCGGTTTTGTAGGAGACTTGTGCTGAAATGGAACCGGTGGATATAGCCTGAGAGCTTCACACAACGCGCCATGTAAATACACCAGCTTGTTTAGTTCTTGGGGATTGAATGAATCAAAATGATCTGAATCATTATTGGTACTTGGAGATAACTTTGTGTTGATTTCTTGACGAATCTTGGCCGTTGCTTCAGGGTTCTTGGAGAGAAGCCAGAAGAACCAAGTGAGAGCAGAGCTTGTGGTGTCTCTACCTGCTAACACGAAGCTTAAGATCATGTCTCTGAGGAACTTGTCATCACTCGGATTCAACATCTTGTACTTGGTGGTATCCACATCCATGTAAGACATCAGCAAATCTTTAGAAGAAGAGTCGATGCTAATAACGCCACGGGCTATTTCATCTCTCTTAGAAGCTATGCACTTAGAGCAAACTCGATCGAACGTGGAGTGGGCTTTTTTCATCTTCAACTCATCTCCAAACCCAATGAATCTTTGCATCTTCCAAACCATCTCTGGCTTGACATGCCTGAAAAAAATAGCTTCCTCTGCTTCGTCTAAAGCTCTAGCAAATTCGATTTCCGGCATTTCAATGGAGAGACAACTTTGATCAATCCCGGTTGCTAAAACAAACGTAGTGTCAAAGGTGAATCTTTGGAACACATCTTGTAAATCAACGACCAGTTTCTTCTCAGCAAAGTGATCAAGAATTGGGACCAGCCCTTTCTCTAGCTTACTCATGCTTGTTTTTAGTGTAAACCTTTGAAACTCCTGATGACTCATCATGCTTTGAGCTGATTTCCTCAGATCCTTCCATAAATCAGAATCCGCGTTGAAAATCCCATCTCCCAAAACATCGAATATCTTCTTGAACTGGGATCCTTTCGGGTAATTTACAAAGTTTGAGCTCATGATGTGGTGAATATTAGCCGGATCAACGGTGATCAACATGTCGAGTCCCCCAAAACATGGGCCTTTGAAAGGAAAAGTTAAGTTTGAGGCTTCAAGAACCTCGGTTATATAGTCGTAAACATGATGGATCTCTACGAGTAGACCCGGGAGCATACCGAGGAACGGCCAGTTCGTGGGAAACGAACGGTGAGGTTTCTTGCTGATCAAGAAATATCCAAAGAGGAAGGAGAAACAAAGGAAAGAAATTGAGACTTCAACTAAGCTTATCAAAGCCATTAGAGAGATATTAAGAAAGTAATTTCTTCTTCTCCTTTTGAGTGAGATACACCAAAGGGGCAGCTTAATACTTGATTTTATTCCCATATAATATAAGATGTGTGTATTTTAATATATGAAGGATATGTCCTTGATGCGCCAGTGAAAGTGGCCATGTGTCTCTTTCGTTTGGATAATAAAATGACATAAAACCATACTTTTCTGTTTAGCTATAATTGGTACTCCTTTTTTTATTCGGTTTCTAGCTTTTTCACCTATTGTGAAAACCACTGCATGTGACATTATCTTTTTAACTAGTTATTTGTCCCAATAGATGTATAAGACAAGGATCCAGCTGGTTTCTTTAACCAAGAAATGGCTAGACGAAAAAACAAGAAACTTCAAATATCCAAAGATGGATGAAGTAAGATATGAGATGTTTTAAAATCTGAACCGATCAGGTCGGTGTCAGCAAATCTGCTACATGTTCGGTTAATTAGTATGTGATAATATATGGAGTCGAACTCAAGTAACTGAGAAAAACCAAGACCAGTAGCGGAAGAGCTACTTGTCATATTGTAACAACCTGGACCCAATCCATTTGAGAAAGGCTTAAATGAATTAATTTGGCTATCTATATCACCAAATGCACTTATCTTTTCCGATCACTTGACTGAAAGAACTCCAGAGTTAAGCGTGCTTGGACTGGAGTAGTCCCAGGATGGGTGACCTTTCGGGAATTGATTCGTGGTAGCATGTATGTGAGGACAAAACACATGGAAAAAGGTCACGTGGTGATTGCAGAGTCAGTAAATTACTCGGTCGAGCCTACGAAAAATAACGCACCGACCGTCGGACAGGGGTGGGGCCCACGAGCCCGATAGAGGGATGGGTGACTCACCGGTAGGGGCGGACGGGGCGTTACAAGTGGTATCAGAGCCAGATTAGTCAAACCGATTCTGTCTCGGGAGACAATCCTGGGGTTTGGGGGTTATGGTTGCTCCGGTTATGAGATGCGGAATTCGGGGACGAATTCTCATTAAGTGGGGGAGAATTGTAACATACTGGGCCCAGCCCATTTGAGAAAGGCTTAAATGAATTAATTTGGCTTTCTATATCACCAAGTACACTTACCTTTTCCGATCACTTGCCTGAAAGAACTCCAGAGTTAAGCGTGCTTGGACTGGAGTAGTTCCAGGATGGGTGACCTTCCGGGAAGTGATTCGTGGTAGCATGTGTGTGAGGACAAAACACATGGGAAAAGGTCACGTGGTGATTGCAGTGTCAGTAAATTACTCGGTCGAGCCTACGAAAAATAACGCAAGGTAACCATTTTATAAAATTTCGCAAACACATTTGAAATTTTTTGAAAATAGGTTTTCGGAAAACAACGAAAGCTGATCCCCCAGGACGGCACTGGGGGACCTTAACCTAGGCTCTGATACCAAATTGTAACATCCGTCTCCCGCAAACCGGAGACGCAGCATTAGGGCACCTGTTGAACCGGAACGGTCCAACCAGCTGCCTTCTAAATCTGGTCCCAGGAATCCCGCGCGCTTTCTTCGGTTCAAATCCACCAATAACATCGATCGATCGTCAATCCTGCATCCGGACCTGCGAGGAAAAAAGGCACGAGAAAGGAAAAGAGAGGCCTAAGTAATTGTTTCAAACACAATTACCCAGTGAGGGCGGACTAAGGAATCCGCGATCCCGGCTTACGCCACACAACTACGAAACAAGTTCTAAGCTAATATCACCTTGCACGCAATGCCCGAAGGCACATTACAATCAACCTACGAAATAACTACCCGTCTATGGTTGCGGACTAGGGCTGCCTTCCCCTAATCCCACCCACGTACCGGCCACTGCGCCCTTTCCACAGCAAACAAACGGCTCGTGAACCTTCGAACCACAACACACCACTACGGGAGGGCTCGTCAGGACCCTCCTCCAACGATCAAGGACGCATACCAAAACTCGTTATACGCGCCCTGCCACGCAATCCCTAAAACAGTTCTATCACACATAGCCATCACACACAAGCAACGTTTTCAGTTTAGTGATATCCTAGCCGTTCTACGTTCAACAATCAATCACATAGTGCACATTACTAATCCTAAACTACCTAGGAAAGACGACATTAACGAAGGACTCGTGTCCGGAATTGAAATGGAATAGGCAAGGGTCAAACCGATCCTCACCTTGTCCAAAGAAGGGCAAAAGCATAATTTGGGAAATTCAATTGTCCAAACAGAATTCATAACTGAAAAGAGGACGCAAAACAATCAATTTAGGCTTTCGTTTCGCTCGAATCTGATTCGGGACTGGCAAGTTATGGCTACCTAAAGATTGTTTGACTTAAAGTCAACGGTCATGTCAAAGTCAACCGGTCAACCCCGACCCAGACCTATGTTGGAACGTTTAGATGAATCCTGATTCAATTCCAGATTCAGATTATCCTAAACATGCGATCTAGGTTCTTCTCAGAATAGAAACAAATGATGATCTCACCTTATACCTGTTATTGCAGCGGAAGAAGATGGTATGTCTGAGATCAGAGAAACACCGAGGGATGAATCCTCCAAAGGTTCACACACGCTTTCACAGGAAACAGCTGCTAGACCACCAGGGGAACTCGGCGCAGAGAGAGAGAGTTTTCGGCTCCAGTGTTAGGGTTAATCAGTCTGAAACTCGAGTTTTATGACACAAAACTCGTCCTGTTCCGTTTGGGCCATTTGGCCCAAATACCAATTAACTCGTCGGTGTTTGCGCACTGCATCGATCGTTGCACCTCATGCATCGATCGATGCACAGTGGCTAAACCTTTTATTCTCTCTAAGTACAGTAAATGCCTAGCACTTTTACTGTACTTCTGCTAAACCGTTCCTACACATTTTCCTGTTAGCTTAGGCGTGTGACCCATATGGGATCATATAATAAAGGCAATAAGTCCAAGACTTATAGATCATGAGCGGACTCTAGCAAGCCATCATGACCCCCAGTATTATATGACTTATGTCTGATCATTGACATACTCTTACTTTCTAGAGACAGTACCGAGATTACTGGACACAATTCCAACAATCTCCCACTTGTACTGGAATCTCTGTATTCATAATCCTTTTGTCTCAATATCTCGATTAGTCATAAGGCAAGATTAGTGTCATCCTTATAAAGCCTAATCTTGTTCATCGGACTCTGATTTGATACTGACAATCCAAACGACTCGGGAAAGTCCGTTTGAGCATGGCCATGCGTTTTCCAGTATTCAAATCTCCGATTGGCCTAGAGATATTCACTCCATTTATATTGGAGGGACAAATCCCATCTTGTTCCATCACTGTGAACTACTCATTTCATGATGTACCCAAACAAGGTCCTTATAGCTATCACAGAATGATAGCGTTAGACAATGATCAAAGTACATCAGTCCATGTGCAGTCACATGCATGTGAACTCAGGTCTAAGGACTATACTCTATAGTCGTAGTAAGAATCTCTTATGACACAGATATAAATATCCTGAAGAGTTCTTATAAGCGGGTCTTGTCCGGTCGTATGTTCCCAACATACACCTATGTACTGACTTTGATGCCGCGCATCTATGACATACTGAGACTTTGTTATAAGTCACGTACCAATCCAGTCTCACACGGTTGTTGATGTTCCAATTTCAACAACCTTCGACCGGGGACGGGATGATATAAAACATCTATCAAATATAGGGTCTCATGATCAAGCTAAATGACTTCGATGACTCAAGATCAAGTCATTTACTTCGATGACCTATAAAATGGTTTATATTATTTTGGAACGATTATTTCATCACAGTTAAAATAATCTTGAAATAATAATTTCATTAAAACATAAAATAATGTTTTACAAGAACATTTCAAATAACTAAAATAAAGCTCACAAAACTCCCACTCAAATTTAGATTACATTTCAATGTTTCTAATGCCTACAGCTTCAGTCAGGAACTCGAGCTTAGGCCTTGGGAGTGGCTTTGTCAACGGATCAGCGACATTATCATCTGTCGGAACTCGGCTGATCTTGACTTCCTTTCTATTAACGATGTCACGTATCAAGTGATATCTTCTTTGAACATGCTTGGATTTCTGGTGTGATCTTGGTTCCTTTGCCTGAGCTATAGCACCATTGTTGTCACAAAACAGTGCTAGAGGCTCAGCCGCATCTGGTATCACACCTAGTTCCATAATGAACTTTCGTATCCAAACAGCTTCCTTCGCTGCTTCTGAGGCGGCGATATATTCAGCTTCTGTAGTGGAATCAGCAACGGTGTCCTGCTTGGAGCTTCTCCAGCTTACTGCACCGCCATTCAGACAAAAGACATAACCGGACTGTGACCGGAAATCATCTGTGTCTGTCTGGAAACTTGCGTCCGTGAATCCACTGACTTTAAGCACATCACTTCCACCGTACACCAAGAATTTATCCTTAGTATGTCTTAGATACTTCAAGATATTCTTTACGGCAATCCAATGGTTTTCACCTGGATTTGACTGGTATCTACTCGTCATGCTCAATGCATAAGCAACATCAGGACGAGTACAGATCATGGCATACATGACAGATCCTATTGCAGATGCATAAGGAATATTCTTCATGCGCTCAAGCTCAGCAGCCGTCGTAGGGCTCTGCTTCTTGCTTAGCGTTGTGCCATGTACCATTGGCGTGAATCCCTTCTTGGAATCTTTCATGCTGAATCTTTGTAGGACTTTGTCAATGTATGAGTCTTGACACAAGCCTATCAGCCTCTTAGGTCTATCCCGATAGATCCTAATTCCAAGAACGTATGCGGCTTCACCCATGTCTTTCATGGAAAAACAACTTCCAAGCCAGTCTTTTACAGACTTCAGCATTGGAATGTCGTTTCCGAGAAGTAGTATGTCATCGACATACAGAATAAGAAATACAATCTTGCTCCCACTAGATTTCTTATACACGCATTGTTCTTCTTCGTTTCTGATGAAGTCAAATTGCTTGATCGCTTCATCAAAACGAAGATTCCAGCTCCTCGATGCTTGCTTCAATCCATAAATGGATTTATGAAGCTTGCATACTTTCCCAGCATTCTTTGGATCTATGTAACCGTCAGGTTGCGTCATATACACATCCTCTTCCAGAATACCATTCAGGAAGGCGGTTTTCACGTCCATCTGCCAAATTTCATAATCATGAAAAGCTGCAGTTGCTAGTAGAATCCGAATAGATTTCATCATAGCCACCGGTGAATAGGTTTCATCGTAGTCCACTCCGTGAACTTGTCTGAAACCTTTTGCCACCAACCTGGCTTTATAAATCTGGACATTTCCATCCACGTCAATCTTCTTCTTGAAGATCCATTTGCACTCGATGGCTTTTACACCAGCGGGTAAGTCAACCAACGAAAATACTTGGTTGACTGACATGGAGTCCATTTCGGAATCAGTGGCCTTGCGCCACTTAGAGGAATCTGGGCCCATCATGGCTTGATTGAAGTTCGATGGTTCATCACCATCAATGATCAGAAGATCATGACAGTTAGTCATGAGGAATCCTTGATATCTCTCGGGTTCGTGACGGATCCTCCCGGATCTTCGAACTTCAGGTACTACAGGTTCAGGCTCTACAATTTCTTGTAGGTCCTCCTGCTGCTCTTCCTCATTAGGTAGAGCAGTATCCTGTTCATCTTGAATTTCTTCAAGCAGTACCTTACTCCCACTGTCTTTCTTAGAGAGAAACTCCCTCTCAAGAAAGTTACAATCCCGGGCAACAAAGATCTTGTTCTCGGAACGTAGATAGAAGTAATAAGCCTTG
Organism: Orychophragmus violaceus; assembly: GCA_030180135.1. NCBI lineage: Eukaryota > Viridiplantae > Streptophyta > Magnoliopsida > Brassicales > Brassicaceae > Orychophragmus > Orychophragmus violaceus. The sequence continues at coordinate 32,010,709 of CM058235.1, forward strand.
GTTTCCCGTGGATAACCAATGAAGTAGCATTTATCAGATTTTGGTGTAAGCTTATCTGAGATTAATCTCTTAACATAGGCTTCACAACCCCAAATTCTGAGATAAGACAGCACTGGAGCTTCTCCAGTCCATAATTCATATGGTGTCTTTGCTACTGCTTTTGATGGCGCTCTGTTTAGAGTGAACACTGCTGTTAGCAGAGCATATCCCCAAATGGATATTGGAAGGTCTGTGTGACTCATCATAGATCGAACCATATCCAATAAGGTCCGATTTCTCCTCTCAGACACACCATTCCATTGAGGTGTTCCAGGAGGAGTGAGTTGGGATACGATCCCACACTCTCTCAGATGATCACTGAATTCTTGGCTTAAGTATTCTCCTCCTCGGTCGGACCGAAGAGCCTTAATGCTTTTGCCAAGTTGGTTCTGTACTTCATTTTGGAATTCTCTGAACTTCTCAAAAGATTCAGACTTATGTTTCATTAAATAAACATATCCATACCTACTGAAATCATCAGTGAAGGTAATGAAGTACTGATAGTTTCCTCTTGCATTTGTGGACATTGGGCCACACACATCAGTGTGTATCAGGCCCAATAAGTCACTGGCCCTCTCGTTAGGTTTATTAAAGGGGGCCCGTGTCATTTTGCCCATCAAGCATGATTCGCATTTCTCACATGACTCAAAGTCAAATGAGCCAAGAAGTCCATTCGAATGGAGCCTCTTGATGCGTTTCTCGCTGATGTGCCCTAAACGACAATGCCATAGAAACGTTCGGTTTTCTTCATTAGGTTTAAACCGTTTTGTATTAATGTTATAAATTGGCGCGGATTGATCGAGTATGTAAAGCCCATTCGTAAGAGGGGCAGAACCATAGAACAAATTGTTGCGATTGAAGGAACATAATTTATTCTTAACTGAAAAATCATAACCTTCCAAATCCAACAAAGAAATTGAAATAATATTTCTGCTTATAGCAGGTACAAAATAACAATTATTCAGTTCTAAAATCAATCCCGAAGGTAAAGACAACAAGTATGTGCCTACAGCTAGTGCTGAAACTTTCGCTCCATTCCCAACTCGTAGTTCTACTTGTCCTTGCTTCAGCCTTCTACTGTTGCTGAGTGCCTGCATATTAGTACAAATATGAGCCCCACAACCAGTATCCATGACCCATGAGGTATTATCAGAAGTAGTTGTATTAACTTCTATAACAAAAATACCTGATGAAGAAGTCTCGAAAGTCTTCTTCTTTAATTCCTTTAGACCTTCCTGGAATTTCTTACAATCTCTTCTCCAATGCCCTAGTTCTTTGCAGAACCTGCACATGTCAGTAGGCCCAGCCTTGGACTTGGGCTTGGGCTTTGGCGTGTCCTTGTCCGCGACTTGGACACCCTTGGCCTTTCCCTTATCCTTAGCAGAAGACTTCTTAAACCCCTTGCCCTTTTGTACCATAAGCACATTGGGGTCCTTGGCGGTTTTCTTCAAGTTGGGCTCTGCAGTCTTGAGCATTCCGTGAAGCTCAGGTAGTGTCTTACTCAAGCCATGCATATTAAAGTTCAGAATGAACTGATCATAGCTTGCAGGTAAAGACTGCAGAATGATGTCGCAGGCAAGTTCCTGGCTGATTGGGCAGTCGAGTTTCTGAAGATGATCGAGATAACCCATCATCTTCAAGACATGAGGACTCACTGCCGCATTCGCAGCCAACTTACAGTCCAAGAGGTTCTTAACTGTCTGGAACCTCTCGGTCCTAGCCTGCTCCTGAAAAAGCGATTTCAGGCTTGCCATTATCTCGATGGGAGACAACACACTTTCGAACTGTTTTTGCAGCTCAGGAGTCATTGTCACCAACATCAGGCAATAGACATCATTTTCATCTGACGAATGCTTTTCCCAAGCATTGTGCAGAGTCCTGGCAGCATTGGCAAGAGGCCTCTCGGGGAGGGGATCTCGAAGGACATAATCCTTCTTCTCCTGCTTGAGGACCAGCCTCAAGTTCCTTGACCATGTCAGGAAGTTCGTTCCAGTCAGCTTCTCCTTCTCGAGAACAGACCGGATCGAGAATGTGTTTTGTGTGCTTGTAGTAGTAATATCTGAAATATATAAATAAAAAGGTTATTAGTTATTATGTTCAAAATGACTAATCTCGTATTAAAAATTAATATGATTAATCACGCATTATATTCAATAACCTAAGTTACCCTCAATAGAATATAATGATTCCAAGATCCACATATAACTAAAATTAAAGTGGGCCACTGGCCGTCACCCAACCTTAGCTTATATCGGTAAGCCCTATATCGGCTAATTATATCCGTGATATAACTCTTGGTTGTGAATCTGGGCCCGAGGCCCAATCCACTCTGATGTCTCAAGGCCCGGGACTCCCGATGGCCCAGTCAAGAAAACCAGACTATACAGTCATGTTATCATTAATGTCTGGGACTCCCAATGACATTTATGAATCACAAACCGTCTTACTCACGCAAAAGCAGACATCCTCACACTGTAAGGCCATGAATGCAATTGAATGGGCTTTGACAGCTGACATAGCCTGGACAAGACATCCAACGCTTGATATTATTTGAGGTTCGTAGGTTTATTAAAATCATTCCCAAAATAGAAGATTACTATTTCGGGAAACTTTCTATTTATGGAAACCTACTATTTTTGGAAACTTTCTAAAATTGGAAACTTTCTAAAACCGGAAACTTTCTAACTTTAGAAATTTCTTTAAAATCCAAAACCCGCAAATTCAGAAACTTCTATTTTAAGAAACTTTCTAATTATAAAATTTCGGAAACTTTAATTTAAAATCGACTTTATAATATTATAAAATAAATTTTAAATTTATCTGAAGAAAGACTCAAATAATTGGCCCAATTGTTTTAACTTCTTGGCCCGAGGCCCAAGAATTGGTCCATGTCCAAGACATGACCCAATTGTCCAATTATTTGACATAACCGGTCTGGTTCATTAAAACTGGTCTAACCAAGTTTCAATTACTACGATGACCACAATTGTCAACCGGTTATTTACTAAACCGGAATTTCTCAATTTATTTGGTCCAACCAAATCAAATTAGAAATTCCTGGTTTAGGCACTAAATCCAATATTTCTTTCGACATTGGATTTCTTATCCCGGTTTAACCAGACTTAATAAAATTATTAAATCTGTTTATTAAACCGTGACGTTTAGTTCAAATTAAATTAAACCGAGCCGAAACCCTAACCGCATCGATCGATGCTCACAGCATCGATCCTGCAACGATCGTTCATCGATCCTGCATCGATCGATGCTCTCACGTGTGCAGGAACGGTTATCAGGTTTGGCCGAGAGATTCTCGTGAGATCCATGCGATCGTTTGAACGATCCATGCGATCGCGGTCAATCTCTCGCGACTGCAACGATCGATCCTTGCATTGCATCGATCGATGCAATGCGATCTCAGTCGATGCAAAATCAGTTTAGATCACATACCAAATCAATATAGTTTGGTCATGCGATTTTTAAACAGTTTGTTTAGGATTCAATTCTTGTTTCTTAAGTGTTTTAATCTTATCAGTAGATTGATTCAAAAACACCTCTTTAAACAATCCTAAACATGAATCTAAACAAGAAAAACCAGAACCTAAAGCTCTGATACCACTGTTGGAACGTTTAGATGAATCCTGATTCAATTCCAGATTCAGATTATCCTAAACATGCGATCTAGGTTCTTCTCAGAATAGAAACAAATGATGATCTCACCTTATACCTGTTATTGCAGCGGAAGAAGATGGTATGTCTGAGATCAGAGAAACACCGAGGGATGAATCCTCCAAAGGTTCACACACGCTTTCACAGGAAACAGCTGCTAGACCACCAGGGGAACTCGGCGCAGAGAGAGAGTTTTCGGCTCCAGTGTTAGGGTTAATCAGTCTGAAACTCGAGTTTTATGACACAAAACTCGTCCTGTTCCGTTTGGGCCATTTGGCCCAAATACCAATTAACTCGTCGGTGTTTGCGCACTGCATCGATCGTTGCACCTCATGCATCGATCGATGCACAGTGGCTAAACCTTTTATTCTCTCTAAGTACAGTAAATGCCTAGCACTTTTACTGTACTTCTGCTAAACCGTTCCTACACATTTTCCTGTTAGCTTAGGCGTGTGACCCATATGGGATCATATAATAAAGGCAATAAGTCCAAGACTTACAGATCATGAGCGGACTCTAGCAAGCCATCATGACCCCCAGTATTATATGACTTATGTCTGATCATTGACATACTCTTACTTTCTAGAGACAGTACCGAGATTACTGGACACAATTCCAACAACCTAAACCCAGATCAAACCGGGCCCAATCCATAACCGGCCCAATTACCCTAACCAATCCTAACCGAAACTAAACTGGGCGAATTCGAATTGAACCAGAAAATTAAAGTAAACCGGACTAAACCAGAAATTAGGAATTGAAATTGAAACAGGAATCAAACTGGACTGGTTAACCCAAACCGAACTGGTCAACGCTAACCGGTCAACTCCTGACCCGGTCAACCCATACCGGTCAACCGAGTTGACTCGGTCAGTGGCGGTCCGGTGGCGGTGCTCCGGCGGACGGCGGCAGACATCGGCTCCGGCTTCAGCGACGGCGGCTCCGGCGACTGGTCGCCGGTCTCCGGTCACGAGCACTGCACGCTTTTTGGAATTGTGTAACAAATGAGGAGCCCCTCTCCTCCTTTTATAGGGAAAAGAGCTAAAGCTTCCCTCCTTAACGAATTGGGCCTTGGGCTTTGGACTTAAATCAGAAAAGGAAACACATTAATGAAGGGATTTGGACATGGGCTTCACTTCTTTTTTTCAAAAATTTTGGGCTTTGATTTTGGGCCATTACACATATGATTATATTTTTAAATCCCAAACTTAGAACATCTCCAAAAGAGAACTCATTTTTGAGATTTACCAAACTTCAAATTTAAAGTTATAAGGTGTTTGTTTCCAAAAAAAAAAAATTCAAATATAAATTTTAAATCATTTTAAAATTTTATGTATTTTGCATTAAAATCCTTAATATTGATAAGAATTAATTTATATCATATAACTTTTACATAATTATAAAATATACATTAAAAATAGTATAAACAATATTAATTCATAAATGATTTCATTAAAATATTATATTACATAAAATAATTAAAACATATTAATTATAATCTTAATACTATATTTAAAAACACATGATTCAGATCTTGAAAGCCATAATGAAGTCTGTATAATCACTACAAGAAAAAAGTTAGTTAGTATCAGTAAAAAAGTGTCAGAAATATAATTGACACTAGATTACAACACATAATAACAAATGATATTAAATGTGTGGTTTAACATCAAATAAAATAGTTGATGTCGATACCAGCATATGTTGCATCAGATAAATAAAAGTGATACTAATTTATTATTACTTTGTTTCATTTAAAATAAATTGATACAAAATAAAATTTCACATCAATTGAACAATTGATGTATGTATTAATTATGCATAACATCAATTAACTTAAAAGATACAATATTTATATCAATTAAAAAGTGATGCAAATACATCTTTGATATTTGTCCCACATCGGAAATATTAGATGGAGATAAAATAACTACTCCTCTATAAAATACTTTTATCACTTTATCACTTATAATTAAACACAACCATGGACTTTAAAATTTTAGCCCATCAAAACTAAGTTAAGTTTTACATGGTTTAATAATTGATAATAATATGTGAGATCATACAAACCTTAGTAAGGTCTCTAACGTTTAACGGTTAAAAATTAATAATATTATATTTTAAATATTTATGAAAACTAATATTTACTAAATAAATTATTTTAGCATCGCTTATCTAAAATTGATACAACTATTACATCATTTAAAATAATTGATATAAATATTTAAAATCAATTGTTACAAACGAAACAAATATTAACATCATTTATTTTGATTGATATGAATTTTAGTATCATTTATTGTGACTGATATATATTAACATCACTTATAACAAATGATGAAAATAGTTGCATCGGTCAGTTTGAACTGATATTAAATATTAGAGTCACCATTTCCAAAGTCATTTATATTAGTCATGCAAATTCGTTTGCATCAATCAAAAAAAAATACTACATGTTAAAATAAATGATATAACACACTACATTTCTTGTAGTGAATCGCTAGTTTTCTTCGCTAATATAAATACAATCAGAGAACAATTCATCAAGGATTACATAAGAAAAGAAAAACTCGCTTCAGATTGCAGCATCAGAAGAAGATGGGTTCGTTGGAATTCGTGATGGACATTAAAGAATTAGATTGTTTGGAACACGTAATTGTTCACTTAAAAAATAAAAATGTTATTTTTAATAAACATATTATTAACAAATTTAGATTCACTTAATTAATTTTTTTAATTTATATGTAACATAAGTTTTATAAAAAATATATATACTATATATAAGATAGAAAATTGTTTAAGGGTTAAAACAAATAAAATATATAGTTATATAGATTAGAAAGCAAAGAAAAGATGAAATCTCAAATTTGAGGTTTTGTATAGTGAAACCTCATATTTGATTAGGTTTTACTGTTCAAAACCACAAAAAAATAAAGTTCTGAGGTTTTTTTTAGAGTGAGCAAAATTAAAAAAATGAGGTTTTGAGGTTTTTTTTAGAAATGTTTTTATATAACTAGTTTAAATTCGGAAAAAGTCTATAATCTAGTTGGTTCTAAAGTTAATCTTTTCACATTTTTGTCAAAGGTTTTTCTTGCTAATCAAGCAATATCCACTATCCAATCAATTTTAAGGTTAATTTTCACACTTTCTGACGATTTGAGGCGAATAGACATGTTATCAGTCTGAAGTATATCGTGAAGATGAAGACTAGTTTAGCAAATAATAATATCATCAAAACATGATCGTTTTATTGATGGTATTGTCGCTTGGATGAGTAGGCCATGGATGCAAGACTTAGAATTTGACTATTGATTATATAATAATCAATGCCTCTGCTCTAGTTAATGAAGTCAAAGATATATTTTTCCTCGCAGATGAATTATATTTATATTAGATATATTAGATTAAAACTATATTTATTCGGCTGAAGAGTTTGAGTCGAACCAAGATTCTTCGAGATTTGACTTCGTTTTCGGAGATTAGTTGTTATCTCCTCCCTTTTAGAGGTCGATACAGATTTCTTTCCATTTGGGTGATAAACATAGATCTTCATCTATTTTGTAGTTCATCTTCATCTTCAAATCCTTTCCTAGGTAAGATTTACTTCTCGTAGGCCAAGTACTTTTAATTATTGTACTTGACGTCTTAGGGCTGATCTAGTGTTGAGCCGGGTTATAAGAGGAGTACTAATCTCACCTCCAGCAGTACTCCCTCCCCCCATTTTGTGAATCGTGTTAAAAATTTTGTTCGGCGAATTATGAGAAAATGTTTGCTTGGTGTAACGAGTATGTCGGCTTCGGTCAACGCCTTTATTGTTTTATTGTTTTCTCTTCTGATGCATTTCACCAAGTTCCAGGAATGATTTGAAAGTGCAAGGACTACTTGACACAGGAACTAGAACACAAAGTAACACAAGGGTTTTTTCACAAGACTTTTTATTGCAAAGCAAACTTACACGTTTCACCTTAACAACCTTGTCTCTCTTGCTTTTCGATCTAACAATGATCTCAAAGCCTTCTAGATTCACCCTTAACACCAAGTATGATTCTCTCTTGAGAACTCATCACTTTTGCTAAAAGCAATCTCTCTCTCTAAAGGCGCACCAAGCACAGATGCCCTAGATGATCTATTTATACCCATAGATCATCGTACAATTTCCTAATTTCTTTTTGACATATTTCCTAAACTCTCTTAGGTATATTTCCATTTTTCTTTATTTAGAGAAAAGCATATTTTCCTAAATTCTTTTAAGTGCATATTCCATGGGTATCTTCACTGTTCTACACGTCCAGCTCAGTTAATCTTCCTTTAGTTCATCCTTGTTAAGCTCCTTGTATCCATACTTTCCTAATTTTCAGTTCCAGCTCACGCTCTCTATCGTTGACTTAGTCGTTGATGCACACGTTGCTTGATTCAACATCTGTCGTAACTCATGCTCCAGCTCTTTGCATCTTCAATCTCCCCCTTTTTAGCTTAGTTTGAACTCAAGCATTGTTGGTTCTTGATAAACTTCAATCCCTTACGAACATATACCAAATAGAGCAATTCTTCATATCACATCTTCAAAATCAGAAAACTCCCCCATGAGTCAAGCTCCGCCTGAATCAGCATCTATAAGTCATATCACATCTTTAAAATCAGAAAACTCCCCCATGAGTTAAGCTCCGCCCTGTGCTGACCTCTCCCCCTGCTTGAGTGCACAACTAAGTTAAAAACATACCACAACTAACGTTCTCTTCAAAATAACTCGGGTTTCCATGTTGTTGCAGGATCTACTACAGCCTTTAGCACAAGACCTGCAACAGTCGTCAAAACAGACAAGTTTCTTTCTTTTCTCCCATGTTTGTATTCTTGTCTGTTGACGACTTCACCCAGATCAATATCTATGTACTGATCGATTCCTCCATTGACCTGAATCATCATATTTCACATTGATACCTCTTATGTGGTTCTCCTTCTTGATCAATCCTTGATTTTGTCCCACATGCCTTGAATATTCACCATAAACTTTAGGCTTCTTTATCCACGCCTTTCTGAACATCACACAATTGGAAACATATCTATTTCTCCTCCAAATCTGATGTGTATGATGTAGAAATCTGTAACAATGTGCTTTGATATGACCATATTTACCACAGTAGTAACATTGAGTAGATCGATGCCAATTTGATCTTGTACTTCTTATGTTTGACTCAACTCTTGTTGTATCACCACATGTATCAACAAGATTTGCTCTGCACTTTGTATGTGAATGATGCTTGATCATCTTCTTGACACTTCCTCCTGATCCAGATCGTGTATTACCACCTGTAGCAGTGTTTGTTACAGTTTATGTGTTTGCCTTTGTTAGCAAGCGTTCCTCAGATTCAGTTGCTGTTATCACTTCTTTTGCAGTAGATTTCTGAGTTGCTTCAAGTCCTGATTTGTTTCTTCTGCAATCCATGTGAGCATTCTCCTTTCTTCTCATACTCTTCTTGTTATTGTTTAATGCATTCTCTAAAGCCTTTGAATGCTTCTTCTCATAGTCAAGTTCTTCTTCAAGCTTTTCAACCTTGATTTGCCATCTCTTCCTTTCTTCTACTAGAGCTTTGCAGGTTTCCAGAAGATCCGCATATTGAAGATCAGAATCCTCACGTCTTGAGCTACTTGTTGAGCTAGCGTCTGTATTATTCGAATGTGCGACAACAGAGTCAGGTGTAACTTTAGCTGATCCAAATAACGCCACAATGTTAGAAATCCCCTCTTTATGTGTCTCTCTTTCTGACTCTTCATTGTTGGAGTGATTAAGAACATCCTTATTCCTCCCTTTTAACTTAACACCCTTATATTTGGTGTTGTCATCTCCTTTGAAAGTATCACACTTGATTCTTCTTTTTCTTTTCAGTACTTCTTCGACTTTCGTCTCCACAATATCCTGAAGATCTTCTATTTTATAGGACCCCACGTTCTCTCCATTGTCACTAACTGAGTTGACATCGATCCCACAGTCGTCTGATACAATAGATGGTAACCCCAATTCATGAACTTGTAACCTTCCAACTAACTCATCAAAAGTCATATTATTTGTGTCAAGGAAAACTTCCATCACAGTCTTTATTACATGAAATCTCTGAGGTAAACCTCTCAACAGCTTCTTGACTAACTTCTTATCTTTGTATTTCTTTCCAAGAGTCAAAGCCTCCTGAGCTAGAGAGCATATTTTCGAACTATACTCAGAGATTGACTCATATTCATCCATCTTAAGATTTTCGAATCTAGAAGCCAATAGATCTTTTCTTGAATTTTGTACCTTCTCAGTTCCTTCAAAGTGTATTTGCAGAATGTCCCATGCTTCCTTTGCACTATCACATCCTTGAATCAACTCAAATTGTATCCTTGATACACTTTCATGAATAGCCGTGAGTGCCCTAGCGTTGAACTTTGACTGTCTTCTTTCATCCTCGGTCCATTCCTCTTCTGGCTTATTAATTTCATCTCCTGATTGAGTTTTGGTTTTTGGCTCCTTCCATCCGGATATAACAGCTCCCCAAGCACGAGCGTCTATGCCTTTTATGATCGATTTCAAACTTGACTTCCAACATCCATAGTTCCATTCATTCAGAATCTCTAATGAGTAGTCCCCCATCTTTTACATAGGATCTCACCTGTTTGCAATACTCACAAGTGCCCGCTCTGATACCAATTGAAAGTGCAAGGACTACTTGACACAGGAACTAGAACACAAAGTAACACAAGGGTTTTTTCACAAGACTTTTTATTGCAAAGCAAACTTACACGTTTCACCTTAACAGCCTTGTCTCTCTTGCTTTTCGATCTAACAATGATCTCAAAGCCTTCTAGATTCACCCTTAACACCAAGTATGATTCTCTCTTGAGAACTCATCACTTTTGCTAAAAGCAATCTCTCTCTCTAAAGGCGCACCAAGCACAGATGCCCTAGATGATCTATTTATACCCATAGATCATCGTACAATTTCCTAATTTCTTTTTGACATATTTCCTAAACTCTCTTAGGTATATTTCCATTTTTCTTTATTTAGAGAAAAGCATATTTTCCTAAATTCTTTTAAGTGCATATTCCATGGGTATCTTCACTGTTCTACACGTCCAGCTCAGTTAATCTTCCTTTAGTTCATCCTTGTTAAGCTCCTTGTATCCATACTTTCCTAATTTTCAGTTCCAGCTCACGCTCTCTATCGTTGACTTAGTCGTTGATGCACACGTTGCTTGATTCAACATCTGTCGTAACTCATGCTCCAGCTCATTGCATCTTCATGATTTATGAAACCGTAGACTCGTCCAATAGTTGATGAACATATTTCATATATAAGTGATTGAATGGTCGAGTCGCGCGGATTAATGACACTTTGGTGACCGTCACCCTTTCAACCAAAAATACAGCTTTTCCTTATCACTTTTCATTCATTGGAAAATCTTTCACGAAAGATAAGTCTTCCTTAGTCGGCCTTCCTTTCTTTATTTTTCGAGTGTTTTATCATTCGATCTTTATTTCTTGTCGATCTTCTCAATGTTTTGTATGTATGCCGATCAATGCCATCCCCCAGAGTTTTTAATTGGGATTGAGATGGTTGTTGATGACGGAAAGAAATATATGTAGGGTTGTCTTCATTTGTCGCCTTCCAAACTTAAGGTTGACACTTAAAATGTAGCGCCCTCTTCCCATTTTCCACTGACCGACGAGCTGACCGGCCAACAATCAAACACGAACATGACCGATCGAACCTGAGCAGTCATACGAGAAGAGTTTGTCACAATACGAAAGCTAGAGACAGTCCGGTTTAAGACAAAGGCTCGAACCAAACCACCTTTGACTCCGTTTACCTCGTTTCCACGATACGAGGCTTTTCAACCCGTACTACTTCCACGAGTTATGTTCGGTTCGGACTAAACCGTATATCAGGGAATTATTCCGTTTTATTACCTTAAAAATATAAATCTTATTCATAACAATATACGGTCTAATACAAATCATTTAGCGGGATCCCAACAAAATCCAAAAACCAAAAATAAGTCTAAATGTGTAACAACCGATACCCAATGCCAACCTGAGACTAGTCCGAGTGTCCTACGCGTCCACCGAGCTACGCCAAACCTGAAAAACACAAAAGAGTCTAATGAGCAATCTAAGATTATCCAGTGAGACGGCTCCCAACTAGAAGGCTGCTAACAATCTAATAATCCCACCCAAACTCAAAATAACAATCAAGTACAATAGCTGATCACGTGCTACCAAGACGTGATGAGCTCCACAACACCCAAGCATTCAAATAACAACACAACAACACAAAAGTAACCAAGGGAATTGAGAACACTGCGGCACATGCTCTCGATTAAACTTGATCTATCTATCTCATCTAGAATGCAATCTCCACACCAAGGGCCCCAAACGCGAACTCGGTAACTTCCTCGGGAATACTTAGCTACCCCACGGTAACTAAAACCTCCCACGACTCCTAGGAAAAAACACGAAGTCCTACGACTAGGACACCGTTCTCTGTCCATCGATACGCGGTGACTTGGGTTATCCCTAGACATCCAAAGTGATGAGGCCATAGAACCAGAGGCAAAAGATCCAATGCCCATCATAAGGAAAGGTCCATTGACAAGGTCAGCAACAAAAGCTTTGAGGAACCAAGTCAATGAAGCTGTGCAAAGTCTACTGAATCAAGCTACTGACCAAGAGCAGGAACAAGTCTACATCAGGATGGACAGTCCAACACTATTCAACTCAGCTCAAAAAGGACTGACAATATGTAGCATCACGACTAGCTCATGAAGTAACATCGGCACTAGCTCAGGAAGTAGCATCGACACTAGCTCAAGCTTCCGAGGCCAGAATGCTACGATTGAAGAATGCTTATGATCAACGGCCAAGGGCATACCAAACATAAGCTAAGGTATGAGTTTCATTTATACACATTATATGACTGTTGTCTCTTTGTTTTGCAGGATCAAATCTTTGTTTCCCTTAGTAGTTTCAATCATAAAATAGCCGTTGTAGTCTTTAATTCATTAGGTCCGAATTGAGTCAGTACTTTCCTTTTATGTTTTATTTGCTTCAAGTCCCCTAGAAGGGCATAGCTGTTTGGACTGTTTTTAAAGTCCCCTCTCACAGCCGTGTATCATTTACCCTAGATCAATAAAGTACACCGAGTGTTTTCTTCAAGCAAAGAAACCGTAACCTTGTTTTCTCTCTTGTTTTGTGTGATTCAAACAAAGAGAAGGCTTTTGTCTTATCAAGATTCAGACTCATAGGATCTTGTGGCAACCTCAATCCATTCCATCCACTGATTATTTCTGAGAGAGCTTTTAAGCCAGCAGGAACAATCCCATCTCTACTCACCATCCATCCAATTCGATCAAACCAAGAGAGCTCTTAAGCCCGTGGTTCGATCTCCATCAACCCATCACTCAAGCTTCTGCTCCGGGGCTGTATCATCTGGTATCAGAGCCGAAAGGCTCCTAAACAGGTGTTTTCTATCCATAAACATTTTTACTTTCATTAGTTTTCATTTGCATTTCAAATCAAAAAAAAAAAAGTGTTCAACTTCATCTTTTCATTTTGAGTCTTGTTTTATTCGAATTCCTTGCATAAAATCAAAAAAAAATCTGTTTGCTTTTATTAGTTACCTCTTTTGTTTTCTTAGTTTTCGAAATCTTACTCAAAAATCAAAAAAAAATATACATATTTCCATTTTTTTGTTTTCATCGGTTTCTCAAGAAAGGAAACTCCATATTGCATCCATAGCTTTCAATTTCGACTTTCTCTTTTTATTTACATAAAAAAAATATATTTCATTGTTACCATTTAGCTTTCTTTAAGACTTCTTTGTTATACTTTGATACTCGCTTGTGTCAGTTTCAGGTACAAGTACTCATGGGAGAAGAGGCTGGACAAGATCAACTCACCATGAATCAACTGCTTGAAACAATGAGAGACATCAGTGGCAGGCTCACTCAGCTGGAACAGAGGCCTATTCATCGAGAACCAATCCGCAACTTGAATAGAAATAATAGGCAGCAAGAAGAAGAAACAACCGATGAAGAGATGCCTGAGTTAGAGGAAGATGAGTTACCTCCTGATCAAAATCAGGGAGGAAGGGGATTTAACATCCATGGCAGGGGTAGAGGAAGGAGAAACTATCACCAGCCTAGGCGTGGAGATAGAGGCAGAGGCAATGAGGATGATGATCAGAGACGTGGAGGCAAAGACTTGAAGCTCACGGCTCCTACTTTTGCTGGAAAGGTGAATCCGGAAGCTTATCTGGATTGGGAAAGAAGAATGGAGTACATCTATGAGTACTACCAATACTCTGAAGCAATAAAAGTCTCCTTAGCTGCAACTAAACTCACTGATAATGCATTGGCGTGGTGGGACAGAGAAGTATCAGAGAGAAGGAGGTTAAGACATGGTCAGTTAAGCAATTGGGATGACATGAAGTATGCTCTAAGGAAGAGATATGTCCCAGCTTACTACCATAGAAATCTTCAGAAGAAGTTCAGAAAACTCTCTCAAGGAAACAAATCAGTTGAAGATTATTTTGAGGAGTTTGAAACCATGAAGAACCGGCTGGAGGTAGATGACTCAGAAGAAACTTTGATGGCTCAGTTTCTAGATGGTCTTCAGGACAGGATTGCACGCAAGGTAGAGCGACAACCTTATGAGGATCTTGAAGGCTTGTTACATCTAGTTGTCCAAGCTGCGCAACACATCAAGAGGAAGGTTGCTGCAACCAGTAGAAGCAGGACAACTTGGAATAAGCCTCAAAGGAACCAAGACAAAGGCAAAGCGACAGAAGCTGACTCAAAGATCAAGAAATCTAACTATGAGCAGCCCAAGGGTAACAAACCAGACACAAGCAAGGCCCCACCTCAAAGGTCCAGAGACATTACATGCTTCAAATGCCAAGGGAAAGGTCATTATGCTAGAGATTGTCCAAACCAGCGGGTGATGGTGTTAAGGGACAATGGAGACATTGAGTCACAAGATGAGGCAGATCTTGAGCTAGCGGAATCCGAAGAAGAGGTGACGGATTGTCCAGACGTGGGAGAGATACTTGTGACCAGGAGAGCCCTTAGTGCATTGTTTGAGCAAGAAACAATCCAAAGAGAAAATATCTTTCATTCCAGATGCACCATTGATGCCAAGGTATGTAGCCTGATCATTGATGGAGGATCTTGTACTAATGTTGCTAGTGCTTACCTTGTAGACAAACTAAAGTTGCAAAAGACCAAGCACCCAAGACCATACAAATTAAGGTGGCTTAATGATGAGACTGAGATGAGGATAGCTGAGCAAGTCATGGCACCACTCAGCATAGGTAAGTACAAAGATCAAGTGAAATGTGATGTTGTGCCAATGCAAGCAGGGCATCTACTCTTAGGGAGACCATGGCAATTTGATAAAGAAACTGTGCACCATGGAAGGACCAACATCTACAGTTTCACACATCAGAACAAGAAGCACAACCTAGCTCCATTAACACCACAAGAGGTGTATGAAATGCAGAAAGCAATGGACAAAGGTTCCAAGGTAAGTAAGACCAATCTTTTTGTTTCACCTTCTAATGTTCTGAAATCTTTGGAGCATAAAGAACATGTACTACTCATGATCTTTAGAGAAGGGTATCTTTCAGGTTCAGAAGAGCAGGAGCATCCCTTAGCCGTGACTGAGCTATTGGACAGATTCAAGGATGTCTTTCCAGAGGACATACCAGCTGGACTTCCACCATTGAGAGGCATTGAACACCAAATTGATTTGGTACCAGGAGCTCCATTGCCCAATAGGCCAGCTTATAGAGTGAATCCAGAAGAGGCTAAGGAGCTGGAAAGGCAAGTTCAAGAGCTGATGTCAAAGGGATAAATCCGGGAAAGCTTGAGCCCATGTGCTGTACCAGTTCTACTCGTCCCAAAGAAGGATGGTACATGGAGAATGTGTGTTGATTGCAGGGCCATAAACAACATTACAATCAAGTACAGGCATCCTATCCCAAGACTTGATGACATGCTTGATGAGCTAAGTGGAGCAACCATCTTCTCAAAGATAGACTTTAAGAGTGGATATCACCAAGTCAGGATGAAAGAAGGAGATGAGTGGAAAACAGCTTTCAAAACCAATAAAGGGCTGTATGAATGGCTTGTCATGCCATTTGGTCTCACCAATGCTCCCAGCACATTCATGAGACTAATGAACCAGGTTCTAAGAGCTTTTATTTGTAAGTTTGTGGTAGTATATTTTGATGACATACTGATTTATAGCCACTGCTTAGATGATCATGTTAAGCATCTAGAACAGGTTATGCAAACACTTAGATCAGAAGGTCTTTATGCAAATTTAAAGAAATGCATCTTTTGCACTGATCAATTGGTTTTCCTAGGATTTGTTGTAAGTTCACAGGGACTTAAGGTGGATGATGAGAAAATCAAGGCAATACAAGATTGGCCAACTCCTACAACAATAGGACATGTTCGAAGCTTCCATGGTCTAGCAAGCTTCTATAGGAGGTTTGTCAAAGACTTCAGCACCATAGCAGCACCTCTTACCTCAGTGATCAAGAAGGACAAAGCATTTGAATGGGGAGAGGCTCAGGAGCAAGCATTCACACGGCTCAAAACCAGTCTCACCAATGCACCAGTATTGGTACTTCCTAACTTTGATAAAATGTTTGAGATTGAGTGTGATGCTTCTGGTACAGGAATAGGTGCAGTACTGATACAAGGAGGCAGACCAGTAGCTACTTTAGTGAGAAACTGAGTGGTGCAGCACTCAACTACCCAACATATGACAAAGAGTTGTATGCTCTGGTAAGATCACTGGAAACTTGGCAACATTACTTGCTTTCTAAAGAGTTTGTGATACATACAGACCATGAGACTCTAAAGCATCTAAGAGGACAGACTACTCTTAAGAAAAGACATGCAAAGTGGTTGGAGTTCATAGAAACTTTTCCCTATGTGATCAAGTACAAGAAGGGGAAAGAAAACATTGTAGCAGATGCACTATCAAGGCGCCATGCTCTCATAACAACAATGGAGTCTAAGATCATGGGATTTGAACATATCAAGGACATGTATGTTGCTGATCCAGACTTCAAGGACGTGTACCAGGAGACATCTAAGGCAGCATTTGGAGTGTTCTATCAACAAGATGGTTTTCTATTTAAGGAGAAAAGGCTCTGCATTCCACAAGGTTCCATGAGGGAGTTGATCACTAGAGAGGCTCATGGAGGAGGTTTGATGGGACATTTTGGCAGAGACAAGACTTATAGTGTCTTGAAGGAGCATTTCTTTTGGCCACACTTGAAGAGAGATGTGGAAAGGTTCTGTGCCAAATGCATCACATGCCTAAAGGCCAAGTCCAGGTTACATCCACATGGTTTATATATGCCTTTACCAATTCCTAACACACCATGGGTGGACATTTCAATGGATTTTGTTTTAGGATTTCCCAAGATCAACAACAAGGACTCCATCTTTGTAGTTGTTGATAGGTTTTCTAAAATGGCTCATTTCATTGCTTGCAACAAGACTAACGATGCTGTGCAGATAGCTGATCTATTATTTAAGGAAGTGGTCAAGTTGCATGGAATTCCAAGAACTATTGTTTCGGACAGGGACACAAAGTTCTTGAGCCACTTTTGGAGGGTACTTTGGAGGAAGTTGGGCACCAATCTGCTCTATTCCACCACTTGTCATCCCCAAACAGATGGACAAACTGAGGTAGTAAACCGGACTCTCTCAACACTCCTAAGAGCCACGGTTGGTAAGAATATAAACAACTGGTTATCTTGCTTGACATTCATTGAATTCGCCTATAATCATGCTAAGCATTCAATTACTAACCACTCTCCTTTTGAAGTTGTGTATGGATTTAATCCTTTAGCTCCTTTAGACCTTACCCCTTTGCCTCAAGCTATCTATACAAGTACAGAAGGAGAAGCAAAAGCAGACTTCGTCAAGAAGCTACACCAAAGAGTTAAGGAGAATGTAGAGAAGAAAACCGAGAAGCATAGGCTGAAAGTTAACCAGGGAAGAAAGGAGGTGATATTTGAACCAGGAGATTGGGTCTGGTTACACATGAGGCAAGAAAGGTTTCCCAATCAGAGGAAGTCAAAGCTAACACCAAGAGGAGATGGCCCATTCCGAGTCTTGGAGAAGATCAACGACAACGCATACAAGCTTGAGCTGCCAGGTGAGTTAAACATTTCTCCAACATTCAATGTTTCTGATTTAGCTCCTTATGATGCAGGTCAATCAGTTCTGAGGACAGAACCTCTTCAAGGGGGAGGGTATGATGAGGCCATAGAACCAGAGGCAAAAGATCCAATGCCCATCATAAGGAAAGGTCCATTGACAAGGTCATCAACAAAGGCTTTGAGGAACCAAGTCAATGAAGCTGTGCAAAGTCTACTGAATCAAGCTACTGACCAAGAGCAGGAACAAGTCTACATCAGGATGGACAGCCCAACACTATTCAACTCAGCTCAAAAAGGACTGACAATATGTAGCATCACGACTAGCTCAGGAAGTAACATCGGCACTAGCTCAGGAAGTAGCATCGACACTAACTCAAGCTTCCGAGGCCAGAATGCTACGATTGAAGAATGCTTCTGATCAACGGCCAAGGGCATACCAAACATAAGCTAAGGTATGAGTTTCATTTATACACATTATATGACCGTTGTCTCTTTGTTTTGCAGGATCAAATCTTTGTTTCCCTTAGTAGTTTCAATCATAAAATAGCCGTTGTAGTCTTTAATGCATTAGGTCCGAATTGAGTCAGTACTTTCCTTTTATGTTTTATTTGCTTCAAGTCCCCTAGAAGGGCATAGCTGTTTGGACTGTTTTTAAAGTCCCCTCTCACAGCCGTGTATCATTTACCCTAGATCAATAAAGTACACCGAGTGTTTTCTTCAAGCAAAGAAACCGTAACCTTGTTTTCTCTCTTGTTTTGTGTGATTCAAACAAAGAGAATGCTTTTGTCTTATCAAGATTCAGACTCATAGGATCTTGTGGCGACCTCAATCCATTCCATCCACTGATTATTTCTGAGAGAGCTTTTAAGCCAGCAGGAACAATCCCATCTCTACTCACCATCCATCCAATTCGATCAAACCAAGAGAGCTCTTAAGCCCGTGGTTCGATCTCCATCAACCCATCACTCAAGCTTCTGCTCCGGGGCTGTATCACAAAGCTTCCATGCAGTCCGGCCCTAGGACGCGACCCCGTATTCTCCGGACCACACACCTATCGGCGTCACTCAGCAGGTTAACACCATAACCAGAATCACCACTCGAAGGCCCGTGTCCGATCAGGTAACTACCCGAGGATCCAATCGGGTCGGAAGTACCGGAACGCCATCTCTAGACTTGCGGGATCTAACGCACCCTATAGAGTCCTAATAATAGTAATGTAACCAAGCAGACTCACTGGGATTCTATCACGCAATACCAACAAGGTCAAATAGAACTACCGTCTCAATCCCCAGTATATCCTGCAAGTCCTATCTCCACATCACCCGGCCTTACTCAGACTTACCCGGTCCCGCACCAGAGTAAGTTTTTACCAGTACAGTCTACTCGGCCCAACACCGAAGTAGATAAACAATCAAGCAATCAACAGTCTACTCGGCCCAACACCGAAGTAGATACACAATCAAGCAATCAACAGTCTACTTGGCCCAACACCGAAGTAGATACACAATCACACAATCAATAATCACAATACCACACAAACAGTTATTTAGGTTTATTAGTCTTTTAATATGTCTTTAACCTTTACTCATTCAATCCTTAACCTTTACTCATTCAATCCGCTACCTTGGGATTAGTGGATTACTAATCATGTAGACGGCCCATCAATCACACTACTTCTTTTACCTATCCCTTCCTAAGTATCTTTAATAAGTCTTCGATCTGTCGGTTTAGAGCTAGTAATTACTAAGTCCCCGACATCTAATTATTCATTAACTTCCATTCATTACCCTTAACCCGACTAGCTAACCCACCCCGTTATTATAATCTAAGTGTGTTATGTCTTTTATCCGTATTTTAATCAACTAATAATTTCCCGTATATAGATTCCTTTAGATACGTTCTTAAATACTTATATATGCATATACGTCCTAGCATGCCGTTCTATATGTATGCATCACCCAATCAAGCAATCAAGGAACTATCAATCAATTAATGCAACACCCAATCAAGCCATCAACGAAATATCAACGATTACGGATATAAGCTAACTAGCATGCATCCCTTAACCTAACCATTTAATTAGTTAATCGAGTTATTAATCAACCTAGCCGCTCTAACCAATTCAATCAATCGGATATGCAACCTAAACTACGGTTTCTCAATTCTGGATCTATATGATTCTAACTAAATGCACCACACAATTTAGCCGACTCACGGTATTATTATGACGACGGATGGATGGATTTGACAGACTAGCGGAACAACGAGACCCGGCACGAACCCAACGCTAACCCGAACCTTCCCCGAACCTCTGTTGCTTTGACCCGACCTTGACCCACACTTGACCATAACGTTGACCTTAGTGATTCTGATCATGCCTCCTGACCATCCTCATCTTCTCTTTCTCCTCTTTCCCTCCTTCTCTCTCCTCCGGTTCTCTCTCTCTTCTGGTTCTCTCTCTACTCTGGTTCTCTCTCTCTCTCTTCCAGTCCTTTCTCCTCTGGTTCTCTCTCTTTCTTTCTTCTGGTTCTCTCTCTCCTCCAATTCTCCTCCATCTCTCTCTCTTCTTCTCCTCTCACGCTTCTTCTTCTCTCTCTCTCTTCTTCCTCCTTCAAGCTTCAGCTTCATCTTCTCTCTCTCTGATGAGGACATCAGCTTGACCGACACTGAGCCGGACGAGCAAGACGGACCAGGCTCGACCACAAAGCTAGCTGACCTGTTTCCGACCATGCGAGACGTACTAAGGACACGTTCGGGACAGAGGCAGATACAAGCTGAATTCAACAACGCCATGGAGCAGCTGATCTCGAGGATAAGCATAGAAGACATCACGACCCAGCTAGGCCAGCTCGATCAAGGACAATCTGTCCTTAACCAGTTGGCCCATAGGATGATCCAGACTGGAGATGGCGACCCATTGGATCCGACCATGCCCTGGCCCTTACTCCGGATGATCGGGCCGACCATGATCTTCAGTATCGAGTCAGACGATCCCTCGACCGGTCTGCCTCTGGACTAAGGATCATACTCTTTTTCCCATGTGAGGTTTTGTCCCAAATGGGTTTTCCTCACAAGTTTTTTAACGAGGTGATCCGAGGCCCGTTCATTAGAGAGACAGGCTGGCCAGTTTTCCTATTTCGACCAAGACTTTCCTTTCTCGTTTTTAAGTCTTATTTCCCTTGTTTTTCTTTAGTATTTTCGATGGCCCTATAGTTTATGGCCCATATGCTTTCAGTTGTAGTTATTTAAACACTCTTTTAGTTTAATGAAAAGTCAAGTAAGTTTAGACAAAGAAAAACCCTAAGTTGGCGATTTCCTCTCTCCATTGCGCGGCTGCCCCCTTGGAGAAGTGAATCTCTTTGTTTGCTTGCTTGTTCATGTTGTTCTAAAGTCCTAAGTTCAGTAGCTCACTCGATCACCCCTTGACAAGAAGATAGTGCCACCGGCCAGCTTCTTGTCCCACCCAACCTCGACCGTCTGTACCTCTCGGTCACCGGCCGCCCATACCGTCCGCTCCATTGATTGCCGGCCGCCTGAACCATCTCTCTCTACCACCCGTCCGCATCTCACATCATCTGGTATCAGAGCTTTAAAGCTCCTGGCCCAGCTCGGTTGTTTCTCATCCTTCATCTCTTTTTAATTCAGTTGTTGCTTTGCTTCTCTTAAAAATTGAAAAATCAAAAAAAAAAAATTAGGTTGCTAGTATTTTGTTCTCATCCGGTCAAGTAATCTGAATCTGAATTGCTTGTAGTTGCTGCTTTGATTGATGTTGAGTTGTTCTTTGTTTCTGTTGTGTTGCTTTTATAAAACTGGAAAAAATTGCTTAGAATCGATTTTAGGGTGTTGGTAAGAAGCCGGACGCTAGAGTTTATCTCTCTCTAGCGATTTGTGAGCTAATCCATCTCTGTCTCGGTTTAAGTTCTCTGAATTCTGCTGTTTAGTTGCGTTGCATACATTGGACAAGCTATTAGACTCGGCTGCTAGGTTGCTTACAAACGAACTGCATATAGCTAGGGTTTCCTTGCCTTGCGATTCTTTGTGGCAGTTTGTTCTTAATTTGTTTTGGTTTGATTCTGCTTGCATCTCGGTTTGTCACGGTTTAGTGTTTTCCATTATAGTTCCTAGTCAAAATATATATATATATATATATATATATATATATATATATCATCTTGCATTGTTTCCTTTCTAGCATTCGGCCGCACTTTCCATTTCTTTCTAGTTGCGATTTTCCTTTCTTTTGTTCTTGTGTTACTTTTCCTTGTTGCGTTTGATCCGTTTATTAAGTGTGCAGGAAACCATGGCCGACGAGCAGCCCAATCCATTGAATGCACCAGCTGACCTCACTCAGCTCCTAGCTGCTATCCAGACGATCGGAGCCCGACTGGACCGTTTGGAACGTCCAGGTGGACATCATCTTCGGCTGGATGATCAGCAACCTCGGCCCGGCGCTTATCAGCCTCGGCCAGGAGAGCATCAGCATGGACCAGAGGCACCACATCCTCGGAACGACCAGCAACGACGACCCAGCCAGTACCGTGGACGAGTTGAACGGCCCGGGCGCTTCCAAGACGTCCGAATGGACGACACGGACGATGATACGGATGAGCTTGAGGACGGACGCCACGGACCGCGACTACCATACCAGCGTGATCCTAATCACTGTGGACGCATTCGAGAACAAGAGGTACAACGGCCATATCCTAATGATATCAAGCTAAAGCCTCCTACTTTTGCAGGAAAGGTGGATCCGGAGGCATATCTAGACTGAGAGCGGAGGATGGAGCATATTTTCGACCATTACGGATATCCCAAAGGCAGGAAGATATCTCTAGCAGTGGCCCAGTTCACAGGACATGCCATGTCATGGTGGGACCGGGACGCTGCGGAACGAAGGCGCCATCAGTACAAACCGATCACTACGTGGGCTGACATGAAGTTTCAGCTAAGGCGCAGGTATGTTCCTACCCATTTCCATAGAGATTTTCAGAAACGTTTTCGTAAGCTGATGCAGGGAACCAAGACGGTCGAAGAATATTTCGAAGAGTTCGAACAATTGCGGAATAGACTTGAGTTGGACGATTCAGAAGAGACCCTGATGGCCCAGTTCGTGGACGGACTGAACGAGAGGATCGCTCGAAAGGTAGAGATTCAACCTTATCACGATATGCCCGAATTGTTGCATTTGTGTATACAGGTTGAGCATCACAACAAGCGGAAGTCCGCGACCACAACCCGGCTTAGGACCAACACACCTTGGACCGCACCAACTCCACGAACCGTTGACAAAGGTAAGCCGGTTGAGGTTGAGTCCAGGTTCAAGAAGCCGACATTGAGACGTCTAAGCTTAACCGACTAGACCCAGGTAAGCTCCCTAGCACGTCCCGTTCTAGAGATATCACATGTTTTAAGTGTCAGGGTAAAGGATATATGGCTCGAGACTGTCCGAACCGGAGGATCATGATCATGAACGAAGCCGGTGAGTACGAATATCAGGATGAACAGGAGGATGGAGACATGGAGGAACTTGACACAGGGACGCCCATAGAGTATCCCGACTCTGGAGAGCTATTGGTGATCAGGAGAGCTCTCAGTGCGCTTGTTGATCCCGAGACGGTTCAACGAGAGAACATCTTCCACACTCGCTGTACTGTGCACAACAAGGTATGTAGTCTTATTATCGACGGTGGGTCTTGTACTAACGTGGACAGAAGGAACATGGTCGATAAACTCGGCCTTCAAGTGACTAAGCACCCGCGGCCGTACCGGCTTCGGTGGCTGAACGATGACACGGAGATCCCGATCGCAGACCAAGTAACCGTACCTTTCATCATTGGATGATATCACGATCAGGTAGTATGCGACGTGGTTTCTATGCAGGTTAGACACCTATTGTTCGGCCGACCATGGTAGTTCGATAAAGAGTCCTTGCAAAACGAACGGACCAATCATTACTCATTCGTCCATGACAAGCGAAAGTACCAGCTTGCACCGCTCACACCGCAGGAAGTGCATGAAATGCAACTGCACCTCGCCAAGGACAAGAAGAACCGTAAGACCAATCTTCTTATCTCTTCTCATTCCATATCTAGGGCTATTTTTCAGAAAACGTAGGTGCTCCTGATGATCTTTAGGGAGGCTCTACACTCGTGTTCAAACGATGTTGAGCTGCCCCGGGAAGTTGTTTCTTTGTTGGACAGGTTTAAGGATGTCTTTCCGGACGAGATACCAGCCGGCCTACCTCCCATCAGAGGCATTGAGTATCAGATCGATCTCGTGCCAGGAGCGGTTCTGTAGGAACTTGAGCAATTCTAACAGTTTCAGAATTCCACAAGTTCTAAGCCTAGGATCTAGGGTTTAAGTAATTGAATCCTTACCGATGATCTCGTGTTTACCTGGAGATTTGCAGCGGAATATGGTCAGATAAACGAGATCTTCAGCGCCTCATATGCTGCGCCTCTACTTCAGTCCACACGCACACAAGCTGGAATCCGCCGGGATGCTAGTGCCGGGAATCGGATCTCCTGGAAATTCCTGTGTTTTAGAGGTGGCTGCGTTTTTCTGTCAAGAAAAAGTCTCAACTACGGCTAGGGTTCCAGGTCGTCCATATAAGCTTTTATATAGACCTGGAATGACTAAAACCGATCATTGGATTAATCCAATTCGTTTAAGTCATCAAACCGAAACATCTGTTTCGAGACCCGATATGTGTCGATCGACACACCCAATGGTGTCGATCGATACACCTCTTAAAACTCGAATTCAATGTGTATCCAATACACATTGACTAGACCATACGCCAATGATCAATCCCATACAAAGTGTATCCAGCTTGCTTAGGTGTGTGACCCTGTAGGTTCACATAATACTAGCAATGAGTTACAACTCATAAGTCATAAGCGGCTTCTAGCAAAACATTATGATTACCTAGTATTACGTGAATTGTCCGATCTTGACAATACAACTATCTATCAGAGTTAGTACAATATGATTTCAGGACATAATCCCAATAATCTCCCACTTGTACTGGAATCATCTATTCCCCTAATCCCTTTGTCTCTATATCTCGAAATGGCATAAGGCAAGAAACCGTGTCATCCTTATTATAGCCAACATCTTGTTCATCGAACTCCTGATCTATACTGATAAAACAAACGACTGACAATCACCTCGTTTGAGCACGGCCATGCATTTTTCTCAGTATCAAATCTTCGATGGGCCCTGAGATATTTATCTCCCGTTATATGGGAGGGACAAATCCCATCTTGTTCCATCTCTGTTTCTACACATACTTCATGATACGCCTAAGCAATGCCGTTATAGCCGCCAGTTACGAAACGACGTTTGACAAGGTCAAAGCGTACCAATTCACATGCTATAAAGCATGATGAACTCAGGTCTAAGGACTATACTCTATAGTTGTAATGAGAACCTCACATGACACTGATATAACGATCTTGTGGAGTTCTCATTTGCGGGTCATGTCCGATCATATGTTCACCAATATATATCTATGTGATTGACTGTGATAATCATATCATTGACTCCATGAAACTTAGTCCAACAGTCACCTCACATGCTAGTCTCTTGCGGTTGTTAGTGTCCCATTTTAACAACCTCGACTAGGGACAAACATAATTTTATGTCATCTTACACTTATAGGGTTTCATGATCAAGTCCTCAACTTGATGACCTATAAAATGAACATAAAATACTTTGGGACCATTATTTAATTATCCAATAATCAAATAATGCTGATGTCAGTTTTTCATAAACATAACCATAGCATGTCTATGTGAACATCATAACTAACATAACTCCCACTAGAATCAAGACCACGTCTTCAGATATCTAATACCTATAGCATCAGTGTAAAACTCGTGCTTAGGTTGTGAGAGAGGTTGTGGTGTTCTTGCTTGGAACCATTCCAACAAACTATACCGCCATTCATTAATAAGCGCTATTCTACGGTCCTCTGCTTGGAGCCCTTCCAACAGATAGCACCGCTACACAGACAAAGAGACATAACCAGGTGGGAACCGCGAGTCGTCTTTGTCCGTCTAACTACTCTTAATAGATTCGTCACTTCCTCATTTAAACAAGAACCTATCCTTGGTGTTCCTCAAACACTTGGGGATATTTCTTACAACTGTCCAGTGACTTTTACCGGAATTTATTGGTGTTTTCTCGCCATGCTTTATGCGTAAGCTGCATCTAGACGAGCGCAGAATATGGCATTCATGATGGATTCTATTGCAGAAGCATAAGGAATCACACTCATACATACTAGCTCAGCCAGTGTCCAAGACACTTCATCTTGCTAAGATTACTGCCATAAGACCTTTGGTGTGAAGCCATTCTTGGAATCATGCATATTAGAACTGTCCAATACCTTATCTACATAAGGATTCTGACACGATCCAATTAGCCTACCCAATCTATTTCAATAGATCCTTATTCCAAGAACTCACGCGGCTTCTCCCATGTCTATCGTTGAAATTGACTTCCGACCCAAGTCACATGAGACTTAAGCGACAGAACGTCGTTTATGAGAATAAGTATGTTTTATACATACAGTGTGAGAAATGCAACTACGCTCCCACTAGTCTACTTGTAGACGCACGGTTCCTATTCGTTCCTGATCAAGTCAAAACTTTTGACCGTTTTAACAGAACGTAGATTCCAACTCCAAGATGTTTGCTTCATTCCAGAAATAGATCGATGAAGCTAACATGCACACATAGCAAATTTTCGGAGTTGGGGCTCACCATCGCTCCTTGAATTTCGCAAGCTCGTCACTTTTCAATGATCAACAGATCACGGCAATTGGTTACGAGAAATCACTCTCGGGTCAGTGACGGATCCATTCGGATCTGCGAACTTCAGGCTCCACAGGTGTAGGTCCTACATCACTTTGTAGATCCAACCGCTGCTCTCCCTCAACAGGTTGAGCAGCCTCATGTGTTTCTCGAATTTCTTCGAGCTGTACTTCTACTCCCACTGTTTTTCTTGGAAAGAAACTTTCTATCTAGAAAAAAACAGAGTTCCGAACAACAAAACATTGTTCTCGGATTGGTTGCAAAAGTAATAAGCCTCGGTTTCCCTAGGACAACCAGCGAAGTAGCACTTATCAGATTTGGGTTCAAGGTTGTCTGTTATCAACTGCTTTACATAAACCTTGTAATCCCAATTAATCAGGAAAACATGCCTGGAAAACTCCCAGTCCACATCCAATGTGGTGTCTTTCAACTGATTCTGATAGAAACCTATTTGGCGTATATACATACATTTCTAGAGCGTATTCCAAAAAGGATAATGGAAGATTCATGTGACTCATCATTAATCGGAGCATATCCAATAGGTCCGATTCATTCTCTCAGAAACACCATTCAGGTTTTCCAGGAGAGTGAGCAATTTGACTAGGTACAAAGAGATTTGGTCTAGGAAAATTGTGAACCGATAGAACCTGTTCTTAATGTTTATTTAGAACTCTAGGATCGCAAAGAGATTTGGATCTCTAGGTTGCTAGATATAGAAATAATCTCAGCGAGAGTTGGATTATTTAGCATTTAAATTGACACTATCACTCTCCATGGTTACTCTGACGCGGACTGGGCCGGTGACAGGGATGACTACACGTCCACTGCTGCTCAGGTCATCTTTCTGGGCAAACATCCCATCTCCTGGTCAGCTAAGAAACTTGCAGGTGTTGCGCGATCTTCCACTGAGGCGGAGTATCGCTCGGTAGCTACAGCAGCCTCAAACATTCGTTGGATCTCCGGACTTCTAACTGAGCTTGGAGTTCGGTTACCAGCTGCACCAACTATCTACTGTGATAACATTGGTGCCACTTATCTCAGTGCAAACCCGGTCTTTCACTCACGGATGAAGCATGTTGCACTTGACTATCACTTCATTTGGGAGCAGGTTCAAGCTGGTACGTTACGAGTTTCTCAAATCTCCACGAAAGATCAGCTTGCAGATGCTCTTACAAAGCCACTTCCTCGAGCTCGGTTTGAACTTCTGTTTATCAAGATCGGTCTAGCAAGTCGACGACCGTCTTGAGGGGGCGTATTGGGATAAGGACGTATAAGGATACTAGAAGGATATTCTTATCGACTAGATTCATATATAAGTTGTTGATATTCTGTTTCATAATAGTTAGGATCCTACGTAGATATTCTTTGTATCTATAAATATGTGTAACCTCATTCAAGTTGAATACAATTCATTCTCCTAAAACCTACAACATCAACCATGTATAGCTAAATTGGATCAGAATTTCGTTTTATGCGTTCAACTCAATCATGTTTGGAACCTAATCCTCGAGATTTTCCAGAACAAGAACCCTAACAACATCTAACTGAATACATCTTTCAGTGTTCGGGTGAAGTTTATGAGCCTTGCAACCTATCTTTCCCATAAACTTCAAACCTTTCTCCGAGAACAGATTATCTAGAACATGCTTGAAGTCGAATATAGAGGTATTGAAGTGAGGTCTGGTTTTGGGTTTGCATTTTTTTTGGACTCCATTCTCGAACAACCAACAATACATCACTAATATGCCAGAAATGTCTCTTCAAAACCCGCGCTCTCATGTGTGGATCTTCAATTATGAAAAACATTGTTTTAGGATTCAAAAACTATTTACAGTGGCGTGGACTTTTCCAATGTGTGGGGGGGGGAATCCCCGATGAAGTATCTGACAACATAGTTGTACCAAAGCAGATGAGCATAATTGAGCAATTCCACAAGCAGAGCAGTCTTAGCAACACCATTCACAATCTACACTTCGGGTACAAAAGGAGTCGAAGATGGTCTTGTAAAAGAGAAATATATGGCTCCTTTGGGGAGGAAAGCTTCAAAGATGGGCTGTTCTGTGATCGCGGGAGAAGTTGGAGTGGTGCCATTGCCGTCCGGAGAGAAGATGTCGTGTTGGTGTAATAATTAAAGAGTCGCTAGCAAGGGATTCATAGAAATGTTTTAAATTTGCTTAATATTATTGGTTCGTTATCTACTATTTATAATTTGCGAAGTCGAATTATTGAAATCGCTTATGTGGATGATTCTTGTTCAATCAAAACTATGATGTCATTGACGACATAGCTTTAATGAAATATTTTGATTGGTCAAGAATTTTCCCACCTTAAAAATAAATCAAAATTTATTTGCAAATAAATTATGTTTTATTAAACAAACAAAATTTAAATACACATTAATTCATTCGGTTTTCTAAAATATCATATAAAATCTTGATGAATATATTTATAATTAATATCTTTCCATTACGAATAAATAATATCAATTTCCTAAATTGATCACCAATTCATTTTTTTAAATTAATTCGTAATACACCATAAAAGGAATATGTCAATAAAGTTGTTATTATATTCCATATTTATAATCATTACCAAAAATATTATGAAAAATGATTACAATACTAGAAATAATATTGTTTCACATCAAAAGAAAGTAAATGAAAGATTTGAATTTTTTTGCTATAAATAAGTAGATATATTGAGATTATTGTAATTGTCATTTAATTTTATTCTAATGAGCTTTAAATTGAAGCCCATTTTGGATCATTTTGATCCTCAAGTTAAAAGATTTACGTTAAAAATTGGTAGTTACTCCAATTAATCTTTTCGTGTGTCCAATTTTTAGTAGTACAAGGAAAAATCGCCGCGGGCCAGTGCCGTCTAGCGGCTTAGCAACCGAGTAATATGTGACTCGTCCGAGTTTTTAGGATGATCTTTTCATAAGACAATTTCTTTATAAAAAATAAAGATTATAATAATGGTTTACATCGATGTTCGTAACATTTTTTGGAATATGATCTCCGAATATCTTTATTTTTAATCAATAATCGACGAATATCAATGAACAATATATTTATGGGAATATATTTTATTATTAGATTTTTTATTATTAACTCGTAATACACCATAAGAGGAATATAACACTAAACTTGTTATTATATTCCATATTTTGTAGTCATAAAAAATATTGTGAAGAATGATTAAAATGCTAGAAATAATGATGTCGCACATCGAAAGAAAGCAAATGAAGGATTTGAGTTTTTTTGCTATAAATAAGGATAAATATTGAGGTATTATAATTGTCACTGGACTTTATTACAATGAACTTTAAAATGAATCCCAATTTTTGGTCATTTTGATCCTCAAGTTAAAAGATTTACATTTAAAATTGGTAATTATTCCAATTAATCTTTTTAATCAGCGATTAATGATGATTAGTCGAGTGTCTGATTTTTAGTAGTACAAGTATGTAACGTTTATGTAACGTTTATGTTTAATACAAATGTTTCTTTTATATATAGTAGTCAGTAGATACCAAAAATAATCAAATGGTAGAAATTTTTTAATAAAATTTTTGCCAAAAAAATATAGACCTGGCTGCAAATAAAGCTCCACTAATTCAGTTTGTTTAAAGAATTTAATGTTCATGTATAAGTTTTAAACACATAATTATTCAAAAGGAATTGTTATGGAATATCTTTGTTTAGTATGAATACAATCTCACTTTACAAAATACGAAAAAATCTTTATGACTTGAAATATGGAAGTAGTTACCAAATGTAAATAAAAATACAAAATAATTATACTATATAAATGGAACATATGGAGATTAAGTAGGCCACTAATGATATATTATATCCATTAATATAGTAGATATCATACTGATTTACACCTTCAAATTTCTATAACTATAGTATTGATATAATCAATGTGGCCGATATTTGTTAAAAAAAAAAAAACAAATTAAATTTATTGTGTCTGAGAAACTCTAATATCATTACACTACATATTTTGATATTGTCTTCTGTTTTATATCATTGCTATTTTTCATTTCTAAAGGAAGCTATAGTTATTTTTTTCTTTTCAAAATCATTAGCATCTTTGTTTTTTTTCTTCCATATTCTATACATTTTGATTTTAGTTTAAAATGTTTTTCTGTTTTCATAAACAGTTCTATATTTGTTTCAGGTAATTTCGGACGTTTAGTTGATCCTATGAAATTTTTTCTTCTTGTTCTTCCTTCTTCACAAGTTTTTTTCGTTGATGATGTCAGTTTGGAATTTCAACAAAACGAAAGTAAACTTCAGGCATGGATGAAATGTAATCAAGCTTATCTTCAAGCAAGAAGTCTTCTATATTCAGAAATAACAACTAAATTTGTTTGGGATCATAAAATGCATGAATGGAAACCCCACATAAAAGGTAAATCGCGTTTATATGATTTACTGGTATATGCATAAGAAATTAGAGAACTATATTACTTACGCGTTCTATTGGATATCATAAGGGGACCATTAGGCTATTTAGATCTAAGGATGATTAATGATGTTGTTTATGACACATTCTGCGATGCATGGTATGCCTTTGAAGATATTGAAGTTTCCTAATTTATTTTTACATATTTTAACAGCTATTTAAGAATTTATTTTCAATAATTTCTATTTTAATGTTTCTCTGTATTTGTTTATTATTCTTATTTTCATTTTTTATAAATCACACTTCAATTCAATTTTGTACGGTTTCTAATTTTCATACATGTTATTCTCCTAAAAAAAGTTAAACAATCATCAACAAAATCATTCATCCCGAACAAGATGCGGGCGAGCCATCTAGCACATATATATTTATATATATGTGAAAAAGAGGAGAGTCATGAGTGTATAGGATTAAACACACAATCTATTTGTCACTACAAGAAAACAACGTTTTTGCGTCTGGAACTTGCGACTATACTTGTAGTCGTAACATTTGGTGTTTATTAGGGGACAATATTGCTACTATTTTGCGACTACAGATATATGGATGTGTATAAGTCGCTAATATACGACCAAAAATGATTGTCGCCAATTTAGTCGCCGATATACAACTGATTAACGACCATTGTCGAGACCGGAAACAATAGTTGCATGCTAGTCGGTAATATGACGAATAGTTTGCGTCTGATGTGAAGAGTCGTAGAAAAATCGCAAATTGGTCACTATATGGGCGACTAATTTGCTACTTCGTGTATAGTTCGTTTATTTGTCGCTATTGTTACGGCTAATATGCAACTAATTATTCGTGTCGCAAAGTAGTCGGGTTTGGGTCGTATTATATAGTATGATTTAGTTATACTAATATAATATAGTTTGGTTATATTTAACTTGTTTATGGTAGGTGTACCGGTTTCAATATAATCTATACTTACAATATTTAAAGTGTATAATCGTTTTTTCCAACTTCTAATAAACATGTATAAGTTGCAATATTATATATTAACCAAATTTTAAATCGAAGTTAACCCTTAAAATAGAAACCAAACGCTTAACAATCTTTAGACTGGTTTTAAGGAATGAAAACTTAAAACTTCATAAGTACATAAGTTCTTAATAGTGACATAATAAGAGTGAAGGAGAGTTAGAAGCGATCGAGAGCCTGGTGCTCGTTTGAGTACCATGTCGGAAGAGGATTAAGGTAACTACACGAAATCAAAGAGGGAAATATGTTAGATATTGTTAATAATTTATAGGGAGATTTACTTATCTAGTATGAAAAAGTAGAGTCACTACTAGACTAGTATTAATGTTTTGGCTTTTTTTTTTGGATTTTTTCGTGTCTATAGTACCCCTATAGTCACTTGGAAGATTTTTTTTTTTACAGAATTGCCATTAATTTTTTTTCTATGCTAGCCGAAAAATAAATATTTACGAAAATGCCAAATTTCCGGGAAAATAAATCCGCAGATTATTTTTAAAAAATCCGCATACATGTGTTGCAGATTTAATTTGATGCGGATTTTTTTTCAGATTGTTTTTGCTTACGGATTTTTAACTGCAAATTTTCATTAACTTGTTGTAGACTAAATTCTTTGTTGCATAGTTTTATATAAATCTGCAACAAAGAAAAATGTGTTTTTTAAATTACTAAGCTAGTATGTAGTGTAATAGATTTATTTGTTGTGTTACAGATTTAATTATATTTCTGCATATTTATTTTTTGGTTGTAGATTTTTTTTGAAAATTTTTTGTTAGTGTCGAAGATTTTTATGTCGAAGATTTACAGATTTAATTTCAGATTTAAAATGTAGTGTTCAAGATTACATGTGTTTGTTCCAGCGAGTTTTTAAAACTTTGGAACAAAGAAAAATGTCATGAAAAAATTACAGAGTTAGTATAATAGTGTAATAGATTTTTAAGATGTGTAGCAGATATTTTTATAAATTTTACAGATTTTCACAATGTGATGACGTGGCATAATTTTTTTTAAGGATTTGTTTAGAGTAATTTTATAAATAACTAAAAAATATTCAAAAACATATTTTGAATGAAAAGGTATTATCCACAAATATTTAAAAAGAATTTTTAAAATATATTTATGAAATGTATATATAAGTGTCATATATTTTTTGGTAATATTTAGAAAATAACTATTTTTAATTTTTAGTTTGTAATTTTTAATTTTTAGTTTTTAGTTTTTAATGTTTAATTTTAAATTTTATATTTTAGTTTTTAATTTTTAATTTTAAGTTTTAAAATTTAGTTTTTAATTTTTAATTTTAATTTTTAGTTTTAGTTTTTAGTTTTTAATTTTTAGCTTAATTTTTAGTTTTAGTTTTTAATTTTTAGTTTTAGTTTTTAATTTTTAGATTTTAGTTTTATTTTTTAATTTACAATTTTTAGTTTTTAGTTTTTAAATTTTAAATTATTAATTTCTAATTTTATATATATTTTTAAATGTTTTTTAGTTTTGTTTATTTTAACTTTAAATATTTAATTTTAAATTTATATGTTTTAATTTTAGTTTTTAATTTTTAATTTTAACTATAATTTTAAATTTTAAATTTTTAGTTTTAAATTTAAAATTTTTATTTTTTTAGTTTTTGTTTTTAATTTTAAAATTTTAATTTTAAATTTTAAATTTTCAATTTTCAATTTTTAATTTTTAGTTTTTACATTTTAGTTTTTAGTTTTTACTTGTAATTTTTAATTTTTAATTTTTAATTTTAATTTTTATTTTTTAATTATAATTTTTAATTTAGTTTTTAGTTTTTGATTATAATTTTAAATATTAAATTTAATTTTTTTTTAATTTTATGTTTTTATTTTTAAGATAAAATAAAATTAATTAGTAGTTTAATCATAATAACAATTTAGTCTTTTTACATATTTTTAATACTAACTTAGTAAACTTTTAGTGAATGATACTAGGCTAGCAATTTTAGTAAAGATTAATACTAGTTAGAGTAAATTTCACTAATTTATATGATCATAAGATTTTCAGTATGACAATTTCAAAAAATTCATACCTATCCATCAAATTGTTCGACTCATCCAAAATTAAATGATGATAGTCAATTGAAGAAGAGTCTTATATTCCTCTAAGCCAAGTAATCCTTAAACAAAAAAAATATATATATTCTCATAATTTTGTTCTATATTAAGGTCATTCTCATATTTTCTTGAAAACATATCAACATACCGCAAAATCTTTCGATCCAGTAAAATCGAAACAAAATAAACAAATGCTTGTCAGAAACTTGTTCAAAACGCATGCATAATTCCTCAGCAACTGGGCCATATGCAACGTATTTTATAGCCCCCTTCCTTCAATTCCAACAACATTATTAAGTAAGGTTTATAAGGTGATTATAAAACTTCGAAACTTAAACCATGTGAATAATTTACTCAGAATCTCGTAGCGTGAATTATAATTTAGCGCGTGTACGTGAATACGAATAGACCTCTGAAGAGTGATCTTTCCATTCAAGCTCTCCAACCCATGTTATAGCACCAACAACATCTATAAGAAAAAATTCATTTAAATATAAATTAATCCCCTTAAGGCAACAACCACAATTCTACAATATCCGATGATAGATTTTTCCTCTTAATCTAATAATAACGAACTGTAAACAACACTTACCAATTGCATATTTATCTGAAACCGTCCCATCATTAATTCTTTAAATTGGTTTGATGCTCAAGAGGTCATCTAAAGTTGGAGGATCGAAGTTCTCCGTGATATTTGCCTCGTCAGTTATATGAATATCCTTATAAGTTGGACACACTCTGTCATACTTTGGCCCTAACGAAACCCTAAAATCAGAAAATTAAATCTTAAATCATAAACCTTCTTTCTGTAAAAGAAAAAGGAACTTCTGGGCATTGTTTCCAAAAGCCAAGACTTGAATCCGACTTGGATTATTTAGCATTGTGAAAGATACCAGTGTGAAGTGTACCGGCCAAGTACTTGAGTACACGCTTAACCGCAAGCCAATGAGTTGTAGTGGGACGATGCATGAATTGCGAGAGCTTGTTAACTTCAAATGCAATTTCCGGTCTTGTGAGAGAAAGGTATTGAAGACTGCCCACTGTTGTACGATAGGCCGACCCATCGTCCAAAGCTACACCATCAAGAAGTGAGAGTGAAGTTGTGGATGACATTGGCGTGGGAACCGGTTTGGCATCAGACATTTTTGTTTTGTTGAGGAGATCCAAAATGTATTTCCTCTGATTAAGAAGAAGACCAGAGGCGCTGCGTATGGCTTCAATGCCAAGGAAATACGACAAATCACCGAGATCCTTGAGAGCAAAGCGAGCCGAGAGATCATTGATGTAAGTCTGAACTGCCGTGGAGGAAGTGCCCGTGATGATGATATCATAAACGTAGACCAGAAGATAGAGTGTGACATTCTGAGCATGGCGATAGAAGAGAGAAGCATCAGCCATTGAGTTGCTGAAACCGGTGCTGAGTAGAAAAGTCTTGAGCTCATTGTACCACGCATGAGGAGCCTGTTTGAGACCATAAATATCTTTCTGAAGCTTGCAGACATGATTCAGGCGATCCTTGTCTATAAAACCAGTAGGTTGGGCCATATAGACATCTTCCGTTAGTGTACCTTGGAGAAAAGCATCATTGATATCAAGTTGACGTAGCGGCCAGTCACGAGTGATTGCAAGACTGCAGATAATGCGAATTGTGGGAGCTTTAACCACGGGACTGAACGTCTCAAAGAAGTCCACCCCGGGACGTTGATGAAACCCCTTTGCAACCAACCGCGCCTTAAACATGTCAACAGAACCATTAGGAAGAAATTTGATTCGGAAAATCCACTTGGAGCCAACCAGATTAGGTGCAAGTTCAGGGGGAACTAAATCCCAAGTGTGTGTGCAAAGAAGAGAGTTAAACTGATCACTCATAGCTAATCGCCATAGCTCATCACTAAGAGCCTGAGCAACCGTTGTTGGTTCAGTATTGGAAACCACTGCCGCCGTTAAGCCATAGCGCCGATTTGTCTTGTGTATGTGATTTTTTGCCCGTGTGACCATTTCATGGTCATTATTCGGAGGATTCCTTGTTGGGGGAGCTGCCGGTTGAGCAGGAGGTGGAGAAGGAGACGAGATTTCCTCTGATAAGGTGACAGAGGATGGTGTTGCGGGAGATATATCCTGAACTTGGTTATCAAGAGCTGAGACCTCAGTTGCTGGTGGTGTTGTTGTAAGAGAATCGTTGGCGATGTGAGCAGGTGAAGGAGCTGGCGAGTCAACAGAATCCGATTGCAGAGCACCCTCGAGTGGACTGGTGCCACTTTCCATTCACCTGATCTTCGGTTGCCAGGCTTGGTCAGATTCAGAGGTGGTGGATAGGGAAGAGGAAGGTAAGGTTACGGTGGAGGAAAAGGGAAAAGTTGACTCACAGAACTCTACATGGCGCGACACATAGAGGCGAGAGGTAGCTTTGTCTAGACACATGTAAGTGCTTTGTGTAGGTGAATAGCCAAGAAAGATGCAGGCAACTGAGCGTGGAGCAAGTTTGTGAGGTGTGTAAGGCCTTAGCCAGGGATAACAGAGACATCCAATGATCCTTAGCTTCGAGTAGTTTGGATCAGTGTTGTGTAAACGATGGTGGGGTGTTTCCAGTTGTATGGCTTTTGAGGGCATTCGGTTGATCAGGTAAACAGCAGTAGCAAATGCATACGGCTAGTAGACAAGTGGTATGGAGGCGTGAGTGAGGAGAGTCAGGCCTGTTTCAACAATGTGGCGATGGCGCCGTTCTGACAGGCCGTTGTGTTCTGGGGTGTGGGGAGGAGTGGTGAGGTGAGAGATTCCATGTTGGGCTAGGAATGAACGTAAGGCAATGAATTCGCCCCCGTTGTCCGTATAGAACGTCTTGATTCGTGTTTGATGTTTGTTTTCAACTTGGGCTTTGAAGTGAATAAAAGTGGCTGCTACTTGAGATTTTTGTTTGAGTGGGTACATCCACACGTATCGAGTGAAATGATCGACGATGACTAAGTAGTATTTGAACCCTTCAACAGATATAACTGGAGAGGACCAGACATTTGAGAACAATATTTGGAGAGGGTGAGAAGAAGTAACAGTAGATGTTGAAAATGGGAGTTTATGGCTCTTATTGATTAAGCAGGAATTACATGGAGATAAAGTACTTGAAGCAAAAGAAAGCGCATGAGACAATTTAGAAGAAAGCAATTGTAAAACAGAAGGCATAGGGTGGCCTAGGCGATGATGCCAGGTGTGGGCTGTGGTTTTGGTAATGGAGAAGGCATGGACAGATGCAGCAGGCCACTCATAGGTACAATATTTAACCGGACCCGTGAGGAGAGGAGCTCGCGTTGATAGGTCCTTAACCTGAAACATAGTAGGAAAGAATTCGACCGAAGTCTGGTTAGCGTTGCAGAACTGATAAACAGATATTAAGTTCTTCTTCATGGAGGGTACAAGCAACACATTATTCAACTTAAAATCACGAGATTTAGAGGGAAGAGTGAGTGAGCATGTATGTGTGATGGATAAACCTGAGCCATTGCCAATGACAACCGAGTCAGATCCCGAGTATGGGCTGTGTAAAGCCAAGGTGTTCAAGTCTGCTGCAACGTGATGAGATGCACCACTGTCCATGAGCCAGATGTCATCTGGTGTGGGGAGAAGGCCTGCAACATTTTCATTGGGCTGATACGTCTGCTGATTTGCGGATTGTGAGTTTGTTGCAATGATCCGGAAATATGGACAGCGTTATGCGCTGTGGCCTTGTGTGCCACATGCCTGACACCTTCCAAGGTATGGTTTAGGTGCTCTGTTGTTGTTGTTGTTGTTGTTGTAGCGCTGAGTTGATTGTTGAGGCTGCGAGAAGGAACCTTGTTGTTGTTTGTTGCTCGAGTTTCCCTGATTGCGTTGATTATTGTTTGCTGTGATTGGGAACGTTTGTGATGGTTGTTCACACGGAAGCATAGCTTCACGGTTCAAGAGCTTCTCCAAGAGTTCTGGAAAAGAGATGAGATGATCACGGCTGTTGATGGCATCAACTTCAGGTTTGAAATCTTCAGGTAAACCGGCAAGGATCTGTTCAATGAGATCTTCTGAGTCCATTGGTTTACCGAGAAGAGCCAGCTCATCTGCATTTGTCTTCATGGTACGAAGATACTCATTGATTTTTTTGGTGCCTTTGGTGCAGCTTTTGATCTGAAATCTGATTTGGCGGATGTGTCCTCGGGACGGTGTGCCAAAAGTTTCAGCTAGTGTGGTCCAGACTTCATGTGTTGTGTCTGCAGTTGTCACCAGAGGTTGGATCGGGAGTGAGATCGCTCCTAGGATTGCAGAGTACAATAGTCTGTCTTGTCTACGCCATGTGACATAATCCGGATTTGGTTGAGATGCACCTGCAACTTCAATTGTTGGTGTAAGTGCAGTGACCGGTGGTTTGAGAAAGACATGAAGTTCATGTCCTTCCAGCAACGCATGGATCTGACGGTACCATGTGAGGTAATTGACTGTAGTTAATTTGGTGATGTTGGTCATGTTGACCGAGAGGAGGGTGCTGCTAGGGTTACTAGCATCAAAAACAGAAGCACGATGTGTGGAAGCATTAGAGTTAGAGCTTTCAGACATTGAAGAAGACGAGAGGGAGAACGTAGAAAAAGAGGTTTGAGAGATTTGATGGGATCAAAGCTCTGATACCATGTAGGTTTTAGGAGAATGAATTATATTCAACTTGAATGAGGTTACACATATTTATAGATACAAAGAATATCTACGTAGGATCCTTACTGTTATGAAACAGAATATCAACAACTTATATACGAATCTAGTCGATAAGAATATCCTTCTAGGATCCTTATACGTCCTTATCCCAATCGATGTCTAGGTGTGAGCAGTGTAATGCGTGAGACCATAAAGCATGAAAAGAGGCTCGATCATGGAATCAAAATGACTTGATGAGAAGAGAAATGAGCTAAATCATGAAAAGAAGCAATACAAATCCGAAGCAGTACAAATCCCAGTTAGCTACTCATCCTCATATGAGGAAGAAGTACAGATCCGAAAAGAAGTTCCAAAAGTCGAGCCGAGTCTTTTTAACAAAGCAGAACGCCCAGCGTAAGCAGATTGCCTCTCGTAAGGTTCAGAAAGTTTCCCGTACAAACAACCTAAACAAGAAGTCATCCTCATGGAGGAACTAATGAGATGATAACTTTTGCGTGGAATGTTCGTGGTTTCAACAACATGTGCAAAAATAACCAAGTTCGTTCTTATATTAATTCAGTTAAGCCATGTATGGGATGCTTGTTGGAGACAAGGGATCAAGAGGGGAAGAGTTTGTAGATTATAAGAAGAGTGTTTCTGGGGTGGAGTTACGAAAAAAATTACGATTATCATCAACTTGGCTGCATCTGGATCATTTGGGCTGATGACGTGAAAGTCAAAACTTCTTATAAGAGTCCACAGTTTGTTACAGTTGGAGTTGAAACAAGTAAGGGTGATATCTTTATCTACTCTTGTATCTACGCCTCAAACTTCAGATAAGATCGTCTCACTTTATGGAAGGAGATTCGTCAAAACAAAGACCTTTTCAGTGGCTGAAATCTTCCGTGGATTCTTATGGGCGACTATAATGTTATACTTTCACCGGATGAACACTCAAGGGTAATGTATGGTTTAGGGACAAATCAGGTATGATCGACTTTCAAAAGGTAGTGACTGATTGTGAACTCTCGGATTTCGGTTGTACGGGACTAAAATATACTTGGTGGAACAAAAGAACTGTGGATCCTATTGGTAAAAAATTGGAAAAAAATTTAGTGAATGGTAAATGGATGGAGCATTATCCTGCCTCATACGCATATTTTGAGACTAATGGGATCCCTGACCATACAAGATGTTTGGTTCGACTTGGAACTGTTGAGGAATGTAAGCGACATCATTTTGGACATGAACATAGCCTATTTACCATTCCTGAATGGAGTTTCATAGACTGAGTGAGAAATTAAATCTTCTAAGACCCATTTTGTGGGCTCTGGATCGGGACAAGTATAATGACATTGTTAAGAGAGAAAAAAAAGAGAAGCCTTTGAATCAAGCCCTTCTGCACCCATATACTGAGACTTTCGAGGCTGAGGCGAATGCTTTAAACCAGTGACAGCAACTAGTAAGTGTGTAAGAACAATTCTTTAACCAGAAATCCCTAATAGTATAGCTCAAACACGAGGATAAAAACACCAGTTCTTTTCCAAAAAATGGCGCAAATTAGACAAACAAGGAATTTAATTAGGAGGCTTACTAGGGGATACAAAACTATTGAAACAGACCCTACTGAGATAAAGACTCTTGCAGTGGAGTATTGCAAAAGCTTTTTGCAAGAAAACCGCCATCAAGATCTCGGTGTAGACTCCCTCACGGATCTTCTGCACTATAGATGCTCTGAGGAGAACAAAGCAGCTGGTACATGAAGTAACAGAAGACGAAATCAAGAGAGTTTGTTTCTCTATGCAATCGAATAAGACCCTTGGCCCAGATGGTTACTCGAAAGAATTTTTATGTGGAAGCATTGGGGATAGTTTGGCCTGACTTTGTCATTGTTGTTCAGTCTTTATTTATGAATGGTTTTATGCCAAGTGGGGTTAATGCTACAATTGTCACATTGGTACCAAAGAAGACATATGCTCAATGCATGAAAGACTATAGACCTAAAGCTTTTTTAATACGGTTTATAAAGTCATATCAAAAATCCTTGCAAACCGGTTAAAGAAACTACTCCTCGAGGCGATGCTACCCAACCAGAGTGCTTTTATCAAAGGTTGTTTGCTTTTCAAAAACGTTCTTATGGCAACAAAACTTTTTAAAGGCTATAATAAGGACTCGATTCTCCTTGATGTGCCACGAAAATAGACATAACAAAGCCATGTGCACTCTGTGGGGAGCCGGAAGGACTTATTCTGAGTATGTTGGGACTTATTGTGAGCCGGAGGGACTTATTCTGAGCCGGATTAGATACTCGAAAACGTTCTTATGATGGGACTTTCTCAGTTAGTGTCAATGGGGAGCTTCAAGGTTTCTTCACGAGCTCTCGGGGTTTGCGACTTGGATGCTCATTTTCCTCTATTCTTTTTTTCATGGCCATAAATATTTTTTCACACCGTTCAAACAAGGCTACTACAGAGAAGAAGATTGGTTACCATCCTAAATGTAGAGAATAGCAAATTACGCATTTGAGCTTTGCGGATGACTTTATCATATTTATTGACGGAAGAGGGGATTCTATAAGGGGCATTGTTGATGTTCGAAATGGCTTCGGTCTGGCTATAAATATGAGCAAATCCGTTATGTATATGGCAGGGAAAACTAGACATGGCCTCCAGAAGACGGCAACAAATTATGGTATCCCCTAGAACAACTTCCAATCAGATAATTAAGACATCCTCTTACCATAAAAATCATGAAAAAGGTGGACTATGAACCTTTAATAGACAAGATTTGATCGAGAATGATTGTCTGGTCCTGCAAATCCTTATCCTACTCAGGTATACTTCAGCTCATTCAATCGGTTATTATGAGTACGATTAACTTATGGTGCTCGGTATTCTGGTTACCTACAAAATGTCTAGATGTGATTGAGTGATTGTTTGCTGCATTCTTGTGGTGTGGCTCTCCAAGTATAACAACTAAGACTCAGGTGAAGTGGGAAGAAGTTTGTAAGCTGGAAAGGAGAGTGTTGGACATTAAACATTTAAAATATTCCTCTCGGTATTCAGTCTTAAACTCATTTGGAAAATGTTTGAAGGTTCTATGTCATTATGGGTGGCATGGACAAAGCATCATATGCTGCATGGTCTCTCTTTTGGGAAATATCAAGAACAACAACTAAAGGATCATAGATTTGGAAGAAACTTTTGCTCTTACAACCTCTAGCTGCTTTCTTCTTAAGGATTAAAATAAACGATAGATCTTGTGCATCATTCTGGTTCGATACTGTTAGATTTAAGAAAGATTTAAGCTTTGAAGATTTAGGAAGAATAGTTTGCTCAAGAGAAGAAGAGAGAATAGTCACAAAAATGACTTTACTTTTGATATTTGGTGGCTACACAAGTTATATAGGATGGGTACACAAGAATAACCCAAAACCTAATTCTCTAGAGGACAAATTAGACATTTTGTCATTTTGGTCCGAACTCCAGACTTCACTCTGCACTCCAGACTTCACAGATTTCACTTTGCACTCCAGACTTCACTGTCTGTTGTTTTCTTCTGTTTCACCAGACTTCAGACTGTTTCACCAGACTTCACTTTATTGAAACATACATGATCAATACTCCCCCTCAAGTTCAAACTTTGGAATTGCCCTAAAGTCTGAACTTGGAATGATCATGGCAACACCTCATTAAAAACTTTGATGTAGAAAACCACTTGGGACAAAACCACATCAAGGGAAATAGAGTATGCTACACATGATCAGGGAAGTTCTAATCATGGGTAGGAAGGTCTACAAGTCCTAGTTTGCTGAAGATATGATCGCAAACCTTGAGACTTGCAGCCTTGGTTAAGATGTCTGCTAGCTGATCTTCGCTCTTTGTGTAGCAAGGTAGAACCGTCCCATCTTCAATCTTCTCCCTTACCTTGTGACAATCTATCTCAATGTGTTTAGTCCTTTCATGAAACATAGAGTTGGTAGCAATGTGTATTGCAGCCTGATTGTCACAATGAAAGGTAATGGGACTTGATTGCTCAATGCCAAAGTCCTTGAGTAGAGCCTTCAACCAAGTTAACTCTGTTGTAAGCTTCCTCATAGCCCTATACTCAGCTTCAGCACTTGAACATGAGACCACTTTCTGCTTCTTTGTCTTCCAAGTCACTAAGTTACCTCCAATGAAGGTGCAATAACCGGTTGTGGATCTCCTGTCACTCTTATCACCAGCCCAATCTGCATAACAGTAGCCGACAATCTCAGTGCTATCATTCTTACCCATCCAAATTCCTTGTCCTGTTGAGCCTTTGAGATATCTAAGGATCCTCTCAATCAAACTCCAATGATAAACTGTGGGTGATTGCATATGTTGGCTGACTTGATTCACAAAAAAACATAGGTCTGGTCTAGTGAGAGTTAAATAGATAAGCTTCCCAACCAGTCTTCTATACAAGGAGACATCCTTGAACTTCTCCTCATCTGGTTTCTCCCCCTTTCTATTGACTTGGTAGCCATCTTCAAGAGGAGTCTTTGCTATCTTGCAATCATGCATTCGTGTTTCTGTCAGCAAGTCTTTAACATACTTCCTTTGGGACAAAAACAACCCATCATTGAATCTGCATACTTCAATACCCAAGAAATACTTCAACTCTCCAAGGTCTTTGATGTCAAACGAACTTTTGAGAAAAGCCTTTGTGGACTGAATTCCCTCATTATCACTTCCAGTAATGATTAAATCATCCACATAGATAAGAACCACCACCACTCCTAAAGAGCTTTGAAGAGTAAACAATGTGTGATCAGATTGAGACTTCTTGAATCCATAGTCCATGAGTGTATGGCTTAGCTTATGGTACCATGTCCTTGGTGATTGCTTCAAACCATAGATTGCTCTCCTTAGTCTCAATACTTCACCAGGTTTACACAAATGCTCTAGTCCCGGTGGTGGAGTCATGTACACTTCCTCTTCAAGCTCTCCTTGTAAAAAGGCATTCTTAACATCCATTTGCCATAGGTTCCATGAAAGGTTTGTGGCCAAGGACAGTGTAACTCTTACTGTATGGAGTTTAGCTACTGGTGCAAAGGTATCAGTGTAGTCTTCTCCATATGTTTGCGTGAACCCTCTTGCAACCAACTTTGCCTTGTACCTTTCAATGTCTCCATTGCTCTTATACTTGATTGTGAAGACCAATTTTGAGCTGACAGTCTTCTTTCCCTTTGGCAGCTTCTCCACATTCCAAGTGTGATTCTTTTCCATAGCTTCCTTCTCATCAATCACAGCATCCATCCACTTCTTGGTGTCTTTAGCCTCTTCATAGGTTTTAGGAACATGATTCATCTCTATCTTCCCAAGAAAAGCGCAATGACTTGATGGCAACAAGTCAATAGAACACATGGACTGGTTGGGATGAGCAACAACCTGATTGTTGAAGTAGAACTTCTTGTTGATGTAGCTTGATAGATCCGTCTTTTCTCTAGTACTTCTTCTGAGTTGTTGGACTGGTTGAGCAGCTTCCTCTACACCCATCTCTTCTTCTTCATGATGAATAATCTCCTCATCATTCATATTCAAGTTGTCCTGATCTTGATTCTGAGGTAGAACTTCCTCTTGAGTTTGAGTGGGTTCTTGATTAGCTGTCACTGGTTCTTCTTCTTGCAACTCTTCTTGATGACTTCTTGTTTCTGTTTCCCCTTGTCTTGGTACATTAGTAGGATCATTTCCCAAATGATTCAAGAGAAACCTCAGACTTGTAGCAAGGTCAGACGGTGATCTTAAAAGATCCTTCAATCCTTCCCAATCCCTTTTCTCATAGT
The DNA here is from genome assembly GCA_030180135.1 of Orychophragmus violaceus. NCBI lineage: Eukaryota > Viridiplantae > Streptophyta > Magnoliopsida > Brassicales > Brassicaceae > Orychophragmus > Orychophragmus violaceus. The sequence continues at coordinate 32,055,434 of CM058235.1, forward strand.
ACCCTTGCCCCTCAATCAACTTGACATCTCTTGACACATATGTGTGGTGGTTTCTTGGATCAAAGCACTTATAACCCTTCTGAGTTGTAGAGTATCCCAGGAACATACACTTTGTGCTCTTAGCCTCTAGCTTATTTCTTTGATCACCTGAAATATGTACAAAACACACACACCCAAACACACGTAAGTGTTCAATAAAGGGTTGAGTTTTGTTCAGAACCTCAAATGGTGAGATGTCTTGGAGAACTTTTGTTGGAATCCTATTGATGAGATAACAAGCTGCTAAGACCGCATCTCCCCAAAATCTTTTAGGCACATTGGTATAGAGCATCATGGATCTAGCCACTTCCATGAGATGTTTGTTCTTTCGCTCAGCCACTCCATTTTGTTGAGGTGTATGTGGACAGCTTGTTTGATGTAGGATTCCATGTTTGTTCAGATTAGCCTTGAATCTTTGACTTGTGTACTCTCCCCCATTGTCCGATCTAAACACTTTGATCCTTGCATTAAACTGATTAGTAATGTAGTTTTGAAAATGAATGAAAGCTTCATAAACTCTATCTTTCGATGGGAGCAAGGTCACCCAAGTATATTTTGACTTTTCATCTATAAATGTCACAAAATACTTGTTTCCATCTCTAGACTGGCAAGGTGAAGTCCAAACATCAGAATGCACAAGATCAAAGCAGCTCTCATAGATAGTGGTAGATTTAGGGAAGATTGTTCTGCAATGTTTGCCAAGAATACAAGCTTCACAAGTCGAATGATCAAAAGTAGTGTTAGGCAACATCAAGTTCAGAGCTCTAGCATGAGGATGTCCAAGTCTAGCATGCCACAAACTGTTTTGATTAACCGGAAAACAGGAATTGAAAGCTAAGGAACCCAAATTGCTTGGAGAGGTGTTTTCAATGAGATAAAGCTCATCTTGTGTTCCACCTCTGCCAAGTACCCTTCCACTCTTAATATCCTGAAAGCACACCTCATTAGGTCCAAAGATAACATTGCATTCCAAGTCTTTAGTAATCCTTTTAACTGATAGCAGATTGGATTTAAACTTAGGCACAAAGAAGGCATCACTATCCTTGTTAAACTGTCTTAACTTTCCTGTTCCTTCAATGGGAATACCTTGACCATCAGAAATAGTTACTCTTCCTATGGCAGGTTTGATGTCTTTTAACAACTTAGCATTACTAATCATGTGGTGAGATGCTCCTGAATCTACTACCAAGTTCTGATCAGTTTTAGCAAGTAGTTTATGAGACAATAAGGTGATACCAGAGAGTTTGGAGGCATAAGCCTTGATGAGGTCCTCCAAATCACTCCTTCTCACATAATCAGTGTTGGTGAAGAGTGCAAGCTTTCCTCCTTGAGAGGATGAAGTCGTCTGCTCATTCACATTCTCTTGAGAGATGTTGGCACTTGAGTCTTTGAACTTGGATGGCTTGAGATGAGGGTGAAGGGTCCAACACTTGTACTTCGCATGTCCTTTCTTATTGCAATGGTCACAGAAGACACCCTTCCTTTCCTCTTGCTTGAACACGCTCTTGTTGGCAGTGACAAGGTCCCCTTTTCCTCCAAACAATCCAATGTTTCCCTGCTCCTTTTGGATTCTTGAACACACCTCTTCAAAGTCAGGGAGTGTAGTCTCCCTTAAGATAGACTTGATAACCTCATTGTGTTGGGATAGTGTCCTGAAATCACACTTGTACTCACTCCTGATGATAGTTGTGTGTCGAGATCAGACATTCGTATAATACTGGGCGGTTGCAATGTTTTGCTAGAAGCCTCTTGCAACCTGTAAGTTATAGACTTACTGCCAGTATTATATGATCCTATAGGGTCACACACCTAAGCAAACTGGAAGCTACGACATGGGAATGATCATTATGGTAATGATCATATTAATGTGTATTGGATACACATTATTATCGACAAAATGGTGTTGTGTCGATCGACACAGCTTGTGTGTCGGTCGACACAATTCGGGTTTTCGGAAAGGCTTTTCGAAATATGACTTAATCAAGTCTGGCCCGTTAAGTGGGTTTTAGGTCGAATAAAACATGATTATCTCGACCTAAGAACGTAGCCGTCGAGTTTTTCTTGGTAAGAAAAGTAGAAACACCAGAAACAGGTGATTCCCATTGATCCGGCACTAACATCCCGTTTCCAGCTTGTGTGCGTGTGTATCTGGTAGAGGCAAGGCATCTGCGTTGCTCAACTGATCTCGTTCACCAACTCATTCCGCTACCAGTTCCAGGTAAGAACGAGGTTGGTTGTTTTCAATATATCAAACCCTAGATCCTAGGAGATCCAACAGTGGTATCAGAGCCAGGTTAGGGTTTAGAATATTGAATCTGATGCAATTAATTCGAAACTTGATGTTGTTGAATTGGATATTGCCTGTTGAAATCGTGTTTTCTTATGTTAATCTCGGATTATTTGCATGTTGAAAAACGATGAACTGTTGAAATCGCACTGTGTCGATCAACAAAAAGCGTGTGTCGGTCGACACGCCGCGAAATAACGCGTAAAATATTTAGGGTTTGTCGCAGAGTGTCGATCGACACAAAGCGTGTGTCAGTCGACACAGAGCGAAAACTCGCAAATAGTTTTAGGGTTTCGATCTGAGATCGAGTACCCGTTTTCCTGCTGTGTCGAACGATACACTGGGTGTGTCGGTCGACACAGGTAATGCGATTAGATAGATCGGTTCAATTGGATTGAACCGGTTATCTCGCTCGGTTAATTTTAATTAACCAATTGGTTCTGGTTTGGTAATGTCGATCGACACAGAGTTGTGTGACGATCGACATGGACCATTAAACCGAACCGGTTCAATTGGATTGAATCGGTTAAGCAAATTCGATCCGGTTTGACCGGTTATCGAAGACCGGTGTAAATTGGGTTGCGTCGACCGATGCCAATGGTTGGCGTCGATCGACACGACATTCGCAAACATGCTGGTTGGACCACAAATTTGTGTTGGAATTGTGTCCAGTAATCTCGGTACTGTCTCTAGAAAGTAAGAGTATGTCAATGATCAGACATAAGTCATATAATGCTGGGGGTCATGATGGCTTGCTAGAGTCCGCTCATGATCTATAAGTCTTGGACTTATTGCCTTTATTATATGATCCCATATGGGTCACACGCCTAAGCTAACAGGAAAATGTGTAGGAACGGCTTAGCAGAAGTACGGTAAAAGTGCCAGGTATTTGTCGTACTTAGAGAGAGATTAATGGGTCTGATTAAATCTAAGGGATTTAATCAGATTGGTATTTGGGCCCAAAAGCCCAAAAGGGAAAGAGAAGGGTTTTATAAACTAAAAGCCAAATCTCTTTCTCCTCCAACCCTAAAACCCAGCCGCGAGCCTCCTCTCTCTCTGCGCCTCCTCTCCTGCTCGGTCTAGCAGCCATTTCCTGTGAAGCGTGTGTGAACCTCTGGAGGAGTTATCACTTGGTGGCTCTGCTGATCTCTGACCTGTTCTTCATATTCCGCTGCACAAAAAGGTAACAGGTGAGATCCATTATGTTTCTATTCAAGAGAACCTAGATCTGCATGTTTAGGACTGTTGAATCTGAGAATTGAATCTGGATTAACACTAAACATTCCTTCAGTGGTATCAGAGCTATTGGTTCTGTGGTTTTTCTTGTTTAGATTCATGTTTAGGATTGTTTAAAGAGGTGTTTTTGAATCAATCTACTGATAAGAGCAAAACACTTAAGAAACAAGAATTGAAACCAAAACAAACTTGAAATCGCATGATCCGATCTATATGAATCGGTATGCGTCGGACCGATCAGCTGCATCGATCGCGGATCATAGACCGCGAGATGCTCGGCTGAGACGATCGCTGGGATGGAACGATCGTATCGCATGGATCGAACGATCGCATGGATCGATCGTGTTCCATCCCGTCCCGATCGGTTATGACGCGCGAGAGAGATCGACCATGATCGCATGGCGATCACGTCCGTGATCTCTCGGCATCGTCTCGATCATCCCGTCCGATCGCGAGAGATGGCCCGGCTGTCTCGTCCCGATCACATGGCCCAACCGTCCCATCCCGTCCCGACCATCGATCCGCCGCGGAAGCATGATGGCTTGTGGCTGGACGATCGTTTCTTGATCGCGAAGCTAGGGCAACGTGATCGTGAACGGTTCAATCGGTTCGGTTCGGTTAATGGCTCGGTTTAAAATTTTAATTAAAATTAACGTCACGGTTTAATAAACAGACTTAATAAATTTAATAAGTTCTGGTTAAACCGGGATAAGAAATCCAAAGTCGAAATATTGGATTTTGTGCCTAAACCAGGATTTTCTAATTTGATTTGGTTGGACCAAATAAATTGAGAAAATCCGGTTTAGTAAATAACCGGTTGACAATTGTGGTCATCGTAGTAATTAAAATTTGGTTAGACCAATTTTAATGAACCAGACCGGTTATGTCATTTAATTGGGCAATTGGGTTATGTCTTGGACATGGACCAATTCTTGGGCCTCGGGCCAAGAAGTTAAAACAATTGGGCCAGTTATTTGAGTCTTTTCTTCAGAATTAATTTAAAATTTATTTTATATAATTATAAATCGATTTTAAATTAAAGTTTCCGAAATTTTGAAATTAGAAAGTTTCTTAAAATAGAAGTTTCTGGATTTGCATGTTTTGGATTTTAAGAAATTTCTAAAGTTAGAAAGTTTCCGGTTTTAGAAAGTTTCCAATTTTAGAAATTTTCCAAAATTAGTAGGTTTCCAAAAATGGAAAGTTTCCCAAAATAGTAATCTTCTATTTTGGGAATGAATTTTTAATAAACCTACAAACCTCAAATAATATCAAGCGTTGGATGTCTTGTCCAGTCTATGTCAGCTGTCGAAGCCCATTCAATTGTATTCATGGCCTTACAGTGTGAGGGTGTCTACTTTTGCGTGGATAAGACGGTTTGTGATTCATAAATGTCATTGGGAGTCCCAGACATTAATGATTACATGACTGTATAGTCTGGTTTTCTTGACTGGGCCATCGGGAGTCCCGGGCCTTGAGACATCAGAGTGGATTGGGCCTCGGGCCCAGATTCACAACCAAGAGTTATATCACGGATATAATTAGCCGATATAGGGCTTACCGATATAAGCTAAGGTTGGGTGACGGCCAGTGGCCCACTTTGATCTTAGTTATATGTGGATCTTGGATTCATTATATTCTATTGAGGGTAACTTATGTTATTGAATATAATGCATGATTAATCATATTAAATTTAATACGAGATTAATCATATTGAACATATTAACTAATAACCTTTTTATATTATATTTCAGCTATGACTACTACAAGCACTCAAAACACATTCTCAATCCGGTCTGTTCTCGAGAAGGAGAAGCTGACTGGAACGAACTTCCTGACGTGGTCAAGGAACTTGAGGCTGGTCCTCAAGCAGGAGAAGAAGGATTATGTCCTTCGTGATCCCCTCCCCGAGAGGCCTCCTAACAATGCTGCCAGGACTCTGCATAATGCTTGGGAAAAGCATTCGTCAAATGAAAATGATGTGAATTGCCTTATGTTGGCGACAATGACTGCTGAGCTGCAAATGCAGTTCGAGAGTGTGTTGTCACCAATTGAGATAATGGCAAGTCTGAAATCGCTTTTTCAGGAGCAAGCAAGGACTGAGAGGTTTCAGACGGTTAAGAACCTCTTAGACTGTAAGTTGGCTGCAAATGCGGCAGTGAGTCCTCATGTCTTGAAGATGATGGGTTATCTCGATCATCTTCAGAAACTCGACTGCCCTATCAGCCAGGAACTTGCTTGCGACATCATTCTGCAGTCATTACCTGCAAGCTATGATCAGTTCATTCTGAACTTTAACATGCATGGCTTGAGTAAGACATTGCCTGAGCTTCACGGAATGCTCAAGACTGCAGAGCCCAACTTGAGGAAAACCGCCAAGGACCCCAATGTGCTTATGGTGCAAAAGGGCAAGGGGTTTAAGAAATCCTCTGCTAAGGATAAGGGAAAGGCCAAGGCTGTCCAAGTCGCGGACAAGGACACGCCAAAGCCCAAGCCCAAGTCCAAGGCTGGGCCAACTGACATATGCAGGTTCTGTAAAGAACCAGGGAATTGGAGGAGAGAATGTAAGAAATTCCAAGAAGGTCTAAAGGAATTGAAGAAGAAGACTCTCGAGACTTCTTCATCAGGTATTTTTGTTATAGAAGTTAATACAACTACTTCTGATAATACCTCATGGGTTATGGATACTGGTTGTGGGGCTCATATTTGTACTAATATGCAGGCACTCAGCAACAGTAGAAGGCTGAAGCAAGGACAAGTGGAGCTACGAGTTGGGAATGGAGCGAAAGTTCCAGCACTAGCTGTAGGCACATACTTGTTGTCTTTACCTTCGGGATTGGTTTTAGAACTCAATAATTGTTATTTTGTACCTGCTATAAGCAGGAATATTATTTCAATTTCTTTGTTGGATTTGGAAGGTTATGATTTTTCAGTTAAGAATAAATTATGTTCCTTCAATCGCAACAATTTGTTCTATGGTTGTGCCCCTCTTATGAATGGGCTTTACATACTCGATCAATCCGCGCCAATTTATAACATTAATACCAAACGGTTCAAACCTAATGAGGAGAATGAACGTTTCTATGGCATTGTCGTTTAGGGAACATCAGCGAGAAACGCATCAAGAGGCTCCATTCGAATGGACTTCTTGGCTCATTTGACTTTGAGTCATGTGAGAAATGCGAATCCTGCATGATGGGCAAAATGACACGGGCCCCCTTTAATAAACCTAACGAGAGGGCCAGTGACTTATTGGGCCTGATACACACTGACGTGTGTGGCCCAATGTCCACAAATGCAAGAGGAAACTATCAGTACTTCATTACCTTCACTGATGATTTCAGTAGGTATGGATATGTTTATTTAATGAAACATAAGTCTGAATCTTTTGAGAAGTTCAGAGAATTCCAAAATGAAGTACAGAACCAACTTGGCAAAAGCATTAAGGCTCTTCGGTCCGACCGAGGAGGAGAATACTTAAGCCAAGAATTCAGTGATCATCTAAGAGAGTGTGGGATCGTGTCCCAACTCACTCCTCCTGGAACACCTCAATGGAATGGTGTGTCTGAGAGGAGAAATCGGACCTTATTGGATATGGTTCGATCTATGATGAGTCACACAGACCTTCCAATATCCCTTTGGGGATATGCTCTGCTAACAGCAGTGTTCACTCTAAATAGAGCGCCATCGAAAGCAGTAGCGAAGACACCATATGAATTATGGACTGGAGTGGCTCCAGTGCTGTCTTATCTTAGAATTTGGGGTTGTGAAGCCTATGTCAAGAGATTAATCTCAGACAAGCTTACACCAAAGTCTGATAAATGCTACTTCATTGGTTATCCGAAGGAAACCAAGGCTTATTACTTCTATCTACGTTCCGAGAACAAGATCTTTGTTGCCCGGGATTGTAACTTTCTTGAGAGGGAGTTTCTCTCTAAGAAAGACAGTGGGAGTAAGGTACTGCTTGAAGAAATTCAAGATGAACAGGATACTGCTCAACCTAATGAGGAAGAGCAGCAGGAGGACCTACAAGAAATTGTAGAGCCTGAACCTGTAGTACCTGAAGTTCGAAGATCCGGGAGGATCCGTCACGAACCCGAGAGATATCAAGGATTCCTCGTGACTAACTGTCATGATCTTTTGATCATTGATGGTGATGAACCATCGAACTTCAATCAAGCCATGATGGGCCCAGATTCCTCGAAGTGGCGCAAGGCCACTGATTCCGAAATGGACTCCATGTCGGTCAACCAAGTGTTTTCGTTGGTTGACTTACCCGCTGGTGTAAAAGCCATCGAGTGCAAATGGATCTTCAAGAAGAAGATTGACGTGGATGGAAATGTCCAGATTTATAAAGCCAGGTTGGTGGCAAAAGGTTTCAGACAAGTTCACGGTGTGGATTACGATGAAACCTATTCACCAGTGGCTATGATGAAATCTATTCGGATTCTACTAGCAACTGCAGCTTTTCATGATTATGAAATTTGGCAGATGGACGTGAAAACCGCCTTCCTGAATGGTATTCTGGAAGAGGATGTGTATATGACGCAACCTGACGGTTACATAGATCCAAAGAATGCTGGGAAAGTATGCAAGTTTCATAAATCCATTTATGGATTGAAGCAAGCATCGAGGAGCTGGAATCTTTGTTTTGATGAAGCGATCAAGCAATTTGACTTCATCAGAAACGAAGAAGAACAATGCGTGCATAAGAAAACTAGTGGGAGCAAGATAGTATTTCTTATTCTGTATGTCGATGACATACTGCTTCTCGGAAACGACATTCCAATGCTAAAGTCGGTAAAGGACTGGCTTGGAAGTTGTTTTTCCATGAAAGACATGGGTGAAGCCGCATACGTTCTTGGAATCAGGATCTACCGGGATAGATCTAGAAGGCTGATAGGCTTGTGTCAAGACTCATACATTGACAAAGTCCTACAAAGATTCAGCATGAAAGATTCCAAGAAGGGCTTCACGCCAATGGTACATGGCACAACGCTAAGCAAGAAGCAGAGCCCTACGACGGCTGCTGAGCTTAAGCGCATGAAGAATATTCCTTATGCATCTGCAATAGGATCTGTCATGTATGCCATGATCTGTACTCGTCCTGATGTTGCTTATGCATTGAGCATGACGAGTAGATACCAGTCAAATCCAGGTGAAAGCCACTGGATTGCCGTAAAGAATATCTTGAAGTATCTAAGACATACTAAGGATAAGTTCTTGGTGTACGGTGGAAGTGATGTGCTTAAAGTCAGTGGATTCACGGACGCAAGTTTCCAGACAGACCAAGATGATTTCCGGTCACAGTCCGGTTATATCTTTTGTCTGAATGGCGGTGCAATAAGTTGGAGAAGCTCCAAGCAAGACACCGTTGCTGATTCCACTACAGAAGCTGAATATATCGCCGCTTCAGAAGCTGCGAAGGAAGATGTTTGGATACAAAAGTTCATTATTGAACTAGGTGTGATACCAGATGCGGCTGAGCCTCTGGCACTGTTTTGTGATAACAATGGTGCTATTGCTCAGGCAAAGGAACCAAGATCACACCAGAAATCCAAGCATGTTCTAAGAAGATTTCACTTGATACGTGACATCATTAATAGAAAGGAAGTCAAGATCAGCCGAGTTCAGACAGATGATAACGTCGCTGATCCGTTGACAAAGCCACTCCCAAGACCTAAGCTCGAGTTCCTGACTGAAGCTGTAGGCATTAGAGACATTGAAATGTAATCTAAATTTGAGTGGGAGTTTGAAGGCTTTATTTAGTTATTGATATGTTCTTGTAAAACATTTTCTTATGTTTAATGAAATTATTATTTCAAGATTATTTTAACTGTGATGAAATAATCGTTCCAAAATGATATGAACCATTTTATAGGTCATCGAAGTAAGTGACTTGATCTTAAGTTATCAAAGTCATTTAGCTTGATCATGAGACCCTATATTTGATAGATGGCCTATATCATTCAGTCCCTAGTCGAAGGTTGTTGAAATCGGAACACCAACAACCGTGTGAGACTAGATTGGTATGTGACTTATGACAAAGTCTCAGTGTGTCATAGATGCGCGGCATCAAAGTCAGTACATAGGTGTATGTGGGGTACATACGACCGGACTAGACCCGCTTATAAGAACTCTTCAGGATATTTATATCTGTGTCATAAGAGATTCTTACTACGACTATAGAGTATAGTCCTTAGACCTGAGTTCGCATGCATGTGACTGCACATGAACTGATGCGCTTTGATCATTGTCTAACGCTGTCGTTATGCGATAGCTATAAGGACCTTGTTTGGGTGTATTACGAAATGAGTAGTTTACAGTGATGGAACAAGACGGGATTTGTCCCTTCAATATAAATGGAGTGAATATCTCTAGGCCAATCGGAGATTTGAATACTGGAAAATGCATGGCCATGCTCAAACGGACTGTCCTGAGTCGTTTGGATTGTCAGTATCAAATCAGAGTCCGATGAACAAGATTAGGCTTTATAAGGATGACACTAATCTTGCCTTATGACTAATCGAGATATTGAGACAAAAGGATTATGAATACAGAGATTCCAGTACAAGTGGGAGATTGTTGGAATTGTGTCCAGTAATCTCGGTACTGTCTCTAGAAAGTAAGAGTATGTCAATGATCAGACATAAGTCATATAATGCTGGGGGTCATGATGGCTTGCTAGAGTCCGCTCATGATCTATAAGTCTTGGACTTATTGCCTTTATTATATGATCCCATATGGGTCACACGCCTAAGCTAACAGGAAAATGTGTAGGAACGGCTTAGCAGAAGTACGGTAAAAGTGCCAGGCATTTGTCGTACTTAGAGAGAGATTAATGGGTCTGATTAAATCTAAGGGATTTAATCAGATTGGTATTTGGGCCCAAAAGCCCAAAAGAGAAAGAGAAGGGTTTTATAAACTAAAAGCCAAATCTCTTTCTCCTCCAACCCTAAAACCCAGCCGCGAGCCTCCTCTCTCTCTGCGCCTCCTCTCCTGCTCGGTCTAGCAGCCATTTCCTGTGAAGCGTGTGTGAACCTCTGGAGGAGTTATCACTTGGTGGCTCTGCTGATCTCTGACCTGTTCTTCATATTCCGCTGCACAAAAAGGTAACAGGTGAGATCCATTATGTTTCTATTCAAGAGAACCTAGATCTGCATGTTTAGGACTGTTGAATCTGAGAATTGAATCTGGATTAACACTAAACATTCCTTCAATTTGCATATACCAGAACAATTTAATCCTAAATGTTCTAGATGAATCTAAACTTAATAAAACTGAATGTTTTAATTAAATTAATAACTTCTTGAATGTATATTGGATATACATCAAGATTAAATAATTCTTTTCCTCAACCAAATATCAAGTGATCTTGATGTCTTGCCCGATCTTGTCTACTGTCAGGACTCGTGTTGTTGTTGGATATCCTTGGAGTCCTTGGTATCCACAGCAACATGAGTTATGCAGGTGATCATTGATAGATTTGCAGTGCAACTATTAGTGATCACAAGGCAGAAGAGATTGGTTTTACTTGACTGGGCTGTCAGAAGTTCTGGGCCCAGAGACATCAGAGTAGATTAGACATGGTTTGTCCCATCTACGACCAAGAGTTGTACTGGGTACAATTAGCAATGATTTGCTTACCTAAATAACTGAAGTTTGGGTGATGGTAAGTTGCCCACTCAGATTTTGGTGAAGTATGGATCTTGGCTCATTGTATTCATCTGAGGAAACATAGTTTTGAATACAATGCGAGTTTTTCTTATTAGATAGAATTCTCATTCCTTGAGCATTATAGCTAAAACCTCTACCTCTTTTAATTACAGATATGTCTGTCTCAACTCACATCAACACTTTCTCACTAAGATCCGTCCTTGAGAAGGACAAGCTAAATGGATCTAATTTCTTGGAATGGTATCGGAACCTGAGAATAGTTCTCAGGCAGGAGAACAAGGAATATGTCCTTGAAAGAGTTCTCACCGAGAGGCCACGTTCCAATGCCCCGCAGACAGAAAAGAATGCTTGGGATAAGCATTCAGCTGATGTCAAAGATGTTAATTGTCTAATGCAGGTGACTATGAACTCTGAGCTGCAGAAGCAATATGAGAACGTGATGTCACCCATTGAGATGATTAACAGCCTGAAAGCTTTATTTCAGGAGCAAGCTCGCACAGAGAGATACCAGACGGTTAAATCTCTCATGGATTGCAAGCTGGCTAAGGACAGTCCAGTAAGTCCTCATGTCCTTAAAATGATGGGTTACATTGATAACCTGGGGAAATTGGACTGTGCCATTAGCCAGGAGCTAGCCACTGACATGATTCTGCAGTCTTTGCCATCGTGTTTTGATCAGTTCATCATGAACTACAACATGCAAAACATGACTAAGACATTGACTGAGTTGCACGGCATGCTCAAGACAGCAGAGCCAAATCTCAAGAAGGCGACTCCTAGTGTACTGATGGTACAAGGGGGTAAAAGGTTCAAGAAACCTAGTAAGGATAAAGGAAAGGCTAAAGATGTCCAGACTGAGAGTCAAGACAGGCCCAAGCCCAAATCCGTTCCTTCTCCTGAGGACAAATGCAACTACTGCAAGCAGCTAGGGCATTGGAAGAGAAGCTGCAAGAAGTTCATGGAAGATTATGCGAAGCTGAAGAAGACGTATGATGCGTCTGATTCAGGTATTTATGTTATCGAACTTAATGTTATGACTCCTAGTTCTACTTTGTGGGTATTGGATACCGGCTGGGGTGCTCATATTTGTACTAATATGCAGGCACTAAGAAACAGTAGAACGCTGAAAAAGGACAAGTTGAGCTACGGGTCGGGAATGGAGCTAAGGTTGCTGCACTGGCCGTATGCACCTGCGAATTCTTTACCGTCGGGCATGGTTTTAATTTTGAATAATTGCTACTTTGTACCTGCGATTAGCAGAAACATAATTTCAGTTTCCGTATTGGATTTGGAAGGTTTTGATTTTGCTGTTAAGAATAAAGTTTGTTCTTTTAATCGTGATGGTATGTTTTATGGTAGCGCCCCATTAGATAATGGGTTATATGTTTTAAACCAAGAAATGCCTAACTTTAACATAAATACAAAGCGGTTTAAGTCAAATGACGAAAACCCGACTTTCTTATGGCATTGTCGTTTGGGCCATATAAATGAGAAACGCATCCAAAGGCTCCATCAAAATGGGCTTCTGGGCTCATTTGATTTTGAATCATGTGAGAAATGCGAATCTTGTTTGATGGGCAAAATGGCTAGAGCCCCTTTCAACAAACCAAATGAAAGGGCCAGTGATTTATTGGGCCTTATTCATACTGATGTATGTGGGCCGATGAGTACTGTTGCCAGAGGAAATTATAAGTACTTCATTACCCTCACTGATGATTTCAGTATGTATGGTTATGTCTCTTTTATGAGACACAAGTCAGAATCCTTTGATAGATTCAAGGAATTCAAGAATGAAGTACAGAACCAACTTGGCAAAAGTATCAAAGTTCTGCGATCGGATCGCGGAGGAGAATACTTGAGTCAAGAGTTCAGCGACTATCTGAGCGAGTGTGGAATAATTTCACAACTCACTCCTCCTGGAACACCCCAATGGAATGAGGTGTCAGAGAGGAGGAATCGAACCTTATTGGATATGGTTTGGTCTATGATGAGTCATTCAAATCTTCCATTATTCTTTTGGGGATACGCTCTAGAAACGTCTGCGTTTACACTAAATGGGGTACCATCTAAATCAGTGGAAAAGACACCACATGAACTGTGGACTGGGAATGTTCCTAGTCTGTCTTTCCTGAGGATTTGGGGTTGTGAGGCTTATGTCAAACGTTTAATCTCTGACAAGCTTGCACCCAAATCAGATAAATGCTACTTCGTTGGTTATCCTAGGGAAACCAAGGCATACTACTTTTACAACCAATCTGAGAACAAAGTATTTGTTGGTCGGGACTGTTCTTTTCTTGAGAGGGAGTTTCTCTCTAAGAAAAACAGTGGGAGTAAAGTACATCTTGAAGAAATTCGAGATGCACAGGAGACTGCTCAACCTGCTGAGGAAGAGCAGCAGTTGGATCCACAGAGTTCTGTGGAACCGGCGCCTGTGGAGCCTGAAGTTCGCAGATCCGGAAGGATCCGTCACGAACCCGAGAGATACTATGGATTTCTCGTGACCAATTCAAATGATCTGATGATCATTGATAGTGACGAACCAGCGACCTTCGCGGAAGCAATGATGGGCCCGGACTCCGAAGAGTGGCTTGGGGCCTCTAAATCCAAAATGGGATCCATGTCAGAAAACCAAGTATGGTCCTTGGTCGATTTACCTAATGGTGCAAAAGCCATTGAGTGTAAATGGATCTTCAAGAAGAAGATTGACGTGGATGGCAATGTACAGATTTACAAAGCGAGATTGGTGGCTAAAGGTTTCAAGCAAATTCATGGTATTGACTATGATGAAACCTATTCCCCAGTCGCTATGCTTAAATCCATTCGGATTCTTCTAGCGATTGCTGCTCATTATGACTATGAGATTTGGCAAATGGGTGTCAAAACCGCATTCCTGAATGGTATTCTGGAAGAGGATGTGTATATGACACAGCCTGAAGGTTTTGTCGATCCTAAGAACGCTGGGAAGGTATGCAAGCTTCATAAATCCATTTATGGATTGAAGCAAGCATCACGGAGTTGGAATCTTCGTTTTGATGAAGCAGTAAAACAATTTGGTTTCATCAAGAACGAAGAAGAACCATGTGTTTACAAGAAGACTAATGGGAGCAGAATTGCGTTTCTTGTACTGTATGTCGATGACATACTCCTCCTCGGTAATGACGTTCCGTTGCATCAGTCTGTTAAGACTTGGCTCGGAAGTTGTTTTTTCATGAAAGACATGGGAGAAGCCGCATACATTCTTGGAATCAGAATCTACAGAGATAGAGTGAACAGGCTGATTGGATTGTGCCAGGACACTTATATTGATAAGGTGCTGCACAGATTCAAGATGCATGATTCCAAGAAGGGCTTCATACCGGTGTTTCATAGCACTAGTCTCAGCAAGAAGCAGTGTCCGGCGACACATGCTGAGCGAGAACGCATGAATAGGATTCCTTATGCTTCTGCAATAGGATCTATTATGTATGCCATGCTTTGCACTCGTCCAGATGTAGCTTACGCGTTAAGCATGACGAGTAGATACCAATCTGATCCAGGTGAAGTTCACTGGACAGCTGTCAAGAATATTCTCAAGTATTTGAGACATACTAAGGATAAATTCCTGGTGTATGGAGGAAGTGAAGAACTTGTGGTGAATGGATTCACCGATGCGAGTTTTCAGACGGACAGAGACGATTTCCGATCACAATCTGGATATGTCTTCTGTCTAAATGGCGGTGCAGTGAGCTGGAAGAGCTCTAAGCAGAATACCGTAGCTGATTCCATGACGGAAGCTGAATATGTTGCTGCTTCAGAAGCGGCAAAGGAAGCTGTTTGGATCAAGAAGTTCATGACTGAACTTGGTGTGGTTCCTGGTATTTTGGAGCCGGTGGCTTTGTTTTGTGATAACAATGGAGCCATTGCTCAGGCGAAAGAACCCAGGTCACACCAGAAGTCCAAACACGTAGAGAGGAGATATCACCTGATTCGTGATATCGTCAATAGAGGTGATGTGAAGATCAGCCGAGTTCCGACGGACGAGAATGTCGCTGATCCTCTAACTAAGTCACTCCCAAGGCCTAAGCATGAGAGTCATACGACTGCTATAGGCATTAGAGATCTTAAGATGTAATCTTGATTCTAGTGGGAGTTTTAGTTTTATTTTAGTTATAATAAGATGCTCTTGTAAACATTCTTTTGGAAATGTTTTTTAATGAAATTTGATTTCAGCATTATTTATTGTGATCTAAATAATGGTCCCAAAATAAGTTTATGACATATTATAGGTCATCAAGTTGAGGACTTGATCATGAAACCCTATAAGTTACATATGACATAAATTATGTTTTGTCCCTGGTCGAGGCTGTCAAAATGGGACAATGGCAACCGCGAGAGACTAGATTGTGAGATGACTGTTGGCTAAGTTTCATGGAGCCAATGATATGATTATCGCAGTCAGTCACATAGATATATGTTGGTGAACATATGATCGGACATGACCCACTGATGAGAAGTCTCCAGGATAGTTATATATGTGTCATGAGAGGTTCTCATTACGACTATAGAGTATAGTCCTTAGACCTGAGTTCATCATGCTTTCTTGCATATGAATTGGTACACTTTGACTTTGTCAAACGTCGACCCGTAACTGGCGACTATAACGACACTGTTCAAGTATATCATGAAGTGTGCGTTGAAATAGGGATGGAACAAGATGGGATTTGTCCCTCCTGAATAACGGGAGATAAATATCTCAGGGCCTATCGAAGATTTAATACTGAGAAAAATGTGTGGCCGCACTCAGACGAATTGTAGTTCAGTTGTTTGTAATGTTCAGTATGAGATCAGGAGTTCGATAAACACGATGTTGGCTTAATAAGGATGACACCAATCTTGCCTTATGCCAAATCGAGATATAGAGACAAAAGGATTATAGGAATAGATGATTCCAGTACAAGTGGGAGATTGTTGGGATAGTGTCCTGAAATCACACTTGTACTCACTCCTGATGATAGTTGTGTGTCGAGATCAGACATTCGTATAATACTGGGCGGTTGCAATGTTTTGCTAGAAGCCTCTTGCAACCTGTAAGTTATAGACTTACTGCCAGTATTATATGATCCTATAGGGTCACACACCTAAGCAAACTGGAAGCTACTGTTGGAATTGTGTCCAGCAATCTCTGTACTGTCTCTATAACGTAAGAGTATGTCAGTGATCAGACATAAGTCATACAATACTGGGGGTCATGATGGCTTGCTAGAGTCCGCTCATGATCTATAAGTCTTGGACTTATTGCCTTTATTGTATGATCCCATATGGGTCACACGCTTAAGCTAGCAGGAAATAATGTTGGAACGGCTTAGCAGAAGTACGACAAAAGTGCTAGGCATTTGTCGTACTAAGAGAGAAGAATTAATGGGTCTGATTAAATGGAATTTAATCAGATTGGTATTTGGGCCCATAAAGCCCAAAAGGAATTAGACAAGTTTTATGAATAAAACTTGAGTCTGTTTTTCCTTCCAACCCTAACACCCAGCGCCGTTTTTCTCCTCTCCCTGCGCCTCTCTTCCTGGTGGTCTAGCAGCCAGTTTCCTGTGATTGCGTGTGTGAGCCTTTGGAGGATCCATCTCTCGGTGTATCTCCCTGATCATTGACATGTTCATCAATTCCGCTGCAAACAAACAGGTAAAAGGTGAGATCTAATGTTTCTAAATAAGAACACCTAGATCTGATGCATGTTTAGGTTGATATCAATATGAGAATTGAATCAGGATCAACCAAAACTTCCAACAGTGGTATCAGAGCCATTGGTTCTTAGGATTTCTTGTTTAGATTCATTGTTTAGGTTGTTTAATCTGTTTAGATGTGTTTTGAATCCATTACTGATAAGAAAAACACATAAGAAACTGAATTAAATCCTGAACAAACACTTGAATCACAAAACCGAGCTATATGACTCGGGTTTTGTTGATTGGCCAAGGTGTGATCGACCGGCTTGGCCGGTTGGTTGTTACGGCCGAGAGGAATGGCTGGTCGGACGGACGGGATCGCGGGTCGGGCAGTCGGGATGGTCGGATTGGATCGGATCATTCGATCGATCGCAATCGATCATCGCGACGCGTCCGATCGCTCGTCCCGATCGATCGTCCGATCGCTCGTCCAGTGCACCGTCCCGCCCGTCCCGTCCCGTCCCGAGCTGTCCCGGCTGTCCTGCGCATCGTCTCGATCTCGGATCGTTGACGGCTTGCGGCTGGACGATCATTGCTTGATCCGAAAGCTAGGGTTTCACGGTTCAATCGGTTCGGTTCGGTTAATGGTTCGGTTCAAAAACTTGATTAAAATCATCATTCTGGTTTAATAAACAGATTTTAATAATTTTATTAAATCTGGTTAAACCGGAATAAGAAATCCAATGTCGAAAGAAATATTGGATTTAGTGCCTAAACCAGGAATTTCTAATTTGATTTGGTTGGACCAAATAAATTGAGAAATTCCGGTTTAGTAAATAACCGGTTGACAATTGTGGTCATCGTAGTAATTAAAACTTGGTTAGACCAGTTTTAATGAACCAGACCGGTTATGTCAATTAATTGGACAATTGGGTCATGTCTTGGACATGGACCAATTCTTGGGCCTCGGGCCAAGAAGTTAAAACAATTGGGCCAGTTAATTGAGTCTTTCTTCAGATTAATTTAAAATCTATTTTATAAAATTATAAAATCGTTTTTAAATTAAAGTTTCCGAAATTTTAAAATTAGAAAGTTTCTTAAAATAGAAGTTTCTGAATTTGCGGGTTTTGGATTTTAAAGAAGTTTCTAAAGTTAGAAAGTTTCCAGTTTTAGAAAGTTTCCAATTTTAGAAAGTTTCCAAAAATAGTAGGTTTCCATAAATAGAAAGTTTCCCGAAATAGTAATCTTCTATTTTGGGAATGATTTTAATAAACCTACAAACCTCAAATAATATCAAGCGTTGGATGTCTTGTCCGGGCTATGTCAGCTGTCAAAGCCCATTCAATTGCATTCATGGCCTTACAGTGTGAGGATGTCTGCTTTTGCGTGGGTAAGACGGTTTGTGATTCATAAATGTCATTGGGAGTCCCAGACATTAATGATTACATGACTGTATAGTCCGGTTTTCTTGACTAGGCCATCGGGAGTCCCGGGCCTTGAGACATCAGAGTGGATTGGGCCTCGGGCCCAGATTCACAACCAAGAGTTATATCACGGATATAATTAGCCGATATAGGGCTTACCGATATAAGCTAAGGTTGGGTGACGGCCAGTGGCCCACTTTGATCTTAGTTATATGTGGATCTTGGAATCATTATATTCTATTGAGGGTAACTTATGTTATTGAATATAATGCATGATTAATCATATTATACTTTAATACGAGATTAATCATTTTGAACATATAACTAATAACCTTTTTATTTATATATTTCAGATATGACTACTACAAGCACTCAAAACACATTCTCGATCCGGTCTGTTCTCGAGAAGGAGAAGCTGACTGGAACGAACTTCCTGACATGGTCAAGGAACTTGAGGCTGGTCCTCAAGCAGGAGAAGAAGGATTACGTCCTTCGAGATCCCCTCCCCGAGAGGCCTCTTGCCAATGCTGCCAGGACTCTGCACAATGCTTGGGAAAAGCATTCGTCAGATGAAAATGATGTTTATTGCCTGATGTTGGTGACAATGACTCCTGAGCTGCAAAAACAGTTCGAAAGTGTATTGTCTCCAATCGAGATCATGGCAAGCCTGAAATCGCTTTTTCAGGAGCAGGCTAGGACCGAGAGGTTCCAGACAGTTAAGAACCTCTTGGACTGTAAGTTGGCTGCGAATGCGGCAGTGAGTCCTCATGTGTTGAAGATGATGGGTTATCTCGATCATCTTCACAAACTCGACTGCCCAATCAGCCAGGAACTTGCCTGCGACATCATTCTGCAGTCTTTACCTGCAAGCTATGATCAGTTCATTCTGAACTTTAACATGCATGGCTTGAGTAAGACACTGCCTGAGCTTCACGGAATGCTCAAGACTGCAGAGCCCAACTTGAAGAAAACCACCAAGGACCCCAATGTACTTATGGTACAAAAGGGCAAGGGGTTTAAGAAGTCTTCTGCTAAGGATAAGGGAAAGGCCAAGGGTGTCCAAGTCGCGGACAAGGACACGCCAAAGCCCAAGCCCAAGTCCAAGGCTGGGCCTACTGACATGTGCAGGTTCTGCAAAGAACTGGGGCATTGGAGAAGAGATTGCAAGAAATTCCAGGAAGGTCTAAAGGAATTAAAGAAGAAGACTTTCGAGACTTCTTCATCAGGTATTTTTGTTATAGAAGTTAATACAACTACTTCTGATAATACCTCATGGGTCATGGATACTGGTTGTGGGGCTCATATTTGTACTAATATGCAGGCACTCAGCAACAGTAGAAGGCTGAAGCAAGGACAAGTAGAGCTACGAGTTGGGAATGGAGCGAAAGTTTCAGCACTAGCTGTAGGAACTTACTTGTTGTCTTTACCTTCGGGATTGATTTTAGAACTTAATAATTGTTATTTTGTACCTGCTATAAGCAGAAATATTATTTCAATTTCTTTGTTGGATTTGGAAGGTTATGATTTTTCAGTTAAGAATAAATTATGTTCCTTCAATCGCAACAATTTGTTCTATGGTTCTGCCCCTCTTACGAATGGGCTTTACATACTCGATCAATCCGCGCCAATTTATAACATTAATACAAAACGGTTTAAACCTAATGAGGAAAACCGAACGTTTCTATGGCATTGTCGTTTAGGGCACATCAGCGAGAAACGCATCAAGAGGCTCCATTCGAATGGACTTCTTGGCTCATTTGACTTTGAGTCATGTGAGAAATGCGAATCCTGCATGATGGGCAAAATGACACGGGCCCCCTTTAATAAACCTAACGAGAGGGCCGGTGACTTATTGGGCCTGATACACACTGACGTGTGTGGCCCAATGTCCACAAATGCAAGAGGAAACTATCAGTACTTCATTACCTTCACTGATGATTTCAGTAGGTATGGATATGTTTATTTAATGAAACATAAGTCTGAATCTTTTGAGAAGTTCAGAGAATTCCAAAATGAAGTACAGAACCAACTTGGCAAAAGCATTAAGACTCTTCGGTCCGACCGAGGAGGAGAATACTTAAGCCAGGAATTCAGTGATCATCTAAGAGAGTGTGGGATCGTGTCCCAACTCACTCCTCCTGGAACACCTCAATGGAATGGTGTGTCTGAGAGGAGAAATCGGACCTTATTGGATATGGTTCGATCTATGATGAGTCACACAGACCTTCCAATATCCCTTTGGGGATATGCTCTGCTAACAGCAGTGTTCACTTTAAATAGAGCGCCATCAAAAGCAGTAGCAAAGACACCATATGAACTATGGACTGGAGAAGCTCCAGTGCTGTCTTATCTAAGAATTTGGGGTTGTGAAGCCTATGTTAAGAGATTAATCTCAGATAAGCTTACACCAAAATCTGATAAATGCTACTTCATTGGTTATCCACGGGAAACCAAGGCTTATTACTTCTATCTACGTTCCGAGAACAAGATCTTTGTTGCTCGGGATTGTAACTTTCTTGAGAGAGAGTTTCTCTCTAAGAAAGACAGTGGGAGTAAGGTACTGCTTGAAGAAATTCAAGATGAACAGGATACTGCTCAACCTAATGAGGAAGAGCAGCAGGAGGATCTACAAGAAATTGTAGAGCCTGAACCTGTAGTACCTGAAGTTCGAAGATCCGGGAGGATCCGTCACGAACCCGAGAGATATCAGGGATTCCTCGTGACTGACTGTCATGATCTTTTGATCATTGATGGTGATGAACCATCGAACTTCAATCAAGCCATGATGGGCCCAGATTCCTCAAAGTGGCGCAAGGCCACTGATTCCGAAATGGACTCCATGTCGGTCAACCAAGTCTTTTCGTTGGTTGACTTACCCGTTGGTGTAAAAGCCATCGAGTGCAAATGGATCTTCAAGAAGAAGATTGACGTGGATGGAAATGTCCAGATTTATAAAGCCAGGTTGGTGGTAAAAGGTTTCAGACAAGTTCACGGTGTGGACTACGATGAAACCTATTCACCGGTGGCTATGATGAAATCTATTCGGATTCTACTAGCAACTGCAGCTTTTCATGATTATGAAATTTGGCAGATGGACGTGAAAACCGCCTTCCTGAATGGTATTCTGGAAGAGGATGTGTATATGACGCAACCTGACGGTTACATAGATCCAAAGAATGCTGGGAAAGTATGCAAGCTTCATAAATCCATTTATGGATTGAAGCAAGCATCGAGGAGCTGGAATCTTCGTTTTGATGAAGCGATCAAGCAATTTGACTTCATCAGAAACGAAGAAGAACAATGCGTGTATAAGAAAACTAGTGGGAGCAAAATCGTTTTTCTTATTCTGTATGTTGATGACATACTGCTTCTCGGAAACGACGTTCCAATGCTGAAGTCTGTAAAGGACTGGCTTGGAAGTTGTTTTTCCATGAAAGACATGGGTGAAGCCGCATACGTTCTTGGAATTAGGATCTATCGGGATAGACCTAAGAGGCTGATAGGCTTGTGTCAAGACTCATACATTGACAAAGTCCTACAAAGATTCAGCATGAAAGATTCCAAGAAGGGCTTCACGCCAATGGTACATGGCATAACGCTAAGCAAGAAGCAGAGCCCTACGTCGGCTGCTGAGCTTGAGCGCATGAAGAATATTCCTTATGCATCTGCAATAGGATCTGTCATGTATGCCATGATCTGTACTCGTCCTGATGTTGCTTATGCATTGAGCATGACGAGTAGATACCAGTCAAATCCAGGTGAAAACCATTGGATTGCCGTAAAGAATATCTTGAAGTATCTAAGACATACTAAGGATAAATTCTTGGTGTACGGTGGAAGTGATGTGCTTAAAGTCAGTGGATTCACGGACGCAAGTTTCCAGACAGACACAGATGATTTCCGGTCACAGTCCGGTTATGTCTTTTGTCTGAATGGCGGTGCAGTAAGTTGGAGAAGCTCCAAGCAGGACACCGTTGCTGATTCCACTACAGAAGCTGAATATATCGCCGCCTCGGAAGCAGCGAAGGAAGCTGTTTGGATACGAAAGTTCATTATGGAACTAGGTGTGATACCAGATGCGGCTGAGCCTCTGGCACTGTTTTGTGACAACAATGGTGCTATAGCTCAGGCAAAGGAACCAAGATCACACCAGAAATCCAAGCATGTTCAAAGAAGATATCACTTGATACGTGACATCATTAATAGAAAGGAAGTCAAGATCAGCCGAGTTCCGACAGATGATAATGTCGCTGATCCGTTGACAAAGCCACTCCCAAGGCCTAAGCTCGAGTTCCTAACTGAAGCTGTAGGCATTAGAAACATTGAAATGTAATCTAAATTTGAGTGGGAGTTTTGTGAGCTTTATTTTAGTTATTTGATATGTTCTTGTAAAACATTATTTTATGTTTTAATGAAATTATTATTTCAAGATTATTTTAACTGTGATGAAATAATCGTTCCAAAATGATATGAACCATTTTATAGGTCATCGAAGTAAATGACTTGATCTTGAGTCATCGAAGTCATTTAGCTTGATCATGAGACCCTATATTTGATAGATGTTTTATATCATCCCGTCCCCAGTCGAAGGTTGTTGAAATTGGAACATCAACAACCGTGTGAGACTGGATTGGTACGTGACTTATGACAAAGTCTTAATGTGTCATA
The DNA here is from genome assembly GCA_030180135.1 of Orychophragmus violaceus. Taxonomy (NCBI): domain Eukaryota; kingdom Viridiplantae; phylum Streptophyta; class Magnoliopsida; order Brassicales; family Brassicaceae; genus Orychophragmus; species Orychophragmus violaceus. The sequence goes on from CM058235.1 coordinate 32,078,413, forward strand.
GATGCACGGCATCAAAGTCAGTACATAGGTGTATGTTGGGAACATACGACCGGACAAGACCCGCTTATAAGAACTCTTCAGGATATTTATATCTGTGTCATAAGAGATTCTTACTACGACTATAGAGTATAGTCCTTAGACCTGAGTTCGCATGCATGTGACTGCATATGGACTGATGCACTTTGATCATTGTCTAACGCTATCGTTCTGTGATAGCTATAAGGACCTTGTTTGGGTGCATTATGAAATGAGTAGTTCACAGTGATGGAACAAGAAGGGATTTGTCCCTCCAATATAAATGGAGTGAATATCTCTAGGCCAATCGGAGATTTGAATACTGGAAAACGCATGGCCATGCTCAAACGGACTTTCCCGAGTCGTTTGGATTGACAGTATCAAATCAGAGTTCGATGAACAAGATTAGGCTTTATAAGGATGACACTAATCTTGCCTTATGACTAATCGAGATATTGAGACGAAAGGGATTATGAATACAGAGATTCCAGTTCAAGTGGGAGATTGTTGGAATTGTGTCCAGCAGTCTCTGTACTGTCTCTATAACGTAAGAGTATGTCAGTGATCAGACATAAGTCATACAATACTGGGGGTCATGATGGCTTGCTAGAGTCCGCTCATGATCTATAAGTCTTGGACTTATTGCCTTTATTGTATGATCCCATATGGGTCACACGCTTAAGCTAGCAGGAAATAATGTTGGAACGGCTTAGCAGAAGTACGACAAAAGTGCTAGGCATTTGTCGTACTAAGAGAGAAGAATTAATGGGTCTGATTAAATGGAATTTAATCAGATTGGTATTTGGGCCCATAAAGCCCAAAAGGAATTAGACAAGTTTTATGAATAAAACTTGAGTCTGTTTTTCCTTCCAACCCTAACACCCAGCGCCGTTTTTCTCCTCTCCCTGCGCCTCTCTTCCTGGTGGTCTAGCAGCCAGTTTCCTGTGATTGCGTGTGTGAGCCTTTGGAGGATCCATCTCTCGGTGTATCTCCCTGATCATTGACCTGTTCATCAATTCCGCTGCAAACAAACAGGTAAAAGGTGAGATCTAATGTTTCTAAATAAGAACACCTAGATCTGATGCATGTTTAGGTTGATATCAATATGAGAATTGAATCAGGATCAACCAAAACTTCCAACAGCTACGACATGGGAATGATCATTATGGTAATGATCATATTAATGTGTATTGGATACACATTATTATCGACAAAATGGTGTTGTGTCGATCGACACAGCTTGTGTGTCGTTCGACACAATTCGGGTTTTCGGAAAGGCTTTTCGAAATATGACTTAATCAAGTCTGGCCCGTTAAGTGGGTTTTAGGTCGAATAAAACATGATTATCTCGACCTAAGAACGTAGCCGTCGAGTTTTTCTTGGTAAGAAAAGTAGAAACACCATAAACAGGTGATTCCCATTGATCCGGCACTAACATCCCGTTTCCAGCTTGTGTGCGTGTGTATCTGGTAGAGGCAAGGCATCTGCGTTGCTCAACTGATCTCGTTCACCAACTCATTCCGCTGCCAGTTCCAGGTAAGAACGAGGTTGGTTGTTTTCAATATATCAAACCCTAGAGCCTAGGAGATCCAACACATTGTAGACCGGATTCAGATTGAGGAGGAGACCAAAGATCTTGTCTTGCTCCTTCCTTTCATTAAGAACCTTTGGGTCCATGGTGCTTGGCCTTAACATGTCCAGCTCAGACCAAACAGATGAGAACTTCCCAAGATACTTGGTGAACTCACAATCCTCTTGGTGAAGGTCACTGATTTTCTTCTTCACTTCATACACACGGCTGAGGATAGAGGCATCACCATATACCTTCTTGAGAGTGTCCCAAAGTGATTTAGCAGTTTCACAATGAGAGTAAGCTTCAAGGATGGAAGGATCTAGTGAGTTTTGAAGAAAACCCAGAACTGATTGGTCTTCTTGAAACCACCTTGCCAGCTCCTTCTTTGTTACCTCATTTTTCTTCCCCTTTGGATCTTCATTAGGCGGTGTCTTGTCCTCAAGAATGTGCTCCCAAAGTCCTCTTCCACATATTGCGGTTTTAGTGGTTCTAGACCACACAAGATAGTTGTTTCCTTTGAGAATGATAGGAACAACTACAGGTTTTGAGCCCTCGGTGGTAATAACAGAAGGACTCATAGCTTTTAGCTTGAAATTTCGTTTAGGAATTTTGTCGAACACTTGGTGGGTGGTTTTAAAAAATAGTGAGAAATTGAGAATTTTGAAGAATTTTGAAAGATGAACAAGAGAGAATCAAAGAGAGTAGTAGAATAAGGATCTTTGCTCTGATACCATGTTAGATTTAAGAAAGATTTAAGCTTTGAAGATTTAGGAAGAATAGTTTGCTCAAGAGAAGAAGAGAGAATAGTCACAAAAATGACTTTACTTTTGATATTTGGTGGCTACACAAGTTATATAGGATGGGTACACAAGAATAACCCAAAACCTAATTCTCTAGAGGACAAATTAGATATTTTGTCATTTTGGTCCGAACTCCAGACTTCACTCTGCAATCCAGACTTCACAGATTTCACTTTGCACTCCAGACTTCACTGTCTGTTGTTTTCTTCTGTTTCACCAGACTTCAGACTGTTTCACTAGACTTCACTTTATTGAAACATACATGATCAATAGATACGTGGTTAAGCAATCAATATTTATTCATGACGCTATGAGAGGAGGTATGCGTGTTCTGGGTATTTCTCGACAAAAAAACGTGAGGGACGCAGTAAGTGGCAGTGAATGGAGGCTTCGAAGGAGAGGACAAGCTCGATACCGAGTCATATATGGACTCTTACAACGCACGCAAGTCCCTGCGTATGATACAGATCTGGATTGTTACCTATGGAAGCAACGAGAAGGAACTTATGAGCACAAATACTCATCCAGAAAGACTTAGCATCAGGTTAAAGAAGAGGATTAAACAGTTCAATGGCATCTTTTGGTCTGATTCAAAGAAGCCATTCCGCGTCAATCTTTCTTTGCTTGGCTTGCCTTGCGGAACAGTCTGCTCACGGGAAACAGAACATGCCGTTGGATACATTACTAGCCATGTGCACTCTGTGGGGAGCCGGAGGAGAGAAGAGATCACATATATTTCGTGTGCCCATATACCTACACTATATGGAAAAACCTCAACGACATGCTATTGGGTACTTGGCTCACACCAGGTTGGTCTTACACAGTAAATTCTCTACTGCGGAATAGACTCCTTGCAGTGGATAAAATTCTCACAAAATGGTTTTCCAATCGGTCATCTACTGGGAATGGAGGGAGCAAAACGAGCGCAATCATCATCGCACTCTTTCTAACGCCACAACATTGATTATGCACATCCCGAAGGAGATCAAACAAAGACTAATAACTCTTTATTCAGGTGGAGAAGACGAAAACATTGCCCTTCGGCATTGGAATAGTATCCAATAATCTTAGGCTTTCTTCCATTTTGCTCTAATTGTATAGATTCGATTTCTTTTTTTCTCAGATCTCTTCTTTAAAGCTTACTAGCTGAGTTCTTGTAAAGATTTCATTCTCCCGAAAGAACCAAACACAAAAACTCTGTAACTTTTTTGTTGATATATAATGTTACATTTCAATTCAAAAATATAATATATAAAATATTCAACATATATATATATATATATATATATATATATATATATATATATAACTTTTTTGGTAAAAATGTTAAGATTTATTACCGATTTTCAGATTTTTTACAGAATACAGAGAAAACGAAGAAGACAGATTAATAAAAAAGAAACTAAAAACAACCACAACTTCAAGTATGAAACAACTAATGGTACGGTTCGGCCCGAGCGAAGAAAAAAATGAAATTCGAGTCAATTCCGGACGAGAGAGCAGCAATCAAACGAGCAACCGTCGACCACCCCGATTTTGCCATAGCTCCAAGGAACTAGAATTCCCGTCATAGTTGCCACGAGCATCCCCCTAAGGCCAGCCCTCAAACCTCAAATGGAGAACACCTACAGCTTCTCCGAGAACTAACGGGGTCTCCTGGGCCTATGACGGACTAATTTGCCGCTGTCAACAAGGGAGCCCAAGCGGGCCGTCGAAGTGTCAACTCCAATTACAAAATTAGCCGCCATAAAAACCCTGGCGCCTCTACATCTCTGGTCCAGAACCGACCCACCAGCACCACCGTTTTGAACCGGAGCCAACCCGAGCTCGAACCAATGACCACCTCGTTAATCCTGCATCCAAGAATGACAAAAAACACAAGCTAGTGAAACTCGAGCCACGCCGATAGAAGCCAGCACCGGAGCTATGCCGCAAGATCGGAGAGCTGCCGCCGAGCCACCTGCCTTACCATCGCCGGTAAATACCGCCAGTGGGACCTCGCATCCGGAAGAGAGCGAGCCACCTCGATGAGGCTTGCCACGAGACAGGAACCGCCACCGACCACTCTTTGGCGGACAAGGACACGTCCTCAAGATCCAACAGTCACCGCCGAGAAAGAGGGAGAACAGCTCCGTCTAAACCCTCCTCTCCGCCGTGAAGGAACCTCCGAGAGAAACCAAGCAGAGAGAGGCCGGACCAGAACAGAAGAGGAAGAACACCACCTCGCCACTGCTTCAGAAACCGATCACGCCACGCAGGAGTTAAGGACACGCCGAGGAAAACCATCGGAAGAGAAAATTTGTCGGCTACAAACAGAGCAAGAGCAGATCTGATACGAAGAACGAGGCGGAAGAGGCAGAGTCGCCGATGACAAGGCATGCGACGCCTCACCTCCACCGCAGCCACCGCGACGCCACGGAGTCTACGCCGCCTGCGCAAGAGGAACCCGTCAACATCCACTCCGCCGCAGCTAACAAAACCGACGGAGCCCAAAAGAAAATAACAACCGCAAGCGCAGATAGAGAGAGCCGACACATACCCGGCGCCGGTGCTGAGAGAGCCACCGGCGCCGGATCTAGAACCAGATCTGAGGAAAACCTTGGGCGGCGGCAAGTTGTAAAAGACAGAGAGAGAGAGAGAGAGAGAGAGAGAGAGAGAGAGAGAGAGAGAGAGAGAGAGAGAGAGAGAGAGAGAGAGAGAGAGAGAGAGAGAGAGAGAGAGGTTTTTAAAAACGCATTAAAGTTAAAGGGATAGTGTAATACCCTGTATCAAGAAATGGTCGACGGGCAGCAGAAAAGTCAACAGAGGGCATTTTGGTAATTTTGAGAAGTCAAGGGGTATTTTGGTAAATTGACCAAAATACGAGCCGGAAGCTAAGACGGGCCAAATGTTATTCTTTTTAAGTAAAGAAAACATTTAGAAGATCAAGAATGGTGGAAACGGAGATTAAACTAGTTTTTCGGGTTATCGGAAATGGAAACCGATAAAACCGATAAAACTTGTAAAATTCATAACCGGAGCTACGGGTGTCCGTTTTAGGTGATTCAAATTGCTAAATTAAACTAAGAGAATCTAGAATATAAATATGGGGCTTGGTAGATTTATAGAAGCAGCTAAAAAGTTTTAAAATATTAAACTCGGGATTGGTCAAATCGGTATGTCTGGATGAGTCGAGAATAAGAAGAGTCTTGTAATCACTCCAACTTGATTACGTGGTTGAATAGGGAATAAAAAAATAGATCAAATGAATCACGTGGCTTGAGAGAGAATAAAGAGAAGACATGTGGAAGTTTTGGGCTATATCATTGTTATTTGGTCACATGGGAATAAAGAAGAAAAAAAGAGGAATGCATGGATTTGGCTTGTGCATGGGAGGGAGGAGATGGCGTGTCATAAGGAAGCTTGATACACTGAAATTAGTATGTTGAGGTGGAAAGAGATGAGTGGAGGAGATGAATCCATTAATCTCCTTTGCGTGACACAATAGAAGGAGAAAAGATATGCAATGAACTTACCTTGTTGTCGTGGCTGTATGGATGAGTCATAGATCCATCTGTCATTAATCTGGTCCATTATGTTTTGCTATAAATAGAGGATCAATCCTCTTCATTTTAACCATCCCATCGAGAAAAGAAGAGAAGAGAGCGTAAGGGAGAGGAAGGAAGAGAGAAGAAGAAGAAGAAGAAGAAGAAGGAGGAGAAGAAGAAGAAGAGAAGGAGGAGGAGGAGAGAAGAAGGAGAAGAAGAAGACCGGAGGAAGAGGAAGAGAGAGAGAAAGAGGAGAGAGAAAGAAGAGAGAGAGAGCCGGAAGAGAGAGAACTGGAAGAAAGAGAAAGAAAACCGGAGGAGAGAGAGAAGAGATTAGTCCGGAGGCTCGGTCGGAATCACGAAGGTCAACCGATTCAGGAAGCTAAGGTCAACGGACAAGTGTGGGTCAAGGTCGGGTCAACGCAACGGAGGTTCGGGGAAGGTTCGGGTTAGCGTCGGGTTCGTGCCGGGTCTCGTCGTTCCGCTAGTCCGTCAATCCGTCCATCTGTCGTCATAATAGCAATGTGAGTCGGTTCAAACACCGTATAATAGTATTGCATATAGATCGAGAAACGAGAAACCGTAGATTAAGTAATTGCATACCCGAATATGAACTGATGATGTTTGAGAATTAAATTGACGGATTAACAATAAACCGGTTAGGGTTTCGAGACGCATACTAGGATCGTAAGATTAAACAGATTAAACTTGTTGTGTGCCGTTAGGTTGGTAGTAACGTTGTGTGATGCATACATATAGTCGTTGTATGATAGGGCCATATATGCATATATATCTATGTATGAGAAGAATGATCTCGAATGAATCTAAATACGGGAATTAAGACGCTATAAAAGACGAAAGTAAACTTAACAAACGTATAGCATATGGAATGATACCCGGTTGAGGTTAATGGTAAAGAAATGAATGGAATAAATAAACGGTGAGACGTCAGGGAGTTTAGTAAGCTACTAGCTCTAAACTGACGGATCGGGGAGTTGATAAAAGATACCCAGGAAAGGTTAAGAAAAGAAAAGTGTTGAGATTGGGAGCCGTCTACGGTTAGCAATCCGCTAATCCAAGGTAGCGGATGATAATGAGATGTGAGCCGTCTACGGGTTAGCAATCCGTTAATCCAGTGTAGCGAACATGAATGAGTTAAAAGACATTAGAAACCCTAATAGGCTTGCTTGTGTGATGATTGTTTGTATTGTGTGATTGCGTGGTTGTGGCTGTTAAGCCTTGTTTTGCAGGCCTATTAGATTGTCTCGGTGTTGGGCCGAGTGATCCGTGTGTACTTAACCCGGTCACGGGGCCGGTTAAGTTAGTAGATGCTGACTCGGATGGTGCCGGGTCAGGGCGGTGGTGCGGGTGTGTGTGTAGACTTGCGGGGTGCGGTGATGAGATTATGGTTGATTGTTGATCGAGTCGATTGATTGCTAGAGTCCGAGCGAGTCTGCGTGTTTACTTTTCTGCACTAGGACTCTAGGGTGCGTTAGATCCCACAAGTCTAGGTGATTAGATACGTTCTGGTACTTTCGACCCGATTGGATCCTCGGGAATTGAGAACCTGGTCAGTTCACGTACCTTCGATAGTGGTTCTGGCAGGTGCGAACCTATGGAGTGACGTCCGTAGGTGTGTAGTCCGGAGAATACGGGGTCGCGTCCTAGGGCCGGATTGCATGGAAGCTCGGGTTGCCGGGGGTAACCGGAGTCACTGCGTATCGATGGACTGAGAACAGTGTCCTGGATCGTGAGACTTTGTGTTAACATCTGGGAGTCGCGGGGGTTTGCTACCATGTCAGTAACGGTGGAAACCCGTGGAAGTTACCAAGAAGCGTAAGGGCCCAGTGGTGTGTTGGTGATGATGATGATGGTGTTGCGCGATAGATAGATAGAGTTTTGATAGAAAGCATGTGCCGCAGTGCTTTCGATTCCCTTCGTTATTGTGTTATGTTATTATTGAATTGCTTGTGTGTTGTGGGTTCGACACGACGTGGTAGTGCGTGATCAACCATTATCTTGTTGATTGTTATTTTGGGTTTTGGGCGGGATTATTAGATTATTAGAAGCTGTAGTGGGGAGCCGTCTCACTGGGTAATCTTAGATTGCTCATTAGACTCTTTTGTGTTTTTCAGGTTTGGCGTAGCTCGGCGGACGCGTAGGACACTCGGAGTAGTCTCGGGTTGGCATTGGGTATCGATTGTTTACACATTTTGGACTTTACTTTTGGTTTCGAATTTTATGGGCCCAGTTAAATGATTTGTATTGGATCATAGTTTATTATGAATGATATTTGTATTTTCAAAGTAATAAAAACGGAATGTTTCCCTGATATTTGGTTTCGTCCAAACCAAACACAACTCGTGGAAGCGGTATGGGTTGAAAAGCTTTGTATCGTGGAAACGAGGTAAACGGAGTCAAAGGTGGTTTGGTTCGAGCCTTTGTCTCAAACCGGACTATCTCTGGCTTTCGTATTGTGACAAACTCTTCTCGTGTGACTGCTCGGGTTCGATCGGTCATGTTCTTGTTTGATTATTGACCGGTCAGCTCGTCGGTCAGCGGAAAACGGGAAGGGGGCGTTACAGATAGAGAGGTATATATATATAATTATTATTATTATTATATAACATTTATAAAATAACTGGCTAGATTCAGCTCTTTTTTAGCTTGGTCCAAAGGCGGGTTTTGGTTAATGAACATAAAATGGCGCAACCCAGTTCATGTGGCGGATAAACACGCGGATCTTATTTGGATAAAATACTGACATCTGATTGATGAGCTTTAAAAAAACAAACCCTTGGATACGATCCGACTTCACAATGGTTATTGGGCTTTTAGACAATCAATTTTGGTTTAACCAATCCAAATACATTTAATTGACTACAGTTAAATCAATTTTTGGTTTAACAGCACCAATACTCAATAAATCTGTCATTTGAATATCTGAATGTTAAAAAAAAACGTATATCGTATTGTATGACCAGGCCATATATGCAAATTTGTGAAATATAAACCAATAAATTGATTGCAAAACTAACAATTGGCAAAAATGTGAGACAAACGAAGAGATTCATGTGAACCAATCTATATAGTTTAAATTTTTTTATTTTTATAGTATCACTTTTGAATTCGAAAACCAAATATTTTACACATTTAATATCACTACTATTTCAATTTTTTATTCCGGAAACCAAATATTTTACGTATTTAATATAATGGAATATTCTTAGTTCGCCGTCTTTAACTAAACATATAATCTATATTCAGAAAAACTCATCCTCTATTATGGCTAGGAATACTAACCTCAGCGACATCAAGCCATTTAAAACCGGTTGGAAGATTGAAGTTAGGATCCTACACTCTTGGAAGCAGTACACCTCATAGTCTGGAGAAACATTAGAGCTAATCTTAGCTGATCAAAATGTCTGTTAAGTTTAATTTTGTAATATTTCATATATATCTCAAGTTCTATAATATATAATACTCTTATTGTGTTGTTTCGGTGTGCAGGGTACTAAAATCCATGCAAGCTGCAAAAAAAAACTTACTTAACAAGTTTGAAAGGATATTATTTGTTGGTGAATGGAAGGTTATCCATAATTTTTCATTGAGTCCAGCCTCTGGATTATATAGATCGACGGATCATGTGTACAAAATGACTTTTGTACACAACACTGCCGTGACACGATCTACATTAAGAACCAAAAACATGTATCTATCTTTGGTTGATTATGAGATAATTCTTGGTGGTACACTGAACAAGGCTTTTTTGGTTGGCAAGTTAGTAAGTATGTGTTCATGAATCTTAAACTCCAATCTTATTGATATAATATTAATAATATTTTATTTACAGATGTTATTGGTCAAGTTTTGAATATGAGTGACCTTCAGAGCGTTCAATTTGGTGGAAAAAGAAAGAAAAAAGCTTGAATTTACTCTGAGAAATATCAAGTAAGATCAATATTACATATTTAGATTCATATGGATTCATATTTAACTCTGCTTTTTAGTATAGTGATGAACGATTATCATGCTGTTTATGGGGAAGATTTGCTGAGACAGTATATTCAGCCGGCCATGATTCTAATGGTGAGGTAGTCATATGTTTGATAAGATTTGCCAAAATAAGGACATATTGAGGTATGTGTATATTTTTCGTTCATATTTTATACTATATAGGTATATAACTGATACTGAGAACATCTTTTGTATATAAATATATATCTATATACTATTGAAATATCTATATTACCTAACTGAATGTGTATATATATATATATATCGCATTGGTATAATATTAATACTTCAAGATTTTATATGTTGGTTAGGTGAGCTGCAAATATCCAATGCTTTTGATGCATCTCTGGTGCTAATTAATCCTGAAATAAAAGAAGCAGAACAGTTAAAACAGATGTATGCACCATTTATCGTTTCTTTGTAAAACTACAACATATAGAGATTTACAAAATTTTACCTATATAAATTTTTTACTAATTATTGTGCAATATAAAGGTTTAATTCTCATGCAATAACCATAATTGAAAACTCTGAGGTAAATGGTGAACAGAATGCTAGACGTGATCAATGGATTCAGTACCCAGACAAGACAGTCTCAGAAATGTTGACCTCGACTCAGGTGATACTTTGATCAAATCCTTATTATCTCCACATTATCATGTATAGATATAAACATGTTTTTTATATTATTTTTTAGGTTGATAAGTGTAAAGTTGTATGCAGTATCTATGGTATAGATATTGACCTGGGATGGTATTATTTTGGGTGTGGTAAGTGTAACAAAAGGTTACTAAAATAGATCCCAAACCATTATGGTGGTGTGATATTTGCGATACAATTGTGCCCTATGTTACGCACAGGTAAGATAATTCAAATTATTAAATGATTAATAAATCTTTAACGTTTTTTTATAGTAACCATGAGTTTACATATTCTTGAAACATTTATATTTTGTTTAAAGGTACAAGTTGCATGTCAAGATTAGGGACATATCAGGAACATCAAAATTCATGCTTCGAGACACACCTGCGAAGGATGTTGTTACGGTAACTGCTGCGAAACTACTAAATGGTTCGTTTGATGAGGTACATCTAAAGGAACTTTTCTGATTTCCATATATATATATGGTTTTTTATTATGGTGATTAAGAGTATGGATTTTTTTTTATGAAAAAAGATAGAAGATCTTGCCTATTGAGATCAAGAATCTGGTTGGTAAACTTTTAAGTTTGGTGTGTTTATCGAGAAGAAAAATATTCAGTATGGAGCAGATACCTATAAGGTTGGAAAGGTTTGGACTGGTAGTGAATTAGAGACAACCGACTCAGCTGCATTAACAATTTCTGGATCAAACAAGGGATCAACTCTGATTACTGGTGGTCATACAGAAATTGAGGCCATTTTAAATTGGGAATAGTCTCTGAATTGATATATTAATAATTTATGCTACTTTTCTTTCTGCATGATTCTCTGCTTCATACAGACAGTCAGAGTAATTCAGATGCTGTAACAACCCCCATCATCTAAACGATCACAAGAAGATGAGGAAGTTGCACCTGACCTAACTTCGACATCCAAGAAGCACTGCACCAAAAAAAATAAACTGGAAAAGATTACGGGAGAAGAGTTGAAAACAAAATGAGACTAGCTGAGGATGAAGAAAACTGGATTTGATTTTAGTTTGTTTGTTGTCAAATTCGTTTATGGTCTTTGTTTTGGTGTTTTCAGTACTTAATACATTGCTAAAACTTTCAATAATGATAAGCCGTTTGCTTAAAAATAAAATTAGACATTTAAATGGTGCATAAGAACAAAATCTGCTTGAGATTGTAATGGAAACGATAATTAAATTTTATGAAACTGAGACTTTGATCTGACCAGATAAAAGAAACAGTTTGGAACATGATCCAAAAACAGTAGTAATGTATTCTACTATACGTATCTTATATGCAACAGAAAATAAACTCAACCAATATACTGATTTACACGAGTGATTCATATGCGATAATATTGGTCTATCTGAGCTAACAATAATCTATTTCATCAATAACACATATGGGAACAGAATCCTTTGAAAGATTATAAAATATCACAGATTCCTTTTCAAGATTTACAATTTGATTTCTAAAAATTACAATGATATAGTTCCCAATATTACGATTTAAGATTAAAAACATTTGTCAACCATCCTAGAATATATAAAAAATTCTAAACTAGAGTAACTAAGCCGACATCACTCCTACAATCTAAACCATCCGAAAGTGATAACCAGTGAAGAGCAAGAGAGACATGGAAGAAAGAACGCTTGGAGTCACTGAAGGAACACATAAAAGGAAGAGAATTACTAGAGCTATTGATTCTGAAAATAGTTTTCATGAAACAAACTCACAAGACACTAATTCTGTTAATCTATCACGTGTTTTTGGAAGGGTGTTGGAAGATGTTACCAACATACCTCCATCTCAAAGATGTCGTTATGAAACTCATGATGGAATACTTTCAAAAACTCCATCTACAGCATCACAATATTCAGGCAGAGGTTAGGCTTTGATTAAAATATCATTGTCATGTTATGTATTTTTACATTTTATACGAATACTTTGTTTATTGTATCACTAATCACAAACGGTGTACTAATTTTAACATGAAATAACAAAAGCTACAGTCCAAATAACATCTAAAGGACCCATCGGAATAATGGACAAGAAAGTGAGTTTTTATAATACCGTCTGGCTTTGCAAAAGAATACAAAAGTGATGATTAATACTCTTTATTTTGTTGGTGAAGTTTAACGATATACTAATTGTGTTTATTTTTTGACCCATGAGATGTTGCGTCAAGTTCAAGTTGCATGACTTCTGCTAATGTTAGGAACATTTATAAGTTGCAAAACAGTTCACTGCAACGAACTTTAATAGTTTGCACAATAGACGACATCAAATAGTGACCGACAACGACACACTCAGACGGAACCTACTGACGAGTTATGATGATGATGATGATGATGATGATGATGATGATGATGACTGTATTGACACAATTGAAGATGAGTGTGAGGAAAACTATCAAGAAAATGAGTGTAATAATTTTTTACTACAATGCTTTGGTTACATTTGATTAAGTTATTTTATTGATCTAAGTTATCTTTCTCAAATTGTTTTGTAATAATCCAGGTGTATCAGCAGAAGATAGTGATCAAACTTATGACTGTAGTAGTAGTGAAGAGAGTGATTCGTTGTCGGATAATGAAGTTATTACAGCACAGCCAGAATCACAGGATAAACGAGATCAAATACTCACAATGGCGGCAATTTAAAAAAAAATTTGTTTCAAACGACCCCATCTGCCAGAAATGTATCTTCAAAGAAGAATTATGGTATGTTACTCCTTTTTCTTTTTTTTGTTCATTTTATTTTAATTACAATTTTAGTAACAATGTTTCTCCTGTGAATCTTTCAGATTATGTTGATGAAGGTGATCCAACATTTAGATGTGAATATTGTGGTGCAATGATGTGGTTTGCTGAGCGAGTTAACAAGCAAACCAAAGGGAGACCTAAATTTGGTTTAAGATGTGGCCAAGGACAAGTTCAGTTGCCATTTTTAAAAGAATCTCCAGATTTTTTTAGAAGGCTTCTTACCGAGGATAATGAACTTAACAGATATTATCATTAAAAAAACAGACCATTGAATATGGTTTTTTCAATGACTTCGCTTGGTGGTAAAGTGGATCACTCGGTTCCGAAAGAAAGAGGTCTCCAGATGTTCCAATTTCAGGGCGAGAATTACCATTTGATGGGTAGTTTGAAACCAAAAGAAGGCAGGCCACCAAAATTTTCACAGCTCTATATTATTGACACTCAGAATGAGATAGAAAATAGAGTTTCTGTTGTCGGGTATAATTCGAAACTTTACATATTTTTACTCCTTTTTCTGAATATTATATATTCAGAAAAAAAAAACCTTAGTTTGTTCTTACGTGTTTTATTTTTCCACGAAGAATAAGAAATCTGGATCAAGTGTTAGGAAATAGAATTTGAGAAAGCAGCTCATAGATGCTTTTATTAAAATGTTAGATGAGGTCAATCCTTATGTGGAAAGGTTTCGAATGGCAAGAGAAATATTTGAGATTAATCCAGATGAAGCTTTTCATATCAGAATTATAAGCAGCCGTGAGAAGGATGGTAGGACATATGACACGCCTATTGCTAATGAAGTTGCTGCTCTGATCCATGGGGATTTCAATTTAGAAATGAAAGATAGAGATATTATCTTGCATAATAGGAAGATTGGACGTCTCGAAAGAATAAGTGAAATTCACCCTTCATAACTTGCTCTTCAGTATCCGCTTATATTCACATACGGGGAAGATGGTTTTAAACCTGGTATAAATAAAAGAGTAACAGCTGCTACGAATAAGATGAAGAGGGAATGTATTAGCATGAGACAATGGTTTGGTTTCTGTCTTCAGGAAAGGGAAAATGAGTGTCATACTCTTTTATATTCTAAAAGACTGTTTCAACAATTTTTGGTTGATTCTTGAGTGTAATAGGTTACGTTACCTAAGGATGAATCAGACCAGATTGAGGTCGGACACCTACGACTCCATAAAACAATCAGAGAATGCTGGAAACACTGATATGCACGAACAAGGAAATCGGTGGTATCTGCCAGCTTCTTTTGTAGGTGGACCAAGATACATGAAGAATAATTACCTAGATGCAATGGCGATTTGTAAACATTTTGGATTTTCGGATCTTTTCATTACATTTACATGTAATCCTAAGTGGCCAGAAATCACCAGAGTTCTAAGTAAATCAATCTGAAGCAGGATGATAGGCCATACTTCATTTGCAGGGTGTTTAAGATGAAACTGGATTCTCTCATGCGTGACTTAACCGGAAAAAACATTATTTGGAAAGATAGTGGCGTGTAAGTGATCCCTATTTGATATACTCTTTCTAGCCATTTAAATATTTCTCTCTTTAACAGGCATCTTTATTTGTTATTGCTTTTATGCAGCAATGTATACCATCGAGTTTCAAAAACGTGGTCTACCTCATGCTCACATTTTGTTGTTTATACACTCTAATTCCAAATTTCCTACTACTGATGACATCGACAAGATCATCTCAGCAGAGATTCCTGACAAAAAAGAAGATCCTAATCTTTACAAAGTTGTGAAAGATCTGATGATTCATGGACCTTATGGATCTATAAACATGAATTCTCCATGTATGGAGAATGGTACATGTTCGAAGTTATATCCAAAGAACCATGTTGCAACTACTACTGTCAACAAAGAAGGATTTCCAATTTATAGGAGACGTGAGCTATCCGATCGTTATGTTGAGAAAAACGACATTAAGCTTGACAACAGATATGTCATTCCCTATAATAAAGATCTATCTTTACGTTATAGGGCTCATATTAACGTGGAGTGGTGCAATCAAACTGGATCAATCAAATACTTATTCAAGTATATAAACAATGGACAAGATCGAATTACTGTTGTAATTGAGTCACCGAGCACAAGGGTACACAATCAAACACTTGGTAACAAGCCAAGTCAGAAGGAACAACAGAAAGACGAAATAAAAGACTTTTTGATGAAAGGTTAGTTTTTATGGAGACGTTTTTTTATTCTTATCAAAACAATGTTTTTTATGATAAATATTTGATCGTGTACCTCTTTTTGGGAAACTTAATGATTACTGCAGATATGTTTCGTCATGTGAAGCTGCATGGAGGATTTTTAAATTTCCAATACACTATCGATTTGTACTAGTGGAGAGAATGCAATTCCATCTACATGGGAAACAAGTTGTTTTGTTAAGGACGATGATACTTATGAAACAATCACCAGTCGTGTCCTCACTGAAAAAACCATGCTTCTTGGGTGGTTTGAGTTGAACAAATCAGAAGAATTCTTTGAAGGGACAAACATAAAAATAATCGAAAGCTAACGTATGCGTAAATTCCAACGAAGTTTACATGGAATAATAAGGAGAAGAAGTTATATCCTAGAAAGAGAGGATTCAGCATTGGAAGGATTAACTATGCCCCACGCAAAATCGAGGAAGCCTACTATATGCGGGTCTTGCTCAACATTGTTAGAGGTCCAACATGTTTTGCAGACATCAAAACATTCAATGGTGTTTTATATCCAAAATACAAAGAGACATGTTCTACTCGGGGATTGTTAGAAGATGATCAAGAGTACATAGATGGTCTTTTGAGGACAAGCTTCACAAGCTCTACATCCCATCTCCGCCACGTATTTGTTATCATGCTAATGTCAGATACGTTGGGAAAGCCAGAGGTTATCTGGGAGAACACATGGGAGTTTCTTCATGACGATATCGAGCATAATATGAGAAAACAATTAAACAGACCAGGTTCCTTTTCATCTTATCGTATTTTTGCTTACTTAAGGGGAAAGAAAATGTTTATGTATTATTAACTCCCATTATTTTAAGTCATGTAGGGCTTTGTTTGAGTGATGTAGACAAAAAGCGTTATGCTCTACACGAGATTGAAAAGATATTAAAAAGTAATGGAACTTCTCTACAAAGATTTGAAGATATGTCAAAGCCACGCGTAGATCTTGGCGACAGTTCAAACGTTCTGATATTGGACGAGCGAATCTATAATCGAGATGAGTTGAAAGAAATGCATGATCGTGATATTATGAAACTAACAGATGAGCAAAAAAATGTTTATAATGAGATTACTAGGGTTGTCTCAGAAGAAAATAGAGGAGTATTCTTCGTTTATGGTTTTGGTGGAACAGGCAAAACGTTTCTATGGATATTACTATCAGCTGCTATTAGAAGTAAAGGGGAAATCGTGTTGAATGTAGTTTCAAGTGGTATTGCTTCGCTTTTATTACCAGAAGGTAGGACTGCTCATTCAAGGTTTGGCATACCTATCAATCCAGATGAGTTTTCAACTTGCTCAATTCAACCTAGATTGGATCTTGCAAATTTGGTGAAAGAAGCCTCTCTTATAATCTGGGATGAAGCACCAATGATGAGCAGACACTGTTTTGAATCTTTAGATAGAAGCTTGGCAGACATTATTAGTAAAAGAAATAATAAGCCATTTGGTGGTAAGGTGGTTGTCTTTGGAGGCAACTTTAGGCAAGTATTGCCAGTAATTCATGGTGCTGGAAGGGCTGAAATAGTCATGGCGGCACTGAATTCGTCCTATATTTAGGAACATTGCAAGGTACTAAAGCTAGCGAAGAATATGAGGCTTTTATCGAATAATATCACGTCTAATGTATATGCAGTAGAGTTTATGGAGATGCTTCAGCTTTAAACCAAAGCAATGAACCAAAGTTTTTTCAAGAGAGAGCAATTCTTTGTTCTACAAATGAAGACGTTAACATGATCAACGAGCACATGCTGGATAAGCTAAACGGTTAGTAAAACTTCTGCATCGTTGTTATTGATAGCTAATTTTGAACATCTTCACCAAATAACTTATTGTCGTTTGAACCTTTTTTTAAAACATGTGAGGAAAGAATCTATTTAAATTCTGACACCATTGATCCATCCGATATAAACTCTACTAATGACCAGGCTCTAACTCCGGATTTTTTAAACAATATAAAAACTTCGGGTCTACCAAACCATTGTCTTAGACTGAAGATTGGTTGTCATGTGATATTGTTAAGAAACATTGATCCTACATGAGGATTAATGAATGGAACTAGGCTTCAGATCACAGAGTTGTATGATTTCATGATTGGCGCAAGGATTATTACTGGTGAAAAGGTTGGTGAAATTGTTCATATTCCGAGACTATCGATAACACCTTCTGATGCAAAGTTACCCTTCAAAATGCGGAGACGCCAACTTCCCATTGCAGTTGCGTTTTTTCACATGGTAAGCTTTACGTGGCAATTTCTAGGGTAACATCTAAAAAGGGTTGAAGATTTTGATAGTTGAGAATGAGGGGAAGCCGCAGAAAGAAACAATGAACGTTGTGTTCAAAAAGATTTTTCAAAATCTCTGAGATTTAGTAGGATTGATTGTATTATAAGTTTTATATATTTTTAAAAAAACTATTTCTTTACATTATGTATTGGGTTATGGTTTTTTAAGATAACATATGCAAGTTACATGTTTTATTCAATAAGATATTTTGGCGTAATGATAAACCAGTACTACATACGATACAAAATTGAGTATAATCTGTGTAATTCTATATGTTTATAATATCTTCTTCCCACTAATTAAAGAAAAAGTATTCCATATAAAATCTAAATAAATACGCAGTAATAAGTAAACTTTTTAGACAACCAATTGTTATATTTATGACAAATAGTAAGTTAAGAAATCATTATATTATTCAAATTAATAGGTTTAGGTATAGATATTTATAAAATGAATAAATTGAATGATATGAATCTTGAGTTGACATATACCTATATTCATTATTTATTTATACCAGATTAACTTTTCACCATAATAAAATAATTTGTTCATCAATTCAATTAGCTTTATATAAATTCACCATAAGTTATAATAGTTATATTTATAATAACAAATTTATTAATAATTATAAATAGATATGTATTAAAGTTGGTGATTTAAATTTTGATTTGACACCTACCTACATGAATCTTTACTTCGCATGCAGATTAACAAATGTCAACATTAAAATTATTTGTTATTCAATGTATCATATTAGTGGTATAAAAAATTATGAATTAACGATTTCAAATCTAAACAAATTGTATCATCTAATAAACTAAATTTGAGTCGTTTTCCAATATGTACAAAATAAATTTAAAAATATATTATGTTTCAACCGAATATTCTATATTCGGATTTGAATATCTTTTACATATATAAACTACATATAACTTAATGAAACCTTTTATGAATAAAAATTTGAATATTATAGTTTTAGAATGTTTTAAAATTTAGCGTCTTAATAAATGGAGATTTTAGTATAGAGCCCATAATTTGTAATAACGGTTTTGGAAACAAATATCCAAGAATCACGGCATTAACACTCAAACTATTATATCTAATTTATGTCCGATTTATTTTAGGATAACCGAAATTTCTGCAAACATTTAATTTACTTATGTTTCACGGCAATGTGAATATTCATTTATCTTAATAAATGTTACACATTGAATTTTGACTGTTTTTGACAATAATCTTAGCTAATTTTTTTTGTATGGAATAAATGTTTAAAGTTAATTTTTTTTTCTTATTTTTAATAATGATTCCATGTTCAGTTAACACAATAAATGTCGAACATTCAATCTACATTAAACTTTTAAACCTCACCGAGATTTCTCAATAGTCTATATATATTTGCATAGAGAACACAAAACAAAATATGAGTGATTACATAGATTTGTATGAGCTCCATGGTTCTGAAACGTGTTTGAATATTCGAGTAAAGATAATACGAAAGTGGTTCACAAATGATGAAGTGAATGGTCTTCAGATTCATGCAATCGTATCTGATTAATATGTAAGTTTTCTTCACCTAAAATTTACATAGTACTTTGCTGTTTTTGATCTATATTCGTGACATTTTGTAAAAGGCTTCTTTTTTTTGGAAAAAAATATTTTGTTGCAGGGTTACAAAATCGAAGCTATCATAGCACATATGTTTCTAGACAAATTCAAGGACAAGTTTGAATAGGGATCTTGGACGAGTATCAAGAAGTTCGAAGTGATCCATATCAATGGAAACTTCAAAAACACTTATGCTGAAAAGAAAATTTTCCTTGAGGAAGAAAGCTAAGTCGAGAACTACCACAATGGCTATGATGATATGTCATGTGAATTTGTGATCTTCAAAAACATATTTCAAGGCAGTGTTCAACATCTCTACACCATTGGTATATTTGGTTTAATTTTCAAAAATATTGTTTGTTGTATTTTTTTAAAAATCTATTATAAGAGTTGTGAGATTTATTCAATTTTTATGTTATTTAGATGTAATAGGTGCAATCATGTGGGTTGGAACTCTCACCACAAATCAAGATTACAAAATCCATTTCAGATAAAAGAAAGAGAGTAAACATTTAGTTGACAAACATTTTTTAATTTTTTGGATATTTTTATTTATGCATGAATTATATCTAATTTCATTCAATTATATGAAGCAACACATTCATCAAGTGTGTTGTAAAGGGTAGGGTTGCCATGAAATTCAATGATCTTTGGAACTCAAGTGGAAATCACAAAATTGTTGTGTGTTTGAGGTTTTGGCGGGTTGATAATTCTTCAAGTAAGAAATATTCATTATAATATATTTTATTTTATTGTCATTTGATTTTTGGAAACATAATTATAAAATTAATAACCAATAATCCCATAACAATTTCCATATATTTAGGAGTACTAATAATTGAATATTCTGGTGATATCTATGATGTTATCGTTAATCCAGAAATTGAAGAAACCGCTTCCATCAAAGAGTGGTAAGTGTTTTAAATTTAGCTATCAAATAAACTATCGTTTCAACAAAGAAAATAATAATAATCCTACTTTTTTGCAGGATTTGAAATTGGTGAATGCAAAAAAAAATCTGGTGAAGGCGATGCAAGTATTATGTTTCCTACCCTATCATGTTCTAGATCTAATGAACTTATTTTCTATCGGCCTGTAATATTTTACAGAATTTTCTTTGATAGAATTATCGGTTATGTATTAAGGTACCATCATGAATTTGAACTTATGTTTATGTTATATGTCGTTGAGATCTGAATTTATCATAGCATGAAATGCATGATTAGTTATAATCTCTGATTATCTTTTAAATGTGGTAGTTATTATTGTTCATATTTACTATAATCGTTAATTTATTAGAATATTTTTGAGTAACATCATTGTTATATATATATATAATTTTTGGTATATTATGTTCAAATTTTTTATTACCATACGTTGCATGGTCGATTAATAATTATTTGCACCGATGTAGTATTTTTAGGAGGTCATAAAATATAAATTACATTCCTTTTTAAATATTTTGAAATATTATTCTATAAAAAATACTAAATTAATCAAATTTATATTATTTTTGAAATTACTTTTACGAAGACAAAGTTTTTATGATTTTTTGTTTTTTTAATCAATTATTTTCACTAATTAAATAATAATTTTTAAACCAAAATCATTTATGTTTCAACAGAGTTGTAAATGCATTAGATTGTGATTTGATGTTTTCCGTTTTGCAAGCAACATTTTAAGAAGATTTCTTAACTACACTTCTAATGAACTTCAAAATATAATTTTTACACAAATATATTAATTTTTATTAATATTGAAATGATTAAATTACCTGAATTAAGTTATTAAAATGTTTGATATATAAAACAAACATAAACACGATATTACTTTAAATAAACAATATATAAATTAAAGTCTGTATCAAAACTATGATGTCATTGATGACATAGCTTTAATAAAATGTTTTGATTGGTCGAGAGCATTTTTGACATTAAAAATAAATCAAAATTTGTTTAGAAAATTTTTGGATTAAAAAACCAAAATTCGAGAATTAATCTAATTTTAAAAATTAAATGTTGTTTCCTAAACTTACGAAATATAATCTTAACTTCTTCCCATTAATTTAGATTACAGTTTATATTTTTTTCATTTTTTATTTCCTTATTTTTCAAATTCAAACTAATGTCGAGCCTAAAATGTAGCAACTAATAAATATCGACATAATTAATTGTCAAATTTAAAGAAAACAATATTCCAAAAAATATACTAATCTTCTAATAGAAGATTTCGAAAACCAATTGCAACCCTAAATATGATGATCCTTATAAATAGAGCCTCTACCAGACTCATAGCACCCACATTTCGAACCATTCTTTTGGTTTTATTGTTTCTATTGTTCTAATTTTGTTTCTGTTGTTTTGATGATTTTGCAGGTATGTAATATACCAACCAAATCGATAGGTAACATTTTCACGTACTATTAACATGCTTATAGTTTTATTATGTGGTTTTGATCGTTTTGCAGGAATGAAACATATCAATCCAAACCATAGGTAACTATAAAACTTTCTATTAACATGCTTATTATTTTGTTTTGAGGTTTTGATGCATTTGCAGGTATGTAACATAACAACTCAAACCCTAGGTAACTATTTTCTTACAATTTACACTGTAAGAATCATTTTGTGTTTTTTATGAATCGGCAGGTATATTTCTAACCTAGCCAAACGATAAGTATCCACTTCTGTAGTTTTTACATTGTTCCAATCCTTTTATTTGGTTTTGTATGAATTTGCAGTTAGGATTCATATGAAACCAAACGATATGTATGTATCGGCTAATCTTTATTTTTCACTAATATTTATTTGCTAGATAACTACTCACCAATCTGTGTTGGTTACTTTTTCACACGGAAAGAAGATTAAGCACGAAGTCAATGAAGTATTCAAGAGAATGCTAATATATAATAGATATTGTTTTGTATGTTCTTTAAAGTTCACATTTGTATACTTTTATTGTTGCAGTGCGAAAGCATTTTTGAATAATAAAAACATTTTTTTCTTATTTAACGCTCCATTTAATCCTTTACATTTGTTTTCTCGATTCTTTTTAATTTAATAAAATTGAAGTAGAAGATAATTAGAACCATGTTTGTGAACATCTACTTTTTTGTTTAAATATTGAGACGGTGATTTTGTGGTCACAAACGTGCATTGCAATATCTGCTGGTGAATTTATTCAGTTTGTTATGGACGGTGCTCTTCCTCAAATTCTAGAGTTTAACAAGTCCACCACCCATGTTGTTTACCCGTCTTATATTAAGATATTGGGGAGATTCGTGTTTAAATATTGAGTATATCCATATATTGAAGTTGTACATATAAATGACTCGATGGTGAAGCTTTATAAGATTTTGTGAGTCATTGATTTCTTTGTTTATCAAATATTAAATATCACGCACATCATAATATCTTAACTATTAACAATCTAGACTATTAATAAAATTTACTTTACGCAATTACGACTCAATCGTATGCAACTTTCTATAATGTAATCCAAAATCTAATTAATCGTTAATATTCTAATTTACTCGAGACGCAATATTTTTTGGTTACTATTAATATTAGGAAGATTATGTATAAGTAAACAAAATACATTAATACTTCGCAATCAAACAAATGATATTTCCTATAAAATTTAATGAACATTCTTACCTAAAATTCTGATTTGTAATCTTAACTTCTTCCCTAAATTATAGATTATATCAAATATTTTCTCCCTCGGTGATTCCCGTAAATTTCAAATGCAAATTAACACTATATCGAAAATTAGGAAACTAATAAAATTGGTTTTATTTCACTGATTTTCATTTTAACCAATACCTAAAAACGTATATAGCAAATATCTTAAAATGTGTAACTGCAAATCTTTAAATCTCTAAATTAGTTGTAACAAAATATTCATTATATTATAGTGTGCGCTGATCCATTAGGTCTCCGAACTACTATATATATTTATCGGTATTTAAATTATTTATCATTCACTTTAAACACTATATCGAGATTTAAAGAAATGGCAGAATTAGTTGACACCAGTAAGAACCTCCAACGCAGAAGGCGTTCGACTTATGTTTTGCTGGAAAACATAGACATTAGCCTTGAAACCGAGAAGGTCCAGGTTAGGGTATTAGCAAAATGGACTATATTTAACTCTAAGTCTGGAAACTTGATAGAAATGATTTGGTCCGACATAAAGGTACGAGAAAGTCATGTGTTTTGGTTTAACTTCGGTATAAAGTTGTGATGTTCGTATACTTATAGTTTTTCTTGACACTTTCTTTAGGGAACAAGAGTTCAAGCATCATGTGAGGAGGCCTTATTCAGCAAACATAAAGCATGTCTTCAGATAGGTAAACATGTTATGGTTAACTCATTTTCTTCCAAGGAGTATGTTGGCGACTTTCGACCAAGTAATCTTACTTACAAGTTAGCAATCACCCGTACTACAAGAACAAAACCTTTGGAAGATTTTGAGATTGAGAATCCCGATAAGTATTGTTATACTATTTCTCAAATTCTTGAGGGATCTCTTGACAAAAGAGTTTTGATTGGTAAGTTATTATTTATAATATACATACTGTCCCTTATATTACAATTTGCAATAAATAGTGTTTAATTATTGTTTGACCGATATAAGATGTTATGGGAGTCACTGTCCATATGGGTGGTATCGAAGATGTTAAGACCAAGAGCAAGTCTGGAAACAGCACCAAGCTTGAATTATACTTGAAAGATAATGGGTAAGAATAATATTCGTTATAATTCATAAATAAATTAATAATTTTATATGATTTTTAATCATCTATTTGAATACAGAGATGAAGCATTGCCTTGCACATTGTGGGGAAATTACGCCAAACAAGTGATTGACTATACTTCCACCAATAGGGATGCTCCTGTCGTTGTTATTATCCGGTTTGCATGGATCAAAGAATATGGAGGTAACTACTCTGTTAATTGTAATGTATAATCTGTTTTTTGTAACAGTAATTGTTTCATTTGAATTTTCATTAATATAGAAAAACTGTACATCTCGAATGCTTACAATTCAACCCAACTCTCATTCGGAGATGAAAATAACCCTGAGGTTTCAATGTGGTTGGATGGGTAATGTGATACATTATGTTTAATAGAACTGTTTTAAAATTTTGAATTCTAGAGTACATCTATTCATTCAAAATCTATTTTACAGTATACTGAAAGAATCTCAAGCTCTAATTATCAAGTCTGACAAATGCATGGTTTCTTTTGGATCGGGTCCATTTTTGGATTTGCGTACTGAGTTTTTTTATCAAGAATAATAGAATGACTCTACTTGGTATTCTGCAATCGGAAAGGGTTTGTTATCTCTATTTACTTTAAATATATTATTAATGTATTTTTATTTATTTGAAATTAATTAAATATTTACTTTATGATTTTATTGTTGATTAGCATGGTAAGGTGGTTACGTGTGCCTCAATCGTGTCAATTGACTCTTCAAAAAATGGTTTTTTAAAGCTTGCAAAGTTTGCAAATTTAAAGTTCTTCAGTATGGATCATATTCTGAAGATGAAGAAGATTTCCAACCCTTATATAATTGTAAAACATGTGGCGATGTCAAAAATGTCTTTGCAAGGTAATTTGTTTATAAGTAATCTTCCATGGTACATTCTTTATAAGTATGCTGTGTTATTTAATTTATATATCTCGACTAACTTGGTTTATATATTTTTATGCATGCTCTAGATATTATTTGATATTCCGTGTGTCTGATCATTTTGAGGGTGAAGCAAAATTTCTCACATTTGATGAAATTAGAGATAAGCTTGTGAAGAGATCTGCAGACAATATCTACAAAGAAAACCAAATAAAAATTGAGGTATTTGAATTATGAGTTTCTTTTGAAACTATAAACATTTTCGAATTAGAATTCATTGTTTTTCTACTTTTTTTTTAAGATGATCCATATTATCTCCCTGCTCAATTATTCGATTTGATTGGCCGCAAGTGTCTATTCAAAGTTACCATTCCTAAGGACAATGTTTAGAAGGTGTCAAAGAGTCCATATGTCGTGTACTTATTTTGGGATGATGAGTCTGCAATTGATGAATTTAAAAATTTAACTAACTCGACTCAGGTAAGTAATATTTTTGCCTCATTTTAAAACATGATGTTAAACATTATGTTCACCGCTGGATAAAAATTTGCTAATATTTAAATTTGATTAGGGACTTCTTATGCTTACCTTGGGTATGGAGACTGGTTCTGATGCATCAATGGCCCTACCACTTACACCATCAACAACAAAAAGATCAGAAGATTGCATCTCTTTAAACAGTGTTGGTGAAAATTCATCAGTTACAAAAAAGATTACGCAGGAAGTAAAAGAAACTGTGGCAAGAATGATACTATAGACTTTTTGTGGCGTATCTTCTTTTGTGTTGCATTTGGTTTTTATTTTTGGTTGATTTATCAAAACAGTTGTGGTTGTTTAATTGAATTATCCTTTTGTTCGGTTAGTTTTGCTTCCAATTTATCATTATAACAAATCTATGTTAATTAACCTCAATAATAACAACTTCTGTTAATTAGATAAGTTTATAGAATTGTGATATTTAAAAATATGGTAAGGTATATATGATTAATACAATGTTTTATTTATATAGATACTTTGATTGTCATCAGAAGTCCTAATATTGTAGCCGCTTATTGTAATTTAACCTTGATTGTGTTTATGGACAATATGAAATGATTAAACCTTCATAAACTTACGAAGCTTTCTAATTTCAAGTGAAAAATGGATTATTTATGTGGGCTAAGGCAAAAAAAAACAATTTAGCGTTTGTGGCCCAATTAGTTTTTCCTAACCAAATGGTTGTGACTTATAATGATTACATCTTTTACCACTTCACACATTTTTCTCGCAAATTTGGAAACCATTTAATTTAAAAACCCTAGACGCTTTGTTTTCTTACCATTTTCTGAGACAAAACAATTAATTTTGAATAACTTTTGTTCTTCAAACTTTTCTCAGAATCTAAACAATGGCTCCTCAAACGTTCAGAAAAATTTCTCGCATCAATAACTTTATTCCTTGCTTTTGGGACCTAAAAGTGATGCTTCTCCGTGTTTGGATATGTGTTAGGTTTTCTGAACCAACAATCCGAATGATTTTGGTGGATGAAGAGGTAATCTCTATTTTACTCTATAATTTGTTTTGTTTATTTGGATATTGCATGTTTTGTTAGTGTATTCGTTTGTTTTTTTAGGGTACGGAAATAGAAGCTACTGTTCTTGAACCTCTTATTGAGAAATTTCGGTACACAACGTGGTGTGAGGGTCGTTGGTTTAAACTTGCCGATGCTCGAGTTATACAAGCACCGATATATGGGTTGTTGACCCCTCACGATTTCAAGCTCTTTTTATGGTTAAACACATCTTTTTGCCTTACTTATGATAATATTCCCGAAGGACATTTTATGCAATTTAAATCAATTCCGGATATAGTGGATGGGAGAGTCTCTGATGAATACCCTATCGGTAACTTTTAATGAATAAATATATTTCCTTTATCAGATTATATTAGTGATGTTATTCGAATCTATGGTTTGCATTATATTTTTAACTAAATAGAGAATGAAGGTATATAGCTCTTAATGATTTTGTTTTCTCCATTATAGATGTCCTTGGTGTAGTTACACATGTTGGAAAACTTGAAGAAGATTACAAAAGACAGAAGATGTGGTTTACTATTCGCGATCTAAGGTTAGTTAAATAGATGACTATAATATTTTTCACATATGTTTTGTTGTCCGTCTATAATAAAAATCTTAAAATCATTATATTTCTAGCCTCCGGAGTGTTGAGTGTTTAATATATGGGGAAGATGCAAGGAACTAAGAAAAAGGTTTTGGAAGGAGGTTGATAGACATCTATTTGTTATTCTACGTTGCTTCTACATCAATCCACTAAAGGGTGTGTTTCAAAACTAAGTTTTGTATCTTTTTACAATGAATTCCTTGGCTATTACATGTTTGTCGTTATGATTGATGACACTTTTGATTTCTCTATTGGTTAAAATGTTAATATTGTTTGTGTTTGAAATTTAGCATACAGTATAACTTGGCTCAAAGCAGAAGAAGGGATTTCTACGATTATGTACGATCAAAGAATGAATTCTGACTATAATGGATTTCGCCACAAGTTTTCTTAGTAACTCTAATGCAACTCCTTATGTACTATGCTTTATATCTTTTCTTTAATTCATACATTTTTTCTTCTTTTGTAGTTTTTCAAATCTTGTACCTGACAAATATCCTGAAGATAACATCTCTCTCTGGTTCAAGCCGTGTTAAATTATGTTCCTGTTGTCAAAGACTTAACTTTGTTGTTTTTTTTGGTATATGATCTGTTGTTAATATGTATGTTTCTGTTAAAAACATATGTATCGTTAAGGGTTACAACACGTTTGTCCAGTATAATCAGCTATTTTGACTACATAATTTAAATTTCATATAGAATCTCATCTAAACATGATTTTATAATGTTGGATTCAAATCAAAATAAATAGATCTTCATGATAAAAAGAGATTGTAAGTGGAAGTATAATATGTCAAATTATAAGAGCCATACTAAGGTCTGAAATATATTATACATATTACGTAAACAGTGCTAAAACAATACATGTCAAATGAATAGCTATATGTAGATCTCTTTAACCAAAATAAAGACATCTTCATGAGAAAAGAAGTTTTTAGTGGAAGTATAATATGCAGTGAATAAATTGCTCAAATGACTGACTTTATTGGTCCCGATATTTTAATATAACTTTTAATATAAAAAATGTAATAGTTAATAATCACAAATCTATTAAGAGATTAGGATTAAGCCCAAACTACTTTGGCCCACTCAAATATACATACTCCTACATCTACTCGATCCCAAATTTGCCATTCACTAATCAGAACAAAAATTCAAAGTAAAAACTCGATCTAGAAGATAAACCAACACAAGTAAGGTGCGGTAGGCAGAGATTGTTTTACGAGAAAATCAATTTCATTCAACAACTCGGGAAATAAGGTAATCGATTATTTCATGAAGATTTGTCATATACGTAGGGTTAGAAATCGTTATTTTGAGAGAGAGAAAAAACTGTCGATGACCAAAAAGAGGGGTTTACTATATCTTAATCATGAAAATTTCTATTTTTTACTCATTGATTTCTATTAAAAAATCAAACTTTCAAATTGTAAATATACTTTAAGGATTAGTCAACTACTTGGATGTTCCCTATTTTTAGATGTTGTCTATTCAACTTCAAAATAGTAGATTTTCGATTGTCTTGGTTTATGCATGTTATGATTTGGGTTTTATCTGAATATATATTATCTTTTCGGATAACATCATATCATCTCAAACCCTTGATTTTTTAAACATCTTATTCCCGATGAATGTTGTGATATTGTTTTTGATAAATGCATGTAAGGATTAATGATTTATATGATTTCCTATATTCTTCTCAACCAGCTCGGAAGATGAAAAACCCAATATTTTTTGTGCCTATGGTTCCAAGCAAATGTAGAAAGAGTCTGGTATGTATATACTGAATCTTTGTCTCATTAACGTTTATTTTTTATAAAGATTTTATTTTGCCAATCATTGTTTAAACTGTGTGCTGCAGACTATCCCGGACGTGTTCTATAAGAGGCATATACTTGGAGTGACCAATGTTACAATCGGTGTACTCACATCTGATTTAAGACGAGAAGATTTTCCAATCAAACGTGTTGGTGATAGGCTTACGGAAGGTTGGAGACGGTTCTTCAAGGCTCATGCATTAGATGATTTAGATCTTCTTATTTTTGAGTATCGTGGAGGTGTTGATTTCCATATGATACACCAGTTTGGACCAAACTGTTGTGAAATCACATATGAAAATACAGCACCTTAAATGGAGACTAGATAACCTAGCTCAAATAAGTGTTTTTCACTTATTTTGGAGACATGTTCTTCACTCTTTCTAATATATTTACTAATAAATAAATTATATTTGAAGGAAATGAGGAGAAATTTGTTACCTTAAAGGTCACCAGTGACTGCCTCAAACGAAGCAGAATCGTAAGTTATACATTTTGTATTTTGTTTTTAAATATTGTTACATGATCCATTTATTTTCTTCATTTTGCAGTATCTTCCAAAGTCCTTTGCGAATGCAAACAATTTAAAGGATGTTGCAGGGAGCACCATATTAATGGTCAATGATGCAGAAGAAAAATGGTATGTTGAGCTTGCATTACATTCCTATAGAGACAGGCGACGTATACTTTTGAGCTTTGGCTTAAGAGAGTTTTTGTTGGCAAACAATGTCAAGGCCAACAAAACAATCGTGCTTCAACTTTTCTGGAAAAGTTCAAATGCTCCTATTCTCAAACTCTCCTTTAAAAATGATTGAATTGGTCTAATTCACAATCCATCCTATGTTGTAATTTCTTTTGCTTTTTGACAAAACTTATGTTTAGTGGATATTTTATGGTTTTGTAAGTTTGTTTAATTATAATTATATTCAGGTTTGTGTTAGTACATCTTTCAATGGTAAGTAATTAAATTACTATTCTAAGTTAGCAAACGATTTAGAAGAATTTTAGACAATTACTCTTTATATTTTTACTTACAATTGTAACTACTACCATTCTCATTCTACTATTTACTTTTATAGAATTTATACCGATTTTTAAGGAATATCTTTGTTTAACAAGAAAATTTATTCACTAAGGAAAATATGAAAATCTCTTACGTTTCAAATTAGGAATTACTTCCCCCATGTAAAAATAAGTGAAGAAATTATACAATATTACCTAATAAGAAAATGAGATATTCTTGCCATTAAATGGAAGATACTATATTCTTGCCTCATATCTAAACTGTTTTATTTTGTGTATAATTTATGTGGCCGATATTAGTAAACTAAATTTTCAAAAAAAATATATTATCACTAAAAACCCTAATATCACAGTACTATATATTTGATATCCTCTACTCGTTATTATCAGTTTCTTACCCGGGTTGTTAATGGAAGCTATAGATATATTTGAGAACTCTTTATATTCCATACTTTTTTGTTTCTGTTGAACAAGTTTTACTATTTTTATTAACAATTCTAAATGTTTTACAGATTCTTCCGGACGTTCTACTGATTATATGGAAATTTTACCTATTGTTTTTCTGTCTCCACAATTTGTTTTCCACGAAGATGTCAGTTTGGCTTCTCAAGAAAAAAGGATAAATTTCGGGCATGGATGAAATGCAATCAAGTTCATCTTCAAGCAAGATGTCTTTTATATTCACAAATAACAAGTGAATTTGTTTGGGATAAGAAAATCCTTCAGTGGAAACCCCGCATACAAGGTAAACCG
The DNA here is from genome assembly GCA_030180135.1 of Orychophragmus violaceus. Classification (NCBI taxonomy): domain Eukaryota; kingdom Viridiplantae; phylum Streptophyta; class Magnoliopsida; order Brassicales; family Brassicaceae; genus Orychophragmus; species Orychophragmus violaceus. The sequence continues at coordinate 32,109,286 of CM058235.1, forward strand.
CGTTTATGTCGTTTACAGTATATCTAGAAGAAATTGGAGAACTATATTATTTACGCCGTCTATTGGATGTAATAAGGGGACTATGTGACTATTTTGATCTAAGGACGATTGACAATGTTGTTTATGACACATTCCGAAATGCATGGTTTTTCCTTCAAAATATTGAAGGTCCCTAATTTATGTTCGATTATCTTAATCATCTATTTCATTATCTATTCCAATGTTCAAAAAAATCGCTAGGCGGTACTTAGGCGTTGGGACGGGCCTAGTGCCTAGAGCGCCTAGGCGGGGCCTAGTCGGGGCCTAGGCGTTAATGAATTTTTAATGATTTTAGATATATATAATTATATATATGTAGAATTTATATAATTATATGTTAAAACATTTGTAATAATTTCATAAAACATAAAAATCTAAACAATCCAATTCAAAATCCAATTCCAAATCTAAGTTAAAAACAAAAGGTAAACTATATTCTAAAAATTCAACAATTTTAAGAATGAAAAAACAAAGAAAAGAAAAAAGCAACAAATTCCCTCTCACTTGACATGCTCACTATCATCTTCAAATTCAATATCCCTAGTAATGTCATACTCTTCATCATTAGTGTCAAAATCCACAGCACCTATGTCTTCATCCTCTTGCCCTTCTTCCCTCTCACTTGACCGTTTCGTTAACCATTCACTTACATTGCTGTCATCTTTGTCATCTACAATGACATCAATATTTTTGTCATTGATCCTTTTTCTCTTGTTCAGCAACTTGGCATTGAATTGGACATATACTAGACTATTAAGTCGTTCAACTTCTAGCCTATTCCTTTTCTTTGAATGAATCTGCAACAAAGCATAAACAAATTCTCAAAATCAGTAAAAATGTTTATCTTTCAAAAAAACTAAAATAAAAATTAAGGAGAAGAAATTTCAACCCCTTCAAATGTACTCCAGTTTCTTTCACAACCAGATGAGCTAGATGTTAAAGAAAGAATTCTTGTAGCTAGTTTTTGCAAAGCAGGCACATGACAACCATATATCGACCACCAATTCCTAAAATGTAAAATGGTCAAACATGAAATTTTTCATTATTATAATGTCTATAAAGTAAACAACGAAAGTGGAACGATGAACATAGCAAGAATCTTGTCCATACGCTTTGTAATTCTGAATGTGGCAATAGATTCGTCTTTTAGCAATGATATAATCTACGATATTTTAGTATTACACACGAAAGCAATAGACACGTCGTTTAAGTGGAAAGTTCTGAATTACTAAATCTCTATTTATCTAAGCAGTATATTCATGAAAAGTACAGGCTTATAATTGTATGAATAGTAGAACAAAAAATCAGTAAATCAAGATATATTCATAAAAATTATCAAGATAAAGAAGTAATACCTGGATCATATTTTTCATCATTTTGTTGACATCCTCTTTGAGCTATAGGTCTCCCAAAACCTCCAGCTTTTATTTTGTAGATATTAAACTCTGTATTAACGACTTTATCTTGCTTGTCATAGTCACCATGGTAAAAAGTCTCCACACAATCCATAAACCCATCAATCAACATCTGATCATGCTCCATGGATGGATCCTTGTAGAAGTAGAATGGATTCAATACATATGCGGCCAAGTGCAAAGAAGAATCCAACCTACCTTTCATTTTCTCGTCAATGATATCAAATATAGGTTTGTAATTCTTCTCCAAGTCATTACAAGCTACCTTAATCTTGTTCCTTGCTTCTAGGAGCTCTCCAAAAATAAAACCCATTGACGGCTTCTTCTCTCCATCAGCGATCCTTAGAACTGTTACTAACGGTTCAAAAACCTTCAACACAAAATCCACACCATTCCAAAACGCAGGACTCATAACGGTTAAGAAAGAATTTTTCCCCTTTGCACTCTTCGAAAATGCGCATTTATCCCATGCTTCACAAGTGAACATTGTCTTTAGCTGCGGTTTTTTCTCCATCAAGCTTTGCAACGTCAAGAAAGTTGTAGCAAATCTTGTAACTCCGGGCCGCACAATATCCTTCTGCTCCGTATGATCTCTCATCAATGACAATGTTATGGTATGAGCATAAATGAAAACCGTGAGGTCTTTAAACTTCGGTAACTTCGAAGTGGCTTCAAGCATCAAATCAATTGTATGAGCAGCACAACCTGTCCAAAAAATATTTGGCCTTTTCTCTTTAAGCATCTTTGCTGCTGCCACATTATTCATAGCATTATCTGTTACCACTTGAACAACCTTCTCAGCACCAAGCTCTCCAATGCAACGATCAACATAGTCAAAGATGTATAAGCCTGTGTGAGAGTCCGTGCTAGTATCTTTTGAGGACAAAAACCATGTTCCTCCTCTAGAGTGAACACACAGATTCATTATGCTCCTCTTTTTCCTATCAGTCCACGCATCAGTCATGATGGAACAACCATACCGTTCCCATTCAGCCTCTTCACTCTTTACCAGCCCCTTAATTCTTTCTTCTTCCTCCTTCAGTAGTGGATGACTTAGTTGATATTGCGTTGGAGGAACCCAACCAGGTACAAATTGTCCAAGACCCTCACAAAAAATTCTGAATGCATCATTATCAATGGCATTAAAAGGAATACCTGATTGATACACCCATCTAGCACAATACTGATGAACTTGATGAGTCTTTTCCTTGAAAAGTACAGAATTGATGTTTTGTTGTCTTTTCTCTGTACCAAGAGAAGCTTCAGGACGGATAGCAGTTGCGAACTTATCCATAGGACCCTGAAGATGAGATGGTTTTAGAGTACCAAGGTTTTCTGCTAACTCATCTTCAAACCTCTGCATATCTACAGTAACTCCAGCTCTTAACAAATCTTGTTCATGTTTCTTGCCCACCTTTTTCTTCTTTGCTTCTATGATAGCATTTCTGCACTTAACTTGATCTTCTTTTGTCGAATTAGAACATCCTTTAACGTTTCCTGGGATATTAGCAATATGCTCTTTGATCCGATATACTCCGCCAGACATCTTTTTAGAACACAACTTGCATTGAACCTTATCTGGATTCGTCTTATCATAAGTTTCCCCATATTCTCAACCAACATCGTCAGAGTTTCGTTTGCGCGATGTCGCAGGTTGTGATTCTTGTGAAGGCCCTGATTCCATGAGAATCTGAAAACAGAGCAAAATGAGTCATTAGCAAAACGTGATCATCTAACAGAGCAAAACACAAGTACCATACTGAAGCAGTAAGATTCTAATCGACAAATAATATAAGCTAATACAGTTTTAGGAATATATAATTGTTAAACTACGAGGCAAAGACTTTTGGTTAGAAAAGTAATGTTAAATTCACAAACTACGAGGCTAAGGGGTGGCTCCACATTATGCTATATTTCTATACAATTTACGAATCTAACTAAATGCACAAAAGTACAAAACGATGATGATGATGATGATCGAACAATTCTTAAGAAGAAGAAGAACAATTCTCAAGTGGGCCCGAGATGATGATGATCTAATCGTGAACAGAGCAAAAAAAAGAAAGTTGCTAACGATTTAATTCAATTCAAAACTAACCGATTTAACTGAAGAAGAGACAAAAAAACAAACGTAGAAAAATTAACAGAGACAGAGAGGAATAAGAACTAACCAATTAAAAGGAAGAACTGAAGAAGAGACGCAGACTTTAGGAGGAACTGACGCACATACGAGGAAAGAGGGCGAAGGAAGATGAACAGAGCCGTCGTCGTGAAATTATAAACCTAAATAAAACGTGTTTTTCTTTCTTTTTTTAAAATTCTATTACACTAAAATGACGACGTTTTAGTAAAACGACTAGACCGAGTTGACCGAATTGGTCCGATTTGACCGATTAAACCCGCCTGAACCGGACCGCCGATTAGTTAAACCGATTATATCATAATCGTTTCGGTTTAAGAATTTGGGCGCCTAGGCGCCGTCTAGGCGGGCGCCTAGGCCGATTTATAAAACCCTGATCTATTCAAATAATGTTTGTGTTTCTTTTAAATAATAAATAATTCATCGTTCTTGATTTTTATTTTTATTGTAAGTTTCTCTTTCTATAAATTCATGTTTCATCTATAATTTCTATTAATTAATTCTCTATAAATTAATTCGTTGAGCAAATTATTATATATTATATCCACTAGCTCACATCTTTTAATCTATATAACTAACCATTTATATATTCAAATGAAACTTTTTTCTTAATCTCAAAAAACAAAAAAAATGTCGACCCAACCAAAATTTATCCGCACAAGGTGCGGACGAGTCATTGCGTTAAAAGAGCCCGAGTGTCTTAAATGATATTATAGGAATAGCTGAGTTGCATTCCTATCTCATTCATCAAATTATGATGAATCAAACGGTTGAATTTAATTGCCAAGGGGAAACAATCTTAACAAATACTCCCTCCGTTCCTAAATGATTGATGTTTTAGGATTTTCACACATATTAAGAAGACATATTAAAATATGTCTATAAATGCATCGTTTTTTGTTATGAACAATTTCCTATAATTTTAAACCAATAACAATTCAATAAATCTAATTATTTTCCTTGAAGTTTACAATTCATCATCAATGACTGCATAGAAAATCTAAAACATCAATCTTTATGAAACAAAAATAAAATCTAAAACATCAATTATTTAGGAACGGAGGGAGTATATATTAGTAGGTGTATTACTCATGTGATTAGGGTACAGATGGAAACCTAAGAGTCTAGAAAGATTTGTTTGAGACATGAGAATCAAAGACTTTACAAGAAACAAAATACAATTAAATCAAGTAAGATATTCCGTGATTTATTTATCCTAAGAAAAAAGTATTTCATATTGAAAGAAAAAGAAGGAATATCTTTCATAATTTATTTCAAAGTTCAAAAAAAAAACAGACAAAACCTATAAAAGAGAAGAAATAAGAAGTGGAAGAAAAAGTGACACACAGATGTAAGAAGAAGAAACATATTAATTGCGTTTTGAATTGAAAGCTAAAGTATGTGTGTCCCATGTGACGTTTCGTTCAACTAAACTTTAAATTATTCCCCCTCAATTATTTTGTTTTCGTGTACGAAGTACTCAAGTGTTTTAAAAGTACACTAGATTTTCATCCGCCTTCGAAAGCACGGATTTACTTTTCTTTACAAATTTAAATTATATATATTTTATTATTAGTAATTAAATTTTTTAATTATGCAATCTAATTTTGTTTATAATTGTTTAATCCGCATTATAAAAATAAATTAATAATTTAGGTTTAAAAAAGAATTATGTGTTATTTGAGAAGAGGTATATCGTAAAGATAAAGAAATTGAAATAGCGATTTTGCATTATAAATTTTAATATTAAATAATTTTGATATTTTTATTAAATTAAAATATATGATTTTGAATTAATATATATATATATTTGTTTTAAACTCGTGCAAAGTTCATTTTTAGAATTTAAAATTGGCTAATTTATTTTTCAATCCCCTCTTATAATAGTTTAAATATTTTGTAATATGATGTAACAACCCGCTAAAATGCAATCGTAAAAACAAATTCTTACGAATAAATTAATTTAATATAATTTTAAAATTTTATTATAATATAACTATAAATATTTATATTTGAAATAAAAAAATAAAAAAATATTAAAATATATTATATTTGAATTTTGAATATAATCATAATTAAAAATATTATCTTATATATACAAAATAGTTGATGTTTAAATATTTAGTTATAATTATCAATTGATTTAATAGTTTCATGTTTATATATATATATATATATATATTAATTAGAATAGTGAAAACCCATTATATTTAGCTTGGTTGGATACATGTTTAGTAATTATCTTGTTTGAAAACATGGATAGTAGAGAAGTTGTTATATTCCTTAATTACCCTTAATGAATATTAAAAATATTCTTAAATTTTAATGGTACAAATTGTAAATAATACATGCTCCAAGGTTAGTTTTCTAAAGACTCTAATTTTTTAATAGTATTGATCGTATATATGAATCATTTAGCCACTATCATTTCTTTGTTTATGAATGGTCTTGGACACTTGTTTATCAGTTTGGTTTAGTGTTTAGTTAGGGAGAAATATATAATTATAAGACTATGACATACTTTACGACCATTTTATCTATGTTATAACAATGATAATAACGTTTTCTGCGATAAACTATATAAGACAATTTATTATTCGGATCCCATGTTTTAGAGGGATAACAAAAAACAAATACATAGAAAGCTAAAAAAAGACAAATTATTTGGAAGGATAAATTTGAATTAATAAAAATAAATGATCAAAGATTTGGTTTATTGGACCCGCATACTAAAGGATATCTCAGTGTGGGTTAAACTAAATTTTATTAATGTGTGACCATTTTTTTAATATCAAAATTACTTTTAATTAATTTTCCAAAAAACAAATAAAAACAATGGCACAAAAAATAATATCCCACGTGAATCTAAGGGTAATTTAAAAAAAAAGTCATTTGTTTTAATAGCATAGATGTATCTAATAAGAATATATCTAAAACTCTTTAAGAAAAAAGGATAGATGCTCAACTTCAAATAAATAGGACGAAATATCAGATTAATAGTGTTACTTGTCCAATTTGTTAAAGTAAAAAAGTTCAAAAGAAAATGTAAGTAAAATTTATATAATTTAATAGAGAATGTAATTAAACCGGAATCAAGCACAAAAATTTTGTCACAAAATAAGTAAATTTGATTTACTATTTTTTCATTTAATCTTCCATTTTAAAATACATGTCGTTATAGATTATTCTTTTATTTAACAAAATAAATCTATTTAATAATTTTGATATATAACTTTTGATTAAGAAATATACCATTTTCTATCTAAATTTAAAAATTGGAAAATAGTATAACTAATTTCAAGAATAAATTTTATTTTGTGAGAGCATAATATTATAACCCTTTATAATAAAAAAAAAATAATTAATATGGAAAATATCAAAAACAACACTTAATTCAAAAGCTGATGGATAATAATTTCGAAAGTTGATTTCCTACATTCGACATTGTGTCCTGCACTTAAAACTACTCTAACGTCAACGTGAATTTCAATTCAAACACACAATTATAGTTAAATAAAACTCTTATATTGCGAGTCAAAAATCACATGAACAAGTACATTAAACACATGTGTAAAACCTAAACACACGTGCAGAGTAAGTGACAAGAAAGATAATTGAACTTTGATTCTGGACGACTCTGGAAAATAATATTAGACACATCATTGTTTTTGGGTCATTTCCTCCAGACAACGAAAACGACTGAACATAATTGTTGTAACACTGCACCTGCAAAATTCAGTCGTAATATTCACCGAACTTTTAGTCTAATTTTATTGTTGTACTAACAGTTAACGTGTACGTGTAACGTCTATCGTATATATATATATATATATATATACACATTAATTTCATATCTTTTGAACATATTTTCATATCTTTTGAATATATTCAGATTTATGTTTTGTTGCAGAGACAGAATTATACAACATAACGGAATAAGTTGGCTAGAACAAAATGTAGAGATAAAGTTTAAAAAAAAAACTTGAGTGATTTAACTAAATTAATTGTTTTTCTGTCATCACATAAACCTACATTTATACTGTATTAAATCCAAATCAATACTATAAAAGTTGAATTGCATCTCCTGGGACTGACACATCAGCCTCAGTATTAATTATGGGAGTGTAAAATCTCAGACCAATCAAATTATAACATTTTAACACATCACATCCTATCTCTGAAAAAAATCAACAATTAATGAGCATATTCGGCAAAAAAAAAACAAATACACGCTTCATTCATGCGAAACTCTCTCTCTCTCTCTAAAACTTTAGAGCTTTCTCTCTGTAACACGCCGACGATCCCTCGTCGTATTATTCATATGCGACCGATTAGGGTTTTCTCACCGTCGATCCTAGACGTCGTGGGATTACAACCGTTCGTTTAAGATCTTCGAGTTCTAGGGATGATGCCCTCAATCCGTTGATAGAAATCGTCGCATCTCGGAGATTGTGCTTCGCCGGTCACTGTCGAAGGTTCCTCATTGGCTGTTATTGTTTCCTGTCACAACCAGGTAACGATCTGACTTCGTATCTTTGTCTTATCGCTTTACCTTCTTCAGATCTAAAAACGCGTTTTCGTCTTACATCTTTTCTAGATCTCTTGGCCTTCTAGAGATTTTTCCTCCGCCGTCGACAAACGATGGTTTTATCGGTTTTGACAACTGCATGTTTCGGCCAGGTAAAAGATCCAGCTAAAATCCTTCTCTTTTCTTTCTTTTGACTCTCGAACTCTAATCGTGTTTTCTTCTCTTCGATCCGAGGACCGGCCAATCATCTATTCGTGTTACTGGGGTTTTGATCTCTTCGGACCACCGTTGGATCATCAATGAAAGGTTAGTCTGATTCTCTTTCCATCGTCTAGGATTTATATATTACACTTGATTTCGTTGGCAAAACGTTCACCTGGGTTTTATGTTCTAAACTGAAGAATGCGTATAGTATTGATTTGTCTTTTTTGTCGACGAGGCATTTACCTAACAATTGCAATGATGCTAATTCTCAATTATTTATAATCCAGGAGCATGTGTCTGTGAACAGCTCCGGAATGGAGATTTCGTATTCCTGTAAATCCATGGCAAAACGCTATAATATGTCCGAAATAGAAGATGTGCCTTTGCTTTCTTCCTCCAAGCGTCTCACTGTCCACCACGATGAGACCTTCGATTTATGTTGCTGATGGTTGCTATGAAATCTGACTCTGGAATGCAGAGGCAGGTAGATGTTATCAGGTAATGTTGTTTTACCCTTTTAGTTCACTTTCACTTTTGAGCTATGAACCGCTAGAGAACGATTTACATAGTTTGATAGTGATTGAGTTTCAGCTTTGATGTTAGTCAAGAAACACAGTTTTTGATAGATGAGACCATATCATTTAGTTGGATACTGAATGGGATTCGTAAATGAGCTGTTTCTATTTGGATTATATAGGTGTTGAGAGTAGCCAACTATGAAAATGAGACAAATCTTACCGAGTTTCCATGGAAATCACCAGTCAGTAAGGTAACTACCAAGCCAAGTGTTGTTGACTCAGAAAGTCTTGTTATGCGATTGGATTGAGCAACAACCATCGCTGCGTTGAGGATTCAATGCAACATCACTGTCCCATTTGTTACGAGGTCGTGTTAAGGACCTTAAGGATTTTAACTTTCAGCAAAACATATGGTGGTTTTGCAAGTTTTGTGAGTATACTTTATTGCTCTGCAGTATCTCTTTGGCTCTCTTAAAGACACAACAGTGATGAAATGCGGACACACGATGCACTGTGAATGCTATCATGAGATGCTCAAGCGTGACAAGTAATTTTCACTTTTCTTCTAATTATTTATCTCTGTTGTGTGATTGTAATGGTGTTTGAATTTGTGAGTTGTCTGCGTAGATTTTGTTGTCTGATTTGCTTGAGGTCAGTGATTTATATGTCAAAAATATGGCAGAGATTGGATGTAGAGGTTAGTTTAAAATCCATTGTTGTTTTAAAATATGTTACATCTCGCAGATCCATGACTGGAAAATAACAATATTCATTGGTTTTCTTAGATCGAAGCGACAAGTGGACCATTACGTGGTCAAGGGTCACATGCCAATAACGTGATCAAAGGTACCAAGAAGGAACAAGTGGACCAACTCATCAAGGACATGCAGTAATCATACTTGTGTTTTAACATAGTTTCTTTTCTGTTGAATCAGATGGAATATATGTTTGTTGATTTTTGTTTGTGTGGGTGATGTTGAAACTTAGGGATTTTAAGAAGAAGAGCAAGGTGGATAAGGTTGTGGTTCTATGGGCGGCTAACACAGAGCGTTACAGAAATGTGATCGTCGGGCTAAACGACACCATGGAGAATCTTATGAAGTCTGTGGATAGGGATGACTCTGAGATCTCACCTTCGACTCTCTCTTAACTACTGCATGTGTTCTTGAATGCATCCCTTAAAATGGAAGCCCTCAGAATATATTTGTTCCAAGTTTCATTTTGGTGAAGTTCACTTTCACTGAATTTGGAAAAGTAAAAGGAAGAAAGCACGGGGCAAGACCATAATTGTGGGTGTGTTCTTTAAGCGACAGTCAAACTGAAGTGTTGACTGTTGACGATGAATCTAAAAAATCATTTAATATTAATTTAAACTATCTATTTAAAATTCTTATCCTTAAAAAAACTATTAAATAAAAAATCATTAAATCTAATAATCTACGTCAACAATTACATAAATTTCAATATTAAAAATGTATACAACATTACACATTTTAATTCTAAAAATATTAAAAACAATAAATTTACTATCTGAAAGCAAACCATATATTTCACGGCAACACAAATAAATGATAATGAAGCTTCAAGTGGAACAAAAAAAAATATAAAAACGGCTCAAACAAATATATAGATATATATATATATATATAACAGAATTACGATCTATGAAAAATACAAAAGTTAGATGTGAAACAAAAACAAATAGTTGTATTTCACGGTACAATACAAATAAATGATAATGAAACTAACATTTGGAACAAAAAAAATACAAAAAGCCCAAACAAAAATAAATCCAAAATATAGAATCAAGCTTACCAAAAATATATATTTACTTAAGCTATATTTTTAAAAAAATATCAAGTACGAGTGAACAACAAATCTAAAATATGTGAGATCTATAGAAAATAATAGAGAGATAAGTTCAAATGTTGAACGGAACCGTTGGAGATGTCACGTACCAGAATAACAAAAAAACTTGTCATGCAATGGATACTACATTACACAATTTATACACTTTTATCACAAAAAAACATATAGTTTTTTTTCAAAAAAAATTCCCGCTGCGTAGCGCGGACCAATACCTAGTGGTAACATAACATAACAACGAGATTAGCAAAAATTATAAACTACAAATCTCACTCATTGAATATTGATTTACAAAAAAAAAAAAAAAAATATAAAAGCTATTAAATTCTAACTAATATTAATAGCATTTAGAGTAGAAAATCGAATTTTTTTTCTTTTTCTTTTTAAAATAAAATTACGTATATTTGTAAAACGTCTTCTCCGCCTATATTGCGCCGCATATCGTAGTTTGACATTTGTGTTTCCACGAACTGTATTTAGAAACAAATTTTAAAAACAAAATTTAGTTTAATCATCACTTTATCATAGTATTTGAATTGGAATATAGAGTCCATGTCACGGACCCATTGTAATAATATGTCCCCTACTATAAAATCATACGGATTAAAAAATTATATTAAATGATTTGATTAAAACCTACCACCATGTTTTTCAATGTTAGGACTTTTCGTTGATAGACCCAATTACTAATCAATACACACGCTTGAACCAACCTTATCTTAAAGTGGTTTCGTATACGTCTTTGCAAAATGTCATGTATAGAGTTAGGGATACGTATAATAAGACAAAAAAACTATGTCGTGGAAATGAGAACTACTGTTTTAGTAGCCAACTGGTTTTGTTCTACTGGACAAAAATTAGTTATAAGTATATCCTTTGTTACAGCAAAATAACCAGAATAGTTAAATTTCCTATTTATTTTGTTTATTTTACTTCTATAACGAGACTCAGTGGCAAAATCATGCCGTGAATTCACCCAAAATAAATAATTAACCTTGGATTAGATCAAAATAACAGGTTAAACTTCGGACTGAAAGTTCTCGAGAAAAAAACTCCATCTAATTCAATAAAAACAAATAATATATCATCATAGACTAGACTAATGAATGAAGAAAAGTAAAATATGGTTATGAAAGAAAGCAAAAAGAGAGGAGATTGACCAAATATTCTCACAATTCTTATACTAAACTGAAATTTACAACAGTGTCAGATAGATCAAAACTGGCATGAAGAAATTATTTTTAAAAAAAAAACAAAAAAACTAAGTCCTAGAGTTTTAAAAGAGCTTAAGCCCGCATGACACACTCCTCTGAAGACATAAGAACCAAATATTATAAGCTAACCCAAGAGCAGTCGTTTCTATTATTTATTAGTAATTGCCCTTAGTTTGACTCTAAACTCATTTTTAGTTTTTATAGTGAAATTTTTTTGTATATTGTTTATGCATAGAATGCATCTATATATATTTTCTTTTCATTTTTATCGGCGAAAATTAATATAATCTAGTAGATTTTTTGTACCGTTTTTTCCTCTAAAACTACCAATCAATCAGACTAACATTGTTTTCAGCCAATTTTTTTTCAATTAATTCACTAAAAGTTTTGTTGGAATCCGTTTAATGGCTAGACTAATCCAAATTTAAAACTTTTTTATATCATCAAATATGTTTTAACATCAACACATATGGTTTGATTGGTAAATAGAAAGTGGAAAAAGAAAAAATATAATAAAAGAGAGAGAAAAAATAACTAGAGAGAAACAAATTTATTTTTTTGAGTGTTGCAAAGAAAAATTTAAGTGTATATCATGTTTTTTGTAGAATATAGATGGAAAATTTTATTTTCTATTATGAATGGTGAAAACTAAAAAAATCCAGAATAATAATTTTTCTTTTTTTTCCTTTTCTTTTAAACCTATCAACCAATCAAAACCACACTTCTCAAAGGAGGTCAGGACCTACCTATTGATAGTAATAGCGACCCAATGGATCAGAAATCAAATCGTGGTTGATCTTTTTCAGGCTATCGAATCAGCAAGGGTTTTTGAATAGTCAAGGCCACTCGATAAAGGGCAAAATCTGCAGCAAGAGAAGAAAGAGGGTCTAGGTCTGTTTTGGGACATCCCGACAATTATATACCTGCTAATCCAATGTCTACCCCGCCTCATATTGTGCCGAAAACCACTCGGAGCCTAAAGAGAGTTCAATCTACAAGAAGCTGGCATATATTTATATATATATATATATATATATATATATTTTTAAAACTTTTCTAATCAGTTGTTGGAATTAGCTGCAAGAAAAAGTTAAGCAAAATATAAAGTTAATTAGTCATACTTGAAGTAGTTTTGTTTTAATTTGTTTTCCGGTAACAAATTTTTTTTTTTTTTTGTAACAAAATTTTATTGCGTCCTACAAAACAGAAAGTTGGTGTCCGCCTATTCAAACTCAGGACCTAGTTAATATCTTTCAAATGCTAGTTCAGAATTATTGTTGAGTTTTTTCTTTTTTGTAAAAGCAGAATTATTGTTGAGTTGCTCGATCAAACTCTAAAAACAATTATTTAATAAAAGTCTTTAAAAACATTTTTTCTCTTAAGCATTCCCATTTATTTTTCACTGTTTAAAAGAAAAACTCATCACGTTGACCAAAAAAAAAAAACTCATCACATGTTAATCTACACGACATGTTTTCTTTTATTTTATATATCTCGAATAGTTGCTGATGGATAATGTAGCCCCGAAAAAGTAAGCAGACACAACATTGTATAAAGACTTTTTTTTTTTTTTTGATAATCCAGGGAGGATCCCAGACCGAAGTCCAGACTAATCTCCCTGATAAAGACTTTTCTTACACACGATCATTGTTCTTGTAAAAACAAACACACATAAAAGTGACTTTTGTTTGAAATTTCCTTTTGGTTAAGACAAACACAGTAATTTTTGCCCTGTTAATACAACCACACCTTAAGTTTATGTTCTTAGAAACAACATTGAAGTGTTTTTAATTTGTCCACAATGAACAAGGTGTTTGATTATTTTATATAGACACAAATTCACGTAAAACCAACTTATGATACAATGGTGTAAGTGGTTGATGGGCTCTGTATGGATCCAAACCAGTGTTCGTGATTTCAATTACATTATTCGTTGGTCATGTTAACACATTATTAACATATCCGGTTTTCCCACCGAGTCCGATGATTAGTTTGGGACTCGGCGAAAATTGCCTGCTATCTATATAAATATACACATAATTCTTTTTTATTTAACACATGCAAACATAAAAGTTCACATTCAAAGAATAAAAAGTTGAACGGTTATAGAAAGACAATAGTAAAGAAAGAACAATGACAGTGTTTGCCTATAAAACCTTTCACACTTTGTCTTTTCTTTTACAATGTTCAGTCTTTTTTCAACATATGCAAAGTTAAATAAGATTACAACTTTTAAATAAAAATGTCCTATCGAAATTATTATATTTAAATTTCTCCTTAATTTGGAAATTCTTAGTGGCAAATCAATGCAAAGTATGTGTATACTTGTGTGTGTATATAGGACCTGGGGTAGGAAAAATTATCCGCTGTGGTATACCTAACATAGATCAGGTTATAAAATATTTTACACAAATTCTCGACAGTTATTTTTTGAAACACTATTAAAAGTAACATGAAGAGCAAGAGCAAGAGAGTAGGGCTAGGCATTTTACCCCAAACCTGAACCTGAATCCGACCCGATAAACTTGATCTCAATCCGAACCGATTTAAAAAATATCCGAATAAGACTTAAGTTAAAGTATTTCGAGTATCAGGTAATATCCGAATCTGAATCGAATTCGAACGGGTATCCGAAATAACCCAAAATTTTATTTAATTTCGGTTAATTCTGATACTTTCGAGTATTTTTGGGTAGTTTGGGTAGTTTTTGTTTTAATATTTTGAGTAATACATATATTTTTTAGTAATTTCGAATATTTTTAGGTAATTTAGGTATATTTTTTACGAGATTTCGGGTTTTTGAATATTTTTGAGTAATTTGTTTTAGTTTTCAGAAATTTTATGGTAATTTCGGGTACCCGAATCCGATCCGAACCCGACCCGAACCGAACCCGATCCGATATATAAAAATACCCGAACGGATTCTCTAGTTTTCAACCCGAAAACCCAATTCAAACCAGAACGGATATCCGAACGTCCATGCCTAACAAAAAATGTATCTTGGATTTTGGATTTTAATGCTAACTACTATATATATTTGTCAAAATTACAAAATTATTACATTCATACTTTTTATCGTTACATTTCGTATATCGTTTCACAAGTTTGTCACATACACAAAATAGAACGATAACTATGAATGTGACTTAGTTTCGATCTTCCTGCCATGCGAAACTAAATCACATTTGTTTAGGACACCTACATGGATATGGACTTATTGTTTTCGGCCCATTTGAATACCCAGAAAGAGGATCTATCCATGGGCTGCACCTCTCATTGGGGATTTGTCTCCATAAGTTCGGGATACCCCCAGGTTAATTAAAAAAAAACATGAATGTATTAATTTTATAACAAACTAGATTTTGACCCGCACTTAAGTGCGGGTTTAATTTTCTTTACAAATTTTACTTTTTATTCATTTTGTTAATAGTAGTTTAGATTTTTAATTATGTAATCTAATTTTCGTTATAATTGTTTAACCAACATTATAAACAGTGAGTTAGCAATTTAGTTTTTTTTTAAAATGAATTATGTGTTATTTGGAGGAGATATATCGTAAGGATTAAGAGATTAAAATAACGATTTCGCATTATATATTTTAATATGCGTTGTATCGTAAGATCATAGTTTGGAAAAATATATATATATATGTGAAAACAACTATTGTAAAAGTTATGTGGTATATGTTTAATTGTTATTTTATTTATCTAAAATATTATTTTATAAAATACATGTTGTAGTCGTATATATAATTTGCAAATTTGATGGAACTATCCGTTAAAAACTTCATTCAAACATAAAGCATAATTTGACGCTTCAAATATTTGAATAATATAAGTATGAAATCATTTTATTATTTTATTAATTTTAAAATATATCAGCTGAAATTATTTACTATATGCGAATTTTTTTTAGAAAATTTATAATTGAGATTGGCTAATTAAATTTTCAACCCGTTTAATTAATTAAATATTTGTCAGTTTGATGGAAAAATCTGCTAAAAAGTACAATCGTAAAAACATCAATCGTAATATGTATATATATATATATATATATATATATATATATATATTTGAAACAAAATAAAAAGATATTAAAATATATTTCAAATATTTGAATAATATAAGTATGAAATCATTTTAATATTTTATTAATTTTAAAATATATCAGCTGAAATTATTTACTATATGCGAATTTTTTTATAGAAAATTTATAATCGAGATTGGTTAATTAATTTTTCAACCCGTTTAATTAATTAATTTGTTTTGATTTTAATTAATTAGGAAAATGAGACCTATTAGATTTTGGTTGTTTGGTTACATGTTTAATAATTGTCTTGTTTGGAAACATGGATTGTAGAGATAATGTTATATTCCCTAATTACCCTTAATGAAGGTTACAAATCCTAATAATATTAAAGGCAAATTTCAGGAACAACATTTATGTACCATGGACAAACTCCAATTTTTTAATAGTATTGATTTTCAATAATGAGTAAGAAAAACAAACATAATTTGATTTCAAATTATTTTACTCTAGAATCAAAATAGTTCAAATTGTGAAGTATATAATATAGTTTTTAATTTCAGGACACTCACTCATCTAAGACAATTTTAATTTACAAGGAATTTTTTTTTTTATATGATGCTTTATCATAGATTTTGATATTTGGTAACTCAAAAAGTGTCAATCAAGTGACACTATAAAATATTTTTACTTTTAATCATTATTTCTAACACCACTTATAAATCTTGTTTGGAAATTTACTAGAGGGTGGATCCAGACTTTAACAAAAAAAAATTAAAATTAATTGATGATTATGTAGGACCTGAATTTTAGGATTTTAAATGATATACGTAATTACGTATATATAATAAAAAATGCTAATAAATGACAAACAATCACATTGTTTTAGTGGTTTATGATGTCTTAAAATCTTAGAAAAACCTAGGTTTCAACCATATAAAGCATCTGTTTTAGTTTTTTTTTTCCCTTTAATGAAGAAAAAACTACCAAACTACCCCATATTCAACCTCAGATCTGGTAACCCTTCTAATCATAATTTGTTGTTTTCAATTTTAATTGAATTTTATTATTTTGCTAGTTTTTTTCTTCTGATTTTATCTAATCATAATATACCCAACAACCGATTTCAAACATAAATTTTGAAAAACAAAATTTTATAGAGATTGCTATTTTTCCTCTATATATAGAGGAAGAAATATAATTTTTTTATAATAGAGTCAAACTTTTTTATTTGCACAATTATCTTTTAACTTATATATTTTTTATAATTATAACCGAAATAAATATATAAAAAGTTTCTTTCTTTATTCAAAATTAAGTTTTTATTTGCATAAATCTTTTAAATTTTCAAAATTTATAACCATATCTAAAAATTGTTAATAATTTTATACATATAAGCAATTTCTTTGTTGCTTTTTAAAACATAATATAGTTTTATAAAAAAAATTGCAAAATAAAAAATGGTTTAATTTGCAATTTTTATAAATAATATGTACTATTAGTAAAAAAAAGAATATTAGAGGGAATATTTTTTTTAGAAAAAAATATAGAAAAATACATTAAAAGCAAAAACTATTTTTATTATAGAATTCCTCTATTTTAGAAGCAAATATAGCAAAATAAATTGGAGATGGTCTAACAACAATTGTGGCGTCCAAATGCTGCCGTGAGATTTTTTCGGCGAGTAGACGACCGTCAAGACCAAGATTTCGGATAGAGTTTATATGTAGTTCTGATAATCATATTGTTTATAAATAATAAAAATGACAAATAATAATCGAATATTTTATTTTAAATGTATAGAGAAGTAATATATAGTAGCTTGTAGCAAAAATAAACTTACGCACTTGATTACGATTTTTCTTACATAACTTTCTTTAAAATAAAAAAAAAATGTTTTGGCCTAAGGCCCAGGGAAAACCCTCCCAGATGAAGCTGGCCTGCGGTCTAACTAGGCCCATGGAGATTAGTCTGGACCACGGTCTGGGATCCTCTCTGGATTAACAAAAAAAAAAAAAAAAAGCGTTTTCTTATGATTTGTGAGTAAGTGCTAAAAAAACACAAAACGATTTTGGAGGGCTTGACTGCAAAATTAAATTACTTACACAAAATATATTTTGGAAATATTTTTTTCACGATCTTTTATACGGACTTTCACGAATATTCATGAGAATAAAAATTTAATTTTGTTCGTTGCTCTCTTCAAATTTCGGAAACAAAATCAAGAAAAACAATTAATAGTGCATGCAAAAGGGGTCAGGGTCCGATGTTCATTCCGCGACTTCTTCAAAGGGACGGCTTCCCTATCTAGTCCATGTGGCTGACCTCATCAGTTCATAAAACGTGCACAGAATTATGAAAAATGTCTTCTTACAAGTTATATCTTCAAAGTTGAGGAATAACATGAACTTTGAATTCAAAAAAACTTAAGTGTTTGAGACAAACAAAAAACATGAAAGAATGTGCCAGACAAAAACTTAAGTTTCATCCATTCCAGTATAAATGATGTTTTGAGTGAATGCGCCAAGAATAAAAACTACATAAAATTAAATTTAACTGGATTTAAAAAAATTAAAAATAAAACCATAACTTATAGTTAAATCAGAAGGAATAAGATCATTACAAAATTGAGCGGCACATGAGGATCACTGTGTTCCATCTCTGATGTCAATTTTCATCATTATCAAGGTTAAGGATCGACTCCATTCATCTTCTATATGTGAGTATTTTTTCTTAAAGTGAAAAATTGAATTAATAAGCTGACCCATTGTGGCTCATAACCAGTTGATAAAAAATATCATTACAATATTCAAACATATTAACATATGCAAATGGGTGTCGGGTACATATTGACATATTTTAACATACTACTAGTTAATATAGATTGTCTTGCGCACGGAGATATCAACAATGCTTTTAAGACTATTATTGACAAGAAGTCAACAAACATTAAACGTGCACCTGTCTACTAACTACTGCTAATAATTATGATACTAATAATAAATGATACTGATAACAATGATTTAGGAGTAAAAATAGCTTGAAGACTTGTAGTGATCTTCTGTACGTATAAGTTTACAAGTTCTTTTCTTAAGGAATTGTCGTTCGTTCTGATCATCTAAAAGTTATTTTTTAAAGGATTGTCGGTTGTTCTGATTATCTATAAGTTCAAAGATTGCATAAGATTCTAAGGAAATATAAGTCGGATTAGTGACCATCCCTCCAAAGATAGCATCGTCTTCGAACTCAAATTTAATGGAACAATGTTTTTCTTACCGGTTTGACAATCTTTTATTAGATAAATTGCTACATAAGATCATTTGTTATTCAGTAATGACCGTAATTGTTGTAAATATATCAGATAGAATTGAAAAGGATGCTAACATTAGAAGTCTATAGATGCTGGGATTAAAATGTTGGCATAAACACCACATAGAAATTTCATTTGGAAAATGTCATGCCACCGGAACATTATACTCTGGTTAATATTTGTTGTAATTTTAAGCACTGTTTTTACAAAATGGAGGAATTTTAAGCACTGTAACTAGATTTTGATCCGCGCTAAAAAAACGCGGATTTATGTTTTAAAAAAAATATTTTTTATCTTAAATTTATATTTTTGTAAAATAAATTTAATAAATATTTAATCCAATATATATTAATTGAAAAAAATATTATGATATGGTGCTAAATGTGAGATTTTTTCTTTTTGATATTTTTTATTATATTTTTAGTATTTGTGGCTCATTGTTATTTTTAGTAGATACTTAGCTAACATTATTGCTGTAAAAACATTTGTGTATTTTATTTGATAATTTTTTTTAAAGTTAATTTTAACTTAGTTCAACCTATTATTTCATTGCTAAAACCTAAAAGTTGCTAAAATCAATTGATAATTGAAATCAGTTAACTTTTTAACTTGTCTTAAGTTATATTTTTAACCTGTCTTAAGTTATATTTTATTTGATAAATTTTTATTTAAGTTAATTCTAATTTATTTCAATCCATTATTTCATTTTTAAAAGTTGCTAAAATCAATAATCTTTGTATACAATGTAATTTTAGTAATATATGATGTTATATTTGATATGTTAGGTTTTCAATTTAATTATATATATGTAACAATTGTTTTTCCAAATAGTATGGTTTTAACATGTGAATATGAATTAATTTTTAACCTTTTTTCGAGTAGTCAAACTTTGTTTTTAATAGTATGGATAATTTAATTCGTTTAATTTTGTATTTAAGTTAATTCTAACTTAGTTCTTAGCTAACCTTATTTTTTATTTTTTTTAGTAAATACTTAGCTAACCTTATTACTGTAAAAAAGTTTGTGTATTTTATTTGATAATTTTTTATTGAAGTTAATTTTAACTTAATTCAGTCCATTATTTCATTGCTAAAAGCCTAAAAAGTTTCTAAAATCAATTGATAATTGAAATCGGTTAACTTTTTAACCCGTCTTCAGTTATATTTTATTATATAAATTTTTATTTATGTTAATTCTAACTTATTTCAACCCATTATTTCATTGCTAAAAATTTGATAAAATCAATAATCTTTGTATAGAATGTAATTTTAATAAGATAATATGTTATATTTGATTTGCTAGGATTTTTATTTAATTATATATATGTAACAAATTTTTTCAAGTAATATGGTTTTAACATGTGAATATGAATTTATTTTTAACCGTCTTCTAGTAGCCAAACTTTTTTTAATAGTATGAATAATTAAAATCGGTTAATTTTGTATTTTAGTTAATTGTAACTTTGTTCAACCCGATATTTCATTACAATTTTTTTTTAAAATCAATATATTTGTATAGAATGCAACTTTAGCAATATAAGTTGTTACATTCAATCTGCTAGATTTTTGATTTAATTATATATATATACATATAATTGTTTGTTTTAAATAGTATAGTTTTAACACGTGAATATGAAGTTATACAAATTCATATTTTATAAAATTTAGAATATATCAATTAAAATCGGTTAATTCATCTTTCTAAATTATCTTCCAATGAACATAAATTTTTAACAATATTTTTATAATTAAAACAAATTAATCTATATTTCAACCATTTCTATAGTAGTCTAAGTATTGAAAATTGATAAACAATTATTTAAAAAATTTCAACGTAAAAACATAAATTGTAGTTAAACTCATCATATCTTCTAATAATATAAATATTGAATTATTTTAATATTTTATTAAACTAAAAATATATCAATTGAAATTATTATATATTTTTAACCCATCTTCTAGTAGTCAAATTTATTTTTAATAGTATAGATAATTAAAATCGATTAATCTATTTTCAAATTTTTATTTTTTTAATGGTCTAAATATAAAACTTTCTGTTAATTTAGTAGATAAAATGTAATTAAAACTATTTTTAATAAATTGTAATAGTAAATATGAATTCGGTAATTATTTTTCTTATATTAAGGAGTTAAATATTTTCTAAAAATTTCTATAATATATATATATATATATATATATATATATTAATTAAAAATAAGATACTAAAAGATATTTTGCAAATTGTGAAAATATATTATTATTTTATAATAATTTTAATAGTAAATTCGAAATTAATATTTATTTTATGTAAATTTATAATAAAAAATGTTTATAATATATATATATATATATATATATATATATATATATATAATATTCTCTATTTTCGAAATATAAATATATATTTTATAAATTTAAAAATATAATTATATTTTACTATAAATATTATCTAATTTCAAAATATTTTTTTTAATTTTTAATTAATATTTAAAACAAAAAATATTAAAAAATATTATGAGTATATTTTTTAATAAATCATTAATTAGAGAATATTTAATGTGGTCCACATATTGTCCAAAATCTAATAATTTTAAAATACCCTTAATGAAACATAAATTTTTTTGTTAAATTCAATGGCACAATCCGTAATATAACACATCACCAAAGGTTATTTTCAAAAAGAATCACATGTTTTAATAACATAGATGCTCAAAATTGAGCTCAATTTTGTGTGTGGCTACTTTAGACACATAGAATAAATAAGTTAGACAAAGAAAGTTATTAATGAATTTGATACCTACTCAAGAAAAGAACAGGAAAAATTGGGAAGAAGTAAACTAATCATAGTCATAGAGGACGCACATTAACGTATGCAATACTAAGGAATAGTGATTTGGACATATATTATGAAAATGTGATTGAAACGGTCTAAGTGTCCATTTCTATGAGCAGTTGTTCCTCCCTTATATGTCTAATCAAAGATAAAGGCATGATTTTTGCCATCAACTCTTCCTAATTTTTTTTTATATTTCTTTCAATAGATCATATTGAAGGATTGTTTAGTTGATCCTGATTCAATTCTTAGATTCATATCAACCTAAACATGCGATCTAGGTTCTTCTCAGAATAGAAACAAATGATGATCTCACCTTATACCTGTTTGCAGCGGAAATGGATGGTATGTCTGAGATCAGAGAAACACCGAGGGATGAATCCTCCAAAGGTTCACACACGCTTTCACAGGAAACAGCTGCTAGACCACAAGGAGCTCGGCGCAAAAAGAGAGAGATTTCGGCTGTGTTGTTAGGGTTAATTGATCAGAAACTCGAGTTTTAGCTTATAAAACTTGTCTGATTTCGTTTGGGCCATTTGGCCCAAACACCAATTAACTAGACGGCATTCGCACACTGTGTCGACCGACACACCTTGTGTATCGATCGACACAGAGTAGCTAAACCGTTTTATTCTCTCTAAGTACAGTAAATGCCTAGCACTTTTACCGTACTTCTGCTAAACCGTTCCTACACATTTTCCTGTTAGCTTAGGCGTGTGACCCATATGGGATCATATAATAAAGGCAATAAGTCCAAGACTTATAGATCATGAGCGGACTCTAGCAAGCCATCATGACCCCCAGTATTATATGACTTATGTCTGATCATTGACATACTCTTACTTTCTAGAGACAGTACCGAGATTACTGGACACAATTCCAACAATCTCCCACTTGTACTGGAATCTCTGTATTCATAATCCTTTTGTCACAATATCTCGATTAGTCATAAGGCAAGATTGGTGTCATCCTTATAAAGCCTAATCTTGTTCATCGGACTCTGATTCGATACTGACAATCCAAACGACTCGGGAAAGTCCGTTTGAGCATGGCCATGCATTTTCCAGTATTCAAATCTCCGATTGGCCTAGAGATATTCACTCCATTTATATTGGAGGGACAAATTCCGTCTTGTTCCATCACTGTAAACTATTCATTTCATAATGTACCCAAACAAGGTCCTTATAACTATCGCAGAACGATAGCGTTAGACAATGATCAAAGTGCATCAGTCCATGTGCAGTCACATGCATGCGAACTCAGGTCTAAGGACTATACTCTATAGTCGTAGTAAGAATCTCTTATGACACAGATATAAATATCCTGAAGAGTTCTTATAAGCGGGTCTTGTCCGGTCGTATGTTCCCAAACATACACCTATGTACTGACTTTGATGCCGCGCATCTATGACACACTGAGACTTTGTCATAAGTCACGTACCAATCCAGTCTCACACGGTTGTTGGTGTTCCAATTTCAACAACCTTCGACTAGGGACGGGATGATATAAACATCTATCAAATATAGGGTCTCATGATCAAGCTAAATGACTTCGATGACTCAAGATCAAGTCATTCACTTCGATGACCTATAAAATGGTTCATATCACTTTGGAACGATTATTTCATCACAGTTAAAATAATCTTGAAATAATAATTTCATTAAACATAAGAATGTTTTACAAGAACATATCAAATAACTAAATAAAAGCCCTCAAAACTCCCACTCAAATTTAGATTACATTTCTATGTCTCTAATGCCTACAGCTTCAGTCAGAAACTCGAGCTTAGGCCTTGGGAGTGGCTTTGTCAATGGATCAGCGACGTTATCATCTGTCTGAACTCGGCTGATCTTGACTTCCTTTCTATTAATGATGTCACGTATCAAGTGAAATCTTCTTAGAACATGCTTGGATTTCTGGTGTGATCTTGGTTCCTTTGCCTGAGCTATAGCACCATTGTTGTCACAAAACAGTGCCAGAGGCTCAGTCGCATCTGGTATCACACCTAGTTCAATAATGAACTTTCGTATCCAAACAGCTTCCTTCGCAGCTTCTGAGGCGGCGATATATTCAGCTTCTGTAGTGGAATCAGCAACGGTGTCTTGCTTGGAGCTTCTCCAACTGATTGCACCGCCATTCAGACAAAAGATATAACCGGACTGTGACCGGAAATCATCTTGGTCTGTCTGGAAACTTGCGTCCGTGAATCCACTGACTTTAAGCACATCACTTCCACCGTACACTAAGAACTTATCCTTAGTATGTCTTAGATACTTCAAGATATTCTTTACGGCAATCCAATGGTTTTCACCTGGATTTGACTGGTATCTACTCGTCATGCTCAATGCATAAGCAACATCAGGACGAGTACAGATCATGGCATACATGACAGATCCTATTGCAGATGCATAAGGAATATTCTTCATGCGCTCAAGCTCAGCAGCCGTCGTAGGGCTCTGCTTCTTGCTTAGCGTTGTGCCATGTACCATTGGCGTGAAGCCCTTCTTGGAATCCTTCATGCTGAATCTTTGTAGGACTTTGTCAATATATGAATCTTGACACAAGCCTATCAGCCTTCTAGATCTATCCCGGTAGATCCTGATTCCAAGAACGTATGCGGCTTCACCCATGTATTTCATGGAAAAACAACTTCCAAGCCAGTCCTTTACCGACTTTAGCATTGGAACGTCGTTTCCGAGAAGCAGTATGTCATCGACATACAGAATAAGAAATACAATCTTGCTCCCACTAGATTTCTTATACACGCATTGTTCTTCTTCGTTTCTGATGAAGTCAAATTGCTTGATCGCTTCATCAAAACGAAGATTCCAGCTCCTCGATGCTTGCTTCAATCCATAAATGGATTTATGAAGCTTGCATACTTTTCCAGCATTCTTTGGATCTATGTAACCGTCAGGTTGCGTCATATACACATCCTCTTCCAGAATTCCATTCAGGAAGGCGGTTTTCACGTCCATCTGCCAAATTTCATAATCATGAAAAGCTGCAGTTGCTAGTAGAATCCGAATAGATTTCATCATAGCCACTGGTGAATAGGTTTCATCGTAATCCACACCGTGAACTTGTCTGAAACCTTTTGCCACCAACCTGGCTTTATAAATCTGGACATTTCCATCCACGTCAATCTTCTTCTTGAAGATCCATTTGCACTCGATGGCTTTTACACCAGCGGGTAAGTCAACCAACGAAAACACTTGGTTGACCGACATGGAGTCCATTTCGGAATCAGTGGCCTTGCGCCACTTAGAGGTATCTGGGCCCATCATGGCTTGATTGAAGTTCGATGGTTCATCACCATCAATGATCAGAAGATCATGACAGTCAGTCACGAGGAATCCTTGATATCTCTCGGGTTCGTGACGGATCCTCCCGGATCTTCGAACTTCAGGTACTACAGGTTCAGGCTCTACAATTTCTTGTAGGTCCTCCTGCTGCTCTTCCTCATTAGGTTGAGCAGTATCCTGTTCATCTTGAATTTCTTCAAGCAGTACCTTACTCCCACTGTCTTTCTTAGAGAGAAACTCCCTCTCAAGAAAGTTACAATCCCGGGCAACAAAGATCTTGTTCTCGGAACGTAGATAGAAGTAATAAGCCTTGGTTTCCCGTGGATAACCAATGAAGTAGCATTTGTCAGATTTTGGTGTAAGCTTGTCTGAGATCAATCTCTTGACATAGGCTTCACAACCCCAAATTCTGAGATAAGACAGCACTGGAGCTTCTCCAGTCCATAATTCATATGGTGTCTTTGCTACTGCTTTCGATGGCGCTCTATTTAGAGTGAACACTGCTGTTAGCAGAGCATATCCCCAAAGGGATATTGGAAGGTCTGTGTGACTCATCATAGATCGAACCATATCCAATAAGGTCCGATTTCTCCTTTCAGACACACCATTCCATTGAGGTGTTCCAGGAGGAGTGAGTTGGGATACGATCCCACACTCTCTCAGATGATCACTGAATTCTTGGCTTAAGTATTCTCCTCCTCGGTCGGACCGAAGAGCCTTAATGCTTTTGCCAAGTTGGTTCTGTACTTCATTTTGGAATTCTCTGAACTTCTCAAAAGATTCAGACTTATGTTTCATCAAATAAACATATCCATACCTACTAAAATCATCAGTAAAGGTAATGAAGTACTGATAGTTTCCTCTTGCATTTGTGGACATTGGGCCACACACATCAGTGTGTATCAGGCCCAATACGTCACTGGCCCTCTCGTTAGGTTTATTAAAGGGGGCCCGTGTCATTTTGCCCATCATGCAGGATTCGCATTTCTCACATGACTCAAAGTCAAATGAGCCAAGAAGTCCATTCGAATGGAGCCTCTTGATGCGTTTCTCGCTGATGTGCCCTAAACGACAATGCCATAGAAACGTTCGGTTCTCCTCATTAGGTTTGAACCGTTTGGTATTAATGTTATAAATTGGCGCGGATTGATCGAGTATGTAAAGCCCATTCATAAGAGGGGCAGAACCATAGAACAAATTGTTGCGATTGAAGGAACATAATTTATTCTTAACTGAAAAATCATAACCTTCCAAATCCAACAAAGAAATTGAAATAATATTTCTGCTTATAGCAGGTACAAAATAACAATTATTCAGTTCTAAAATCAATCCCGAAGGTAAAGACAACAAGTAAGTGCCTACAGCTAGTGCTGGAACTTTCGCTCCATTCCCAACTCGTAGCTCCACTTGTCCTTGCTTCAGCCTTCTACTGTTGCTGAGTGCCTACATATTAGTACAAATATGAGCCCCACAACCAGTATCCATAACCCATGAGGTATTATCAGAAGTAGTTGTATTAACTTCTATAACAAAAATACCTGTTGAAGAAGTCTCAAAAGTCTTCTTCTTCAATTCCTTTAGACCTTCCTGGAATTTCTTACATTCTCTCCTCCAATGCCCTGGTTCTTTACAGAACCTGCATATGTCAGTTGGCCCAGCCTTGGACTTGGGCTTGGGCTTTGGCGTGTCCTTGTCCGCGACTTGGACAGCCTTGGCCTTTCCCTTATCCTTAGCAGAGGATTTCTTAAACCCCTTGCCCTTCTGCACCATAAGCACATTTGGGTCCTTGGCGGTTTTCCTCAAATTGGGCTCCGCAGTCTTGAGCATTCCGTGAAGCTCAGGCAATGTCTTACTCAAGCCATGCATGTTAAAGTTCAGAATGAACTGATCATAGCTTGCAGGTAATGACTGCAGAATGATGTCGCAGGCAAGTTCCTGGCTGATTGGGCAGTCGAGTTTCTGAAGATGATCGAGATAACCCATCATCTTCAAGACATGAGGACTCACTGCCGCATTCGCAGCCAACTTGCAGTCCAAGAGGTTCTTAACTGTTTGAAACCTCTCAGTCCTAGCCTGCTCCTGAAAAAGCGATTTCAGGCTTGCCATTATCTCGATGGGTGACAATACACTCTCGAACTGTTTCTGCAGCTCAGGAGTCATTGTCACCAACATCAGGCAATAAGCATCATTTTCATCTGACGAATGCTTTTCCCAAGCATTATGCAGAGTCCTGGCGGCATTGGCAGGAGGCCTCTCGGGGAGAGGATCACGAAGGACATAATCCTTCTTCTCCTGCTTGAGGACTAGCCTCAAGTTCCTTGACCACGTCAGGAAGTTCGTTCCAGTCAGCTTCTCCTTTTCGAGAACAGACCGGATCGAGAATGAGTTTTGTGTGCTTGTAGTAGTCATAGCTGAAATATATAGATAAAAAGGTTATTAGTTAAAATGTTCAATATGATTAATCTCGTATTAAATTTAATATGATTAATCACGCATTATATTCAATAACATAAGTTACCCTCAATAGAATATAATGATTCCAAGATCCACATATAACTAAGATTAAAGTGGGCCACTGGCCGTCACCAAACCTTAGCTTATATCGGTAAGCCCTATATCGGCTAATTATATCCGTGATATAACTCTTGGTTGTGAATCTGGGCCCGAGGCCCAATTCACTCTGATGTCTCAAGGCCCGGGACTCCCGATGGCCCAGTCAAGAAAACCAGACTATACAGTCATGTAATCATTAATGTCTGGGACTCCCAATGACATTTATGAATCACAAACCGTCTTATCCACGCAAAAGCAGACACCCTCACACTGTAAGGCCATGAATACAATTGAATGGGCTTCGACAGCTGACATAGAATGGACAAGACATCCAACGCTTGATATTATTTGAGGTTCGTAGGTTTATTTAAAAAATCATTCCCAAAATAGAAGATTACTATTTCGGGAAACTTTCCATTTTTGGAAACCTACTATTTTTGGAAACTTTCTAAAATTGGAAACTTTCTAAAACGGAAACTTTCTAACTTTGGAAATTTCTTTAAAATCCAAAACCCGCAAATCCAGAAACTTCTAATTTAAGAAACTTTCTAATTTCAAAATTTCGGAAACTTTAATTTAAAATCGACTTTATAATTTTATAAAATAAATTTTAAATTAATCTGAAGAAAGACTCAAATAACTGGCCCAATTGTTTTAACTTCTTGGCCCGAGGCCCAAGAACTGGTCCATGTCCAAGACATGACCCAATTGTCCAATTAAATGACATAACCGGTCTGGTTCATTAAAATTGGTCTAACCAAATTTTAATTACTACGATGACCACAATTGTCAACCGGTTATTTACTAAACCGGATTTTCTCAATTTATTTGGTCCAACCAAATCAAATTAGAAAATCCTGGTTTAGGCACTAAATCCAATAATTCTTTCGACATTGGATTTCTTGTCCCGGTTTAACCAGACTTAATAAAATTATTAAATCTGTTTATTAAACCAGGACGAATTAATTTTAATCAAAATTAAACCGAGCCTTAAACCAACCATGTCGATCGATGGACCAACCGTGTCGATCGATCCATCAACCACATCGGTCGATGCTCTCAGCATCGATCCTGCATCGATCGTGCATCGATCCTGTATCGATCGATGCTCTCACGCATGCACTGAACCGAGCCAAAACCCTAACCGTGTCGATCGATGTGCACCAACCGTATCGGTCGATGCACCAATATCGAACCTGCATCGATCCTGTATCGATCGATGCTTTCACGCGTTAACAGGGTTAACCGATAGACTGTATCGACCGATCCATGCGATCGTATCGATCGATCCATGCGATTCTGGTCGATACAGACCTCTTGAAATCGCATTCTACCAAATCATATAGCTTGGTTTCTGCAATTTTATGTGTGTTTAGGTTCCAATTCTTGTTACTTAAGTAGTTTCTCTTATCAGTAGTTGATTCAAAACACTTTTAAACAAGAAAACAATCCTAAACTTTGAATCTAAACAAGAAAAACCAGAACCATTGGCTCTGATACCACTGAAGGATTGTTTAGTTGATCCTGATTCAATTCTTAGATTCATATCAACCTAAACATGCGATCTAGGTTCTTCTCAGAATAGAAACAAATGATGATCTCACCTTATACCTGTTTGCAGCGGAAATGGATGGTATGTCTGAGATCAGAGAAACACCGAGGGATGAATCCTCCAAAGGTTCACACACGCTTTCACAGGAAACAGCTGCTAGACCACAAGGAGCTCGGCGCAAAAAGAGAGAGATTTCGGCTGTGTTGTTAGGGTTAATTGATCAGAAACTCGAGTTTTAGCTTATAAAACTTGTCTGATTTCGTTTGGGCCATTTGGCCCAAACACCAATTAACTAGACGGCATTCGCACACTGTGTCGACCGACACACCTTGTGTATCGATCGACACAGAGTAGCTAAACCGTTTTATTCTCTCTAAGTACAGTAAATGCCTAGCACTTTTACCGTACTTCTGCTAAACCGTTCCTACACATTTTCCTGTTAGCTTAGGCGTGTGACCCATATGGGATCATATAATAAAGGCAATAAGTCCAAGACTTATAGATCATGAGCGGACTCTAGCAAGCCATCATGACCCCCAGTATTATATGACTTATGTCTGATCATTGACATACTCTTACTTTCTAGAGACAGTACCGAGATTACTGGACACAATTCCAACACATATCATATAATCATATACATATATCCTCTTTTATTATTTGCACCATCTAAGGCCTACATGTCAATTATATGACAATATAATCTTCAGGTATCTACTAGATAACAAATGTTATAATTTAACAAAAACGAGTTTAAGCAAAAAAAGAAAGAAAGAAAGATACATCATTTTGAATTAATAAAAACATATTTTATAATTAGGATAATCCTAATTTGAAGTCCAAACTAATCTCCGAAATTCATAGAAATTCAAGTTTTCTTATCACTTAACATCATGTTCACACCTCTTTGCTAGAGAATTACCTAAATTTCTCAAAACAATTTTAAGATTATAAAAGAAATCTCAATCCGACTTAAAGAAAGACCAATCAGCTGAATCCTTGGTCATTTTCAGTAAACCGTGTAATCTATCTCAAACCTAATCGAGAATATCTTCTTCTCGCTTAGACTAGACGTAACCCAAATAAGGTACTCCAACTTCACGTGCAATGTTGAGAGGCTTATATGACATCCTTGAAAACCAAACATGCGACATCAACTTTGTCCTTTAGACATCATCCTAATCCACGAACAATCCAAGAGGCATTAATCTTACATGTCGGGATTAAGTGGCCATAAAGGTGTCTCATGAAAGTTTGATGCAAGGGGTCTTCCACGTTCTCCTCGTATTCCGCTTCTAAAAATCAAGTTGGAGAGTATCTACCAATGACCTATTTACATTATTTTTTTGTTCTTTTGAAGGGTGTCCAGTGGATATCTCTTTGTAGATAAGGAAGATCAAGGTTTTTCGTTTTCCAAAATAAGAAATCCATATTTTAGTATAACAATGTATTTGGAAAGCAGCCCATAAGGGACATAAAGTCCAAAAGAAGCCAAACATGAAAGACTGGTAGGTATTCAAAGAGAAGATGGATGGGTAATCATTTCTTTTGGATCGTTACATCTATGGAAACTCATATGCTTGGCCAAATGAAATAATGAGAGTCATTTTCAAGTAGCTACACATCCACTAAGCACTTTGCACATAAATATTTTCGAGCTTCCATACCACGTTTACCTTATATACACCTATCTCTAGAGGCATGTGATGCTCGGTTCCTGTACTTTTGGGAGTCATGTAGGATCTACCTATTTCGTGCCAACTTATATTCTGATCTCGCTTAGTAGTTCCTTGATTTTGTATGACTCTAAAGATACCCATCTAGGGTTAGGTTACATCTAGGTTGAAACTCTAAGATCAGAGAAATATATTTTGATTTGAATATTCATTGGAGGGTTAGAACATCCCACTCCATTGACGTATGAACAAGAAGTGTATAATCTTTATACATTTTTTTGGTAAAACCACGCTGGATGAGCAATCCAAGGTTCATTCTAAACTATGGTACTACATCATGAACCAATAGTCTTTCTGATAGATAAGCAGAAGCAGTTTGAAATTTCGGCTAACTCTCGACGAGAGGTAGAAACGATTTCGAGATTTGATTCAGACGATTGAGAGATCTAAAGAGGCAAAGGTTCTAGTACTCCTCGAAGTGCTTAAAAGCTTCATAAATTGTATTGATTTCCGAAAATAAGGTAAATTACAAGAGAATCCGCAAAACCATTATATAACTACTAATGCAATTTAAATCATATACTCATAAGAGATTTGAATATATCTAACTAATATAATAGAAAAGGAAATAATAAAATAGAATATAATAAAACACTCTAAGACTGAACTAATAGAACAGAAAGAAAAATAATAAAATAGAAAAGAATATAACATGTTAAGACTCTTCTCTTGACGTGTACTCAAGCATAGGATACGCTGCATCATGACTTTCTAGGTGGGAGAGGCTTCAAACACGAGGCTTAATCAGGATTATCTCCTCGGAATGGCGTTAAGTGTTTGACATTAAAAACGTTTGACGTACGCAAATATTGAGAAAGCTGCACATGGTAGGCGTTTGGATTGATACGCTCCACAATTTCAACCAGTCCAATATTCCGAGACTTGAGCATATTGTACTCATGATCGGGTAGGTGGTGTCAAGTAATGTATATAAAAAGTCACCAAGTTCAAAAAGACCCTCTTGATGTCGCACATCATCTGCAGCTTTATATTTACCGCGGACGTCTCCAAATGCTCTTTCGAAGAATGATGAATTGCCTGCAACTCTGAAACAAAGTCACATGCTTCCCCATTATGTCACGCTTTGTTTGGTACGGTAACCAAACCCAATGGACAGCGAGGCTTGTGATCATAAATCACACAAAAAGGACATTCACCTAAGCTGTGATTCAAGGCTTGGTTATGTGCGAACTCCACTTGACAAAGCTTGGCATCCCAAGACTTAATGTTGTTACCAAGCAAACACCTCAACATGTTGCCGAATGCTCGAATAGTAACCTCAGTTTGGCCATCTTTCTGAAGGTGGTAGTGACTTAAGAAACGAGTATCACGATCAGAAATGATCGACATAGGAAAACCATATAGTTGGTAGATTTCTCGAAAGAATAGAATGGCAACACTTACAGCGTCTGTCGTCTTCTTACATGGTATGAAATAAGCCATCTTTGAGAAGCGATCCGAAACGACGAGAATGGAATCATGACCAAGATGATTGCAAGGTAAACCCAAGATGAAGTCCATGCTAGTCGGACTTTGGTTGTGTTGGAATTGGCAGTGGTAGATATAGGCCTGCATTTGTCGCTTTCCCCTTTGCGTGTTGATATACACGGCACCGCTCCAGGAAACTTTCAACATCACGGCGTAACGAGGGCCAAAAGTAGGACTGTGTAACAAGATTAAGAGTACGATCCAGCCCGACACAACCTTCGTTATGAACTTCACTAATAATCTGTAGGACAAGACTACATTCATGTACGCATAACTTCATGCAGCAGAAAAGGAAGTCATCATGTAGTGTATAATCGGTGTGCTGTCCAAACTATGTATCTTCGAGGATACATGAAAAGAAACAATTAGTGGAGTAAAGGTCTGTGAATGAAGTGATACCCGGAACAGAGGCTGTCATCGACGTTAGCAATCCGTTTTTCCGACTCAAAGCATCAGAGACCTTGTTTGTTTTGCTAGAAAGGTGATGGATCGAAAACGTGAATTGTTGCAAGTAGGTAGCCTAGAAGCATGACGAGAATAAACTTTAGTTTGACAATCCAGGTATCGCAAAGCGTCGTGATCGGTGAACAAGATGAACTCTTGATGCACCAAATATTGTCGCCAGTGCTTAATTGCATGTACGATTGAATAAAACTCAACATCATACATATTGTAATGAGTCCTAGAACCATTTAGTTTTTCCCTAAAGTAAGCCACATGTCATCCATTTTGACTCATGAAAGCGCCAATACCCAGCTTGGAAGCTTCATAGTGAAGCTCGAATATGGCCGAAAAATCTGGGAGCACAAGAATTGGGGCCGAAGTCAGCTTGTCCTTGATAAATTCAAAAGCATTTTCAGCTTTTGTTGACCACACGAATTTCCGTTCCTTCATGCATTCTGTAATTGGTGTCATTATGGTGATGAAATGATGAATGAATCACATGTATAAGGATGAAAGGCCATGAAAACTACGAATATAGGGACATGCCAATACCTGATTGCTTCGATTTTAGAAAGATCAACGGCGAGCCCTTGCAACAAAACAATATACCTTAGAAACGTAGAATTTGCACTTATTCATATCTGCGTAGAACTGTTCTTGACACAAAACCAGTAAGACCTGACGAGTTTGGGAGGCGTGATACTCCACAGTAGCACTAAAATCAGAATATCGTCAAAGTAAACGACGAAAAACTTTCCAATAAACGGACGCAGCACCTGATTAATGATCCTCAAAAAAGTGCTTGGCGCATTAGACAAGCCAAAAGGCATTACCATCCATTCGTAAAAACCCTGCCGAGTTTTGAAAGCATTTTTTCACTCATCACTAGGACGAATTGGAATTGGGTGATAGCCGCTTTTTAAATCAATTTGCGAAACATCTTTTCCGTACCTATTTGGTTCAACAAGTAATCAATGCGTGGAATAGGAAAATGGTAACATATTGTGATGTTGTTGATTACACGACTATCCACACACATACGCCACATTTCATCTTTCATTGGTATTAATAATGCATGGACTGCACAAAGTAGAGTTGAGACAAAAGGTACAGTTGCGTTCCTTGGTGGCGGAGGAGTAGCCGTTAAAGACAGTTCACGCAATGTAAGGAGGACGGTCTTATGTGTTTCCCAAATAAAACTATAAGTATTCTTAGCTCCATAGTGAGTGACTTTATGATTGAATTCCCACGAGCGACCTAAAATTGGGTGACTTACATCCATAGGAGCGATGACACAGTACGTTCTCTCACGTTAGAATTCGCCGATGGAGAATGCTACCAATGCTCGTTGTGTGATCCGGACACTTTTGCTCTCATTAAGCCACCCAAGTGTGTACAGTGTTGGATGTTGCTCGCGCATTATACCAAGCTTGTCAATGGTGTCATCAGATATAACGTTCCAACAATTCCCGAATCAATGATGAAGCTATAAATACATCCCCGAATAGTACATGAAGAACGAAAGATGTTAGTGCGTAACTACTGCTCATATTGTCTTCTCGGTGTTAGGCATGACCGTCGAAGGACTAGCATATGTCCCTTGTCACCAGTTGTTTGGTGAGTTGTGACTTCGTTATTGTGCTGTCTTCTTCGCAAGAGTCATACATATTATCAGAATTTCCTCTTGGTTCATCAATGATTAACCCACACTGCATCTGATTTGGACAAGCCGTTTGTCGATGAATCGGTTCTCCGCAACTATAGCAACTCATAACATTTGGGCGCGTTGAGCGACCGAGCTTTTTCTCATTGACATTTTCATGTGGTCGATTATTTGAAGTTGTAGCCTTAGTCTCCTTATGGTTCTGTCTGCAGAGTGGCATCTTGAAAATGACCACGAGAAGATTGTATGCTCCAACTACTTGTGCGCAATTTCTGCTGAAAAGAAGCTGCTCGCCTGTGCACTTAACTAACAAAAAGATGGGTCGAATTGGGAGATTGCATTATGTAGTTGTGGACCAAGCCCTCCTATAAATCACGATACAAGTTGATTCAGATTGTCATATAACTCACTACGAGTTAATAATAGATAAAACTCTTATGCATGATCGTTAACATTGTGTGATCCATGTTTGAGGTTTTGCAGACGTTTATACATTGTGCGATCATAGTTGTGAGGTAAAAATGTTTTCCGCAGATGTATCATGAGTTTTTCCCACGAGTTGATTGGTTCTTTTCATGTTTGGGTTCGTGTGGATTTGAGTTGTTTCCACCACGTCGCAGCGTGTCTGCGGACACGCATTGCAACCAAAGGAACATGTCGCTCATCTGGAACTTGTTTAAAATCGAATATATACTCAATCGAGATAAACAAATCCATCAATTCATCTCCGTGAACTCCCCGATGGAATTTGGGTATATCCACGCAGAATGAATTTTCCCATTGATCAGCGCCATAGCGAGGCAAAATTGCATTATGTTACTCCACTTCGGACTGTTGTTCGTTCGCTCAAGCAGAACGGTCAAGTCATTGCTGATCGCGAGCTTGTTCTTGTTCGCCCAATCACGTGACCAATATCATGTTCTCCTGTTGTTGTTTTCCCGTTCCACTAGATGTTGGTTGATGATTTCCCATTCCACCAACTGCTTGTTGCTGATTACTCTTCTTCATTAGGTTAATTTGACATTCTCATGAACAAAAAGAGTCTCTGATACCAACTGATAGAGAAGCGGAAGCACTTTGAAATCTCGGCTAATTCTCGTTGAGAGGTAGAAGACCATTTCAGGATTTTATTCGGAAGATTGAGAGATCGAAAGAATCAAATATTCTAGTACTCCTCGAAGTGCTTAAAAACTCTATGAATTGTATTGTTTTCGAAAATAAGGTGATTTACAAGAGAAGCCACAAAACCCTTATATAACTACTAATGCAATCTAAATCCTAATATCACAAGAGATTTGAATATATCTAACTAATATAATAGAAAAGAAAATAATAAAATAGAATATAATAAAACACGCTAAGACTCAACTAATAAAATAGAAAGGAAATAATAAAATAGAATAGAACAGAACACGTTAAGACTCCTATCTTGACGTGCACTCGGACATAGGATGCATTGCATCACTTTCTAAGCCATGTATTAAGAGAGACATGGCTGTCATGATACTATGCTACCTATAAAATCAGAAGTATGACTCGCGATAATCTAAAGGGTTAGACTGTTTATGATATTGGTCTCAAAGAACTTTAACAAGAAGTGATGTAGGTATTGTAGAAGCTACCATAGTTGCTTGGCAAGGAGAGTGAGTTAAATTCGTGAAGTTCACGTAATCCTAAGGCACCTTATTCCTCGAAAACATAAATCTTGTTCCATGTGATCCAATGGAGACCCCAACTGTCTTGATTTAAATCTACCGAATATTAGAGATATCAGTTCTCAATGTATTACACCTTGCGGGGGAGGAAACACGACATGATATATGTCGGAATAGCTTGAGAAATGTATTTTTATTTGAACATGTTTTCCACTTTTGGAAAAGAGTTTTGCAGACCAAATGTTATGCGGTTGTTTAGCCGGTTCTCTACAAAAGTAAAATTTTTCTTCTTTAAGCCAAAAATCAATGTTTTTAAAACTGGATCGGTGACTGAACCGGAAAAGTGTTTGGGTCGTGAGTCAATATGGTTCAACCGGGTTCAATATGATTTGATGATATTTTTAAAATAGTACGCATACTCTTATTCTACGACTATAAATAAGATATTATATGCAATAATATCAAATAAGACACCTTAAGAATCTTTATATATTTTAGAAAATGAAATTAGAAGTGAGAAACTGAAAGTGTAACGATAATTAAAAAATAATTCAATAGTTCAAATCCAAAAACAGCAATAAAATAAGATACAATAACACATTCGGCCTTCATGCTGTAAATCTTCATCATGTTAAATAAACATTTTTATAATTTTGAAATAGAATTCAAAATCATACCTTGAATGAATTAAAAAAACCTATGATATATTTTGTGTATATATATATATTGTTAATTTTTTTTTAAAATACAATCTTAATAAGTAAACCCGGTTCAATACGATTCAATGGGTCAGCGATTTTCAGTTTTTAGCTGGTCGGACCCAATTTTTTACCCGGTCTAAATCTATATGGGTTTTACTATTAACCCAACCCGGAGATACTTCCGGTTCATGGTTGAACCGGGTCCGACCACCGGTTCGGTCCGGTTTACAAAACACTGCCAAAATCTACTTGTGGAGTCTCTACTACATATATTTACCCTCTTTCTTGGTTATACTAATTGCAACATTCATTTCCTGACGATACTAAGCATCCCCTTGTTTCCAAAAATTACCAAGTATTGAATTAAATTGTTGTCCTAAAGTCTCTCCCTATGTTTTAAATTTTAAGTATTATAAGAATTTTTGTACATTAATGGAACTCTACACCATGAAGAATAGTCTTTCGTCAGCAAATAAAAAATGGAAATTTTTGTAGCTAGGTCTTGCTATTATGTGCTCGATAATATTTATCTCGTTTTTTGTTTGTAAATGGAATAGGAACATAGATAAAAGATTTTGGTGGAGTCCTCTGTAAGGTGCAATCCTCCCTCTAGTTCTCCATATAATATGGTATGAGACTGAAACAAAACATTAGTAAATTGACTCATTTCTCCACAAATCGTAGTTTCAACATCAAGTATTTAAGGAAATTTTGTTCAGCTAGATTATAGACTGCTCATGTCCGTTTTCGTAATCATGAATTTTGATTTGCATATATATTAGGTTAGCAAGAACAACATAAACATGTTTTGTCTTAGCAAGTATTATCGATAATCAATCAGTAAGTTATAAAGATCGATTAAGTCTTTGATATTAAATTTGAGAGTTTTTTTTAAACTTTTTGTACAAGTTTAGAGATAATCTTAAGACTATATTACACAGACTAATTTGTCTAAATTTTGACATCACATGTGGTTTGTTCTTGTTGGAGATGAGACAAATATTAGTCTCATTGAGTCATGATTCAAAAAATCTCCACATGGCAAAAAGTTTTTAACCAATTGTATTATGTCTTAGCCTGTAATTTACAAGAATCTCTAACAGAATCTACTCTCATATATATATATATATATATATATATATATATATATATATATATCCTTATTTCACATCTTGCTCTCTCAATTAATTAATAAATACAATAAAAGCAGAAAAAAATCCTAAAATTAAATGGAAATGCAAGTTGGGGGTGGGTACAGCACGAGCAAAACGAAAAGAAATGTCCCATGCATGCCTTTAATTGCTTTAGAGTTAGTTCTTCCAAATCAAGAATTAGTTTTAATTTTCAATAAATAGTAGTACCAACTAGTAGTTGTGCCACGACCTTTACAATTCATACGACAATATTGTCTTAATCTTTTTTTCTTATATACTCATGCATTATTATGTGAGTATACACACACTAATTGCTACGTTTTGGACACGATTTAGCCACGTTTGTTTGTCACGTGACCAATCGTGACTAATTCGTGACTAATTATAAAATAGCCACGATTTGGTCGTGACAAAAACGTGGCTATACGGTATATTTTTACTAGTGACACGACTATACAAGTAAGTAATATATGTTCCAGAAGAAGAAAAACAAGGTGTTGTAGTCCAATGGTAAAGTTCTAGTGATACAAACCTAATTTTCCACGTCAAGTAACATAAACAAGTTTGTAGTCCAACTAGTAGTTTTTGTTAATTTGGGCTTATCATAAACTTTAAACTCGAAACCAATCGACAATGAGTGGATTGACCATAATCATTTATATGTTAGTGTTAGTCTCTTTAAACTTCAGATGTGGGATCATAACATGCCATTTCGAGATGATGGTTTTTATCAGCCCATTTCGCCAATCCCATTTTTAGACCGGCAATAAACCTTTTTTAGGTCACTTTACTTGGGTTAAACGAGACTCTGATATCATGTAAATTTAAGTTTATCATAAGTTTCAAACTCAAAACCAATTGATAGTGAGTAGATTGGCCCTAACTTTTTATATATTAGTGTTGGTTCATTTAAACTTTCGATGTAGGATCCTAACAGCTCTACCACCACTAATGATATTTAGGATTTTGTTGGCTATTATAAATGTTTTAAGAAAAAAAACTTGTGGAAACTTATTTTGTCTTTCTCTCTAAACCTTTTAAGCCACGACCACTTAGTTTATTTAGTTAATCAATTTACATTTATTACAATGAAGGAACCAAAGTCAATGCATGGAATAAATTAAGCAATTCGTTGGGGTCTGGAAACAACAGCATGATCCTCTCCCATAGTTATATCAACTAATCCTTATTAGTCAAATTAACAATGTCATTAGCGTTGATAAAAGAGAATAAAAGTTTGAAAAGCTCTTTAGAATTGAGTCTATCGACAGTCGCTATCGGCGACAGGCAGAGTCACAAGCCCAAAATAAAAGGGAACCGCGTGGTACGTACGGGCTGACGCCTAGCTGCTACGGTCATGACATAAATTGCCTAATCACAGGAAAATGCCAACGTGGAACAGACATATGGGTCCTACTTGTCTGCCCAAATTAGCAATAGATTACGTGTCAACCGTCCCTCTTGTCCCCGTCTTGCCCTACAAATGTTGGCCCACTTTTATCTCCACGTGGACTAACGACGACGTGGCTTTTTCCTTCTTACCGCACTATAAATACAGACCCATTCTCGCCGAGTTTTCATATCTCATCGTCAAACAAACAAAACACAAAGTGAAATTGTTCACTTACAAAAACCAACTTAATCATGACCGTTGATTTAGCTTTGCAATCTCCGATGATCCATTCACCGTCCGATAAGGACTTGAAGGCTCTCAGGTTCATTGAGGAGACGACTCGTAATGTCGATTTCGTTCAGAAGAAAGTCATTAAGGAGATACTTAGTCGTAACTCAGAGACTGAGTATCTGAAACGGTTCGGTCTTAAGGGATTCACCGACCGGAAAACATTTAAGAACAAAGTTCCGGTTATTACTTACGACGATATTAAACCGGAGATTCAACGTATCGCAAATGGTGACCGGTCCATGATCTTGTCTTCTCACCCCATCACTGAGTTCCTCACCAGGTAAAAATTTAACCCAACATTTTAATTTAATGTTTTTGTTTGCAATATATTTCCTATTTATTAACATATATAATCATTTGATTATAATTGTGGATTGATCTTTTTGTATACAGCTCTGGGACTTCTGCTGGGGAAAGAAAGTTAATGCCGACCATTGAAGAAGACATGGACCGACGTCAGCTTTTATACAGTCTTCTCATGCCTGTGATGAATCTGTTAGTTACATTTATTTTACTCGCAATATATTAACTCTTATTTTGTCGTAAATGGATTATTTTTTGTTAATAATCAAACTAAGAAAATAAACTTATTTTTTAAGAATTAACATATAGTCTCCAAGTTCTTAATCCCGAAAACCTAATTCTGAAGGTCTAAACCATATATCATAATAATTAAACCCTAATTCTTAAAATTTTGTTATTTTACTCTAAGAACCAAATACAGTGGTTTAGTTCTTTAAATCTAATAGATTCAATTGTTTTGGAATTTTAAAGTTAATTTTCCAACTTATCTATTAAAATGTTAATTTATTTCAGTTATCGCAAGAACGAACAAACCTATTAGGATTATATTTTCTTCTGGTCTACGATTAATATTCTAATACTTTATATGTTTTGTTACAGATACGTGCCGGGATTAGACAAAGGCAAGGCTCTACACTTTCTGTTCGTGAAGTCGGAATCAAAGACTCCCGGTGGCTTACCGGCGCGTCCGGTACTCACAAGTTATTACAAAAGCGAACATTTCAGGAGACGTCCGTACGATCCGTACAACGTGTACACGAGTCCTAACGAAGCCATCCTTTGTCCAGACTCATCACAGAGCATGTACACTCAAATGCTTTGTGGTCTCCTTATGCGTCACGAAGTCCTACGTCTCGGTGCGGTTTTCGCCTCCGGTCTCCTCCGTGCCATACGGTTCCTTCAAACCAATTGGCAAGAACTCGTCGACGATATCTCAACCGGAACCCTAAGCTCGAGAATCTCTGATCCGGCCATTAGAGAGAGCATGTCCAAAATCTTGACCAAACCGGATCAAGAATTGGCTGATTACCTAACTTCGGTTTGTTGTCAAGACAATAATTGGGAAGGTATCATTACTAAGATTTGGCCTAACACTAAGTATCTTGACGTCATCGTTACCGGAGCCATGGCTCAGTATATACCGATGCTTGAGTACTATAGCGGCGGTTTACCAATGGCTTGTACGATGTATGCATCGTCAGAGAGTTACTTTGGGATTAACTTAAAACCAATGTGTAAACCTTCTGAGGTTTCTTACACCATTATGCCAAACATGGCTTACTTCGAGTTTCTCCCTCATCATGACGTCGCAACCGAGAAAACCGAACTTGTGGAGCTAGCTGATGTCGAGGTTGGGAAAGAGTACGAGCTCGTCATCACAACCTATGCCGGGCTTTACCGTTATCGAGTTGGTGATATTCTTCAGGTGACTGGATTCTACAATTCCGCTCCACAGTTCAAGTTTGTGCGGAGGAAGAATGTTTTGCTCAGCATTGAGTCGGATAAGACCGATGAAGCTGAGCTCCAAACGGCGGTAGAGAACGCATCAGTGTTACTTGGGAAACAAGGAACCCGCGTGATCGAGTACACGAGCTATGCAGATACGAAGACTATACCTGGACATTATGTCATCTACTGGGAGCTTCTAGTGAAGGATCAAACCAACCCTCCAAGTGACGAAGTCATGGCTCAGTGCTGCCTTGAAATGGAGGAGTCACTGAACTCTGTGTATAGACAAAGCCGGGTTGCGGATAAGTCAATTGGACCGCTCGAGATACGTGTGGTGAAGAATGGGACATTCGAGGAGCTCATGGACTATGCCATCTCGAGAGGCGCATCGATTAACCAGTACAAGGTCCCGAGATGCGTGAGCTTCACGCCAATCATGGAGCTGCTTGACTCAAGGGTTGTATCTACACATTTCAGCCCAGCTTTGCCACATTGGTCACCCGAACGACGTCAATGAGAAGATTTTGTTATTTTCTTTTGTTTTAGGGTTTGTGTCGTACAATAAGTTCGATCGGTGTACGGATGTTTACCCGATCAATGTTTCTCCATCCTCTCTCTCTCCTTTATCTGAAATCAAGTAATAAATAGTTGAGTAACGTAATTCCCAAGAAATAGAAGTATATGCATCAGTCTAAATATTTAACGTAACTTTCTGCTTTTCGATTTAGTTTGGTAGTATTATTATTATGGGCAAATCGCATTAATAGCACAAAAAATATGACTTGTCAAAAATATAGCACCAAGGAAGAAAAATCATAAAAATAACACAAAAACATGTTTTGTCACTAAATTAGCTCTAACCCTAAATCTTAAATACTAAACCCTAAACCTTAAATACTAAACCTCAAACCCTAAATACTAAACCTCAAACCCTAAATAATAAACCCTAAACCCTAAATAATTAACCATAAACCCTAAATTATATAATGCTATAAAAGTCTTTGTAATTAAAATAATGTTAAAAATGTGAATTATTTTTCTTGGTGCTATATTTATGATAAAGTATGTTTTTTGTGCTATTTTATTTTATGACTTTTCTCTATTATTATTAACTCAATAGAAACCAAATTGGTTCAATAAAACTATGTGAGTGTTATTGGTTAGTGAATTTTAACTGATTTAAAAAGTCTAAATAAAATAATATGTTATTAGATTTTGGACCAGGCCCGGCCCAAAGGGGGTGGGTAGAGGTGCCATGGCCCAGGGGACTTTTCATTTTTGCAGAATTTTTTAGGCAATATGGCCCATTTTCTTTAAAAAAAATCAGAATAAGGGTCCAAAATTTAACTTTTTAGTGCTAACAAAGACTCATTTTTATGAAAAAAAAATTAGATAAGGGTCTAAAAAATATTTTTAAGTGATAATTAGGGTCTATTTTTTTTATAAAAAATGATTTT
The DNA here is from genome assembly GCA_030180135.1 of Orychophragmus violaceus. NCBI lineage: Eukaryota > Viridiplantae > Streptophyta > Magnoliopsida > Brassicales > Brassicaceae > Orychophragmus > Orychophragmus violaceus. The sequence continues at coordinate 32,152,522 of CM058235.1, forward strand.
AAATATATTATAGGGGCTAAAAATTTTTTTTGCCCTAGGGCTTTAGATTAGTTTGGGCCGGGGCTGTTATGGACTGTAAAACTTTTGTATAAATCACTTGTTATCATTCAATAATTTTAAAATATAAATTAAAAGTTTTAGTTATTTATTATTGAATTTAAAACCCACATTGACTTCCAATGGATTTGGGAAATGTTTTGAAGTTAAAAAAAAATTAAATATGCGGATAAACTTTGTTATTTCAAAATCAACATGTCTAATTTTAGAATCAGTAAAATTTATGTCTCATATATATTTATAAATTAATTAAAATATATGAACCAATTGATTCTAGTTTGGAATTCGAACTAAATATATTCGTAGTTAAGTTTAAAAGGAATTTTCACAAGAAAAAATGTAATCCTTTGCTTTCTGGTCAGACTCTAGTCATATTTATAATACTGGAAGAAGTGGTATCGAGCTAGAGAAAGCTTAACTCATTGTTAGGGATAGGCCGATATTATATCAGACCCCTATTCCGTAACTTTGTAAGAAGTGAGTGTTCAAAAAAAAAAAATAACTTGTCAGAAGTGTTTCATAGTATAGCGTAGCTTAATCTTATTATAAGATTATTTTACATGTATTACATAATATATATTAAATTTAAATTTAATATTTAGTAGTAAAAATGTTTCTGTTTTTTTTTTTTCTTTCTATAAAAATACGTTTCTGTTCGACAAAAAACATATTGTTGATGAAAATCGTAATAGCTCAAATTTTAAAATAATTTTATAAACTCATAATAATTCAAAAACTTAAAAATATCACAAGGTTTAGGTTTTGTGAAAGGTTCTTATAACAGGTAGTTAATTAATGACTTTTATGAATCTTTCTTAAACGTTTAAGACTTCTTTATACAACTGAAGTTTGTAAATTTTTGGAAAATCTCAAACCATAACCATATTTTCTTTTTAGGTACAATAACAAATTTTCAAGTTAATTGTTGAAATTGGGTTTAATATCTCTAATTTAACTCCATCCAAATCCAGATGGACCCGTTAATAAAGTGGGTTTAATATCTCTAATTTAACTCCATCCAAATCCAGATTACCCGTTAGTAAAGTTGTTATCTATTTTTCCCACTAAAAAGAAGATCCATCAACAGATATGGCCGCACGGCCTACATAATATATATAATTTGAACATCAATGTGGATCCTAAAATCCACACTCAAGGATTTAGAGTGATTTTGTGTTTAAGGAAAGATGGGCTAGAATCTCAATGAACCAACAATGTAAATAAAGACTTGAATCGACGAATTGGATTTGTATTGAATGAATAATGAGTTTACAAGAAGAAAGTAGCTAAAATATAGGTGTAGCTAGGTCAAAATCGGATCCCTTGATGAATGAAGAAGGAGATCCTTTTATAGAGCTGTTTCTGCAACTAACTTCCACAGTTCCCGGCCGCGTGCTCCACGTACTCCGCGATTTGTGGGATCTTGGAGACTTGATCCACTCTGCGCACGTGCTAACTGATTCCGGAGAATGCGGGATCCGTTACGACTTAGTCTTGCCTTCGGTCTTCGGCTTGGAGTCGGAGTGTAGAGCTCGTTGTCCGGAGCTGTAGAGCCGGAGTGTAGAGCTCGTTATCCGGAGCTGTAGAGCCGGAGTGTAGAGCTCGATGTTAGCTTTTCACCAATTAACATTGTGCCACATTTTGACTTTCGTTGACTGGATTTAAGTGCTAAATCCGACCCAAACAATTGCCCCCCAGTCCTTTAGACGAGCTGGCGAGCTCTGAAGGACGAGGAATGATCGGGAAGAACGAAAGTGTTTGTTTTTATGCCTCAAGCTTGTCTTGAGCTCTCGTTAGCGAAATATTTAGCTTGGATGCTCATGTTGTAGAGTCGAGCTATGTTATGAGTATTCGAGAGTTTGAATACTAAGATTGCGAGATTGAGCTATTGTGTTTTGTTTGTTTAGTCTGGCCAGACGTTTTGGTTTAAAGCTCATTGCGATAAATTTATGCCTTTAGATCAATGCTCTCTCGAATTGCGAAACTCGTTTAGCTTGTTAGAAAGCTGTGAGTTGTAGCTCGTTTGTAGAGTGGATTCGAGAACTGATCATCAAGTGCGGGCTTAAGGAGATTCGTTAATGAGATCTCTTAGTTGTGGAGTACTCCTAGAATTCGTTTAGTGAATCCTTGCTGAGAGGAGTCTCCGAATTTAGCTGTGTATTGTTTCAGCTGTTTTATAGAGTTCGATGTAGCGAAGTCTTTGAGACTTAGCGTGAAATCAAACTTTTGTGAAGTTTTAAGACTTCAATGTTTGAGGAAGTGGCTGAACTCGAGGATTGAGCTACCTACGTACCCCGTCGAGGGATCAAGCCTATACGTAGTTCGATTATTTTAGCACTCAGAGATACTCCGGTACTACGTTTTTAGCTTTGGTGAGCTTATAGATGCTGTTGCGAACTATTTTGGTAGCTCGGTAGGGGGCTTCCTGTTAGGTCCCTAGTTTCCCAACATCTAGCTCTTTATTTAGTACACTTTACGTAATACTAAGTCTCACATCTTGCTTTCTTTGATGTCGTGTTGTATTCTTCTAGCGTTGCAGCTACATCTTCTTCGTACTTTGCGTAGTACGTAGCTTTGTGCAGGGCGTCGTCTAAAGACGTGCAAGGTCGAACTATGAGTTCTTTCTTGAACTCTGATGTGTACCAGAGTCCGTTTTCAAGAGCCGCAATGACTATTTTTTCGTTTGGGTGTGCGATACGAGACTTGACCGCACGGAACCTGCCGATGTAAGCTCTGATGGTTTCCTCGGGCCCTTGCGCTAAGGCCCAGAGATCGGCTTCAGAGGTTTTGTCTTCGATAAAAATCGAGTACTACTTTAGGAATATCGATACGAGCTGGGTGAAGTTGTCGATCGAATTCCCTTTCAGGCTTGCGAACCACTCTAGTGCGGTACCGGTGAGGTTCTCGGCGAAGAGTCTGCAGTAACCTGCCTCTTTTTCCTCATCGTTAAGATGGGCTCTGGAGACTGCGAGCCGGAAGGCTCTAACATGGGCTTTTGGATCCGAAGTTCCTGAGTACTCTGGGATTTTTATCTTTCCAGTGTTATGGATCCGTGCGTTAGCGATCTTATCCGTGAACGGGGTTCGACGGGTTTCTTCGATCACTTGATCGATGTCTAGAGCTGAGCTCGTTGCCATGTAGATTGCGGCTTGGAGACGCTGGAGCTTAGCGTGGATACTCTCATTCTCCGTGTTACTTTGGTTCCCAAACATAGGAGGTTCCGTGTGCCGCGGACGCGAGCTGTGGAACTCCTGTGCCATACTCGGGGGAGGTCGAGCTGAGTTAGTTCCAGCTTGCGAGCTCGAAGCGAAAACTGGAGCTCCTGTTTGCTGGATCAGTTCGCTCGGAAGAGGTCCGGCTGTATAACCCGTTTGGGTAACTCCGGGAGCTTGCGAACTCGAACCAAAGGTTGGAGCTCTCGCTTGATAAGCAGATCGAGCTAAAAGGTTTCGATGTTCAGCTATATCTCTTTTGAGATGATCCAAGCGAGCTAGAACTGTTCGTTGGGATGCTTCCTGGTTTTGAGATCTATCTACCAGGACTGCTAGCATGCTCCGGAGTTCTGCCATGTTGTCGTCGACAAGTATTGTCGGACATGGTGATGCTAATCGGGTTGGATCGGTTTGGGAAGCTGGAGCTTCACCGGTGGGTCGTTCTTCAGATCGGATCCCAACCCGAGAAATGTTTCTCTCATTCGTCAGCATGCTAGAGCTTGGAGGTGTGGCTCCGGGACTCTGCAGCTGAGATTGGAGGTCGTGAACCGTTAGAACAGGTCCGGGCTGGATCAGGGATGAGCCCGATCCGATGTGTTCGTTTTGAGCATTAAAGCTCTGTTGATCGTGATTTGTCGCGTTCGACAATCTGAATGAGTTTGATGAATTTGGATCCATCCTCGTGCTTACGACCCTTAAATCTGGTTCTGGTGTAAGAGAAATCTATGAATCTTCCCCACAGACGGCGCCAAAATGTGGATCCTAAAATCCACACTCAAGGATTTAGAGTGATTTTGTGTTTAAGGAAAGATGGGCTAGAATCTCAATGAACCAACAATGTAAATAAAGACTTGAATCGACGAATTGGATTTGTATTGAATGAATAATGAGTTTACAAGAAGAAAGTAGCTAAAATATAGGTGTAGCTAGGTCAAAATCGGATCCCTTGATGAATGAAGAAGGAGATCCTTTTATAGAGCTGTTTCTGCAACTAACTTCCGCAGTTCCCGGCCGCGTGCTCCACGTACTCCGCGATTTGTGGATCTTGGAGACTTGATCCACTCTGCGCACGTGCTAACTGATTCCGGAGAATGCGGGATCCGTTACGACTTAGTCTTGCCTTTGGTCTTCGGCTTGGAGTCGGAGTGTAGAGCTCGTTGTCCGGAGCTGTAGAGCCGGAGTGTAGAGCTCGTTATCCGGAGCTGTAGAGCCGGAGTGTAGAGATCGATGTTAGCTTTTCACCAATTAACATTGTGCCACATTTTGACTTTCGTTGACTGGATTTAAGTGCTAAATCCGACCCAAACAATCAATATAAATAAAAATGGTATTATGATACCCTATTTCCGACCTACAACCTCCAGGAAACTAAGAGAGGTTAACACGTTAATCTCCAGTTGTTTTCTACGAAAACAAAGGAGTAATGACACCCTATAATTAACATATGACCTCCAGAAAATGAAGAAGAGACAAACTATAGATAGAAGAACTCCCTCATTGAAAATATGAGAAAAAAGCTTAGAGAAAGAAACTTATAAATCAGTCCGATTTTCTTTTCATTTATATTTGACAGCTCGTTTCATTTATAATTGTCTTTTTTTTGTCACTGAAAGATTTCATTTATCATAGAATAAAACAAGAAATTACACAACATTTGGAATCAAAGCCAGCAAGTTACATGAACCCCCAGAGAACTAAAGCTAGCGGATAAACGACATCTCTAGAACCAAAAGCCGGCATATACAAGACAATCTCTAGAGTCAAAACAAAGACCATAAAGATAAGCATCTAAACATCAGCTATAAATGAACAAACACCGGGGCAGAACCTAAGATCAAAACACCCAAACAACAAGATACACCATGAGTCGAGAGAGAAGATAATTTAAGCATCCAAAGCCGAACTTTATTAGATCTGATCCACCGGGACTCATTATATTGCTTCAACACCTTAGAAGCCACGAGACAAACCGAATGCAGATAGACCGAAGTGTCGAGGAACACAACTTTAACCAAACGATAGCCGACGACTTGATGCGAGACGAGCTGAAGCTCCAAATCCTAAAGATTGAGCCAGAGATCCGAAACCGAGAAGCGGAAGAAGAACCGCGGGATCTATACCGATGCAACCAATACCAAGGAGAAGCACACTCTCAAAACAAAGCACCTACACCACCAGAAGCAAATGAAGACACGCACAGAAGACCCAAACAGCGGAAGAACAACAAAACTACTAGAATCGAGATTCACGGACCGTCAACCGAAAATCCAGAACCACTAAAGATAATCCACCACCATGGGAATTGAAATCGAGGTCTAGACCCATAAGAAACACAAAAATAGCTGAAGAGTAATAATAGACGCCAAGAACTGAATCCAAAAAGGATACCAGTTTTAAACCAGCACTAAACCAAATTAAAATACAAACCTATCTCTACCCTCGTCTTCCTATACACCAACATCAAACGTCAGCCGGACAAAAGGTGGAAAATCCGACTAAGCAGATTGTATCCAAGAGATCATTGGAGAACCGAGTACCCAAAAGGTCACACGACAGAGTCATACAACCAAAACGGCGACAACTTTGAAGAAGAAAATACACGAATAAATGAGCCAAACTGCATGATCTTGGACAATTGTACACCGGCCAACGACACCCCCGCCAGCGAGATACTACCAAAACTGGAGAGCACACACGACCAAAACCTTCTGAAACCCCGAATCCTTACCCCAAACAAGTAATCAGCACGCCGCCCCCACGCACAGAGCTATACGCCGCCAGCAAGCTATTGCCAACACGACACATACAGAGGAGGCTCGTCTGGAAGAAACCCACCCTGGGAAGGAACGTTCAGGAATACCGCCGAACACGAAAGAAAGAACTTTGGGAAAAAGTGGGGAGGAGCCTACCCGATCTTCGGAATGACAGAGCTCGGAATACAAGAGATGGAAAATATAGAATGAAGGCCAACCAAAGAGCCTTGTCGGACATCTCCACATTCGCAAAATAAAATAAAATAAAACTCTTCACCCATCATACCCGAAATACGAATGGCTTGATCCCTTTCCCAAGGGTACATAGGCAACCTATAAAAACGGTGCAACTATAACTTAAAAAAGGGGGAGAGCAACATGAATCTCACCCCTCCGTTTAAAAATAAAAACTTGAATATCAATGAAACCTCAGTAGTCGTGTTTCAAACGAGGGTTCTTCACACCCTCACACCCATCTCCTGGTCAGAGGTGTGGTTTCCACACGTTCCCCACGAATGTAGCGGTGAAATAACCTTCCCCACCAGCTTCAAGCCCAAAAAGCTTAGCTCGTCGGGAGAAAAGCCGAGTCCGCCCCGCACAATATGTTCCCCATGGATGTAGTGGTGAAATAATCCACACCTTAGCCTATGAGCCTAAAAACTCGAGCGTATGGACAAAAGCCGAGCCGGACTCGCAAAGTCACCTGACACGATAAGTCGAGCCCAACATGCATTTGAAGCAAATAAACATCACGATCATAAAAATTAGGCATATGCATTTTAACTGGAACCAAAAAACCGAACCAAACCCGATCCGAAATAACCAAGAAAAATGGGATTCGGTTTGTTAACATAAACCGGATGGTTCCTATTTTCATTACATATGGTTACCGGGACCGAACCGAGAATCGAGGGTTACTTTTAGGTACCCAAAATGTAAAACATATAAAAATATTAGTTATATTCAGATTTAAAATTAACAAAATACTTAAAAATTATTTACAAATACGAAAATCTTTTTTGTTATAGTTAAACCAAATACCCAAAATAACCAAAACATTTAAAATTTATAGTTATATATTTCAAAATTAATCAGTTTTCTTTTTGGTAAAATGTAACCAATTTTTATTTTTATTTTCTTGGGTATTTTGTTTTTTTTGGATAATTCAGATATTTTTTTTGGTAATTCGGTTCGGTTTTTTTGGGTAATTTGGTTACTTTAGGGTAGTTTGAGTACAAAAGTAACCAAAACCAAACTGGACCCGATAAATTTCGGGTATTTTTCGGTTCCAGCACAAATACCCATACCGAACCAAACTGAACAATAATCGAACCTACCCAACCCGATTTTTCCCTGGTTCCTATTTGGTTACTAGACAGCGATAACCAAAAAAATCGAAACCCGAATTTACCAAACCAGAACCGAATGGGTAATCGAATGCCCATGCCTAATAAAAATAACCACATGAACCTTTAAAGGGAGAAAAGGCCCATGAACCAAGCAGTCGTAATATCAAACATGGACAAAACCCCTAACAAAAACCGTAAGCTAATACAAAGCGTCTTTAAAAAGAGAGAAGGGGTCTAGCCATGGGCTTGGTCACCAACAACTATGGGAGAAGCATCCAAAGAACCTGAGGAAAGTTCCTTCTCAGTCGAGTCATAAGAAACCCTCAGGATGTCATCGGGAAGATCTTCGACGGCCCTCACCATCTTCTCTTTCTAAAGCTCATCCATCTTGATATGCTCGATCAACTTGGCGGCATCACCATGGAACACAACTCTGTTTTCCTCCAAAAGAGCGAGGAACTCAAGAGACCCCTTTACCTTCCTATAAACAAAAGGTCCTTGTTAGCCTCATCATGAGCATCCATCTAATCTTTGATTTTCTTTAATTGTGTTTCGTAGTCATCAACTTCAGCACCTTCTCGGCCTCCTCCAACCTCTCGCTTGATCGGGACGACAACAAACGAGCAATCTCCAACTCAAGCCCGCCTCTAGATTCTCATGCTTAACCTTCAATCGAGTGGCCTCCTCCAGGCTCTGGACAATTCGGCCTCCTAAGACTGCGATACCGCTCGAACTTCATCCATTTCGCCTTTGAGAATGGCGTTCGAACTTTCAAGGACAACATTTCCCGATCTCAAGTCCTCGACCTCCATCAAAGCCTTACGAAGGTCAGCCTGGGCGGCCCTAGACTTCAACTCGTACAAAGAAACCAGAAATTTTACTTTGGTGGCAGCCTGAGATTGAGGGAAATCAAGGACCAAACCAAAAAATAGATAACAACATGATCTTTTTAAAAAATAATAAGAGAAAGAGAGTACATGTGCCTTAGCCTGCGTCGCCCTGATATATGCCTCCTTCTCTTCCATGCTTTTGATGGGAGCCATACCAAGAATAGGGCCTCCAAGCGACCAAAATATTTTGGCGCACCATTCGGGATCATCAGCAAAGGGATATTTGACGGGGTACATGACCGAAAAGGTGTTAGGATCCTTTCTAGGGATGCGCTCCTCAGGAAAATCCAAGGATGGGTCCATCTCGACAACCTGGTCCCAAACAACAGGCGTCGAGGGACTCGCCCGAGAAATTTCAATGGTAGGTGTATCTTCACACCGAGAGAGAGAGACAGCGCACCACCTACTATCCCGCCAAGTGAGGGACGATATGCACCTCCTGTCACAAAAGGCAGCATTTCGTCGTTAAGAGATGGCCTCACCCTCTTTCTTGAAGTATCAAGACGAGCATCTTAATAAGATTGCTAGCTATCCTCCTGATCAACCGCATTAACGCGAGCGACGGTAGTAATTGGAGCGATCGGCTTAGGCGTCCTACTCGAGGGCGGGTTGCTAGGAAATGATTTGGCAGAGGTACACAGTCGGTCGAAACAACTCGACCCCTATTTGGCCCCGACGATCTTCGCCGCTTGCCAGAATGAGAAGGAAATGGGGAAACATCCCACTTAGCTACGATAAAAGATACATCAGGGAAATGTGAATCCAAAAACCAAACAAACGAACTGAAGGCTTACCAGAAGAAATAAAGCCCATACTGTCACATACGCTCTCCTTCGAAAAATCCGCTGATCGAAAAGGACCCATAAACCTAATTTTCTAAAGAGCCTCCAAGTACATGGGTTGGAGATCAGATTGGCAAGGATAATCTGTGGAAGGAGGCATATAAAGCGAAGATTAAGAAGTTCGATGAAAATGGAACCCTCATATCAACACCTACAGGGAAAATGGTTCCATAGAGTCATGTAATCTCTATTCACGTCAAGAACAGAGTTCTCGTCGACCTGAACGTAGAAATAACTCCCATGCTAGTTCTTGTCCTTACTCGGGTTCTTGTTCAAACACTACACCCATGTTGAAATGAATGTAAAAGGTGTCCGGAGTCCCTAAGTTAGTACGTCACCTGCTCCAAGAAATAAAGATCCACTACCACCTCGGCTTGAGCGCCCGCGACGGTCAAGACGACCATGTTACGAATCGAAGTCGGGATAAGCTGCAAAATAGCCATCTTCCGCGCCTCGCAGTATTCGACCAGAATTCTTGACAAAGGGAACCATAGGCGGCAATCAGTAAAAAACAGCTCATAAAAGCAGATCCAACCCTCGCGATATGACCAGGGACGCTAAGTCGTGGCATGAATCCTAAACCGAAGATCTTTTCTCCAATTGCACTTGGCTACCATATCTGACAAAATCTTCCCATCAATTGATGATGGAACGCCACCAGCGTTGGAATCATATCCACCGGGGAGCGCCGACAGATTGGCGGAGGCGGAATGTATAGAATCGACAGCAACAGTCAAAATAAAGGTCTTGGGGAGTCCCCCGTATTAGAAGCATCTCCCAAGAAAGGCACCGGCGAGTCTGTTTCACCAACCAAGCCCATTGCACAACGACGGTCACGAATCCTGGCTAGTAAAAGAGCAAATCGGAACTTGATATGGAACTTGACAAAGAATACCCACCTACCCCCTTTGGTTAACAGACTTAAAGGAAGAACTTATCTTAATGGGGGATTCTCTCATCCAAGTGGGGGTGCGGGAACTTCTTGAACCAAGAAGAAGCGGCGCGAAGATGATAAGGGGAACAATAAAACAGACAAGGACAAGATACAAAAATCAGCAAAAAAAGATCTGAACGAAAATAGACAGAATATCTTTTCGATTTCAGAGACGATATGAAGAAAAAAGGACCCAGAAGAACAATAATAAAAAACTAGGACAATTCCCCAAGGAGCACCATAATTGTCCCATCGAAACCCTTCGTTTCGTGCACCTACGCGCCACGGTCGAGCCATAAACCTATGCGGAGACTCCACGTCAGAAAAGCAACTGACACAAAAACAACCGTCAGTGCAAAACCTTGACCCAAGCTATCCTCCTATCAAAACTACTTCGGCGATAACAATGTCAAACTAGAAAAGGTGGGGGCAACTGTTGGGGATGGAATTATTACTCGACACCCACCATTCAAAAAGGGCATTTAATTCTAGAAAAAAAAAAGTATTGTTAGAAAGAATAAGTCATATTTAAACTCCGAAGTATGCTATTATGTTCGAAGGAAATCTATTAAACATCCTTTTCCTATCTTTATGCAATTCTTAACCATTTTCATTATCCATATCACATGTAATCATTCTTTCAGTTATTAATAAACACTCTGTTCGTGCGATCTTCCTTTCTGATCCACTGTTTTATTAAATAGAAGATCTCTGGATACTTCGTTCACCACTAAAAATCACTTAATTTACTATACCACTCTATCATTATATATTTATTGTAATATTCTTGTGTGAAGTTCCTCTTCAGCATATACCACAAAATTTACCTCTGATATCGTTGCATCAAGCAATCGTATAGATATGTTTCCTCCAAACTTCCAAAACGCACCGTGTTCTTGTTTTTTAGTAAATGGAGTTGTACGATGATTTAAAGATTCGTAGTTCTGAAAAGTGGATAATATCAACAGCGTCACTTGGGAAATGTGGATTGCTCTTTGAAAGTTGTGCCATCCCACAATTCTAAATAAAGCCCACTATATATATCTTGAGTTAACAAATTAACCCAAGGGAAATCAGACAAGGAGAACGTATAATAATGTTATCATAAAAACTTAGATATTATGGTAAATGCTAATGTCAACTATAAGTCTTGTCCACCGCACCTAAACTGTCTAGACTCAAGACCCATGCGTTTTTTCCTTTAAACTTTTAATTGGCTATAGATATTGATACATTTATAATCTTCTTCTTTTTTTCTGAAACAACTTATACATTTATTGATCACGTCATTTAGTGATCTACCATATTATCTCATAATAAATTGTTTCTAACTAATGAAAAAGAGAAAAACATAGAATCTTGGAGATGAGAAGCTTGTGTCCCCATTATCAGACACCCTTTATCATTTACTTATAGCAAAATGTCATTAACTTAATTAAACCTCAATGATCTACCAAATTATCTTCACAATAATTTGGTACCTAATGAAAAAAAAAACTGTTGAAGAGTGACTTCAACAAAAATGTTTTTAGTCCGGCGGAACCGGTGACGTGGCTATAAGGTATTCATAAACGTTTTGTGTAATAAGGGAGTTGCTCAACAATACAAGAAAACATGGCCATTACCGACGGAATTACCGACGGAATTACCGACGACAATAATTCCGTCGAAAATTTTCGACGATAAACCGACAGATTGTCGTCGGGATGGTTTTCATCGGTATATCGTCACAAATTTCCGACGGATAAAGTTTTCGTCGGAATTCAGTCGGTTTAGCGTCGGTTCAATGTAACCGTTAATGTATCCGTTGGACCGACATGAAACCGACGAATTTCCGACGGATAACGACTATTTCCGTCAGTTTTCCGTCGCTTATTTTCCTACAAATACCTCATACCTCCTCTCTTCCCCTCCACACCTATCCCTCCATAACTCTCTCTCTCTCTCTAATACTTTTGATTATCGAGAAAAATAGCTTCTTCAAACTATTACAAATCGTGGATAGACGGAGTTAGGATGATGAGGTGACGACACTAGTGCACAAGGAAAAAGCACTCGGTATTATGGAATTCGCGTCGTTAGCTTGATATCAACCACATACGCAGTTAAAAACTGTTATTTTTAAAAAACAATTTTTTATAATTTTGTATAATTTTAAAATTTTAATATCAAATTGTTAACTTTAGTATTCGTTTATTGTTTGTAGGGACAACTTTTTGGATTTTGAACAACTCATGGGCTCTCCAACGGATTAGATACAAGAAGAGCCGGTACAACAACAACCACCAAGACCAGTACGACGGTCTCGGTCGACTCAGGTGAGACACATTCACCCGACATCGTCTCAGCAGAACCAGACACAGCCGGGACCGTCCCAGCAGAACCAGTCTCATACTCGGCCGAAGACTCATAGTGGGAGCCATTCAGTGTCTCAAGTGCAAGAGACACCGTATGTTCCGCCGTCTATTGCCGCAGAGATATCGGCGTTAGTGGACCAACCGGGACGAGAGTTGCTCAAACGACTCGATCCCTACTACGAGACCACCCCGGGAACTTATTGGTAAACAATCTTTTAACTTCTAGATTTTCATATTGCACTTATTTAATATACATTTATAAAGTTTTATTTTTTTGCCTTATCAGAGTTTCGTTGACCGAATCGAAGATCACAAAGAGCATCTTGGGGATGATGTACAACATGCTCCAAATCGGATACCCGACGTACAAGGAGATGCCTTTATCCGATAGGCATAACCGGTTCCGCCAGCTCGCGGTACATATCCTTCGTTAACTTTGTCATATATTTCATATTATTATTTTATAAAAGTTTGTTAATATCAAATGTTTAATTTGTTTTTTTTTGAAGCAAGAGTATACTTGGGATAAGAAGTATACTAAGCTTGTGGAAAAGGAGTTCCACATAAAGGCATCATCCCATTTCTCCAATGTCATCAAAATATGGAAACATAAGTGAGTGAACGATGAAGTCCCCAAGGGTGTGAACGACGATGCGTGGAATAGGCTGGTCCGTCATTGGATTAAGACTGCAACAGCAGCAACCTATTCGACGAACTCCCAAAACCGTAAAGGTCACATGAATGGTGTCGGGATGGCGACTCATAACGCGGGAGCAAAGAGCACCGCATCGAGGAAAATTGAATTTATAAGTATCTTTATTTTTAATTTTCAATAAGTTTAGAGCTTTTTTATAATTAAGATATTTTTGGGGGCAGAAACGGCGGGAAGGACGAGATCCGACACATATTGAGCTTGTGATACCCCGTATCAAAAATGCGGTCAACGGGCAGCAGGAAGTCAACCAGGGGTAAAATTGTCATTTTACCAATGTCGGGGGTAAAATGGTAATTTTACCAAAAGTCGAGACGGAAGCCGAGACGGGCCGGATATTCTTATATTTTAATATAAAGAATGTTCACAAGACCAGAGTTGGAGAAATCGGAGCAGAAACATGTTGTTCGGTGAATCGGAATGGAAACCGACAAAACCGACGAAACTTCAGAAATTCATAACCGGAGCTACGAGTGTCCAAACGGAGTGATTCAAAATGCTAAATTCATCAAATAGCATGAAGAATCTGATTATGGAGGGTTGAGGATTTATGAGATCGTCTAGAGAGTTTTTAAAATCTTAAACGCGAAATCGGCTAAACGGAAGCATCGAGATGGTCGAGAATAAGAAGTTGCTGATTGGTTGAAGGGTGAACGTGGCTAAGAGAGAGACATCAATAAGATTCACTGAATTTAGAATATGGTGTCGTGGCTCATGGGAAAAGGAGAATGAAGACATGTGGACATATACATTGAATCTTCATTATACACATGTCACAAAATTAAACAAAGGAGGGAGTGCATTGTATCTAAGGGGATGGTGGCATGGCTGGTTGAGGTGAGTAAGAAGGACAGCTGTCAAGGCCTTTTTCAATTGTTTTGTATATATAAAGGAGCTTGGGGTTGTTTCTTTTACACACACCAACATAACAAAGAAAAAAAAAGAGAAAGAGAGGAGAAGAGGAGAAGCGTAAGAAGAAAGGAGGAGAAGAAGAAGAAGAGAAGAAGAAGAAGAGAGAAGAAGAAGAAGAAGGAGAAGGAGCGTGAAGAGGAGGGAGAGAAGAAGAAGAAGAAGGAGGAAGAGGAGAAGAAGAAGAGAGAAGAAGAAGAAGAAGAAAGAAGAAGAAGAAGCGTGAAGAGAAGGAGGAAGAAAAGAAGGAGAAGAAGAAGAAGAGCGTGAAGAAGAAGAAGAAGGAGGAGAAGAGGAGAAGAAAGAAGAAGTCGGGGGAGGAGAGAAGAAGAAAGAGAAGAAGGAGAGAGAGAAGAAGCGTGGAGAAGGAGAGAAGAAAAAGAAGAGAGAAGAAGAGCGTGAGGAGGAAGAGAAAGAGAGAAGAAGCGTGAAGAAGAGGGGATAGAAGAAGATGGAAAGAGAGAGATGCGTGAGATGAGGAGAAGGAGAGAGAAGAAGAAGACCGGAGGAGAGAGAAAGAAGAGAGAGAAAGAGGAGAGAGAAATAAGAGAGAGAAAGTATAAAGAGAGATGCGAAGATGAGGAAGAGAGAGAGAAGGAGGCGTGAAGGAGAGAGAAGATGGTTCAGAAGCTTGGTTAGAATTATTCGGTCAACGGTCAGGACGTTTGGGAAGCTTCGGGGTTCGAGTTCGTGCATTCGGGAGGTTCGGGTTCCAGTTTGGGGATCTCGAGATTCATACCGTGTCAGAGCCGCCATTACCGCACCTATCTCACTGTGAGTCGGCTCACAAACTCGTAGATTCATATAGACCATAAATTGATAAACCGTAGTGCTAGGATTGCATACCCGTTACTTAACCTAATTAGTAATTAATAATTAATTGGACGTTTAATGTTAAACCGGTTAGGAACGGATAAGCATGTTAGGGTTTAAAGAATTAAAAGGTTAATTGGTTGTGTGCCGCTAGGTTGTTAGTAATGATTGAGTGATGCATTCATATAGACCGTTGTCTAGGACTGTATATGCATCTATATATGTATTAAGAACGATAATTAATGAATCTATATACGGAAATTAAGACGACACTAAAATACGAGTTAAACCTAAACGAACATATAGAATATTGTAACGGGATTGGGGTTTAGGTTTAATAGCGGGATTGGGTAATGAATAAAGTTAAGTAATAATGAGACATCGGGGAGTTAGTAAGTTTACTAACTCTAAACCGACGGATCGAGGAGTTAATAAAAGATATCTAGAATGGGTTAAATAAGGAATGTGGTGAGTTGGTAAGCCGTCTACGGGTTAGCAATCCGCTAACCCAAGGTAGCGGATGATAATGGATTAAAAGACTTAGAAACCTAATAAGCCTGCTTGTGTGTGATTGTGTGATTGATTGTGATTGCGTGATTGTATTGCTGTTGTTGTGAGCTTTGTGTGCAGGCTTGTTAGACTTCTCGGTGTTGGGCCGAGCAGTTATTGCAGACACTTACTCCGGTCACGGGACCGGGTAAGTTAGTGGTGCTGACTAAGTATCTTACCTAGTCAGAGCGGTGGTAGTGTAGTGGCTTGCGGAATGGGTTGGTAAATTATTATTATTGTTGTTAATTGCGTGATCTGTGCTAGAGTCCCAGCGAGTCTGCGTGTTTATATTTATGCACTAGGACTCTAGGGTCCGTTAGATTCCGCAAGCCTAGGTTTTGTTTACGTTCCGGTACTTCCGACCCGATTGGATCCTCAGGTTTTTCCTAATCGAACCATGGTGGTTCCGGTTATGGTGTTAACCTATCGGGTGACACCGGTAGGTGTGTGATTCGGAGAATACGGGGTCATGTCCTAGGGCCGGATCACATGGAAACTCAGGTTACCTGGGGTAACAGGAGTCACCGCGTATCGATGGACAGAGAACGGTGTCCTAGCCGTGGGGACCTTGTGTACACGGTTAGGAGTCGTGGGTTAGTTACCATGTAGGTAACGATGTAGACCCGTGGAAGTTACCGAGATCGTAGGGGCCCAGCGTTGTTTTGTTATTTCTTTCGTTGCGCGATAGATAGATCGAGTCCAATCGAGGACATGTGCCGCAGTGCCTTTGGTTCCCTATTTCTCCTTATCTTTGGCATTGATTGTGTGTTGTGGGTTTATCACGACGTGGTAGTGCGTGATCGACTATTTATTTCTGTTGATTGTTATTTTGGGTTTTGGGCGGGAATCTGTAGTTCTAGATAGATTAGAAGCCGTTAGTGGGGAGCCGATTCACTGAGTGATCTTAGATCGCTCATTATACTCTTTTTGTGTTTTTCAGGTTTAGGTAGCGACGGACGCGGGAGGCCCTGTGGTTTCGGGTTGCTTGTGACGGGATTTGATTCGTGGGTTTTTGGGTGTTTTCTCGGTTCGGCGTTATTCTTATTTCGTGTGTTGATTTCTTTGTATATTTGACTTGACGATTGTTTGTGAAATTCTATTAAACGTTGTACTCAACGTTGATTACTCAGAAATGAAATTGTTTCCCTGGTATGAGGTTTTTAGTCCGAACCGACACAACTCATCGAAGTAGTGCAAGTGGTACCGCTTGTGCTATGGATATGAGGATAGCGGAGTCGAGGATAGATTGGTGCGAGCCTTTGTCTCAAACCGAACTATCTTTGGCTTCGTCCTGTGACGAACTTTTCCCGTTCGACTTGCTCGGGTTCGATCGGTCATGTTCTTGTTTGATTGTTGACCGGTCAGCTCGACGGTCAGCGGAGAATGGGAAAGGGGCGTTACAGAGCTCGTCGAGGGCGGCCATAAAAACAAGACTACGGGCAAATCTAGGATCCGATCGCTCAGAGGATTTTTGAGTCGGTGAAGAGGCGGTTGGATGAGGTGGTTTCCCAATCCGAGGAAGTCGGTTCAACGGAAGAGCTACCGCATGAAAAGATCAACGAAATCTTTCTCGTGGTAAGATTTTAACTTAACTAAAATATGATATAAGTTTTAAATTACTTGACCCTGACTCGGCGCCGTACCGAGTCAGCAGCTACGAACTTAACTGGCCCCGTGCCGAGTTAAGTATCCACAAGGATCGCTCGGCCAAATACCGAGACGATCTAACAGG
This sequence comes from Orychophragmus violaceus, assembly GCA_030180135.1. Taxonomy (NCBI): domain Eukaryota; kingdom Viridiplantae; phylum Streptophyta; class Magnoliopsida; order Brassicales; family Brassicaceae; genus Orychophragmus; species Orychophragmus violaceus. The sequence goes on from CM058235.1 coordinate 32,169,631, forward strand.
CCTGCATAGAAAGTTCAACAACAACAACCACATACCAATATAATCAACCACACAAGAAAGCCTATTAGGGTTTCTAATATCTTTTAACTCATTCTTGTCCGCTACTTTGGATTAGCGTATTGCTAACCCGTAGACGGCTCACAACTCATTCTCGTCCGCTACCTTGGATTAGCAGATTGCTAATCCGTAGATGGCTCACCAATTCATTCCACACCTTTTTCTTAACCTTCACTAAGTATCTTTTAATAACTCCTCGATCCGTCGGTTTAGAGTTAGTTGCTTACTAAACTCCCGACGTCTCATAGTTAACATTAATTCAATCATTTAATAACCCATAACCCTCAACTCAACACTAAACCAAACCCCAAACCTGTTACATACTCTATACGTTTGTTTAGGTTTAATTCTATATTCTAATACCGTCTTAATTTTCGTATATAGATTCATTCAATAGCGTTCCTTAATATGTATAGATGCATATATGGCCCTATCATGCAACGTGTATATGTATGCATCAATCAATATCTCTAACAACCTAACGGCACACAACAGTTTAATCCTTTTATGAGTTTGTAGAGGAGATCAAGAGGAGTTGATTGATCTAAGTGGTGTGAAGATTAGACTTGTGGTTTGGAAGATATGAGTTTTCTTGTGAATCAAGGCATGATGAACATTCAAAGTGTTTTTGGGTTTTTCTTTGAATCTTCAAAGGATTTATGGAAATACTTGATGAATAATATGAATCTGGATGAATAGAGAGAGAGAGAGAGGGAGAGAGAGGGAGAGAGAGAGAGAGAGAGAGAGAGAGAGAGAGAGAGAGAGAGAGAGAGAGAGAGAGAGAGAGAGGAGAGAGAGAGAGAGAGAGAGAGAGAGAGAGAATGAGTGATTAGATAGAAGATACCATGCAAAAATGAAGATTCATGCATCCAAAAACATTCTTGTATGTGAAGAATTGTTGTGGCACCTCTCTTAAGGTGACACTTGTCCATTCAGGGCTCACTCTTGCACAAAAACCCTTCCCCAAACCGAAATAAACCAACCCTTAACCCATCTTGTTATGTTGCTTCAGTTTTTTCGATTTCGCGTTTAATATTTTAGAAACTTCTTCTTTGTTCTCATAAATCCTCAAACCTCCAAAGACTGATTCTCCTTGATTTAGATGAATTTAGCAACTTGAATCACTTCATTTGGAGTTCCGTAGCTCCGGTTATGAATTTCCGAAGTTTTCTCGGTCTTATCGGTTTTCATTCCTGAAAGTCCGAAAAACCCGTTTCTGCTCCGTTTCTTCCATTTATGGTCTTGTAAATGTTTTTATGTTATGAAATAAGAACACTTGGCCCGTTTCGGCTTCCGTCTCAACTTTTGACCATTTTGCCCATGAACTTTGGCAAAATTACAATTTTGTCCCTGTTGACTTTTCTTCTGTCCGTTGACCATATTTTTAGAAACAGGGTATTACATTCTTCCCCACTTACAGGAATTCGGTCCCCGAATTCTCCGTCACTAACAGAATTCGAATCGGCACCAACCCTGCAAGTTGCTCTATTACCCAACTTCGACTCTTTCTCACTCGAACATTGCTGCACCGAACCCACTCCCGACGTTTACTGACGCTCTTTCCAACTCACTCCATCTGACTGGTCTTCACACTGCTTATCCGACGATTGCTCCAATTCTCGATCTTTGATCTTCCCTGCTCTGATTCTCACTTCTGGCTTCCCCACTTTGCTTCGACTACCACATCCTCCCGATACTGACTCTTCTTCCCGGAACACTTTTCAAGAAATTGATCTTCGAATCTGGCTTGATGAGACCACTCAATTTAAACTGATTGCTTCACTCTGGTTTCCACACTGTTGCTGATGTTTCTCCAAATCTTTTCGCGAACATACTAACGGCTTCGTTCTCCTGGTTGCTTCCCACTGATATATTTTCTGCTGACACCTCACACTGACGTCTTCATGGTTTGGGTCAATTGTCTCGCGGCTGCTTTACACTCCGTCTCGCTTTCGGGTTCGGGTTCGGTCTCGTATTCATATTGCATCGTTCATTCCGTCCTACATTCAATTCAACAACTTTCACTGGCGCGATTAAATTCAACCCAATCCATCCCCGATATAACTTCCTCATAGGAATATTGTTAATTAATCACGTACCCAACGGTTACCCATGATTAAGTAACAATATTCTATAATTCCGCTTTCTCGTGAAGTGACGGCCAAATACAATCATTCTCGAGTTAGCTCAATACCTTAAACGAAAAGGTTTTTAACACTTCCTATTTCTAGCAACTTAATGATCACAATAAAATTCAAACGGCGGTTACTAAGAGCTACTCAAGCCAACAAAATGCAACTAGCAATCTAACGGCTTTATCAACACAATCAATGGTTATCAAATACTATGCATGCCAAAAGAACGAATCTAGCAATCTAACAACGCTTTAATAACCAACAAAACACAACCCTAGTTATCTAATGCACCAATCAAGCATTAAATAAAACACGCAAGCAATAAACAAAAGCACGCAATTACCATCCACACAATCAAGAAATCCCAAGATCGATCCGGATATGTCATCAGTCTGGGTTTAGGTCATGATGAACGGTCGTCAGTTACGCTCATCATTTGGTTTCACATGGTAATTTATTTGCATTCATATCCATCACAATCCCGCAAACAATTAATATGCTACTCGAAATGATTAGCTGAAAATTCTGCATCCAACATACATACAAAACAACATATCGTACATATAGAGGTTTTAATACATAAGTTTGATCAGAAATACTACAAGACGGCCGCTGTCATCACCAAAAACCCAAAACTGCACCGTCATAATCTGAGATATGTCAAAGATGACACGCATAACTGCCAATCTGTACATAATCAAAACAAGGTTAGTGTCCCATACCTACCTGGCCTAACTAAGCCTAATCCTAACACCCCCAACAAGACCGGAATTCCCAATACAAGCGGCAATGCGGCTCCCATAGGTACCTACTGGCAGGTGCGCCGGGAGGGTGTGGCGGGTGTGCATCTCGAGTTGGTACGCTGGCATGCTGCGGCTCGGCCATCGGACCCATGCGAGCGGTATGATCCTTGCGGTCACACAACTGGCAAACCACGGTAGGCGCTGGGCGTGGCCTACGGGGACAGACTGAAGCTCGGTGACCCTCGTCACCACAGAACTGACAAATCACCAACGGTCGTGGCGGCTGAACTACTGCCAGCTGACTGGGCTCAGGATCTCGACGACTGGGTCCGGATCGATACATCTCTGGTACTGGCACGAGGTATGGCTCATCTTCTGACATACGTGGCCCTAGTCCAGCGATTGGACAAATCGGAGCAAGGTGACAATCGTTGCCACACACCTGGAAATAGTCGGGCACTGGAACCAGCTGGTACGACTCCCTATAGCGCGGATCCACTGGACGAGGACACCAGTGCAAATGAAATCCTCTCACCCCGCAGGCACTGCATGCCTGGTACTCCTGCATCGCTGGTAGCGACTCTGACATCTCTGGTGGTGATCCAACTAGCTCGGTCTGTAACTCTGACTCAGAAAGTGGCTCGGTACACCCTGGCGATACGGACATGTCCAACGGTGTGGACGGTGACTCAGACTGTAGTCGCGGCTGGTGATGTGGTCCGACCTGCTGCTCTAAGGCGTCGGCGAGCATAGCTACGTGCTCGTCAACATGCTGCTCCCACTGGGGGTGCTGGTCTGGATCGACAGGCGCCATGTCAAGATCAAAACCCATCGGTAGCGGGCTCAGTAAGTAGTCCTCCACACGGAGTGGCAGAGGAACCTCGGGTGCCTCAAGAATCGGTGCCTGAAACATCGGTGGTATGTTCGACTCTGGGAGTATCTGTGGTACAACTGGCTCTGGCCAGTGCGGTGGTAACGGCGTTAAACCAACATCTGCTCCTCCCAAGTAATCCATCATCTCTGCATAGAGGTCCGGATTACCCGCATCATCCTCCATAGATGCATGTAACAGGTCAGGAAAAGGCGACCAATCCACCTCTGCTGCTGGAGAACCCTGTAATGCCCACAAAGGAACTAGTGGTCGATCCGATGTACGAGAGCCTCATGAATGACCTGGCGATCCTGGGTATCCCTGAAATTGATCCAACTGACTCTGATGCGAGCCTATTGATCCCTGCTGACTCATGATGCTCAACTGTAAATACTCTGTGCACACACACACCCCTCCAGTCCACCCAGGACACACTGCTGTATGACTGCAATCAAAAACACAAAGAAATATTAGTACATATAATACAATCCTAATTCCATCCCCAACCCCAGATTTCACAAATGCGACTCTGTTCCTAATGGATGCTTGGGTGACACAATTTGACTCGATAAAACACGGAAAACACTCAGAAATGAACTGTTTCGGAACCCATGATGAAGCATGCTTTGATACCACCTTTTGTAACGCCCCTTTCCCATTATCCGCTGACCGTCGAACTGACCGGTCAACAATCAAACAAGAACATGACCAAGTCGAGCCCGAGCAATTCAAACAGGAAAAGTTCGCCACAAGACGAAGCCAGAGATAGATCTGTTTGAGACAAAGGCTCGCACTGTCCCGTCCTTGACCCCGCTATCCTCACTTCCATGGTACAAAGCTTCACAACCTGTACCGCTCCCGTGAGTTGTGTAGGTTCGGACGAAACCACTATATCAGGGAAGCATATTCATTTATGAGTCAATCAAACGTTTACATAACGTTTAACATATTTACAAAACAATTTCGGCATCAAATACAACATCCAAATCAAAATAACAAAATGACGCCAAAGTCGAACCGATAAATCACAAAACATCGAATCAAAACCCCGCCACAAGCGATCCCAAAACTACACCGAGGACCTCCCGCGTCCGTCGCTGCTAACCCTGAAAAACACAAAAAGAATCTAATGAGCGATCTAAGATCACCCAGTGAGACGGCTCCCCACTACGGCTTCTAGTCTATCTAGCATCTACAATTTCCCGCCCAAAAGCCCCAAAATAACAAACAGCAAAGATAACGGTCAATCACGCACTACCACGTCGTGTCAAACCCACAACACACAAGCACTTGACAAAAGAAAGAGAAGCGATTAAAGGAAATTGGAAGCACTGCGGCACATGCTCTCGATTGAGAATAGATCTATCTATCGCGCAATACCAAAAACACACACACACAGGCCCTTCACAATCTCGGTAACTTCCACGGGTTTACATAGTCACCGACATGCTATATAACCCATGACTCCTAGATGTAAACACAAAGTCTCACGACCTAGGACACTGTTCTCATCCCATCGATACGCAGTGACTCGGGCTACCCCACGGTAACCTAAGTTTCCATGCGATTCGGCCCTAGGACATGACCCCGTATTCTCCGAACCACACACCTACCGTCATCACTCAGAAGTTTAACGCCATAATCGGAATCACCACCCGAAGGCCCACGATCCGATTAGGCAGCCACCCAAGGATCCAATCGGGTCGGAAGTACAGGAACGTATTCAAAACCTAGACTTGCGGGATCTAACGCACCATAGAGTCCTAGTGTAGGAATGTAAACACGCAGACTCGCTTGGACTCTAACAACGATAACACAATCAATCAATAAACCACAACAATCTCAACACAATATCCCGCAAGTCTAACACACACACACACACGCCAACACCTTCACCTTGACTCGGCGCCGTACCGAGTCAGCAGCTACGAACTTAACCGGCCCCTTGACCGAGTTAAGTATCCACAAGGATCGCTTGGCCCAATACCAAGACGATTGATAGGTTCTAAGTTTTACCCTATTCTAAACTGCAAGTGCACAGTATAGTCAATGTAGTATATAGGGTTATCGAATCCACAGGGACACTTGGTCTCAAGAGAATCAAACCGTAGGAATTAATACTAGAAATAAGCAAGTAGTGATTGTAATAAATTGCGGTGCAAGAAAGTAAACAGTAGCAGGAAATCGGTTTGTAAGCAATAAACTAAAAGCGTCAAGCCTAGGGTATTCTCAGGAAATCAGACAAGCAGACAAGTAAATCAGTCAGGATCAAATTAAACTCAGTTCTAGAACTCGAATCACGGAAATAGAATTAACCAAATCTCTTTGCGAGAATTCTCTATGCCTAAGTGCAGTAACCCAAATCTCTTTGCAATTACTAACAGATTAAACAAGCATTAAGTTCAAGTTCGATATGTTCACAATTAAACTAAACCAAATCTCTTTGCGAATAATTCAATTGCTCAACCTAAATAGTTCAGATTCCTAAACCCCACTCTCGTGACGTATTTAGTAACCTAGGATCTAGGTTCTAATTGATCAGGTTAGAACTAGCTTTAAGCACAATTTAGTTTGAAGAACATTCTAATCATATGAATCCTAACTGAATTAAACAAGTCTAGCAAGTCATCAAACCCTAATGAGAAACCCTAAACTCAACTATGGATCTACTCAGACATGATTGATGAAAACATAATCATAGAATAAATAGATTGCATATAAGAAATTAAAATATCAAAGGGGTTCGAAATCTTCTCCAAGATAAATGAATACAAGGAAATAGATCAGCCCCGAAAACTCTAGAAATCTCTTAGCTCTAAGTATGAAAGCGTATCTAAAATAAAAGCCAAAAACTAGTATATATAGGCATAATCTCGGCTGGGGCTTCTGTGTAAATACTGAAAGTATCTTGGGCTTCTTTGCAAATCTTCAATACTGGTTATGACGACGCGTACGGCCCATCTCGCGACTGCATCGACCGATGCACAATGCGAGTCGATCGATGCAACATCAAATAATCGAACAGTGAATAAAGCTCTCGGCCAAAACGTCCAAAATGCCCAAAATGCTCCATATATCTCCAATTAGCTCCAAACCTGATTTAACCTGTAAAAGACTCTAAACTAATACAAAAGACTCTAAAAACACAACTATATCATGGTATAAAGTGGGTAAAAACCATGATATATCAACTCCCCCACACTTAGCCTTTGCTTGCCCTCAAGCAAAACAGAGAACTAAAATGCAGTGAAGAGGTTTGAAAACTCTTCAGAAACTCATTTCATCATAGAAGCAGCAGCATTCAGATTCCCCTTAGTAATCCACATGAAAGAATCAATCTACAGACATCAAGACCAACATGTACTTCCCCCACACTTAGCAACTGTCCTAAGTAAACGCCACAATCACATTCAAGCATTCAAATTCACCCTACTGACTTCTGCAAGTATTTAAGTGCGGTCTCACCTAAGGAGTATCGATCTAAAGGCACATGGATTCTTACCTTGCCAGCTCTAGACCACCATACTATCTTTCTCTAGTCCCTTTCTTCTCTTTCCCTTCTTTAACAACTGATTTTTCCCCACTGGGTATCATTTTTTTTTTTTTATCAGTGTTCTTCCCGTTATGGGGTGTACTTTGGACACATTCCATGGATCACATGAGAGATAATAGTGTTTGCTACTATTCCCATGACCACTTCGGAGTTACTAACTCATCCGCAGTTTATTTATTTATTTTTTTTTTTTTTTTTTACTTTTACAGAAGGGGAGAAGGGGACTAAATAGGACAGGTTTACAGGCTGTGTCAGAACCAACAAGGGAGTCCGACATAAAGCATACCAAGCCCTTAGGTGAGAAAAATTAAAGTCAGTATTAAGGTGAAGTCAGTAAAGGATCCTCTGATACCTGAAGTGATATGGGTGTCCTCAGTAGGCTGATCTGTGATGGGGTTTTCTAATAGTCATAGATAGATCTGCAGCTTCATCCCAATGGTCACTTAAGTTCCTGCAAATGCTGCTAATCTCCTCCAAAAATCATTGTTTCCTACTTAAACCAATTTTGACTCGAAAAACAAATTTTTTGAAAAATTTAAATGACTCTAAGAAAACAAAAGAAACTAATTAGTAGAACCTCCCCCACACTTAAGACACACTGTCCCCAGTAGTGTCAAGCAAGGGATTGGTTAAAGAAGAGAAAAATCAAAATAGTTGAATGGTTAGTTCTCTCGGGTTTTACCTCTGTCGCAGTCAGGCATCGATCGTTGCACTAGGTGCACCGACCGTTGCTATGCGATTTCTGTTGTAACGATCGACACAAACGTGTGTCGATCGACGCAATGCGATTTTCACGAACAGTCAGCGAGTTAGCAGGTTAATCCGTCGGTTTATGTCAATTTTCGATCCCTGCAAGCTGAAAACACTAGAAACAGAGTAAAACTGAAACAATAAATGTATCAAGTCATGCCAAACCATCCAAACATAGCAAATCCTAAAAGAAAAAGAAAGACAAAGTGCAAGAAAAGATAAAAAGTCAGAAATACAGAACCGATAAACTGATAATGGAGACTACGCTCACTCGCTGTCATCATCTATACCGGCATAAGGATCAGCACCGGTGTCCTCTGGAGATCGCTGTCGACGACGTGTATCAGGTACGGGCTGATGGATCTGTGGTGGCCTCCTGCAGCTGCAAGTACGCATGAAGTTCCAGAAAACTCGGAACAGACCATCTGATCTCTCTCTCCACTCTGCATCAGAATAGTCACCGTAGGCCATCGCAGGCTCTGGAAATGGACCCACATCGTCGATCGGGGCAGGGGCAGGCGCAGGGGCAGTGGAAGTCGAAGCTCGAGAGGAAGGCTCTCCCAGCGGATGAGCCATAGAAGGAATCCTACGCTGTGCAGACTCAGGAGGCTGAAATCTCAGAGCCTCTAATGTGTCAACCTGTGTCCATCCGGCAGCAGGAAGCTCTATACCAGTCCTCCCAGTAGTCGGGTCAGTGTAAATCCAAATCTTCCCCTCCTTGAGCCAAGTGGCGCTCTGCAAATGGCTGAGATCTAGGAGCTCCCGGGCTGTAACACACTCCATGCCATGAAGAGGTATCCCGCAATACTCAAAAATGGGAGTAAGCAAACTCCCAACCGTCTCAGTACCAGCTCCATCGAAAGGCTTCGTCTGTAGATCAACCAAATGCTGAGCAAAAATAGCTCCCAAGTTGAGACCCGAAGTAGGATCTCTCACTCCAGAACTCCTGAACTGATCTCTCAGGCCCATGAACAACAGCTCCATCTCATATTTGCGCATCTTGTTTGCCTCAAACTTGCAAAACAAGCTCCAGCACAAGATACGCGAGACATATCGCAGCACTGGATGTCTCATCTGCACAACTGGTGTGGTCCTAGAGTTGTATTGACCACTACCAATAATCTTCCAGAACCGTATGGCCTCATCACGGTCCCACTCAAGTGGCATGGCTATGCGCCTCGGCTCAGTCCTGAACCCATAGATACTGCAAAGATCAAGTAGAGGGATCCGATACCTGACTCCCCAGCTCATGAATGTAAATGATCCCACTGTAGCGCTCCGGTTGTCAGGATCAGAGTAAACCACTCTGCAAGTGGCCAATAACTGTCTGGCCAGCTCCGGGTAGAGATCATAAGGTCGCATCGGCATTGTCCCTAGACCAATGCCTCTGCATACAGCGAGTACCTGCTCATCAATCCCAAGAGTCTTGCAGGTGGAGTAGTCAGCGAACTTGGTTGGCTTGAAGATCATCCCACACCAACCATTGTAGAGAAGCGAGTCATATTCGTCCCAACTGCTGAGCAATGGACGCTCTGTGAACTCATCAGACTTGAAGAACTTCTGAGGTTCCTCTGGCCATTCTATGGTTGTCGGCATTGGTGTCCTGTCTGCTCTGGGCCAGGGTAAAGCAACTGGTGGTCCATATCTCTGGTATGGTGCGGGTGGCTCAGACTCTCTGCTAAACCAGGTAGGTGGTGGTATGTATTGCCTTGAAGCTGTAGAAGCTGTGGCTCGTTTCTTGCGGGGTTGTCGATTAGTTGCCATCTGCAAAACAAACAAAATTGAAACACAAAATAAGTCTCGGCAACTCTCTGTGAAATCGCGAAGCATCGACCGTTGCATCTAAGGCATCGATCGTTGCAAGGCGATTTCACCTCGTCGAACATTTCCCAAAATCGCAAAGCAACGACCGTTGCTCAAAAGCAACGGCCGTTGCAAGGCGATTTTGCCGCAAACAAATCATCAAATTCAGTTCAAATCTAACCACATTGCATCAAATCAACAAGAACCTCCTGTTAAACAACCTAAATCATGTCCATTTAAGTATATCATCGTCGATTTCAAGCCAAAAATCCCATATTCCATAAACCCTAAAATCCATTCTAAAAATGGCGAAAATGAGAAGTCATACCTTCGATTCGTTGTAAATGGGTAATGGAATCAGCTAAAGGGGGTTAAAACAATAAGATTCAGGCTTTGAAACGCAAAAATTGATGAAGAATTAGAGATTTAGGTGTTTATCTTTCGGTTGTACGGACGGCGAGCAAATGAGGAGGAAAAGAGAAGAGAAAAGGGTTTAAGGCACTTACCTCGGTCGTGGGTTGCAACGATCGTTGCTTTAGGGGCAACGATCGATGCTTCGTAAATCGAATTTGATTTCCGGTTAAGCACAAACCTTAATTTTTGCAATTGAACCATCGAGCAACGACCGTTGCGCAGGAGCAACGATCGTCACAATGCGATTTCCCTTCTTCGTCAAATCTCCTTGCAACGACCGGTGCAGATATGCATCGATCGTCACACATCTCCAGGTTCGAATTCTGCATCCTATAACTTAGCAAAACAAAAACAAAATCGTGAAAGCCTAAGAAAAACACCAAAAATAAGAAAGAAAACAACTAAACCTATCAGTGGGTTGCCTCCCACTCAGCGCTTGTTTAAGGTCATTAGCTTGACCGGACGCACAAGATCTTTCAGGCACTTAGAGATCCTGACAGAGACTTTTTCTGTCTCTGTTCAAGTCTCCTCATCCATGGTGGAGTGTAGGCTGTTGCTGAATGCTTCAGCCCAAGAAAGGATGGAGTAAAGTGTGCTCCAGGATCTAAAATCACAGGCCCATCTGGCTGGTCATCTTCTGCTTCCATGATTGTGAAAGTCTGCCCGTCTATCAGTGGCTTCCGCAGCTTCTCCATGTCATATCGCAGCGTCTCATCTCCCAGGTGGAGGTCTATCAGACTTTGTCTGACATCAATCACAGCTCCTGCTGTAGCCAAGAATGGTCTCCCAAGTAGCAGTGCTTCATCCGGATCGCAATCATATTTCAGCACAAGGAAGTCTGTTGGAACCAAGTAGTTTCCAACTCTCACTGGTATGTCTTCTAAAACTCCTTCTGGAACTCGTATAGACTGATCAGCTAGGATAAGACGGGTTCTAGTAGGAGAAAAATTCAGCACCCCCAGCTTCTCTGCCACAGAATAAGGCATCATACTTCCAGCAGCTCCTAAATCACAAAGAGAGCGTCTAAAGCTATTCTCGAAGATGGAGCAATCAAGTATAAAGACTCCAGGGTCAGGTAACTTCTTTGGGATCTTGTTCAGTAGCACTTCACTAATGTGTTGGGGAACTACAATCACCCATTCTTTCAGGTCATCATCCAATGGTAGCATCTTATTCAAATACCTCTGCACACAGGGATGATAAGGTGGATCATCAGGCGGTGGAATTTCTTCCGAGTCTTCACCACTCTCCTCCAGTTTCTTCAGCTCCTCTATCTCCTGTTTAATTACCTCAGATACCTTGGGATATTGCCTAATGGCTTGTGCATAAATCTCCTCCTGAGTGATTTCAGATACATCAGGGAATAGCCGGGCCAGTTCTGCATCAGTCTCATAATCATCCGGCAACACTGTCTGTTCACGTCCTGCATCGACCGACACAAGGTGTGTGTCGATCGTTGCAATGCGATCGTCGCGGATTCCACCCGTGAGTTTTTCACTCAATTCCGAAAATTCTGTTTCATCAACCAACTCAGCTGTGCTTAGCTCAAACTTCTCACCCAGATGAGATCCATCATTAACGAGTACAGACCAGGCTTTAATATGAGTATCTGCAGGCCCTTTTCCTTTCATAGTACCTGAAATCTGATTAACCTGAGTGTCCAGTTGCTTCATGTGAGTGTTCATAGACTCAATCTTCCCATTGAGATCTCCATACATAGCATCAATCTTCTTGTTGCAGTCCACAGAAGTCTTGATTTGGCTCTCCAGCAACTGTTCCATCATTGTCTCCATCTTAGTCTCGAAAGCAGTAGGTGTAGTAGGTGTTTGATAAGATGAAGACCCGTAGGTCCTTTAAGCATTCTGTCCATAAGGCTTCTGAAAGTTGCTGTTCTGTCCATAGCCTGAAGAGTTCTGATTGCCCGTGTAGGCAGTTTTCTGTCCTCCACCGGAAAATCTGTTCCCAGATTGATATCCAAATCTGTTTCCTTGGAAACCAGATCCTCCGATGTAATTCACATCCTCTTCCTGAGTGTCCTCCTCAGTCTGAATTACTTCTACTTCTTGAGCAAAGTGGACAGCTTTCTTCTCTCCTAGAAGAGTGCAGATTTTATCCATTCTGGACCTCAATTCAGCCATCTCTGAGTTATCAATACTTCCACCAGATTTCTTCCTCCTATCATCCATAGTCTTGCAACTATTGCTGCTAATCAAATTCTCGATCAACTGCTTAGCTTGTGTAGGAGTCCTGGTGTTGAAGTTGGCATCACTAGAATTATCCAGCGCCTGCTGATACGGAAGATCTATTCCTCTGAAGAAAATACCAATCAGCTGAACTTCAGTGAATCCATGGTGCGGACAGTCACGCTGATACTGCTTAAATCTCATCCAGGCAGTCTTTAAAGGCTCCACAACTCCTTGGGAGAAAGTAAGTATGTCCTGTCTAGATTGGTCTGAACGCGCATTGTCATAGAAATGACGCAGGAACTCACTCTTTAAGGCTGCCCAAGTAGTATACTGACCAGGTGCCAGTTGTCTCAGCCATGCACTAGCGTCTCCAGCAAGACTGTGCGGAAATAGCTTAAGGAACAGATAGTCCTGGCAAACTCCATCGTATTTCATACCAGTAACTATGTCCTCAAACTTATCTATGTGATCCATAGGCTGCTCTGATTGAAGACCATGAAAAGCAATCTGCCTCATCAGTTGGTAGTAGATAGTCTTTACCTCAAAGTCGTTCCTCTCAAAGGCAGGAAGCACTAAAGCTGCTTGGTTTGCATGAAACTCGTCAGGTCTGTTGTAATCAGCTAATGTCCTTTCACGGGCAACCATCTGGCCCAGTAGCTCAGCTTCATCAGGGATCACTTGTCCCTCAGCATCAATCCTATGCCCAGCAGCATTGTAAGGATTGTTCTCTGGATCCCTCAGGGTTCCATCAGCATCTGGTATCAAGATCAAGCGTTCTCGTACCATTCTCTCTCTCTTTTCTCTTCTGATTGTCCTTTCTAGACGTCCAAGTTCCTCTAGATTGAGATTAACCAAGCTCGAGTTCGGATTACTTCTAGTGTTCTGCGTTGGCATAAACTGTCTGTAATCGTCCAGCAACGATCGATGCTATCAGTGCAACGATCGATTCAATCTCAGAATCGCTTAGTGTCGATCGACGCAAGATGTGCAACGGTCGACGCAAGGCGATTTCGATACCTGCGACAGAAAGAATCAGAGAAAAGAATCAGTAAAATCAAAATAAAACAAAAACAAAAACAAAAACAAAAACGAAAAATTTCTAGTAAAACCCTAAGTTCGGTCCTATCGAAGACTCAAAGAGTCCCCGGCAACGGCGCCAAAAACTTGATAGGTTCTAAGTTTTACCCTATTCTAAACTGCAAGTGCACAGTATAGTCAATGTAGTATATAGGGTTATCGAATCCACAGGGACACTTGGTCTCAAGAGAATCAAACCGTAGGAATTAATACTAGAAATAAGCAAGTAGTGATTGTAATAAATTGCGGTGCAAGAAAGTAAACAGTAGCAGGAAATCGGTTTGTAAGCAATAAACTAAAAGCGTCAAGCCTAGGGTATTCTCAGGAAATCAGACAAGCAGACAAGTAAATCAGTCAGGATCAAATTAAACTCAGTTCTAGAACTCGAATCACGGAAATAGAATTAACCAAATCTCTTTGCGAGAATTCTCTATGCCTAAGTGCAGTAACCCAAATCTCTTTGCAATTACTAACAGATTAAACAAGCATTAAGTTCAAGTTCGATATGTTCACAATTAAACTAAACCAAATCTCTTTGCGAATAATTCAATTGCTCAACCTAAATAATTCAGATTCATAAACCCCACTCTCGTGACGTATTTAGTAACCTAGGATCTAGATTCTAATTGATCAGGTTAGAACTAGCTTTAAGCACAATTTAGTTTGAAGAACATTCTAATCATATGAATCCTAACTGAATTAAACAAGTCTAGCAAGTCATCAAACCCTAATGAGAAACCCTAAACTCAACTATGGATCTACTCAGACATGATTGATGAAAACATAATCATAGAATAAATAGATTGCATATAAGAAATTAAAATATCAAAGGGGTTCGAAATCTTCTCCAAGATAAATGAATACAAGGAAATAGATCAGCCCCGAAAACTCTAGAAATCTCTTAGCTCTAAGTATGAAAGCGTATCTAAAATAAAAGCCAAAACTAGTATATATAGGCATAATCTCGGCTGGGGCTTCTGTGTAAATACTGAAAGTATCTTGGGCTTCTTTGCAAATCTTCAATACTGGTTATGACGACGCGTACGGCCCATCTCGCGACTGCATCGACCGATGCACAATGCGTGTCGATCGATGCAACATCAAATAATCGAACAGTGAATAAAGCTCTCGGCCAAAACGTCCAAAATGCCCAAAATGCTCCATATATCTCCAATTAGCTCCAAACCTGATTTAACCTGTAAAAGACTCTAAACTAATACAAAAGACTCTAAAAACACAACTATATCATGGTATAAAGTGGGTAAAAACCATGATATATCAACGATCTAATAGACCTGCACAGAAATCTCAACAGCAACAACCACACAGCAATACAATCAACCACACAAGCAAGTCTATTAGGGTTTCTAATATCTTTAATCTCATTCTTGTCCGCTACTTTGGATTAGCGGATTGCTAATCCGTAGACGGCTCACAACTCATTCTCGTCTGCTACCTTGGATTAGCGGATTGCTAATCCGTAAACGGCTCACCAATTCATTCCACACCTTTTTCTTAACCTTTCCTAAGTATCTTTTAATAACTCCTTGATATGTCGGTTTAGAGTTGGTTGCTTACAAAACTCCCCGACGCCTCATAGTTAACCTTAATTCAATCATTTAATAACCCATAACCCTCAACTCAACTCAACACTAAACCGAACCCCAAACCCGTTACATACTCTATACGTTTGTTTAGGTTTAATTCCATATTTTAATACCGTCTTAATTCCCGTATATAGATTCATTCAATATCATTCCTTAATACGTATAAATGCATATACGGCCCTATCATGCAATGTCTATATGTATGCATCAATCAATGTCTCTAACAACCTAACGACACACAACAATTTAATCCTTTTAACCCTACGGTCCTATCATTCGTCTCTGACCCTAACCGGTTTACAATTAATCAATCATTATCAATTATCAATCAATCATTCAATACGGGTATGCAATTCTAAATCTACAGTTTCTCATTTTCCGATCTACATGCTTCTAACTGTTTTCAGGTTTTGAGCCGACTCACAATGAATAGGTCGGAATGACGACACGAATGCGGATATGAATTTCCGAGATCCCGAACTAGAATCCGAACTCCCCGAACACACGAACACAAACCACCACAAGAACTGGCCGGAGTCAACGCGTTGACCGGTGACCGTTGACTTTGACCATTGACCACGCTTGACCAGTTGACCCCCTGAACTGGCTGAACCAACCAATTGAACCAAAAACGACTGAAATCACTAAACCAATCTCCAATTGAACCGGTTGAGTTAAACCGGTCTTGGTCAACGCGTTGACCGGTGACCGTTGACTTTGACCATTGACCACGCTTGACCAGTTGACCCCCTGACCTGGCTGAACCAACCAATTGAACCAAAACGACTGAAATCACTAAACCAATCTCCAATTGAACCGGTTGAGTTAAACCGGTCTTGGTAAACCGTTGACCGGGTTGACCAAAGATTTGACCGTGTCTTAACCAGCCCTAAACCAACTCCAAAATCTGAACCAACCCATCCATACACATCCTTGAAGAATCGGCTTGAAGATGGCGGCGAGAAGAAGATTCCGGCAGCGGTGAAACGTTGAAGATTCATGCATCCAAAAACATTCTTGCATGTGAAGAATTGTTGTGGAACCTCCCTGAAGGTGACACTTGTCCATGCAGGGCTCACTCTTGTGCAAAAACCCTTCCCAAACCGAAATAAACCAACCCTTAACCTATCTTGTTCCGTTGCTTCGGTTTTCTCGATTTCACTTTTAATATTTTAGAAACTTCTTCTTTGTTCTCATAAATCCTCAAACTTCCAAAAACTGATTCTCCTTGATTTTAGATTAATTTAGAAACTTGAATCACTTCATTTAGAGTTCCGTAGATCCGGTTATGTATTTCCGAAGTTTTCTCGGTCTTATCGGTTTCCATTCCCGAAAGTCCGAAAAACCCGTTTCTGCTCCGTTTCTTCCATTTCTGGTCTTGTAAATATTCTTGTAAAGAACACTTGACCCGTCTCGGCTTTCGACTCAATTTTTGGCAAAATTACCATTTTGCCCCTGAACTTTGGCAAAATTACAATTTTACCCATGTTGACTTTTCTTCTGCCCGTTGACCATATTTTTTGGAAATAAAGTATTGCATACTTCAACAATCTGTTTAAGTCTTCTCCGACAATTTTTGACGATATGTTCCATGACTTTGAGCCAAGAGTGAACGCGGCGACAAACAAAGAGCTTATGAAAGAAGTTTCTGACATGGATATCAAAGGAGTGTTCTCAATTAAACCATCTAGCGCCCATGGTTATGATGGTATGAATGGATGGTTTTATCAAAAATATTGGGACATTGTGGGAGATCAAGTATGCAAGAAAGTCAAGGATTTATTTGTTACAGGCTACTTTCCTGAGGAATGGAACTATACTCAGCTTTGTCTAATTCCAAAGATAGTTGGAGCGAATTCAATGGGAGATATCAACCAATAAGCTTATGTTTTCTTTTGTACAAGATTGTGTCAAAGATTTTGGTTAAGAGATTGCAACCACTTGTACCTAGAATTATTTCGCAGATGTAAACTACATTTGTTGCAGATAGACTAATCTCTGATAATATAGCCATTGCTCACGAGATGGTTTACAATTTAAGGACCAATCCAAAAATCTCAAAGGAGTTTATGGCTGTAAAATTGAATATGTCTAAAGCTTGTGACAGAGTTGAGTGGAAGAATTTAGAGGCTCTAATGGCAGCGATGGGTTTTGACAACACGTGGATTGGGTTAGTGATGAGATGTGTGTCAATGGTCACTTATTCGGTCTTGATTAATCATCAACCGTTTAGAGCTATCAAACCTGAGAGAAGAATAAGGCAGGGATACCCTTTGACTCCCTTTCTCTTTGTCATGTGTACTGAAACACTTATCCATAAGATGAATCGTGTTGGGAGACAAGGAAAAATTGAGGGGAATAAGTTCAGTGATCAAGGGCCGGTTGCTCATCACCTACTGTTCGCAGATGACAACATGTTCTTGTGTAAAGTGGACTCAGATCAATCGAAAGTGTTGAAGGAAATCTTGGTACTTATGAGAAGGAGGCAAGACCAAAAAATAATCTTTTCAAGTCCTCAATCACTTTTGGGGATTGTGCCCCCTTGTTGCAGCTTGGAGTTTAAAATGAGGGAGGAGAAGGAACGTACCTTGGCCATCTGGAATGCTTTAGTGGTTCAAAGTATGATATGATGGCATTCATACATGAGAGAATGAAGTTGAGAGTGTCATGATGGTTTGCGATATTGTTGTCCCAATGTGGTAAGGAGGTGCTACTTAAAGCAGTAGCCATGGCCATACCCATATTCACTATGTCCGTATTCAAATTGCCAAAGTCAACATGTGATTCCCTTACTTCAGCCATGTTTGACTTTTGGTGGAACTCTCATGAACATAAGCACAAGCTTTATTGGGTGAGCTGGAAAAAGATGTGCCTACCGAAAGATCAAAGATATATGGGTTTCAAAGACTTAGAGAACTTCAACCAGGCTCTCATGGCCAAACAAGCATGGAAAGTTCTGAATAATCTAGACTGCTTACTAGCACAAGTCCTACGTAGCCGGTATTTTCAAGATGGCGATTTTCTAGAGGCCAATATTGGTACTAGACCCTAATTTACTTGGAGAATCCTCCTTCATGGGCGTGATCTCTTGGTTAAGAGAATGAGCAGAATGGTAGTACATGACAACTCTATTCGGGTGTGGATAGGCCATTGGCTTAAGGATGGGGTAATGAAAGTTCCATGGATCAAAAACATGCTTTTTGATGTCAATCTAAGGGTGTGTGACCTGTTTGAATTCAAAAGAAGAGGATGGAATCTAGACATACTCACTGACTTGTTTCTGCCTCAAGATGTTGAACTGATAAAGTTGATTAAACCATTGGTGCATGATGAGGATTTCTAGTCGTGGAATCATAACCGAATTGGACTCTACTCAGTGAAGTTTGGGCATTGGTTGACTTGTCAATTGAGCTCGCATAGGTTTTGGAAGATTCAGATGATGCCAAAGATCATAGGGTTCTTGTGGAAGGTTTTGAATGGAGCTACCTATAGCAGATAAAGTGAGAGCTTCAAGAATTATGATTGACTCTCGGAGTCAAGTTTGTGGGTAAGAAGGGGAGTCAGTAAACCACGTTCTATTCAACTGCTCTTTGGCTTGATAGATATAGACTCTCGCTGATTTTCCTTGCTCTGAAGGAGGTTTTGAAGAAGGTTCGGTTTACTCAAATTTTTATTACCTTCTTCAATTTCAAAATAGGTTTGACACTCCTCTGCATATAAGAAGAAGCTATTCGTGGATCTTATAGGTGGTTTGAAAGAACATGAATAATTTCATATTCGAAAGAAAGGTCTTTGATCCACTCAAGTCAGTGCTCATAGAATATGATGATGATAAGTGGTTCTTAGCGCAGCAAGTTGAGTCTGAACAAGGTTTTTTCTATGATGGTGGATCAATGTTGGAAAAGAAGTGGGAGCCTCTACTTGTGTCTTGTATGTAATGCAATGTGGGTCACTAGTGGGACAAGAAAAGGGTCTATTGGGGTAGATTGGGTTCTTCATGATGAGCATGGGAAGGTACTTATACATAGTCAACATGCCTTCTTTCACTCAAATGGTATACTTGAAGCGAAGTTTCTATGTCTATCTTGGGCGATTGATAGTATGCTCAGCCACAAGCTCAACAAAATCATCTTCGCAATGCAAGACTCGGATCTCTTAGGCGCTATTCTCAGACCAAGTAAGTGGCTCTCCTTTAGATATTATGAAGCTGAGCTGCGTCGCTACATGACGGGTATGCAAGACTGGAGAGTGAAAGTTGAAAGTGTGGGCACAAATAGAGGAGCTACAATCATTGCTCAAAGTGTCTCATCCCTAGAGCTAGTTCAATCTTATGTTGTTAGGGACCATTTTAGATAGTTAAATGAGCTTCTTGTTAATGAATGTAAGGTGTTCTCTGTTTAAGGCATTAGTTTGGGTAGTAGTAATGATGGTGGCGTCCATACCACGCTCAATTTTTGATGTTGATGGGGTTGGTGAGCAATTTTTTGAAAGATTGGGACTATATATTTTTTTTTTGTATCTCTTATAGAATCATTTAAAGTAGCTAAGGCTGGATGTAAGGATGTATGTTTGGTCGTTGGACATTCCATTTATATTTTAATACACCGGATGAAAAAAGAAGTTGCTCACTAATGAAATAAAACAAAACAAATAAAACATAGCACCATCTCCATCAATCCTTTATTCTCATTTTTTTGGAGTTAAGGAAATTTTAGATCATAGATCAATAATCTCTCCTAAATTTGAAAACAATTTTTGGAAAATGTATATTTTTTTCCGGCCAAATCATAACTTTATTAATAAACAAATACATTGTTTGATTACAATATCAAAGATATTATACAGAAATACAACAACACAATTATTACATACACATATGTATGTGCCATACACTGAGAAAATACAGCAGAAGGGAGTTTAACGATGCTTTCCGAAGAGTAGTCTTACTCGCTAATCGATCATAATATCGATTATTGTCCAACTTCATATTTGTTTTTTCTCTGATGTGATTTGTATGTAGCATCTTTTGGCTGAACTTTCTTTTAACAAACCGCATCTTGAAACCCGATGTGCCGACATATATCTCTGAAAAGTAGACACATTGATACCAACAATTCCGTATCAAGGTCTTTATGAAGAATTTTGTCTCCGAACAAAGTCTAATGAGTGATCTATTTGTCTTCTTACTAACTCTCAATATCTCTAATTCCCATGGTGGTTTCCGTGGCGGACGACGTTTCCACAACAAATCTGAGAAGATTTGTTTCGATCTTCGGATAGCCACCAAATTAAGATGACACCCGGAAACAACCACAAAACTAATAATAAACATTTGTTTTGACAAATAATCGACATAAGATGCCGTAAAAACCCAAGCGTATTTGCCATAAATGTCCTTTGCTAAGGACATTGAAAGGACACGCTCGGTAATGATGACAAAAGGGCAGAAGATGATACCAAAACCCCTGTGAAAGATTCTGTCACGATATTGAGATCGAATTATGATGGCGAGAAGTATTGGTAGAGACAACAATATCAACTTATCACCATCGCCGGGGAGAAACCACGACCACGACTAATAATTATAAATGAAAACCATCTCTCATCCCTCATGTGCCATTGATAGGAGATTTGAAGTGCTGTTGTTACACCAACACCAAGATCGAGTTTAACTGTTCTCATAAAGAGATTATAAATCAGATTCATAGTTCCAAACGTTTCCATTAAAACAGCGCCTGGAAAAATGATCATAATCCTGTATAAATCTCCCATAAACGACAGTAATCTCAATCAATTCTGGAAAAAAAGGAAGTTAGAGATGAAGAAGTGCGATCGCACTTTTCATCGCATGAGAGAGAAAACGATAACTGCCTTAAATACATGGAAAATGTATTTAAAGAATAATTCTTCGTACTAAAATTGGAATCCGGAGCACAAGAGAACCAATTTTTTTTTGCCACTAGACTATCAACTTTTGGGTCAATCCTATTATCACCACGTCATCAACTAACTATTCGTCTTTCTTTCGGTAGGGGATTGTGGTCCCGACTTTTCGCATGACATGGCACCATCACATTGTGATTTTATTTCGTTTATTGTATTTTATATACAAGCTTTTGATTTTGATATACGATGGAAAAACTTTCCTCAGATATACCAGATTCGACTTAATGATGATGAACACAAGTGTGAACAATTTTAAAAACAAATTTATGCCTTTTAAATACATAATTGTTTTTTTATAAAATTTATGTAGCAGGCTTAAAAAATAATTATGTAAGCTAGAAAAAACACATATTTACAAAAATTGTTGTTATAAATAAGGAAACACTAAATAAATGGGAAACTAAGGTGGACAATTGTATTTTTATTTTCTTAATTTTAAACTTCAACTTGCTTAGGATTAGGCTTTGGTATCTTTTGGAACTAAATTGAAGTTTATAAAATCTTCTAGAATTTACAATTTTAAACAATTGTAATTTTTACTTCTTTTAATATCATGCATCGAATATTGACAAAAAACTATATAATGGTTTGCTTCTCTTGATTTTGAACTTCAACTCAATTGAGCTTAAGTTTCTTTCGAGACTAAGTTAAAGTTTATAAAATTTTCTAGAGTTTGCAATGTAAACAATTATAGCTTTTGTTTGATAACAGCTAACAACAAAATTGAAACTTTTTCTTACCATCTTATGAAGTTGATGATTGTTTTTTTGGTCATTTTCCCTATTATAAATAGATACTTTACCTATTATAAAATTTCCATATAAAGTTATTATTTCAAGTGAAAAGAGACAAACTTTTTTGAATTATTCTCACAACACATTAGTTATTTTTTATATAATTATCTGAAATACCACAACCAAATAGAAATTTTCGTAAAATTGTTAATTTTTGTTAGCCAAAACTTATGAATTATTGTTCTTGTGTGACAAATATGAAGAGAATATAATGAAATGTGTGTCTTTATTATATAAAAATATTATGAAATGTGTGTATATAAATAAGTACTGAGAGTCTGAGAGAGATAAACCTCTAAAAAAGAAAAAGCAAGTAAGAAAGACGTGAAAGCCAGCCATTAAAGCAAAAAAAAGCGTAACTGAAACAGATTCTCCAACAGTCACCGGAAAAAATGTCACGATTCGAGAACGATCGTCCGCTTCTAATCGAGAGAATCTACGAGGAGGAAGAAGAAGAGACGGCGTACGACGAGACGGAGAAAGTTCACATCGTGAGAGACGAAGACGACAACGAGAGGGATCTCGAATACGGCGTCGGATGCGGCGGCGCACCGCCGTTTTCGTGGAGGAAGTTATGGCTGTTCACCGGACCTGGATTTTTGATGAGCATTGCGTTTCTCGATCCAGGAAACCTCGAAGGAGATCTCCAAGCCGGCGCGGTTGCGGGATATTCGCTACTGTGGTTGCTTATGTGGGCAACGGCGATGGGGCTTTTGGTTCAGCTTTTATCGGCGAGGCTCGGTGTCGCGACGGGTCGTCACTTGGCGGAGCTTTGCCGTGAAGAGTATCCGACTTGGGCGGGTATGGTTTTGTGGGTTATGGCGGAATTGGCTTTGATTGGATCTGATATTCAGGAAGTCATTGGAAGTGCGATTGCTATCAAGATTTTGACCAATGGCCTTTTGCCTCTCTGGGCCGGTGTTGTTATCACTGCTCTCGATTGGTATAAACACTAAAACCTCAAACTCTTAATCCGTAGTTTAGCCTAATTTAATCAAATTTCGTTCTAATTGAACAGTTAATTTCTTCCATAATTATGTGTGTTTCAGCTAATTTAACCTATGGATTGTTCAAATTCTGAGCATCAAATGTCTCACTTGAACTATTATTTGACAATGAATTTTTGGCTTTATGTGTCTCCTTGTGTCATTGATTGATATGTGTGTTTGTGGCTACAGTTTCGTCTTCTTGTTTCTTGAGAACTACGGAATTAGGAAACTCGAGGCAGTGTTTGCGGTTTTAATCGGAACAATGGCAATCGCGTTCGCTTGGATGTTTGGTCAAGCCAAGCCAAGTGGCTCTGAGCTTCTCGTTGGTTAGGCTTTGTCCTTTGTTCTCTTTATCCAATTCCCATTAGAATCCTCACGTGTAAGTTAAAAGAAGTCTGCTTTCTCGTTCTTGCAGGCATATTGGTACCAAAACTGAGCTCAAGAACAATACAAAAAGCAGTTGGAGTTGTGGGTTGCATTATAATGCCACACAATGTGTTCCTTCACTCGGCTCTTGTTCAATCGAGAGAAGTCGACAAACGACAGAAATACCGAGTCCAAGAAGCTATAAACTACTACACAATCGAATCTACGATTGCTCTTATCGTCTCCTTTATGATCAATCTCTTCGTCACAACGGTTTTCGCTAAAGGGTTTTACAACACAGAACTCGCCGATAGCATTGGCTTAGTAAACGCTGGACAGTATCTTCAAGACAAATATGGAGGCGGGTTGTTCCCGATTCTATACATTTGGGGAATCGGTTTATTAGCTGCTGGACAAAGCAGCACCATTACAGGTACCTACGCGGGACAGTTCATCATGGGAGGGTTTCTAAATTTCAAGATGAAGAAATGGTTGAGAGCTTTGATCACTCGTAGCTGCGCAATCATTCCAACTATTATCGTTGCTCTAGTGTTTGATTCATCGGAAGCTACACTTGACGTCTTAAACGAGTGGCTTAACGTGCTTCAATCCATTCAAATCCCCTTTGCGCTCATTCCATTACTGTGTTTGGTCTCCAAGGAACAGATCATGGGTAGTTTCAAAATCGGTCCTTTGTATCAGGTTTGTGATATATATATATATAACCTTCGTTTTTTAGCTACATTTCATTAACGATCACTCTATTCTGAGCTCTCACATTTTTTTTGGGTGCAGACAATCGCTTGGCTAGTTGCTGCGCTTGTGATAATGATAAACGGTTATCTATTGCTTGAGTTCTTCTCCTCGGAGGTTAGTGGCGTCGTCTATACCGGTTTAGTGACTGTGTTCACGGCTTCATATGGTGCGTTCATAGTCTACCTGATAGCTCGTGGCATCAATTTCACTCCGTGGCGCTCTAAAGCAGAGTCCAGTCAATGAGACTGGGACCAAACCAGACAATGTTGTTAGCTTTATGTGTTTTGATCATTATGAAAATGAGTTGGTTTAGCTCATGTTTTGTATTATATGTATCATCATCATAAAGTAGCTCTGGTGTTGCTAAAAGAAGGCTCTGCCTATGTATTAGTAGATAGGTCCCAGAGATGGAAAATTAATAAGATCTTTTCACCATCTGTTATTGTTGTTGTTGTCCCATTTTTAGTCTTTTATTAAATGCATTTTCATATGAGAACTTAATTCGGGAGTGAAAACGGAATGAAATTTGGTCATAGTAATGTTTAATAAATGGAATCTAGATTGGTAGTATAGTTGACCAATACAATAATTGAAAAATGAAAAATAATGTATAGTGTGATATGTTTATATAAATTGATATTTATTAAATGCCTTTTCATATGATTAGTAAATGTTGCAATTCTACAGAAACATTCAAATGGTGTATATGTTTCTGCAGAATTGTGATTTAAAAAAAGTGTTGAAGTTAAGGCGGTGAATGGAAGCAAGAGTGCGGTGCGGTTTTGACATAACGCGGAACGGATTTAGTAAAGTTTACCAATCAAGCAAAAACATACATAGCGGGGCGTTTTTAATCAAATACCGCATTTACAAAAAAAGTTTTTTTGTTTGTTCTATTTTCATAAGAAAACGCACTTCGTCAGCTCAAGTGTAATTTTCATGCGGTTCATGCATGCGTTTTTCTCATTTGTTAATTAAATATTTTTTTAATCAAATCTGTTTCATATTAATTTTCTAATAATAACTTGTCCAAATGGTTAGTATTGCATCTTACTAAACAAACTGTTAATATTTCTTTTAATAGACAAACAACTCAGATTCAGGTACTATATATATACAAAAACAAATAATAATATTTTGAATAAAAACTTATTTTATTTGATTACAAATTTATGCAAATAAATGCATGAATTCAATATTTTATTTGTGTTACTGTTTTGCATTTTTGTTGTCTTTTATACAAATAAAATTGGAGAACATTATCTATATAACTAATATTATTACTTTCATAATTAACATCTCATGTTTTCATCAGCGGATGATATATTTTACGAATAAAAAGTAAAATATTATTTTAAATTAGTTTGATATTTATAATTTATAAACATATAAACATTTTTTAAAAAAATATTCATAACTATTTTTAAAAAGTTATAAGTTTTATTTTAATTAATCTATACAACTCTACTAGACATATACATGAATACTTTTACCTAGATTCGAGTATCCGACCTGAAATCGATCCAAAAAACTATAACCAAATCGATCCAAAAAAACAAAATATAAGATTTTCTATATTCTTTTTATATCTGAAATACCCGAATTAAACCAAAATTATTTTAAAACTGAACCAAACTGTAATCAAACCGAACTCGAATTTTCTTAGTATTAACTAGTTTCCAGTTTATAAAATATTGCCGATTTATACCAATCAAAGCGAATTTATATCAAAAATTATAAACCAAATTTAACAAAAAATATAAAATTACGTTTTCGTTTTGAAATTTCGATGTCTTAGCTAAATATATGACAACTTGATAAGCGTTCGTTTTACTATTAAATTACTATTATTATTATTAAATTTAAAATATTCATAATTATTTTTAAAAACTACATTATTGGTTTTCGGTTTAGGTTTGTTTATAAGTTCAGTTCTAGTCAGTAATTATAAAAATGTTATTGGTTCGGTAGTCGGTTAGTTTGATTTTTTCAAAATAAATAAAATCATTTTGATTTATATTAACCCAACCCGAATTTATATTAAAATTTTGAACAAAACTATCTAAAACAACATGATTTAATAAAAATAAAAAAAAATTTAACGAACCGAACCGAATAAATTTGAAACAACCGAATTTGACCAAAACTAATCAAAGTACCAAATTTATTCAAAATAAATCAAATTTAATTTTTTTCTCTAAAAACCGCATTTGTACCGCAAATCATTTTTTACCAATCAATGAGTATTCCGCACCGCTTATTATATATAAACCGCACTTGTCCCGCAAACCGCATGTACCGCAGTTGAACCGCTCCGTACTTAAAATCCGCTTTTTCCGCACAGCTAAAACCGCGGTCACCATTCGAACCCTAAGAGCCAAAGTCTTCTTGTAATAATAATAAAAAACTAGAATTCCATCCGACCATTTGGAGAATAATAAAAATAAAAATAAAAATCTAATAATAATACAGAGAGGAGAAGAACTTTAAGGTGCTCAACTATAATCGGCGAGACGGAAGAAGATCGATCGAGAGAAGATTTGATTCTTCTCCTCCCCTGGACTATTCATCTTCTTCACGTGCATGTAGGTTCTTCTCTCTGTGTCTCTTAGTTTCGATCTATCTGCTTAGGTTTTTTTTTTTTTTTTTAAAATTCCCCCTTTCTCCTCTCTCGTCCCTAAGCTCTCTCCGTCAAAGCTCTTGCTTACATTTTCAATTACATTTTTGAAATTGGGGAGATTTATTCGGTTTTCTAATTTGAAAAAGTTCGTAAATAGGTGATTTTCCGATTCGTATTTCTTCCAAATTTCGTGTGCCCTTGTAATCAAAGTTATGGTTTTTTTGGTTGTTTGAATTGCTTTCAGGGTGGAAATGGAAATCGCAGTGTTGAAAGTTCTTGTCGACAGTATCTCTTCGTTTCTAAATCTGTCATCTTCTAGACATATCGATTTAGACCCATTTGAGAAATACTATAAGAGAGTTGAAGAATCGTTGAGAGGGTTGAAGCCGATAGCTGATGCTCTTATCAGCTCCGATCTTGTTTTGGAGGAGAAACTTTGTAAATCATTTGAAGAATTGACTCAGGATGTTGATCAGTCCAGAGATCTTTTCACAAGTTGGCACGCATTCTCCAGTAAAGTCTATTTTGTGAGTCTGAAACTTCTCTTATGGTGTTTCAACATTCACAGAGTTTCAACATTTACTTCTGATATCCTTATGATCCTTTCCAGTCACCGTACCTAAGTTGTCTTATGCTTTTAGCTTATATTCCTGACGGTTTGAGAATAAATTTAATGACCGGCCTGTTATTTACGTGAGCTTTGGATACTGATATATCGTTTCGTTGATGACGTTCTCTCAATATCTACGTCTAGGTCCTCCAAATTGAATCTTTGATACCGAAGATGCGAGAAACTATTGTGGATACTTTCCAGTCTCTGAAGTCTTCTAAGAACGACCTACCTGATGAGCTGAGTCCAGCTTCCCTCGAGGTACTTTCTCATTACATTTAAAAGGAATCTTGCAGCATTAGCCTTCGTATGAATCCGGTGTGGATATGTGGTCTCTTCATAGTATTAGATTTAGTATGGTAACTAAAATGGGTTTCAGTTTCTTAATTTTCTTAAGGGGGTGATATTAATTATGCCGTCTGCTTTGTGTATTGTTTGTGTTAGATTAGCAGTTGACTCAAATTTCAGGAGATTCCAATGGTTAATTTACGAATGTTTGTAATTGCAGAAATGTCTAGAGAAGATTAACCATTTTAGTTATGAAGATATATCTTCTGTCATTGATGGTGCTCTAAGGGATCAGAGAGATGGTGTTGGACCCAGCCCAGAGATCTTGGTGAAAATTGGAGAGAATACAGGTCTGAGGTCAAACCAGGAGATTCTGATCGAAGCTGTTGCTCTGGAGAGGCAGAAAGAGATTGCTGAGCAGTCTGAGAATAATGCAGAAGTCGAGTTCCTTGACCAACTGATTGTTATCGTAAACCGCATGCACGAACGTCTTCTTCTAATCAAACAGACTCAGACATCTAGTGTCGCCATTCTTGCCGACTTCTTTTGCCCTCTGTCCCTTGAAGTAATGACTGATCCAGTGATTGTGTCATCAGGACAAACATATGAGAAGGCGTTCATCAAGAGATGGATTGATTTAGGTTTAAAAGTTTGTCCCAAGACTCGGCAGACTCTGACTCACACGACTTTAATACCCAATTACACCGTGAAGGCCTTAATCGCTAACTGGTGTGAGACAAACCATGTCAAGCTGCCTGATCCCAATAAATCAACTAGTTTAAACGAGCTGTCTCCTCTTTTGTCATGTACAGACTCCATTCCCAGTGCGGCTGCTGGTGTTCCTACTCATAAATTTAGCAACAAGTCAAATGATTGGGATGCAGGTGAGACCGGGAAGCCCTCATACTCAAGCAGAGCAATTGAGAGAGAAGGTGCTTCTCCTTCTCCTTCACGTTCTGCTTCTGCCTTGGACACTTCTTCAGCAGGTGTATCTGGAAATGGGTTCGGTTTAGACGCCATGAGGATGTCACTAAATGATTTTGAAGATAGATCTAACGATTCTCGAGAAACGAAGACAGATGCACCCCGTAGGTCATCTGTATCTTCAACTACACGAGGGTCAGTGGAAAATGGACAAACATCTGAGAACCACCATCATAGGTCCCCTTCAGCTGCTAGCACTGTTTCCAATGAGGAGTTTCCAAGAGCAGATGCAAACGATAATTCAGAAGAATCAGCTCATGCGACGCCTTACAGCAGTGATGCTTCAGGAGAAATTAGATCAGGGCCTCTTGCTGCAACCAGTTCAGCAGCTCCTCGGCGAGATCTGTCTGATTTCTCCCCAAAATTTATGGACAGACCTAACCGTGGTCAATTTTGGCGACGTCCATCAGAGAGGCTTGGTTCAAGGATTGTTTCAGCGCCTTCGGATGAGGCAAGGCGTGATCTTTCCGAGGTCGAAAACCAAGTAAAGAAACTGTTAGAGGAGTTGAAAAGCAGTTCATTGGATATACAGAGACAAGCAACAGCGGAAATAAGGTTGCTAGCTAAGCACAACATGGATAATCGGATAGTGATAGGAAACTCTGGGGCAATCGTGTTATTAGTGGAACTACTTCACTCAAACGACTCAGCTACTCAGGAAAACGCTGTTACCGCACTTCTTAACTTGTCCATTAATGACAACAACAAGAGTTTAATCGCTGAGGCTGGTGCAATCGAGCCGCTTATTCACGTGCTCGAAAATGGTAGCTCTGAAGCAAAGGAGAATTCAGCTGCTACCCTTTTCAGCCTCTCTGTAATAGAAGAATTAAAGATTAAGATCGGTCAGTCAGGTGCAATCGGGCCTCTTGTGGATCTACTAGGCAATGGTACCCCTCGGGGTAAGAAAGACGCTGCTACTGCATTGTTTAATCTATCTATACATCAAGAAAACAAGGCGACGATTGTGCAGTCTGGGGCTGTGCGATATCTTATAGATTTAATGGATCCAGCAGCTGGGATGGTGGATAAAGCGGTTGCTGTTTTGGCTAATCTTGCTACTATCCCGGAAGGAAGAAACGCGATTGGCCAAGAAGGCGGGATTGCTCTTCTTGTTGAGGTCGTTGAGTTAGGTTCAGCTAGAGGGAAAGAAAACGCTGCAGCAGCTCTACTTCAACTGTCAACGAACAGTGGTCGGTTCTGCAACATGGTTCTTCAAGAAGGAGCTGTTCCTCCTCTTGTTGCTCTCTCACAGTCTGGTACTCCCAGAGCCAGAGAAAAGGTACAAACTTAATATAAATATTTCATCTTCAATCTTGATGGTTTTGGTTAAAGCAGTGATTAGATCACCATGAATCTCTTGATTTCGCATTGTTTTGAAGAGCTTGTTGTTGTTCTAACGTTTTTGGAGGATCTTGTAACTTAAACATTACAGGCACAGGCATTGCTCAGTTACTTCAGGAACCAACGGCATGGAAATGCCGGGCGTGGCTGATGGAGGAGGATGATGCGTAGATTTTAATTCCTCTGCCCATTTTGTGTTCGTCTTCTTACCAAAGTAGTGTTTTTGTACAAATGAGGTGTCGTTTGCAAATAATTTCATAGCCAAGATTTTGTTGATATTCTGCATTCTTTAATTTTCGATTGATTCCCAAGAATAAACTTTGGTTTGGAATAGGAGTCTCTGATTTGTAAGACTTTGAAGAAAACAATGTAGTTATGAATGTGATCTAAGTAAGAATATGTAACCATTCTTCGTTGATTCTGTGTGTTTCTACTGATTTTGATTTACCGTTCTTCGTCGTCCTTCCTGAGATAAGCTTTGTTTTCTCAGTGATTTTCGATCAGTATTGTGTTGTGTGTATTGTGTATGCGTCTTTGTTTCCTCATATCAAATCTAATTAGTTTTTTTTTATCCGAACGGATATCTGTCGAAAATTTAGACATTGTTAGAGTTAACGGCAATGCATCGGATCAACAGTTTAACTTTGTCATATTTTCGGTCTTTTCAGAAGCAAAGTCAACGTCAATACACGACGTGTAATCAAGAACTCAATTGGCATCTCCAATAAAGGAGGTATGTAGATGTACTTGGAGCTCTGCAAACAGATTTAAGGTCGAAAAGAGAATTTTGGATTCGTACAAGATAAACTTAACAACCGGGTTAGCACATGGTCAACAAGATTCATTTCAAACAGAGAAAAGCTCAAATTAAATCAGTTGCCCAAACCATTCCGACTTATGTTATGTCGTGCTTTCTTCTCCCTTAAAATATCATTGATAAGTCGAAGAGTGATATCTATGATTTTGGTGGAGTTTCAAATAGAATAATGGGAGATTTCATTGGATCGCGTGGGATAAAATATGCATTCTCGAAAATATGAGAGGTCTTTGATTTCGTGATCTACATGATTTTAATCTCACTCTCCTAGTTAAATATGTGTGGCGCCTAATACAACATTTGAATACACTTCTCGCTAGAGTTTTAAGAGGTCGATATCATAGACAATTTTAACCTTTTGGAAGACCATAGGGTCTTATAACGGCTAGAGATATACTTAATATGAGCTTGAGGAAAACAATGGATTGGGCTGTAATACCAAAATATGGAGCGAATGGTGAATACAAGATATTCCGGCTCGAATGCCGATTGGTAGACAAATTGGGACAGAGAAACCTCATCTTCTTGTAAACCAAATGATGCAACGAGATTCATGCGAATGGAATGAGGCCGTAATCTGTGAGCTCTTCCATTCTGATGATATTTCCCTTATATTATGACTAAGGCTCAGATATGACCTTACATTGGATGACTATGCTTGGAACCTTACAAACAAGGATTTATACAATCAAATCGGGGTACGGGTTACTAAAGAAGACAAGAGACATTTTTTCTTGAAACATAACGTACATATGGAAAGAAAGGAATGATAAAGTTTTCAATGGTAAAAAGAGATCTCTAGTGGATATCTTAAACATTTTGACAACTCTGGGTAAATTACGATACGATGTAATAAAATATCACAAATTTTAAATATAAAAAACAAAAGTAAACGGTGAAACAGTATTTCTAATGTAAAACAAGTTGCTAGTTTGTTGGACAAAAAAAGATTTTGGTTTAGAGCTTCAACGATTCGTCCAACTGCACTTCATCAAAAAGTTAGTTAGATCTGAAATAAAAAAGAAAAATATCAATTATTTTAGAGAGAAATGATCACATGAAACGTTTCTTTCTAGCCTTTGTTGACGCAAAATCATTGATGATTGTTTCAAAATCCAAACTCTCTTTTTTTTTTTCGATGCATAAAATTGCTAAACCGTTCAATATTTCTTGAGACATTGATGATCTCAAATAATTTTTCAACAATTTTAGCTTAGAGAAATTCCTTTATGCTGATGCTACTGTCACATGAGTGGTTAGTAAAAGTCGATAAGCAATAACAACAGTTGGATAACCATTAATTTTTACAAACTCAAGAACCTCGATAGGTGTCATTACTTCATCGGGTAAAGTCACCTGCAATATTCTTAACTCAGAGAAAAGCTCATCCAAATCAACATCCGATGAACCACAATGAGAAAATGTATTGTGAAAATTAGTGCAACTTTATCTTCATTTCATAGCATGACTTTAGCTTCACCGAATTATATAAGAATCCAAAAACTGTCTCAAATGTTCTCATTTGCTCAAATATGTTTCACAAAGAAGCAATTGCCATATCCGCAACAACCAAAAATAATCAATTTTAAAAGCATCCTCAGATGTTTGAATTTCTTCATCATGACCGTTTTCATCAAAATGTTTTTTTCCTAAACCTTCTACGCTTACTTGGAAATACAACATTAACATCCATATCATCAGCAAGACCTTTAGCTATATTCATACTTGAGCTAAATCCATCATTTCTATATTTCTCATAAAAGGACATCACACCTTCTACTTGCTTCATTGCATTATCAATACAAATAGATTTAGCTTTTAAGTTCTTACTCACCATGTTAATAGCAAATAAAATGTCATGCCAAATAACCATCCCAAGTAAAAACTCAAAATTCTCAAGGGCATCAACCAAACTTTCAGTTTTACTCTTTGATATAGCATCATCACATATGGTATATAATTCTTGTAAATCTGACCTTATTTTAGGAGCTTGATACTTTATAGCCTTGACGCTTTTGATTCGACTATCCCATCGAGTATTAAACATGTTTTTTTACCGTAAAGCATGGAACATGCTTAAGTAAAATATTCCATCTTTTGGTAGAGCCCGAAAATAAAGTGTATATGCGTTGCACAATCCAAAAAAAAGATACAACTTTCATGCAAGAATGTGCCATGTCACTAATAACAATATTCAAGCTATGACAATTACATGACATAAAAAAGGCTTTCAGATTAATTTCTAGCAATCTTTTTTGAACTCCTTGGTTCTTTCCTTTCATATTAGAACCATTATCATAACCTTGCCCCATCACATTTCCAATATCAAGCGACTTAAGAGCATTTTGCAATTCCTTAAAGAGGCATAATCCTAATGTATCATCTACCCTCAGAAACTCTAAAAATACTCTTCTACTTGTATCTTTTCACTTGTCATATTCACCATCGTACTATTATCTCTATTTTTTCTTGATGACTCACATCGGGTGTACTGTCAAGGATAATAGAAAAGTATTTTGCCTCATTAATAACACTTGTGATAGAAAGCCTAACCTTATAAGCGAGAAGAGAAATCAACTCATTCTGAGTGTTATGACCAAGATAGTGATGATGTATCTCCGAGTTTTGATGCCTCTAATATGATCTTGCATAATCATATCAAATTCGGCAATCGTCTCAATCATTCCTAAAAAATTACCATTACTATCTTGGTAAAGTTTGTCACTTGAACCTCGAAATGCCAAATTTCTTTTTGAAAGACATTTCACAACAACAGTTATTCTGTGTAAAACTTGTCTCCAACGTTCTTTTTTTTTTTTTGCAATTTTTTTGGAAATCTTTATCAATAGTTAGATTACTTTTAAATCTAGCTAACTTTTAATTCACTCCAAATTCTCATATATAGCCATATGCTCCTCATTATTCTCATGATTTTTCAGCCTATCACCAATACGTTTCCAATCTCTTAAACCTTCTGTTGTTAACAAACTTAAGTTACCATGAAATTGAAACAACTTACAGCAAAAACAAAAGACCTTATTTATATGCTTTGAGTAAACCAACAATTTTCTATCATAAGTTTTCCCATTATACAGCTTTCTAAAATAATACTTATAAGCAAAGTGCCTTTTAGTTTTATTATCAATGGGAAACACAATATCCATCTCTCTTTTGGGTCCTTTTTCAATTAAAAAATCCCTTGTTTTGTTGTCAAGATTTTTCAAATTTCTAGGATCATAGATATCAAAAGGAGGAATTAGTTGCTCATCAACATTTCAAGCTTCCCGTATTAGACGGATTTGACACGTTCTCATGAGGTTCACTCACAATATCGTTTAATTTCCACTTGAATGATCATGAGGATCCACATTAGGTTCCACACTAGGATTCACACTGTGCTTTTTCTTTTTACAACAAACTTATCCTTAGTTCCTCTTTGATATTCTACATATTTTTCTTGTTCTTTTTTCTTTTTCTTTTGTCATTTCCACACATCACTATGGTTAAATAAAAAATAAACAATGTCACCTGAGAATTGTGTGGTGTGTACGTAAGAGAAAAAATTTGAAAGCAACACCAATATTTGCTAAAAATGTCTGCGTCCATCAAAAAAAAAAAAAAGAAGATTAGGTTTACATCGAAAAAAGATAATAGTGGTAAAAACGAAAATTTACTTAAAAAAGTTGCAATTTCAAGAGAAGGAGATATGTTGGTGAATTAGAAAAATATGTTTTTTTTTGTTTTCCCTTTGCTTGTGAGAGAGAGAGAATCGTGAGAGACAAAAAAAAAGAGGAAGGAGATAAAGAAAATTTGTTTTCTTTAAAGTTGGTTAAATTTTTTTATGGGTCTTTTGTCTTAAATGCTTTTTTGATGATGAGTTCTTTTATACTAATATTTTTTTCCTCAAATTTTATAACAGAAAAAAAAAATTGGGACTTTTCTTATTTTTGGATCCATGACAAATATCTATATTGCCATAGTCTAGAGGACGGGGCCATCCCAAAAAAGGGAATAAGGACTTATTTGTATACATAAAAAAAACAAATCGTATATCAAATGCTGATACAAAATCTGAGCTGTAACAAAAAAAATACATAAATAGAAAGAAAAAACAAAACAAAACAAACCAAAAATTTATTAGAAGGCCAGAGCGACTAGAGCCCACACGGTTGCCACCATCACATTTTGCATTACAGTTGTTCTTTCTAGTCCACTCCGCATTAACAAAAAAAATTAATTTCATTTTTTCTTATAGAAAATCAAACCTATAAAAAAAAAAAGCACAACAATATGTTATTTTGCATTTTACATTTCTTAAGAATTAGCGTCTCAATAACTCCCAAAAGTATCAACGAGAACGAGAGTTGGCTCAATTGGTAAAAATTGGCTACTAATTAACTTTCCGTCAACCTGAGTTCGATTTCTATTGGGAAGGGTCTCCTTTACACAGAAAAGTAAATTTAATATGGTTTAAACCTCGCCCTAGAGAGATGTACGGACTCAAGAGCCCCGAACTTTCTAGTCATTCAAAAAATAACTCCCAAAAGTGAACAAACTTTTATTATAAAGAATTTTCCAGAAGACCAGTTTCGTGTCATGCACGAATTTTTTGTATTCACATCAAACAAATATTACCTGATCATCGGCGACATCGGGAGCAAAAGCATCACTTGGTCCATGAGCTTCTGTGGGCTGGGCGGTGTAGGTGGGCTTAAAATCTTCGAAGTTATGGCCGGCGCATTGTAGTGCTTCTTAGTCTTTTTAGTCTTTTTATATTTGCACGGAGCTGAAGCTGGGACGTCGGCTGTCGGCGCAACCACCAGAGCAGGAGTAGAATCAGTTTTAGGTGAAGGAGCCGGAGGAGATTCGCTCTCCGGTGAAGGAGTCTGCGGAGAGATATGAGGGGTAGAAGAAGCCTCAGGTGTAGAAGAAGTAGGAGATGTCACTGGCACGAAAACGGATGATTTCGGATCCTCGATGGAAGGGGTTGCAACAAGAGTCTTTGCCGGAGCCACCGTGGAAGTGGATTTCGGCGACGGAGAAGCTGGGTAAATGGCGGGAGATGTGGATATAGGTTTCTGAGGAGATATAGATGGAGAACTGGTTGGAGAAGTGGCAGGAGATTGGCCACCAAGGACGCCGGCGAAGATAATGCAGATTAGTGTAATCGGTAAGAGAAATTTGAGATCCATAATTTTGTAATTAGTTGTGAGAGAGAGAAGGAATTAGAAAAGAGTGACTATGAGTGAGTGAAGATAAAATCTCCCTTTGTGCATATGCATTTATAGATTGACGAAAATTGAGAAATTTGGTCCGTTGATCTATAGAAGGGACACCCATGGTGATTATGTTGGATTATATGTGTGTTCATGGTTCAATTAACAGATTTCAACCTAGCACATATAACTCAGATCTAGGTTCTTGCAGAACGAATCACAAAACCAAACCTGATCATTACCTTTCAGATTGCAGCGGATTGATGGATGGTAATGATGAGATCAGCTAGAACAGATCAGATGCCTGTTCCTCCTTCAGTATCCACACTCTTACAAGCCGGGATGGTTGCTAGACCAAAGCAATGGATTGATCAGAGAGAGAAGAGAGACGGCTCAGGTTTTAGGTCGCAGACTGTTAGAGTCGAAATTATAAGACGACTCATATAAATATCGACTCTGTCATAAACCTAAACCGATGTCTCGGTTTCGCAACTGTGTCGACCGACACATACACTTGTGTCGATCGACACAAGTCATTTGTCTCGATATGGGCCCAAGTGATTAAACTAACGGCCCAACTCTCTGCACAAATACAGTAAATGCCTTGCATCTTACCGTATTCATTCCATGTTAACTTTCCCGTTAGCTATGGTGTGTGACCCTTTGGGATCATACAATACTGGTAATAAGTTCTAAACTTATAGATCAAGAGCGGACTCTAGCAAGTCATCATGATCACCCAGTATTTATGACTTATGTCTGATCTCGACATTTATCATACTTTCTAGAGATAGTACGGTAGATTTCAGGACATTCCCAACAATCTCCCACTTGTACTGGAATCCTACAAAGGACATTCCCAACAATCTTCCGATTGTACTGGAATCCTACATTCCCTAGTCCTTTTGTCTTAATATCTCGATCTGGCATAAGGCAAGATGCGTGTCATCCTTATATAGCCAGACCATGTTTATCGGACCAGATTTGATACTGACAATGCAAACGACTTGGGCAAGTCCGTTTGGGAATGACCATTCTCTTACCAGCTATCAAATCTCCGATTGGCCTAGAGATATTACCTCCGTTAAACGGCAGGGACAAATCCCATCTTGTTCCATCACTATGAACTACATACTTCATAATACACCCAACCAAGGTCCTTATAGCTCCCAGTTACGAAACAGCGTTAGACAATGATCAAAGCGCATTACTCCATGTGCAGCCACATGCATGCGAACTCAGGTCTAAGGACTATACTCTATAGTCGTATATGAGAACCTCTCATGACACAGATATTAATATCTTGTAGAGTTCTCATCAGCGGGCCATGTCCGGTCATATGCTCCCCTACATATACCTATGTGTCGACTTTGATGCCGCGCATCTATGACCCCTCAAAACTTGGTCATAAGTCTCAACACAATCTAGTCTCAAGTGGTTGTTGGTGTTCCAATTTCAACAACCTTCGACTATGGACACTATGATTTATGTAATTTCGTTAAATATGGGGTTTCAGGATCAAGTCTACTCATGTACTTCGATGGCCCATATATAATGACATGAATCATTTTGGAACGATTATTTATATCACAGTTAAAATAATCCAGAAATCATTAGATTTCATAAACATAAAATATTATGTTTACATGAACCTTTCAAAACAACTAAGTAAAGCCCTTTACAAACTCCCACTGAAATTAAGACTACATCTTAATTTCACTCATCCTACAGCTACAGTCCGCGACTCGTGCTTAGGCATAAGGAGTGGCTTCGTTAATAGATTAGCAACGTTCTCATTCGATGAAACTTGCTTATCTACTTAACACCTCTGTCATTTATCTCAAGGAATAGGTTATACCTATCCTCAAGGTGTTTGGACCTCTGATGTGCAGCTAGCCTCATCTATGCTGTGAATCACATCAAGTTCAGTGATGAACTCTTCTATCCAAACAACCTCTTTCGCCGCTTCTCAAGCTGCGAAATGTTCAGCTTAAGTCATGGAGTCAGCAACAGTGCCTTGCACCGCCAGTTAGACACAAGATATAGCCGGACTGTGACCAGGAATTATCTTTGTCTATTGGAAACTTGCCTTTCAGACTCTATCGACTTGTAGCACCTCACTTTCTCCGTAAATCAAGAACTTATCCTAAGTATTCCTCAAATACTTCAGAATATTCTTTACGGCAATCCAGTGATTCTTTGCTGGATTTGACTGGTCTTTACTTGTCTTGCTTAGCATTAAAGCAACATCAAAACAAGTATGTATCATGGCATACATGATAGATCCAATTGCCGTCGCATATGGATCCTATCCATGCATTCAAGCTCAGCAGATATCGCAGGACACTGTATCTTGCTTAATGAATTGCCATGTGACATTGGCATAAAACCCTTCTTGGATTGCTGATTACGTGTAGGACTTTGTCAATTTAAGAATCCTGACTTTGTCCTACCAGCTCTTTTGGATCTCTATCATTAGATCCAAAATCCAAGAACTACGTGGCTTTACCCATGTCATTCATAAAACCAACTCCCAATCCAGTCCTTTACCGACTGCACCATTGGGACGTTATATTCGAGAATCAGTATGTCATTGACATACATTTTGAGAAATGCAATATTGCTCCCACTTATCTTTTAGTAAACGCACAGTTCCGCTTCGTTCCTGTTCAAGTCAAAACCTTGACTATTTCAACAGAACGAAGATTCCAACTCCAATATGTTTGCTTCCATCCATGAATGGATCAATGAAGCTAACTTACATAAATGTAATTTTTCGGAGTCCGGGCTCACTTTCGCTTCTTTGAATTTCGCAGATTCGTCGCTTTCAATGATCATCAGATCATGCGAACTTTCAATGATCATCAGGTTCAACTAATGACGAGAAATCACTCTCGGATTAGTGACTGATTCATTCATATCTGCGAACTTCAGGCTCTACAGGTGTAGATTCTACAGAAATCTGTAAATCCATCCGTTGCTCTCCCTCAACAGGTTGAGCATCCTCCTGTATTTCTCGAATTTCTTCGAGTTATACTTTTACTCCCACTGTTCTTCTTGGAAAATAACTTCCCTTCTTAGAAAACAGAATGGACGTAAAAGTAACAAGCCTTGGTTTCCCTAGGACAACCAGCGAAGTAGCACAACTACAAATACTCAGTAAAGACGAATTTGGATCGATTCCAATCCACATTTACGTGGTGTCTTTCAACTGATATTGGTGGAACTATTTCAGCGTAAACTTAGATATTTCTAGAGCGTTATTCTTAGAGAATATCATGGAAGATTCGTGTGACTCATCTTTAATCATTTCTTATAAGATCTGATTCATTCTCACAGAAACACCTCTAGGTTTTCAGGAGAAATGAGCTGTGAAACGACTTCACACTCATTCAGATGATCACACAATCAATGACTTAAGTATTCTCACTCGTGATCTAATCCAGAGTCTTAATACTTCTGTCATTCAGATTCTATACTTCGTTCTGGAACTCTTTCGACCATGTCAAAGAATTCCGACTTGTGTCTCATCAAATGAACACAGTCACACTCACTGAAGTAATCAGTAGAGACAATGAAGTACAGAAAATTTTCTCTGGCATTACTGCTCATCGGACCACATACATGAGTATGTCCAATGTCCAATAAGCCTTTGGGATTTTCTCTAGCTCGGCTAAGATGGGCCCTTTATGTTTTGGTCCAGTAAGAAGAATTCAAGTCTCATAAGATATCCATTCAAATGAGCCCAAAAGTCCATAACTATGGGGTTTCTGAATCCGACTTGCTCTATGTGACCAAAACATTTATGCCAAGAAAAAAAACAGGTTTAATTCATCAGATTTAAACCAATTCGGTATTTATGTTATATTTAGGCACTCTTTGGTTTAAGATATAAAACCCATTCCTTGAATAGGGTGCTACAATTATCATTTCATTAAGATCAAAAGAACAAAACTTGTCTTTTATCAAAACGAAAAACATTCAAATTCTTACAAGAAAATGAAAGACAACTCTGCTTAAAGCAGGTACATTGTAGCAATTACTTAATACAAAACCAAGCCTCAAAGGCATTTACAAGTGAAAACCCTACGGCTGAGGCAGCTTCCCAAGCTTTTCAGATACGCAGTTCCACTTGCCCTTCCTTCAACGTTCTACTGTTGCTCAGGCTCTGCATATTATAACAAATATCAGTGCCACAACCAGTATCCAATACCTATAAGGTATAACTTGAAGTAATAACATGAATACCTGAGGAAGTAGTTTCATACATCAACTTCAACTCCTCATAATCTTCCATGAATTTAATGCAATCTCTCTTCCAATGCCCAGTCTCTTTACAGTAGCAGCACTTACCAACGTAAGAGGTATCTGACTCGGGCTCAGAAGACACATGCTTGCCATGATTCAAAATCTGGACAACTTTGTCTTCACCCTTGTCAGCATTAGGTTTAGTAAACCTACCCTTCTCATTCACGAGATTGTACAGGGTACTCTTCACGTTTGGCTCAACTGTCTTGAGCATATCATGCAGTTCAGTCAACGTCTTCGTTAAGCCTTTCTTGATATAGTTCCTTACGAACTTATCATAGCTTGACGGCAGTGACTGCAGAATGATCTCAGTTGCCAATTCCTGGCTAACTGGATAATCCAGTTTCCTCAGGTTATCAATGTAACCCATCATTTTACTGACATGAGGACTTACTGGATGATCATTTGGTAGCTTGCAGCTAGTGAGAGATTTAACCAACTGGTATCTCTCCACTCTTACCTGCTCCTGAAATTTCAATTTCAGGCTGCTGATCATCTCTATTGGCGACTCCATGTTCTCATATTGCTTCCGCAAATCTGAGTCCATGGTAGCCAATATCAGACCACGCACATCTACCGCATCATTATAATGCTTATTCCAAGCATTATATACTGCATGACTGGCTTTGGATCCGATCCTCTCGGGGAGAGCTTTCTCAAGGACATAGTCCTTTCTCTCATGCCTGAGAACTAATCTCAGGTTCCGCGACCAAGTCAAGAAATTTGATCCGTTCAGTTTGTCCATCTCAAGGACATACCGGATCGAGAAAGTGTTTTGATTGTTTGTGCTCGTCATAGCTGAAATTTAGAGATAAATAGAGTTTTAGTTATTTAGTTCATAAAAGAGCAATCTTAACAAATTATAAGAAAACTCGCATTGTATTCAAAATTTCTTTGTTTAACCTCATAAGAATACAATGATTCCGAGACCCATGTTCAGCTAAATCCAAAGTGGGCCACTGGCCGTCACCCGGAATTAGCTTTACTTGGTAAGCATACACACAGCTAGTTATAACCAATAACTCTCGGTTGTGAATTGGACCCGAGGCCCAAATTCACCAGATGTCTCAAGGCCCGGGACTCCCGATGGCCCAGTCAAGGAAACCAATCTCTTACAGCCAAATAATCACTGAAATCTGGGACTCCCAATGAAATCAGTGACTATATACTACTTTACTTACGCGAAAACAGACACCTCACACTGTAAGCCATGTCTGTAATCAAATAAGCGTTAAGTAGCTGACAAGATTGGAAAGACATCCAAGCTTGATATTGTTTTTGAGGATTTTAAGTTTTATTTCCAAAAATAGAAGATTACTATTTTGGGAAACTTTCTTATTTTAGAAACTTTCTAAATTTAGTAACTTATTAAAGTTTTCGGTTGGGTCACAAATTATAGGCCCAATTCTTGGCCCGAGACCACAGAATTCCAATTGGCCCAATAATTTGACATAACCGATCCGGTTTATTAATTCTGGTCCAAGACCAAATTAACTATCAAAACCATCAGTTATTTACTAAACCAGACCAGCTCTAAATTATTTGGTCCAACCAAATCAAACTTAGACCAGCCTTCGGTTTAGGTTAAAATTCAATTTTATGAATTTCAATCCGGTTTAACCAGAAATAAAATTATTTCCAGCAAACCGCGATTTGGGTTAACCGCTTGAACCACCAATTAAATTGGATCGGTTCAGTTAAGTCCAAAACCGGGAAGAAACACCTTGTGTTTTAGCCAATTTTGACCTAACTTGCGGTTCTGGCTAAAGTAGACAATGAACCACAATCGGATTGATCGGTTCATTGTCTCGGTTTAGGGAAAGATGAACCACGAAGCTCGGCTGAACCGATTGGCTACTCGCGGATCATCTGCATCGCCTTCGTATCGATCGATATGAGTCTTTCATGTCGATCGATACTAGCGAGTATCAGCTCGGGTCAATCGGGTCATCAGGACCGCGAGATGTCAATCGGATCGATCGATATCGACCGATACCTCGCTCCCTCGTCGATCGACACGGGCGACCAGATCGCACACCAATGGCTTTCAATCGGATTGATGCGATCTAATTCTTAGGTTTTCATGTTTTCTGATCAAATTTCTTAACCAAATTCGATTTTAAACAGTAAGAACAACCTAAATCAGATTCATAAAGCAAAAACCAATAACCAGGCTCTGATACCACTGTTGGA
The DNA here is from genome assembly GCA_030180135.1 of Orychophragmus violaceus. Lineage (NCBI taxonomy): Eukaryota > Viridiplantae > Streptophyta > Magnoliopsida > Brassicales > Brassicaceae > Orychophragmus > Orychophragmus violaceus. The sequence continues at coordinate 32,212,055 of CM058235.1, forward strand.
TTATATGTGTGTTCATGGTTCAATTAACAGATTTCAACCTAGCACATATAACTCAGATCTAGGTTCTTGCAGAACGAATCACAAAACCAAACCTGATCATTACCTTTCAGATTGCAGCGGATTGATGGATGGTAATGATGAGATCAGCTAGAACAGATCAGATGCCTGTTCCTCCTTCAGTATCCACACTCTTACAAGCCGGGATGGTTGCTAGACCAAAGCAATGGATTGATCAGAGAGAGAAGAGAGACGGCTCAGGTTTTAGGTCGCAGACTGTTAGAGTCGAAATTATAAGACGACTCATATAAATATCGACTCTGTCATAAACCTAAACCGATGTCTCGGTTTCGCAACTGTGTCGACCGACACATACACTTGTGTCGATCGACACAAGTCATTTGTCTCGATATGGGCCCAAGTGATTAAACTAACGGCCCAACTCTCTGCACAAATACAGTAAATGCCTTGCATCTTACCGTATTCATTCCATGTTAACTTTCCCGTTAGCTATGGTGTGTGACCCTTTGGGATCATACAATACTGGTAATAAGTCCTAAACTTATAGATCAAGAGCGGACTCTAGCAAGTCATCATGATCACCCAGTATTTATGACTTATGTCTGATCTCGACATTTATCATACTTTCTAGAGATAGTACGGTAGATTTCAGGACATTCCCAACAGATTAGGCCCGAGAATTTTATCCGAAACCCAAATCCGAACCCGAACCCTATCTAAAAACCCGATTCCGATCCGAACCGATTCTAAAAATACCGATGGGGCTTAAGTCAAGGTATTTCGGGTATCGGGTAATACCCGTTAACCCGAACCGAACTCGAACGGATATTCGAAGTTACCCAAAGTTTTATCTAATTTCGGTTAGTTCTGATACTTTAGAGTATTTTTGGGTAGTTTGAGTAGTTTCTTATTTTTTATATATTGGGTAATACATCTATTTTTTGAGTACTTTCGAATACTTTTAGATAATTTGGGTAGTTTTTTTACGGGATTTTCGGGTAACTCAAATATTCTTGAATATTTTCGAGTATTTTTTTTGAGTTTTCAGACATTTTATGGTAATTTCGGGTACCCGAACCCGAGAAATCCCGAACCGAACCCGAACCGATATATATAAATACTCGAACGGGTTCTCTAGCTCTAAACCCAAAACCCAAAAAAACTCGACCCTAACCTGAACGGGTACCCAAACGTCCAGGTCTAATGGTGATTATGAGCCATTGGAGCAGAGTATACGAACTCTTTCCGGTAGACCTCTTAGGCCCAGTCAGCCATTGGGCCCAAAATTTTCTGTTATTTTAAAAAAAATTTCATACATGAGAAGTCTGACACACGGAAAAGATTTCTAATTTGGGCACTTCAATTGATCAATGAAAGAGGAGGGATCAAATGAATCAGAAGTGATCATGGTGGTGAATTTCAGAACGAAGCTACAAAAGGTGTTCTGTGAGAATCATGGTATTTATCATCAATTCTCAGCACCGAGAACTCCACAGCATTTTGGAATCGTTGAACGGAAGAATCATACACTCCAAGAAATGACTCAAGCTATGATACTTAGGAATGATGTACCAATGATATTTTGGGCTGAATCAGTGAATATATCTTGCTACATCATCAATCGTGTGAAGTTAAGGAAATGAACTACTAAGACGCCATATGAATTGTGGAAAGGGAATACATCTAGCCTAAGATAATTTCATGTCTTTTGTGGAAAGTGCTAAATACTGAACGATAAAGACCATTTGGGAAAGTTTGATTCACGGAGTGACGAAAGCATCTTTCTGGGTTACTCAGGGACTACTACATCCTTCAGAGTGTACAACATGAGATCTAGAGTAATCGTGCAGTTAGTTAATGTGGTGTTTGATTATTACTGTCCTATGAAATGGGCATGACAACGTCTGACAGTGACTCTAAGAAAGCAGATCAAGAAGAAGCCACATAATCAAGTTCACCAGATGAGACTGAACCAGAAAAGGAGGAAATCTCTCAAGGTACATCAGAGTCATCCCCTCTCGGATGTTATAGGAGATGTGAATGATGGATGAGTGACTAGGAAAGTCCATCTCAACTTCACAGAAATGAATTGCCTCGCATGGTGTCTCAATCATTTATTTTCCTAAATGATTTGTATTTATCAAAATGTAAAGTTAGATTTGGTAGCTAGGGTAAGCCGCAAAGGATCATATCATGTATAAATAGGTAGGCTATGGCTTTCGTAGAAGCTCACGATTGAGAGAATAGCATTTAGTAAAAAATGTTTGAATGTTCTTGTAAGAATAGCAAACATATGTGCTAAAGGGTTATCTTGAGAGGCTTTGAGATCACGTATAGATCGAAAATCAAGTGAGGCTAGGTTGTTAGAGTGAAACTTGTAAGTTTGCTTTGCAATAAAAAGTCTTGAAAATAATATCATGTGTTACATCTTGTATTAAGTAGTTCTCACATTTTCATTATGTGCCGTTTATGTTTCTGATGACGGTTGTCCTTGTCGTCGGAGGTCAGCGAGGCAGGTGGTCTTCTCGCTTCGGTGTCTGCGCTTCGGCGGCGGCCGACCGGTTAGATCCTCTGCGCGGTGGTGGAGCTTCTCCGGGGTGGCGCCTACACTTCCGCGGTGGCCGCCTCTGTTTTTCTCGGTCTTCTAGGGTTAAAACTAGGATTTGTCCTTTTTGGGCCTATTGGGCTTATTTATTTTCTTTTGATTGTATTATTGGTTTTGTTGGTTTTGGGAAGAGGTTTGGAAGGTAGGCCCAACAAATTATAAAACCAAAAAAAATAATTATTTTAATGCAAAAAGTTGGTAAAAAAAAAACAGGAATGAGTTGAAACTCGAAACTCATGTGAACCAGGAATGAAGCTAATAATGTCACAATGCGTAAATATTCGTTAAGGTTGAAACTTGAATGTAAGTGAACCAAGTGAGAAGGAAGCTTTGGGAAGCACTTGAGCTGATTAAATTTTGTTGCGGCCGTATGATTCAAACCAACTAGTTTAGCTCTGATTAGAAGCTGAATTTCTTTCACTATGACGAGAGCGGTTCGCTAATCGCTAATGGCCAAGTGTGGACGAGCATTTCATTCTTTCTAAATTGAGTAGAAAACCGAAGCCTTCTTGTTGGTGCACTCTAAATCTGCTAACTTCTGATTATTTAGATTGAATAGCTGTTGATCCTTTTACTTTTGGTTATGGGATTATGCAGTCACCCTAAAACACCAAAGAAAAAGAGACAAAAAAATGTGTGAGTAACAAAAAAAAAGCATAGTCAAAATACTATTTTTAAGATTTATGGAAAACTGAAAGAGTCTCTCAACGGCGCTAAAAATTTGATTTGTTATAAGTTTTATCTTAGACTGTTCCCGAAAGTGCAGAGAAATGCAGAAGTAGAAGAGTTATCGATCTCACATGGACTCAAGATTACTCAATTTATCTTTTGATTCGAATTAAGCTAAACAATATGGTTTTAAAAATAAACAAGCAAGTCAGTAAAGAGTGTGTAAAACATATGGAGAAAAAGCTAAGCTCATGGAATTCTCAGGAAACTAGAATTATCAAGTCAATCAATCAGTCATGATTCAAACTAAACAATGTTATAAAGCTCGAAACACAATGATAAAGTCAACTAACTTTCGTTGCGAAAACTATCTATGTCTAACAACCTATAAATCAGTTTTTTTTTTTTTGCGAATTCAAGTAATTAAACATGCATTCAAACATGTTCGATATGTTCAAAAAATCCTTAAACCAAATTTCTTTGCGATTAGTTATTTTACACACCTAAGGTTTTTTATAAATAATTAACCAAATGTTCTTGCGAGAATCAACCTATAATTATAAATCTAGTTGTCCAATCTAGATCAAGTAGTAAGAATAACCTAATATGAAGAACTAGGAATTGTGAATCCTTAACTACTCAATCAACCTAACAAATCACAAAATCTATTTTGAGAACCCTAAACCTAGCAAATTACTCAGACATAATCAAAGGAATAAAAATCATATATGAATAATATTGCATAAAAGAGAAAAAATGAGAGAATAAAATGGTTCAAATTCTTCGCTTTGGTGTGTCAGAATTGTCTTCTTAAAAAATCTGGAACAAGTCTCTCTCAAAACATAAAAGTAAAATAAAAGCATAACCTCACAAGTGGCTCAAAAAAACTAATTATAAACTAAATCATGAGTTAGGGCTTTTTTGAAAATATGAGAAACTTATGGACTATTCTACAAATTTTCAAAGATATTTTAAATGAGAAATCATTCGTGCGTGATGGATGTCGACCGATACCATGCCTGTAATCGGGTTTTAGCTTCAACTTTTTTCCAATTTCTTCCACATAGCTCCAGATGCTCTCAAAATCTACAAAGTCATCTATCTCATATCTAGACCTCCAAAGACTCTGAAAGACTCTAAAAACACGAAAATACTCAATAACAAAGACATATATCATGATCAAAGATATATAAAACCATGATATATCACCACTCTAAACCCAAGCATTCGTGAACATCAGCTTCCTATCATGTGCCGCCTCACATATTTTAGTATCCATTGCACTGCTGACCAATGTATTGAACCTGGATTACTCATGAATCTGCTAACTAAACCAACAACATATGCCACATCCGTTCTTATCCCAATCATCTCACAAATAATGCTCCTAACTGCATTACTATATGGAAATTCTCCAGCCACTTTGTCATCTAGACTGCATTTTGACCACATTTTAACCCTTGTTTTCAATACATGTTCAAGTTTTATCGAGTATTTTAATTCTTTTTGAGTCGCTTCAAGTCAAAAGATGGTTGTTGGGGTCAAAATCCCCCTCGACGAAAACAATAGCCGAAAGCGTGAGCAAGTAATTGGACACGGACATTCACCACACTTTGTATAAACGGAGCTATGATTAACGTTTTATAAGAAATGCATCATATCAATGACACTTCATATGAATGACATTTTATACGAAAATCTTCGCATGGATAAATTTTTAGATGAAATGAACAAAACCATTCAATCAAACATCCGCACAGATAAATTGGACAAACACATCACTCGACAAAATCTACGGATATGCGCAAACATCCGAACGAGCTTATTCCAAGCTGACCCAGCTTGATCTGAGCTAAACCAGCTCGGATTTTCCAAGCTGAACCAGCTCGGATCCGAACATCTCCTTTCTTGTTTTTGAACACAATTCATTCCTTCAGAAGTTCCGATCTAAACGCATTCCTTAGGAACTTCCGAGCTGAACACTCCTCAAACTTTCCAAATGGTTCCACTTAGATCAGACGTTCGAACATTTTCCGATATCTTCCTCTCTGGACGCGCAACTAGCCGCAACCCATCTTCGGAACAACAACTTATACGTCCCTAGTCGTTAACAAGAACTGCCGAATTAAGTTATACGAGATACGAGCTTGGGCCTAACCCACAAGACTTGTATTTACGAGACTTTGGGCCGAATCAAGAAGTCCACGATCAAACGGACTCAGATCGTCCGTTTTTGGCCCATTCGGCAAAATAGGTTAAGCCGCGGAAAGATAATCATAAAAATGAGAAGATAAATTCGAAGAAGGAAAGGAGAAGATATCTCCAAGCATAAGAGGAAAATCCGAGCTGGAAAAGTAAATCCCACTGGAAATGGAATATGGCGATAACAGGAAGATTTCCGGAAAATCTTGCGGATAAAGATCTTCGAAGCCGACTCGCCACGACTATATAAGAAGACGGAATTCCTACGATTTAGATATCTCGAAAAACCCTAACATCTAGAATTAGAACTTAGAACTTTTTAAGCCTTTTTGCTCTTTGTAATTCGTTTCCGATTCGATCCATCAATAAAAATATCCTCCGGGTGTCTAGTCTGTGTGTTTACTCTTGAAATTTTTGTTCCCTAAAAAGTTAGCTCTACAAATATCGACAGTGTGAGTTTCGACTCTCACAGTTAGACGTCGTCTGTGGGGAATTAAAGTTTCTTACACTTAAAAACCATTGACTAGCGGATCCGAAGATATGACCACTGACGGAAACAGGATTGATCACCCACTGGGGATCGACGGAAAGGATGACAACGTCGCAGCAAGCAACACTACGAAACGGCCAACGTCACTATGCGCAACGGTGCGATAGACAACATCGTTGCAGACACGACCGCGACAGATGGGACAGTCAACGCAACACTGACCGAGTTGAAAGAGATGGTGGATGCCCTGAGGCATAAGACTGAGAAGCATGAGAAAGCTAACAGTACGCTCACAGAACAAGTCGAAAGACCTAGGACCGACAATCGAACACGAAACACCTAAATGGTGAACTTTTCCCCAACTGAACGCATGCGACTTGATTTCTCGACGCCCGGTGACTCTATGAGAAATCCAACACAACCCCGTTTTCAAACCACGGGCGAGTGCACTCCTCCAGTAACTAGACCTGACACGATGAATCCTCATCCGTTAATCTGACCGCAAAGGCCCACATCGCAAATTGACATGGAGGATTGCGGAGACAAAGATCAGATCACGCCCGAAGACCAAGATGTGCCACAATCCGACGACGACGAAGAAAGGATCTAAGCGGATCGATATGTCCCCGAGCGGAGCGATGACGATTTCTTGGAGGTGGAAGGAGACGATCATCATACTCAACTGAACGAGTCGGTTGAACGACGAAAGATCAAAAAGCGAAACGAACCCAATGAACTTAGAGTTGCACTGGCACAAACGACCGCGGAAATCAAAACCGTACGATCGCAAGTTCATCGGGCAACGAGCGCTTCACCAGAGATCGACCGCGTCCTGGAAGAAACACGGAAGACACCGTTCACAACTCGAATCACTGAGACGAGAATCCCCAAACAAGGCAAGCTCAAGATCCCAAGGTACGACGGGAAGATTAATCTGAAGGCCCACATGATGGCTTTCCGTATAGCGATGGGAATATCCCATCTCAGGCAAAAGGAGAAGGACGCCGGTTTTTGTCTCTTGTTCATTAAACATCTGAAAGGGGCGGCGCTAGAATGGTTATCAAAGCTAGAACGGGATTGCATTGGGAGCTTCCAACAGCTGTCTGAGGAGTTTATGAAACAGTACTCGATTTTCATGGATCGAGATACTTCCGATGTCGATCTGTGGTCGATGAGTAAAAGCCCGAGAGAGAGCCTAAGGAAGTTTATCGAACGGTTCAAAAAGGTGGCAACAAGGATCGAAGGCATTGTGGTACGAATCAGATTTCAGCAAGGAAATCTCGTTAAACAGGCCGCAGACGATGGAGGACGCTTTGCATAGAGCGATAAATTTTATAGTTGATGAGGAAGAAATGAAAGTTCCATCCCAAAAGAAAAAATCGGTGAAACAGTCAAACAAAGATGTCCGCTGCCCACTAACACGAGTAGCGACAAACAAAGTTCCAAGAAAAGTAGCAGCTCGCGACATGAAAATGTGGGCGGATCACATAAATACCAGATCGGCTCAAATTAACCTGGAAGCGGATCGGTCGAACGGGGGAAAGTTCCAGGGAACACATGGACAAGGAATCCTAACTCGTACGATGAAAAAGCGTTCTGTGAGCATCACCAATCATATGGGCATCACACTGTCGACTGCCAAAGATTGGGCATTAAACTCGCGGCAAAACTTGTAGCCGGAGAACTTGGTGATACAAAACGAATGAAAGATTTCATCGATAATGAATCCCAAGACCGACCGAATAAGACCAACAAGGGTAACGAGTCAAATAAAGAGGGCAGATCGAAGTCGGTAATAACAAGCGAAGGAGAAGGAACGATGAAGATCCTAAGGCAAGCAACCGACAAATGATAAATATGATCGTGGAAGGTCTACAGTGTCGCCAGGGCGGAAGATCTTCCATCAAACCTTATCCAAGACAGCCGTTGAGGGCTAACGACTGTTAAAGACGATCATGGAAAAATACTTGTTGTCACACGCCGTATCAGCTCCCGAGTCGCACGATAACGTTCGAGGACATTTGGATCTCGGGGATTGATCAGCCGAACAACGACCCTCTTGTCATTTAGCTAGTCTTCAGAGACCGTCACGTACCAAGAATCCTAGTCGACACCGAAAGTTCTGTAGACGTAATCTTCTGCGAGACTTTGAGAAGGATGAACATAAGCCTGAATGAGGTAACACTTTCCCAATCATCGTTAGCAGGGTTTGCTGGAAATGCCATAATAATTTTTGGAAAGATCAAGTTGCCGATACTCGCTGGAGGAATCACTAAGATCGTTTAATTCTTGGTAATAGACCGTCCGAAGATCTACGGATCAATCGTAGAAACTCCATGGATAAATTCTATGAAATCTGTCCCATCAACTTATCATCTCTCTGTGAAGTTTCCAACCCCTTCCGGGATCAGGAAAACTTGGGGAAGCCGAGAACAACCAGCCCCGAATTACCTCCGAAACGGCGAGCCTGATAGACAGACAATCAGACCAGAAAGAAGTTACCAACCCCGTCTGATGAACAGCCACAATCAGCGTTTATTCGAAGGAGAATTGGTCTTGAGAAGTAATGGATTCCCGGATAGGATTGATTCTTTGATGGATCGAAAGATAGACTGATCATGGATCAGTGGTGGATCGATGGAGACCGTCAAAGGTTGCGGAAGGCCTTTGGTATTCCCCACTTCATAGAACTCGAAGAAGTAACCCTTAACCCCGAAATTCTAAGAAGGTTTGATGCTTGGAAGTAACCCTTGCCAAGAATCAAAATATGTTCAGACAAGAACAAAGAGATGAACTCTCAAAAGAAGAATAAAAATCGAATTGTTTTAAAATGAAGTGAAAGGTTTGATACATATAGGACTCTAGAATTGAAAGAGACTAGTCAAATAAACTACTGAGGAAATGTGAAAACAATAACTAAGAAGACTTGACCAAAGACCAAACATTAAACTATGTAGAATGACTCTTAAACTACTTTGACTAAATAATTTGTCCTTTGAAGTGCTTGGTCGAAATGGTCTTGTTGGGCCACGTAAAGTAGCTTCTCTTAGACTTAGGAAAGTATCGTGGATGCCAAACATAAGTTTGCAAGCCTCAAAACAGTTGGGCCTTGCAATCTCCAAGTATAGCATCAGTTGGACCCGTTTTGGAAAATGAGGTGCAGATTTCTTCTCCTTTAGACTTTTACTCCGTTATTGGGCTCGATGGAAATCTAAGAGATCAAGGAAGAAGCTCCAATTAGTTTCAGGTCCAAAATGTACCTGAATTGGGCTGGGTGACTCAATCTTTGGCTCAGTCACGGAATAGAACCTCAAGCAGAACCATTGGTTTGTAAAATTCATATATTTTCCATATGGACCGATATTGAGGTGATTCCAATTCTCACAGCCTCTATGATGAATCAAGAATTCAGAAAAATTAGTTTCATGGCTTAAATCCTTCTGGTTAGTTCTCAAATCTTCTTTGAATGCTCGCATGTCCAAATCGCGTAAGCTTGAAATGGTCTGAGTTGAAAGTTGCATAACTTCTTCACCATAACTCTGATTTGAGTGATTCTTCTTGGAGAATTCTGAAAATGATCTGAGCATATTCTTCAAGTAGTTTCATGTATTGAATCGCCGTGGTTGAAAAGATATGAATCAAACAGTGACCATGTGTCTGAACTTGATTCAATAATCTGAATTGTCGGACCGTCCTTAGCTTTGTTCGGCTTATCGACCATGGGAAGCTTGTCCAGATTGTTCAGCTCGTCCTTCACCAGCTCGTCTCGACTACATCGACCATCCTCCGAGCTATCCGTGGATTCCTGGTTTGATAGATAACCCCGGAATCTATCATTCCCCTCCTCTTGAAAAGGATTTGACCTCAAATCTTGTTCCCCTACATCAAAAGGAAATGAATTAAGTACACAGAAAAAGATCAAGGAAACAAACAAGTAAGTAATGACAATGAAATAGCTTGGACTGAAACTTCCTTTTGCGTTTGAAGTGTCCTTTCTTAAGTACTTCCAGTCCCAATCTTCAAACTGAAAAGTCAGTTGATTGTTCTCCTTGCTTTCTACCTTTTGAGATCGATCCTGGCTTAAGACTCTCTTTGGTGTATGATCAACTCCCTTGGAAAGAACTCGGCTCATCTTTGTTCTAGAAACAAACTTCCCGACCTGTTTATCATGTACTTTCAAAACATCTAAAGAAAACACATCAAATGTGCAAGAGAAGTAATCAAACGGTTTCTCCATTTTCAGAAAACCAAAAACAGGATCCAAGTTTCTAAGAAACTCTTTCAAAGCTTTGTTAACAGCAATAGAAAGTTTGAAACACCAAATATGAAAGAAGCTCTTAACCGTTATTAACACCAGAAAATTAACTGTTTTGAACACAAGCAAAGCTCTTCTTGAAAATGAATTGATCTTTGTAAACTTCAGAAAACTCTCATCAAGATCAAGATCATTCAAATTCGTTTTGCAAAGTTTTAGGAATGAGTTTGAGTCACACAAAATGTTTTCAAAGCATAGTTCAAACTTAGAGAAAGCCTTAACAATTTCAAATTCTTCTTTAGTTCCAAATGACTCAAATGCTTTCTTTTTCAAAGAAACTTTCAAAGAACCTTCAAACTCACAAAACTTATGAAACATAAAATATTTTGGCGTAAAGAAACTCTCATGTTCAAGTGTTTCAAAAAGGTGGATCATTTTATCAAAAACAAATCCAGAAACACAAAACTCTTTAGCCTTAGCCAAACCAAAACGTTTTTCTTGAGCAGAGAAAAAGAAAACCAGATAAGACTTTGTATCAAGCAATGCAGCTCTCTTACAGTGCTTTGGATTGTCATTAGGAAATTACATGAGGGCTTGTTGTGGCATAACACTGATCGGCTGCTCCAAGACATACTTCTGTGGCAAGCTTTTTTGTGGAAGTCCTTGGCTTGCTCTTCTTTGAATCCATTCTTTGATTGAGTGTTCTCCTGGTCCATAGTACACTTGCTTATCCAAACCTTGGATCACCCTTGCCTTTAGGACAAAAACCTTGACATGCTTAACCTGCTCTTTCACATAAACTAGAATGAACAAGTCATATGTGACAAAAGAAAGATCAAACAATTTTGTTATCTCCAAAACTTTTAAAGCAAGTCTTAAATTCATTGGATCCTCATCTAAAGCTTTGTCATAGACCAGATTAACAACATAACACAGATTGTTCCAAAACTCTTTAGATGATTTAGATCAGACTGAAATGCACAAACTTAGAAACTTTCACAATAGCCAATGATGCAAAACGTTTCTTAGTTCTAAGCAAATGTTTGTCATGCCATTTTCTGAACCAAAACTCTTTCATTGCACAAGTGAATTCATAGACTTCTTGAAGTGATCTAGGCATTAGAAAACCTTTTTCACAAAATGTGGGCAAATGTTTTAGGTGAAAAAACCTTTTATTAAAAACGCTTTCATGAAAAGTCAAGCTTGTTTCACAACACAAAACATCACATGCTCTGGATGGTCTAAAACCAAGATTAAATTCAATCACTTCATTAAACAGAAAACTCTTTGGTTTCAAAATCATCTCACGAGCGGGTATTTCAAAATCTGAAATCAGTTTGTCAAAAACCGAATTAGAAACACAGAATTCTTTCACATTTTGCAAACCAAATTGCTTTTCTTCTTCAGGAGTAATCAGAACAAACAAGATAGGTTTTGCATCTATCAAACTGATTTCCTTACAAAGCTTGTTGTGCTTTTGCTCAAGGAATGAATGAATGACCGGTTCTGGTACAAGACGGGCATGCTGTTCCAAATCATAAACCGGTGGTGCTTCCTTTGGTTCCTTCTGTTGTGAGCCTTCATCTAAGACTTGTGAACTAGAGACATGTCTACTCGGTTGCTCCGGTTCAAAACTAGTTAGTTCTTCAGAAGCTTGTTCACTTTTATTCACAAAATTAGAAGAAGAAGAAGAGATAAGAGAACACTTAGCTCGGTTTGGAATGTTTGGAATGATTTCAGTCTCTAATGTCTCTTGTTCAACCGTAGTTTCTTCACAACACGAGCTGGTGGTGTTGCTCTTCATGTGCCTTTCAAACACATCATCAATCTTCTTTTCCAGATCATCAAAACGCTTTTTTCTCTTCAACCGGTTTTGGTGTAAGCTAGCTTGAAGACTCTTAGGCTTCTCACGCGGTCTCCTTAGTTGTGCCTTTTACTGAATCCTGTCAAGCCGGACATTGATCTCCTCAAGACCTGCATTTATCATTCTCGTCATTTTCTCATTAAGAGCTCGCATTTGAACGCTAGATATCCCTCCTCTAGGACTTTCATTCCTATCTTCATCACTACTCGCCATGGTTTTCCTGAAAACACTTAGACCAACGGATTAAAGAAAACACTCTCACTTTCAAGTGTTTAAACTCGCCCACACAAGTGTTTGATTGGTCACTCCGAGTCTTCTCTCAATGTTCTCGGCAAACAAGTTCAATCCAAATCGCAAGTACCCCCAAGCAACAAGGGAAAGAAGAAAAGATAGAAAGTTCCAAGATTTTTGGTGGGATTTGCCTTTACCAATTAAGGCTGGACTTCTCCTCAGCCTGGCTGGATCTCCTCAGCCTTAAGAACTTAAGAACACTCTTTTTTTTTTTTTAAATCGTTCAAACTCTTTTTTCTTTTAAATCGAATTGGCCCAAATCCTAAATATAAGATAGACAGAAAAGAAGTGTAGATGAAATGAGAAATGAGAAGATGAATTTAGAAAGAAGATACCAACAAAGAGTGGCTCTGATACCACTTAATGGATTCCCGGATAGGATTGACTCTTTGATGGATCGAAAGATAGACTGATCATGGATCAGTGGTGGATCGATGGAGACCGTCAAAGGTTGCGGAAGGCCTTTGGTATTCCCCACTTCAGAGAACTCGAATAAGTAACCCTTAACCCCGAAATTCTAAGAAGGTTTGATGCTTGGAAGTAACCCTTTCCAAGAATCGAAATATGTTCAGACAAGAACAAAGAGATGAACTCTCAAAAGAAGAAGAAAACTCGAATTATTTTAAAATGAAGTGAAAGGTTTGGTACATATAGGACTCTAGAAGTCAAAGAGACTAGTCAAATAAACTACTGAGGAAATGTGAAAACAATAACTAAGAAGACTTGACCAAAGACCAAACATTAAAACTATGTAGAATGACTCTTAAACTACTTTGACCAAATAATTTGTCCTTTGAAGTGCTTGGTCGAAATGGTCTTGTTGGTCCACGAAAAGTAGCTTCTCTTGGACTTAGGAAAGTATCCTGGATGCCAAACATAAGTTTGCAAGCTCTCAAAACAGTTGGGCCTTGCAATCTCCAAGTATAGCATCAGTTGGACCCGTTTTGAAAAATGAGGTGCAGATTTCTTCTCCTTTGAACTTTTACTCCGTTCTTGAGCTCGATGGAAATCTAAGAGATCAAGGAAGAAGCTCCAATTGGTTTCAGGTCCAAATTGTACCTGAGTTGGGCTGGGTGACTCAATCTTTGGCTCAGTCACGGAATAGAACCTCAAGCAGAACCATTGGTTTGTAAAATTCATATATTTTCCATATGGACCGATATTGAGGTGATTCCAATTCTCACAGCCTCTATGATGAATCAAGAATTCAGGAGAATTAGTTTCATGGCTTAAATCCTTCTGGTTAGTTCTGAAATCTTCTTTGAATGCTCGCATGTCCAAATCATGTAAGCTTGAAATGGTATGAGTTGAAAGTTGCATAACTTCTTCTTCATAACTCTGATTTGAGTGAGTCTTCTTGCAGATATTCTGAAAATGATCTGAGCATATTCTCCAAGTAGTTTCATGTATTGAATCGCCGTGGTAGAGAAGATATGAATCAAACAGTGACCATGCGTCTGAACTTGATTCAATAATCTGAATTGTCGGACCGTCCTTAGCTTTGTTCGGCTTATCGACCATTGGAAGCTTGTCCAGATTGTTCAGCTCGTCCTTCACCAGCTCGTCTCGACTACCTCGACCATCTTCCGAGCTATCCGTGGATTACTGGCCCGATAGATAACCCCGGAATCTATCGAGAAGGGTATCGCGCAATCCGACACTCCAAAGCACGTGATCAGACTGGGAAGGACCGTATAGAATCACCAAAGAGATTCGCCTAGAGGTATACGAGCTCCGAACTATGAATGGCACTAAGATTCTGAAAGGATAGAATGCGATGCATCTCAGGAAATTCCACTACTAAGACCTCGAAACGTCTTAAAAAAAAATTAAAGACAATTTGAACTACATGACGGCTTGATCCCTGAAAGGGGTAAGTAGGCAGCCGATCTTTTGATCGGTTCAGCTGTCCCCCTTTCAAAAAAGAGGGGGAATGGGTCCGTATATATATATACTTCCACATCAGAAATTCAAAAAAATTCCAAACAATTTCCGGTCTCGAATGCAACTTTTTAGAAAAAATTTATGATAAAGTTACTCGGAACATTCAGACATACAGAACCATCCGCACAAATCAGCTCGGAAATCTGATGAGCAAGACTGCTCGGAAATCCGAGCTGGTCAGCTTGGGAATTCTGAATAACCCGAGCAAGTCAACTCGGAAATCTAAGCAGGTCAGCTCGGAAGCTCCGAACAATTCTAGCAAACCAGCTCGGAGCTTCAAGCAGATCAGCTTGGAAGTCCCGAGCAAACCAGCTTGGAAATCCGAGAAAACTTGCTCGAAAATCCAACCCCAAACAATTGCTTGGAAAATCCTTAGCGAACCTCTCCTTTCAACGCCAAAAATCGTCCAACCAATTTTGAAACCCATTGAGACAACTTCTTCAATACATTCAGCTCACTGAGCAATTTGCTCGACGCCTTTTCAAAAAATCTCAAGACACTAGACCACGATCGCACGAACTCAACATATCCGCAAAAGTTCAACTCCCCAATCATACGCTTGGATTTGTCCGGCATAGATAAATACACTCATTCTTGCACTTATTTAATTTACTTATCATAGAGTCGAAATTAGGATCCGCATCTCGTAGTTTAGCGAACTAGTCCGAATTCATTAGTTATCATATTATACCTAGTCGAATCTAGCATTTTTCGTGCCATCTTAAGAATTCTTTATCTTGTTTGTTGCTGGCCACGACAGACAAACAAACGCATCCTTTACGGATCTTAACCAACATATCCTATACGGATTGAGGTTCTATACATCCAACAAACGGATAAAAGCGAGCTATACAATTTTTAAATACCACTAGGTATGTTTACTCTCGACGAAGGGAACATAAGACGAAGGAAAATTCCCCGCACCAGTACTGGAGTCGAAGTAAACCCAAAATCCAGTAAAACGCTGCTCAGCACACTGGTAAATGACGTCAAACGACCAAGTATATCCTGGTCTGGTATCCGTTAGGCACACCACTTGCATGATATCAGCTCACTGTCGACGACGGAATGTAAGACAAGAAGTTTTGCAAAAACACCGAACTCGAAGTACGCCTCTAAACCCAGCAGACGCTGCCTAGCACGCTGGTCTAAATGACGTCACATACAAGTTTACTATCGTTTAAGGGAACATAAGTCGAAGGAAATTCCCCGCACCAGTACTGGATTCGAAGCAAACGCCCATAAAACCCAGTCAGACGCCTTTGAGCACACTGGTCTCAATCATCACAGGTTCGCAAGTAGAGTCTATCCTGTTAACCTTCAAACTTAACTCGAAACCCAGTCGGATGCTTCCGAGCACACTGGCCTCAATCACCTCATGTTCGTAAGCAGAGTATATCTCATTGACCTTCGAACTTAACTCGAAACCCAATTAGACGCTTCCTAGCAAATTGGTCTCAATCATCACTGATCAAAAAGCCGAACAAAATTCGCTAAACTTTAAACTTAGCTCGCAATCCAACCAAACGTTTCCAATGGGTCGTGAGCAGAATGCATCTCGCCAATGCTTGAACCCAAAGCATGACCCAAAATACGGTGGCATGCTCGGCTGCTTCCTTTAGGGCCGCGTCACAGAAGATCTCCTTTCCGCGAGCTGAGTTTTCAAGAGTTCGGCCTCGGCAAACTAGCTTTTTCTGTATCAGGCGAAAGTCTCGCCGCATCAAACTCAGCTTTTTTCACTTCGATAGACACCGGCAAGACGACCATGAATCCTTCGACATTTTCTGTCAGACTCGGCGGCGTGCCGATTAACCGAAGCCCATGCCTGCGAGGAAATTTTTATGGTCGTCAGTAAAACTAGTCAATCAAGCCGCTAGGTAAGAAAATTATTATTATCCTACTCGGAAGAGAAAAATTAACTTGTAGCAAATCTTGTCATGCACCGACAAGAGAACTGCCGCAGATCAAATTTTCGTACTTAATGGGATAACTGTTGGGATTGTGTCCTGAAATCACACTTGTACTCACTCCTGATGATAGTTGTGTGTCGAGATCAGACATTCGTATAATACTGGGTGGTTGCAATGTTTTGCTAGAAGCCTCTTGCAATCTGTAAGTCGTAGACTTACTGCTAGTATTATATGATCCTATAGGATCACACACCTAAGCAAACTGGAAGCTAAAATATGGGAATGATCATTATAGTAATGATCATGTTAATGTGTATTGGATACACATTAGTATCGAGTATATGGTGTTGTGTCGATCGACACAGTATGTGTGTCGGTCAACACATGTCGGGTTTTCGAAACAGACTTTTCGATTTATGCCTTAATCAAGTCGGCCCGTTTGAGTGGTTCTAGGTCTGAATAAATAGAAAGTATTTTCGACCTAGAACAAGGGCCGTCGTCTTTTCTTGACAGAAAAAGCAGAAAACACCAAACTCAGAGATCCCAAAAGATCCGGCACTAGCATCCCGGTTTCCAGGCTTGTGTGCGTGTGTATCTGGTAGAGGCGAAGCATCTGAGTCGCTTACTGATCTTGTTCACCAATCATTTCGCTGCCAGTTCAAGGTAAGAACGAGGTTGGTATTTTCGATATAACGAACCCTAGATCCTAGGCGACCCAACAGTGGTATCAGAGCTTGTTAGGGTTTAGTCTTTTGAATCTGGAGCATTTAAATCGAATACTGATGTAATTGATTAGATTGATGCTTGTTAAATCGCGTTTTCATGTTGTTAATCTCGGATTAAAGCCTCTGATGAAAAATCGATGTATGTGCTTTCGCAGAGTGTCGATCGACACAAAGCGTGTGTCGGTCGACACAGGGCGAAAACGCGTAAATAATTTTAGGGTTTGTCGCATGGCGTCGATCGACACTAATCTTGTGTCGGTCGACACACCGCGAAAACTCTTAAAATAATTTGAGGTTTATCGCATAGTGTCGATCGACACTAATCTTGTGTCGGTCGACACACCGCGAAAACGCTCACTCGGTCTTGGAGATCGCCATGTGTTGGTCGACACAGACTATGCGAATGGATAGATCGTTTCAATTGGATTGAACCGGTTATCTCGCTCGGTTAATTTTAATTAACCAATTTGGTTCTGGTTTGGTAATGTCGATCGACACAGAGTTGTGTGACGATCGATATGGACCGTTAAACCGGACCGGTTCAATTAGATTGAATCGGTTAAGGAAATTCGATCCGGTTTGACCGGTTATCGAAGACCGGTTTAAATTGGATTGTGTCGACCGATGCCAATGGTTGGCATCGATCGACACACCATTCGCAAATTTGATGGTTGGACCTCAAATTTGTATATACCAGACCAAATTTAGTCCTAAAGTTCTTAATGAACCTAAACTTAATAAAACTGAATGTTTTAATTAAATTAATAACTTCTTGGATGTATATTGGATATACCTCAAGATTAATTAGCTCCTTTCCTCAACTAAATATAAAGTGATCTTGATGTCTTGCCCGATCTTGTCTACTGTCAAAACTCGTTTCGTTGTTGGATAGCCTTGGAGTCCTTGGTATCCACAACAACATGAGTAAGGCAGGTGATCATTGATAGACTTGCAGTGCAACTGTCGATGATCACAAGACAGAAAGAGATTGGTTTACTTGACTGGGCTATCAGAAGTTCTGGGCCCAGAGACATCAGAGTGGATTAGACATGGATTGTCTCATCTGCGACCAAGAATTGTACTGGGTACAATTAGCAATGATTTGCTTACCTAGATAACTAAAGTTTGGATGATGGCGAGTCGCCCACTCAAATTTTGGTGATCTGAGGATCTTGGTTCATTGTATTCATCTGAGGAAACATAGTTTTTGAATACAATGCGAGTTTTCTTATTAAATAAGATTACTCATTTCCTTGAGCATCATAACTAAAAACCTCTACCTCTCTTAATTACAGCTATGTCTGTCTCAACTCACATCAACACTTTCTCGCTGAGATCCGTCCTTGAGAAGGACAAGTTAAATGGATCTAATTTCTTGGAATGGTATCGGAACCTGAGATTAGTTCTCAGGCAGGAGAACAAGGAATATGTCCTTGAAAGAGTTCTCCCCGAGAGGCCACGTTCCAATGCCCCGCAGACAAAAAAGAATGCTTGGGATAAGCATTCTGCTGATGTCAAAGACGTTAATTGTCTAATGCTGGTGACTATGAACTCTGAGCTGCAGAAGCAATATGAGAACGTGATGTCACCCATTGAGATGATTAACAGCCTGAAAGCTTTGTTTCAGAAGCAAGCTCGCACAGAGAGATACCAGACGGTTAAATCTCTCATGGATTGCAAGCTGGCTAAGGACAGTCCAGTGAGTCCTCATGTCCTTAAAATGATGGGTTACATTGATAACCTGGGGAAACTGGACTGTGCCATTAGCCAGGAGCTAGCCACTGACATGATTCTGCAGTCTTTGCCGTCGTGTTTTGATAAGTTCATCATGAACTACTACATGAAAAACATGACTAAGACATTGACTGAGTTGCACGGCATGCTGAAGACAGCAGAGCCGAATCTCAAGAAGGCAACTCCCAGTGTACTGATGGTACAAGGGGGTAAAAGGTTCAAGAAATCTAAGAAGGATAAGGGAAAGGCCCAAGTTGTCCAGACTGAGAGTCAGGACAAGCCCAAGCCAAAGCCCAAATCCGGGCCTTCTCCTGAGGACAAATGCAACTACTGCAAGCAGTTAGGGCATTGGAAGAGAGACTGCAAGAAGTTCATGGAAGATTACAAGAAGCTGAAGAAGACGTATGATGCATCTGACTCAGGTATTTATGTTATCGAACTTAATGTTATGTCTTCTAGTTCTACTTCGTGGGTATTGGATACCGGCTGCGGTGCTCATATTTGTACTAATATGCAGGCACTAAGAAACAGTAGAACACTGAAGAAAGGACAAGTGGAGCTACGGGTCGGGAATGGAGCTAAGGTTGCTGCACTGGACGTAGGCACTTACGATTTGTCTTTACCTTCGGGCATGGTTTTAGCTTTGAATAATTGCTACTTTGTACCTGCGATTAGCAGAAACATAATTTCAGTTTCCGTTTTGGATTTGGAAGGTTTTGATTTTGCTGTTAAGAATAAAGTTTGTTCTTTTAATCGTGATGGTACGTTTTATGGTAGCGCCCCATTAGATAATGGGTTATATGTCTTAAACCAAGAAATGCATGTCTTTAACATAAATACAAAGCGGTTTAAGTCAAATGACGAAAACCCGACTTTCTTATGGCATTGTCGTTTGGGCCATATCAACGAGAAACACATTCAGAGACTCCATCGAAATGGGCTTCTGGGCTCATTTGATTTTGAATCATGTGAGAAATGCGAATCTTGCTTGATGGGCAAAATGGCTAGGGCCCCTTTCAACAAACCAAATGAAAGGGCCAGTGACTTGTTGGGCCTTGTTCATACTGATGTATGTGGCCGATGAGCACTGTTGCTAGAGGAAATTAAAAGTACTTCATTACCTTTACTGATGATTTCAGTAGGTATGGCTACGTCTATTTGATGAGACACAAGTCAGAATCCTTTGATAGATTCAAGGAATTCAAGAATGAAGTACAGAACCAACTTGGCAAAAGTATCAAAGTTCTGTGGTCGGATCGCAGAGGAGAATACTTGAGCCAAGAGTTCAGTGACTGTCTGAGCGAGTGTGGAATTGTTTCACAACTCACTCCTCCTGGAACACCTCAATGGAATGGAGTGTCAGAAAGGAGGAATCGAACCTTATTGGATATGGTACGGTCTATGATGAGTCATTCAAATCTTCCATTATCCTTTTGGGGATACGCTCTAGAAACGTCTGCGTTTACACTAAATAGGGTGCCATCTAAATCAGTGGAAAAGACACCACATGAATTGTGGACTGGAACATTCCTAGTCTGTCTTTCCTGAAGATTTGGGGTTGTGAGGCTTATGTTAAACGTTTAATCTCTGACAAGCTCGCACCCAAATCGGATAAATGCTACTTCGTTGGTTATCCTAGGGAAACCAAGGCATACTACTTTTACAACCAATCCGAGAACAAAGTATTTGTTGCTCGGGACTGTTCTTTTCTTGAGAGAGAATTTCTTTCTAAGAAAAATAGTGGGAGTAAAGTACATCTCGAAGAAATTCAAGATGCACATGAGACTGCTCAACCTGCTGAGGAAGAGCAGCAGGTGGATCCACAAAGTTCTGTGGAGCCCACGCCTGTGGAGCCTGAAGTTCGCAGATCCGGAAGGATCCGTCACGAACCCGAGAGATACTATGGATTTCTCGTGACCAATTCCAATGATCTGATGATCATTGAAAGTGACGAACCAGCGACCTTCGCGGAAGAAATGATGAGCCCGGACTCCGAAAAGTGGCTTGGAGCCTCTAAATCTGAAATAGGATCCATGTCAGAAAACCAAGTATGGTCCTTGGTCGATTTACCTAATGGTGCAAAAGCCATTGAGTGTAAATGGATCTTCAAGAAGAAGATTGACGTGGATGGTAATGTACAAATTTACAAAGCTAGGTTGGTGGCTAAAGGTTTCAAGCAAATTCATGGTATTGACTATGATGAAACCTATTCCCCAGTCGCTATGCTTAAATCCATTCGGATTTTTCTAGCAACTGCCGCTTATTATGATTATGAGATTTGGCAGATGAATGTCAAAACCGCCTTCCTGAATGGAATTCTGGAAGAGGTTGTGTATATGACACATCCTGAGGGTTTTGTAAATCCTATGAATGCTGGGAAGGTATGCAAGCTTCATAAATCCATTTATGGATTGAAGCAAGCATCACAGAGTTGGAATCTTCGTTTTGATGAAGCAGTAAAACAATTTGGTTTCATCAAGAACGAGGAAGAACCATGTGTATACAAGAAGACTAGTGGGAGCGGAATTGCGTTTCTTGTATTGTATGTCGATGACATACTTCTTCTCGGTAATGACGTTCCGTTGCTTCAGTCTGTAAAGACTTGGCTCGGAAGTTGTTTTTCCATGAAAGACATGGGAGAAGCCGCCTACATCCTTGGAATCAGGATCTACAGAGATAGAGCGAATAGGGTGATTGGATTGTGCCAGGACACTTATATTGATAAGGTGTTGCACAGATTCAAGATGCATGATTCCAAGAAGGGCTTCATACCGATGTCTCATGGCATTAGTCTCAGCAAGAAGCAGTGTTCGTCGACACATGCTGAGCGGGAGCGCATGAATAGGATTCCTTATGCTTCTTCAATAGGATCTATCATGTATGCCATGCTCTGCACTCGTCCAAATGTAGCTTACGCGCTAAGCATGACGAGTAGATACCAATCTGATCCAGGTGAAGTTCACTGGACAACAGTCAAGAATATTCTCAAATATTTGAGACACACCAAGGATAAATTCTTGGTATATGGAGGAAGTGAAGAACTTGTGGTGAATGGATTCACATATGCGAGTTTTCAGACGGACAGAGACGATTTCCGATCACAGTCTGGATATGTCTTCTGTCTAAATGGCGGTGCAGTGAGCTGGAAGAGATCTAAGCAGAATACCGTAGCTGATTCCACGACGGAAGCTGAATATGTTGCTGCTTCAGAAGCGGCAAAGGAAGCTGTTTGGATCAAGAAGTTCATGACTGAACTTGGTGTGGTTCCTAGTATCTTGGAGCCAGTGGCTTTGTTTTATGATAACAATGGAGCCATTGCTCAGGCGAAAGAACCCAGGTCACACCATAAGTCCAAACACGTAGAGAGGAGATATCACCTGATTCATGATATTGTCAATAGAGGTGATGTGAAGATCAGCCGAGTTCCGACCGACGAGAATGTCGCTGATCCTCTGACTAAGCCACTCCCAAGGCCTAAGCATGAGAGTCATACGACTGCTGTAGGCATTAGAGATCTTAAGATGTAATCTTGATTCTAGTGGGAGTTTTAGTTTTATTTTAGTTATAATAAGATGCTCTTGTGAACATTCTTTTGGAAATGTTTAATGAAATTTGATTTCAGCATTATTTATTGTGATCTAAATAATGGTCCCAAAATAAGTTTATGTCATATTATAGGTCATCAAGTTGAGGACTTGATCATGAAACCCTATAAGTTATAGATGACATAAATTATGATTTGTCCCTAGTCGAGGTTGTCAAAGTGGGACACTGACAACTGCGAGAGACTAGCTTGTGAGGTGACTGTTGACTAAGTTTCATGGAGTCAATGATATGAGTATCACAGTCAGTCACATAGATATATGTTGGTGAACATATGATCGGACATGACCCGCTAATGAGAAGTCTACAAGATAGTTATATCTGTGTCATAAGAGATTCTCATTATGACTATAGAGTATAGTCCTTAGACCTGAGTTCATCATGTTTTTTTACATATGAATTGGTACACTTTGACCTTGTCAAACGTCGACCCATAGCTGGCGGCTATAACGGCACTGCTCAGGTATATCATGTAGTATGTGTTGAAACATGGATGGAACAAGAAGGGATTTGTCCCTCCTGAATAACGGGAGATAAATATCTCAGGGCCTATCGAAGATTTGATACTGAGAAAATGTGTGGCCGCACTCAAACGAACTGTAGTTCAGTTGTTTGGATTGTTCAGTATAAGATCAGGAGTTTGATAAACACGATACTGGCTTAATAAGGATGACACTAATCTTTCCTTATGCCAAATCGAGATATAGAGACAAAAGGATTACAGGAATTGATGATTCCAGTACAAGTGGGAGATTGTTGGGATTGTGTCCTGAAATCACACTTGTACTCACTCCTGATGATAGTTGTGTGTCGAGATCAAACATTCGTATAATACTGGGCGGTTGCAATGTTTTGCTAGAAGCCTCTTGCAATCTGTAAGTCGTAGACTTACTGCTAGTATTATATGATCCTATAGGGTCACACACCTAAGAAAACTGGAAGCTAAAATATGGGAATGATCATTATAGTAATGATCATGTTAATGTGTATTGGATACACATTAGTATCGAGTATATGGTGTTGTGTCGATCGACACAGTATGTGTGTCGGTCGACACAGGTCGGGTTTTCGAAACAGACTTTTCGATTTATGACTTAATCAAGTCGGCCCGTTTGAGTGGTTCTAGGTCTGAATAAATAGAAAGTATTTTCGACCTAGAACAGTGGCCGTCGTCTTTTCTTGATAGAAAAAGCAGAAAACACCAAACTCAGAGATCCCAAAAGATCCGGCACTAGTATCCCGGTTTCCAGGCTTGTGTGCGTGTGTATCTGGTAGAGGCGAAGCATCTGAGTCGCTTACTGATCTCGTTCACCAATCATTCCGCTGCCAGTTCAAGGTAAGAACGAGGTTGATATTTTCAATATAACGAACTCTAGATCCTAGGCGACCCAACAATAACCTCTGGGATGACGCACACTCGCACAAAATTTGGCAACCTCGGAAGCATTCACTACGAGAAAACAATGTTTTGCGACTGGACCTTGCGACTATACTTGTAGTCGTAGCATTTGGGCACTATTAGGGGACAATATTGCTACTATTTTGCGACAACAGATATATGGACGTGTATTAGTCGCTTATATACGACCAAAAAATGATTGCCGCCAATTTTGTCGTCGATTTAATATTGATTAACAACCATTGTCGAGACCGGAAACAATAGTCGCAGGCTAGTCGGTGATATGACGACTATTTTTTGCGTCTGATGTGAAGAGTCGTAGAAAAATTGCGAATTGGTTAATACATGGGCGACTAATTCGCTACTTCGGGTATAGTAGTAACCAAGTCATTTATTTGTCGTTATTGATACGACTAATATTCAACTCATTATTCGTGTCGCAAAGTAGTCGGGTATGGGTCGTATCATATAGTGTTTTTGGAGTTTTTGAAAGCAATATGAGCTAGTTTGATTATATTTTACCTGTTTGTGGTAGGTGTACGGGTTTCAAAGCTAATCTATACTTGCAATATGTAAAGTGTATAATCGTTTTTTCCAACTTCTAATATACATGTATAAGTTGCAATATTATATATTAACTAAAATTTAAATCGAAGTTAATTAACCCTTAAAATAGAAATCAAACGCTTAGCAATACTTACTTTGGTTTTAAGGAATCAAAAATTAAAAACTCATAAGTTCTTAATAGTTATAGAATAAGAGTGGAGGAGAGTTAGAAGCGATCGAGAGTCTGGTGCTCGTTTGAGTACCATGTCGGAAGATGATTAGGGTAACTACACGAAATCAAAGAGGGAAATATGTTAGGTTGTTAATAATTTATATGATCATAAGATGTTCTATATGACAATTTCCAAAAATTCATATCGTTTCATCAAACTGTTCAACTCATCCAAAGTTACACGATGATAGTCAACTGAAGAAAGCCCTTCTATTCCTCTAAGCCAAGTAACCCTAGGTAAAAAAAAAATATTCTCGTAATTTTGTTCTATATTATTGTCTTACTCATATTTTCTAGAAAACATGTAAACATACCGCAAAATCTTCTGATCCAGAAAAATCGAAGCAAAACAATCAAATGCTTGTCTGGAACTTGTTCAAAATGTCTCGACAATTCCTCAGCGAGTGGTCCATAGGCAACACATTCTATGGTCCTCTTCTTTCAATGCCAACATCATTATTTATTAAGGTTTAATTATAAGGTGATTATAAAGTTCTGAAACTTAAACTTACTCGGCATCTCTTAGCGTGAATTGGACTTTAACGCGTGTATGTGAATACAAATTGACCTTTGAAGAGTGATCTACCCATTCAAGCTCTCCAACCCATGTTATAGCACCAACAACATCTATAGGAAAAAAATCTTTTAAATATAAGTTAATCCCCTAAAAACTACAACCACAATTCTTCCAAATCCGATGTTAGATTTTTTCCACTTAATCTAATAATAATGTATTGTAAACAACACTTACCAATTGCATATTTATCTGGAACCGTCCCATCATTAATTCCTTGGATTGGTTTGATTCTCAAGTGGTCATCCAAAGTTGGAGGATCGAAGTTCTCAGTAATATTTGTCTCGTCAGTTATATAAATATCCTTATACGTTGGACATACTCTGTCATACTTTGGCCCTAACGAAACCCTAAAATCAGAAAAATTAAACCAGCAACCTTCTTAAAACCTTCGCTCTAACATTCCAGCGATTATCCCTCAAAGTAATATCAGAAATTTTGTGAAATTGTAAATTTTCAGAATCACATGTTATAAGCGGATTCATTTTGTGGATATCTCTTTGAATATCAGAGAATGATAGGGAAGAGGTAGAACAAGAAAGTGAAGAGTTTTTAGGTTTATTGAAATAAATACCCGGTCACTATTTTAACTCGATACGCAACCGTTGCGACTTTACATTAAAATCCACTTACTCGTTTTGGGCTTTTCTCGAATGATTACATGAGAATGACCCATGTACGCTTTTCTTTCATAATCTCTAATTGTTATGCGTTAAATTTACCATAAGAAACCGATTGTTCATAATCCTTTCAGCTTAACGAAATACATTGATTTGTTCTTTAAAAGGGAACATGTTCTGATGAGAAACGAAAAAAACAGAAGCAAAAAGCGTAGAAGGATGTTGGGTACGGTATCTCAATCGGTTAATAAGTTTAGATACTAAATTTTAATCAATTTTTAATACTCATTGATTATTTTTTCAATTTTTGGATATCATGGAATATGAGTAATATACTAAGTTACTAAAGAAAACCAAGTTGACAAAAAAAGAAATACTAGAGAAAACCATAAACAAAGTGCGGGTTATAAATACAAATTTAATTTAAATTTATAAACCATAAGTATGTTCTTCACTTCGAAAATCCAACAAACCACATCCAACATTCTTAACATAGAGGAGGCTTAGGGTACATGATCAAAAAAAAAAATCATATTAAAACAATAACACATAAGATCGCAAAAAAAACACAAACATCTATACTATATGATTATGAGTTGTGAGATAAATACCTCTGGACAAAATCACAGAACTCTTAAACTTCATATGCATCAAAGCATATCTTAGAAACTCGTTGAATTGCCTCCAACCTCACCAACCCTAATCAACAAATAAATTTTAATTATTTGTCATTTTACACTAACTAGAACGAATTTACAAAAAATCTTTGATGTTTCATCATACCACCACTGTTATTGGCGATATTAAAGCACTGGAATAAGCAGAACAGTATCCCATTCAGACTTTTTTCCCATGCCCTAACCAGCCTAACAGCAAGATCCCCATTGGCCACACAATCCAATGACTCGTTTCTGCCAATATTTACTAAAGATCAGATTTCATACATTCTAAGAATATTGTACATGAAATAAATTGATGTTATACTTACTCCAAATCTCTGATTCTGAATTTTTCTTGAACTCGCCTCCAGAAATAAGTTTCTGGATCATTTGCCGTAACCACCGGATCTCTTACGAAGCCATCAATTCCAAGCACAACACCAATCAAATCTATATCTCAAACCAATAAACATAACAAACAAATCCATAACAAAATTATATTAAAACAATAAAGTCCCATAAAACTTGTAACCTTAAATCCAAAAAACTATACCGATTGGATATGTTCTAGTTATAGTGTCATTTGAAACGCCACGTATAGGATTCAAGTCTAAGTAGTGCTGGCCATTAGGGTATGGAATTTTCCAGATTACACTCGAACTAGTTCGACACAGAGAGAATAAAATATATGTCAAGCGGTCAAACATTGGCCTATCAAGGATATGAACGTTATCCCATTGTACTCACTGGCCCTCAGATTCCACCAGCCAATCGAAGAGTTCAACCGAAATCACCCCAAATTTCTCCTTCTATCCTTTGGCCCTATCGTTAGAAAGTGCAAGACTAAAAACTTTAAACAACGTAAGAACAGTAGTTTATACAACGTAAAATCAAAACTTTATACAGCGCATGTACTGTGATAGAGAGATAACTTGTTCATCCACCAAAAGTAGTTTTATGGTTTGGCCGGAGAAGACCCGTTGATACATCCAACACCGAAAGACCTTCAATCTCAAACTCCATTTCGTCGTCGACTTGTTGATCTCCGAGAGGAATTGGTATTGCCTTTGTGCCATTGGTCTTTCGTAATAGATTTTCCGTTGAGAAAATAAATGTAAGTCGAAAGGAATTTGAGAGATGAAGTGAATTTGAGAGAGGTTATAATGGTTAGGGTATTGGCAGTTTATGGTAACTTAGGCGCCATAAATATATTGGGTTTGGCGGGCTTTAATTAGATATATCAGTACGTTAACTTTGGTTTCGATCAATGTAAATATCTTATCGATTCCCGGTGCACATAATGGTTTATTTGTATCACATAATGGCTAGTCATGAACTAATGCGTTACATATGGCATATTAAAGAACTATTGTTTGACACTTGCCCTCACACTTGTAACTATTGAATTAGATGTCTAAAGATCTTTGGGTTTGTGTACCTAGTTATGTTGAGTTCCTATATGAATCATCCATTTGATATTTTAGTTATGTTTTAGTAGCATATTGTAGGATTCACATTTTCAATTAATGCTAAGTTACAAATTATGAAAAAATTACATCGTACTAATTATCAGAATTAGTATATTTGAACCACAATATTTTAATGTTTGGTGTTGTATTAATTTATAGTGTTCTACTGTGACTACTGTTACACCAAAATTGCATTGCCAATGTTGATAGCTAACAAAATCTTGTATGACATAATGACTATTTTACACCAAAATTGAGTTGTAAGATTTGTGTTTAAGGGTGTTTTATTATTATATATGTAATTTATATTGTCTTTTATATAATTTATAATTATTAATTATTTTGTCAATATCTACCATAAACTTGGGTATTATTTTACTATTTAACACATATCGGACAATTTAACCAACATAAAAGAAGTAGCCCTAAACCCTAAATACTAAACCTTAAGCACTAAAATACTAAACCTCAAATTATTATGTAATATTGTGATAGTACTAAATGCAAATAACCCTATACCCTAAACTGTAAACCCAAACACTAAACCCTAAACCCTAAATATAAAACCTTAAATACTAAAACCTAAACACTAAATACTAAACCATGAAACTTCTTTTTAGTTCTTATTTGGTCCGTAATGAGTGTTTTGGACAGATTCTAAATTTGTTAGTAATATCTTTATCACTTCGGAATGCGTTGATTGAACATATATATATATATATATATAGGAGCATCATAGAAATAATGTTTAAGTAAATTGGTATTTTATATGCACAGTTTTCAACTTTTGTGTTTATGTGTGTCTTATTATTATATATGTACTCTATATAGAACATTTCACACCTCATTTTTGAGGTTTTAGAATCTCCAAAAGAAACTTCAAACCTCATTTTTGAGGTTTTAGCATCTCTATATAATGTTAGTATGAAATATTTAGGTTTTAGCCTCTCCAAAAGAAACCTCAAACCTCATTTTTAAGGCTTTAGCATCTCTATGTAATGTTAAAATGAAATATTTTATGAATTAGTATTGTTTTATAATATTATAAATATATTACGACTACGTTACACCTAAAAGTGGGCAAAAATTAAAAATATTTGCCAAATTAATCTGGAAAACCTAAACCCAATTTTATAGCCTAAAACATTTCAATTACCCGTCTATATGCAAGAATTTTTGACAAAGTGCCGAGAAATCATCAAATACGTCAAACCCTGATTTACTTTTGTTCTTCCCCTTTTCAGAAATCTCCTTCGAATCCTCTCTCTAATCTCTCTACGAATCCTCTTCTACGCCCACCCATCTCAAACTGATATCTCTTCTTCAAATCTCTTATTCGAAGCTTTCCATTTCATAACTAACTTTGGCCGAAACCTACGACTCTCTCAAATTATTCCTTGAATATCTCAATCACGAAACCCTCCGTGATTCGATGCATACAGGTACATGTAGCTATATCGTCAGTTTCCTTCTACTTTGCTTTGCTTCTGAAACGGGATAGGCTCTGAATCTGATTATTTGTTTACAATTAATTTTGGTTCTACAGGTTGTAAGCGATTCCTATATTCCTCTATGACCTTCAATATGGTCTCCACATACTGGGTAAGTTGGTTGTTTTTTTTAATGATTGTTTGAGGAGTTAGAGTCTGATGGTTAGGATGTTAATCTTATAGTTAGCACGTAATTGAAGACACCAATCTATGCTTAACTCATTAATGTGTTATGCTAAGTTCGAGTGTCTGAGCGCGTACAAGATAATTTTTGTATCATTTGAGACATGACCAAACCATTCATAACTTTCTTCTCAAACATTTGTTGAGGACATCTATCAACGACGTATGAAAGACATGGTTAGCATCACAAAGGACTGCAGAAGCACTGCAAGGAACTTTGACCTCGTGAGATATCAACAGTTGAATATACAACATATTTCCTCAGGTAAAGTAACATTTTTCATAATCCATGTTTATAAAGTCATCTCACGTTCTTTATTTAAATGTTTTCATCTTACTATCTGTAATTGTCATAGGCCACTGAGAAGGATAGACGAGTAAATCCTTATCGAGTCGAAAGCTTGACAACTAATCTTTTAATGCGCAAGCACAAGCAGCCCAGACACTTTTCAGTTGTCGCCCACCAAGAACAACTGAAGGAAGCTCAAAGTAAGCTCAAAGTAAGACAACAACACCATCTGGTTCGTAGGTTACTTTATCACTGTCTCTTTCACTTGATAATTTATTGGTATATGATTTGGCAACTCCTAGATTCTGGAGTTTGCGTATGTAGGTCGTATGTGTCTACATTTTACCAATATTATTTATGATGCAAGTTTTTGTTACGTTTGTTGTACCATTCAAATTACGGTATCACCCATTACCAAATCAAAAATGAAATTAATCCAAATTCTTAATTTTACGAAAAAACCACTAAACGGTCGTCAATTATTCGTACTACACACATAAACTAGTCGCTAAATATTTACCATCAGCAAATCTGGATTTTTCGAATAGTCGCTTAATATTTACGACTATGTTGTGACTATATTAGACAGTCATATAGTAGTCAGCCAGAAAGTACCATTATCGAATCTGGATGTTTCGTTTAGATGCTGCATAGTCGTTTAACAGTCGACAATTAATAGCAAGATGTTTACCATAATCTTATTTGGATTTTCCATATAGTCGTATTATAATCGGTAAATTAGTGAATAAACAATCACCAAAACGTCACCATAGTCTACGACTAAATCGTGACTAAACTACTCAGTCACATAACAGTCCCCACATAGTGGCGAGATCATTACAATAATCGTATATGGATGTTCAGATTAGTCGCGGGATAGTAGTTAAAGTGGTCGTTACCCAGTCATTACATAGTGGCTAATATTTACGACTACTTTCTGACTATACTATACAGTCACATGTTAATCGCCTAGTCGTCACCTAATTTAACGACTATTTGATGACAACATTTCTCCGACGTCATATGGACTCCCTCTATAGTCACACAAAAGTCTATGTAGTAGTCGCATATTAGTTCTTATATCTACCGACAACGCTATGTCTATTTTACGATTACCTATGTTAGTCGTATATATAGTCGTAACTCGCCAACTAATAATACGACTATACGATTTAATGACTATGGATTTACGACTACCATATTTAGTCGTATGTTTGTCGTAAAACCCCGATTAACGACTATTCTGCGATTAAACATGCAGTCGTAAAAACGCTGTTTTCTTGTAGTGATTAGTGTACATAAAGCTACTCACCGCGATCAAACCGGATTGGTTCAGAGTCGGGTTAAGGGACTTCGGCATCTTTCCTATACCTCTTCTTCCGTCCCTATTTAGGTTTGGACGTAACGGGTTGATCGGTCAACCCGTAAAGCGGTCTTTGAGCAACGGTTGCCTCTTCGCCACCGTCAACATCGGCATGAACGACGGAGATGCCCTCGCCGAGTGTGGGATCCTGACCGGTCCATTCGTTAGGTCCGTAGTAATCAAAACCGGGGAGCTCAGCTCCACTCTTGAGCCATGCAGAGATCGAATCGTCCTCCTGCACTAACTCGTCGTCATGATGCTCCTCATCATCCGTCCGTTCGTCAGTCCTCGTTGCCTGGCGAGTCATACCCATTTGTCTAGCTTCTATAACACGCTCAACGGAAAAACTTCTGTTCCAGTTCGTTTTCCCGTCTTGTAACCGTCCGATGATATCGATAAAATTCGACGGACACGTTAGACAAAGGTCCTTTGCTGCAAAAACAAGAAAACGTGTGAAAGAGTTAAAAGGATATCCGAAGATGAAAAAAAAAGCACGAAGGAAAACGATCAATTCGGCTACCAAGGTCTTCCCATTTCGACTTCATCAGCCGAACGCAATCCTTATCGACGGACGTCTCGTCAATCAAAACGTAAAAGAAATGATGCCTCCATTGGAGATCATGATTCTCAAAATCCGAAACGATCTTGCGGGGCCTGACATAATATTCGGGGCCGCCTCCTATCGGAACTATATTATATATATTCCGAAGATGTAACACTCGGAGATCGACGCCACATTCGAAACTTCGAACTAACAGACCAATCAAATTCCGCAGGACTCGGGGAGTGATATGTGTGAGGGCCAATCCATGACGCTGAAGGTAGCGAACTATGAGTCCGTGGACTGGGAGCCATAGGAAGCAAGATTTGAAGAAGTACTCGTAGACCGAGAAATAACCACCCGGCGGGATCGCAAGAAGACGGAACCATGAACGTCACATTTTCGGGGATTCCAAAATCGCGTCAAAGCTTTTCGATCGACCTTTCCATAGACAAGGTTGAACCAGGAGGATCCGTAATCTCTTTATTATTTCTCGGCTTAGGACGAGCCACTTTTGGTTTCTCCGGAGAAAGACCCCAATGGCGCATAGCTTCCTCCGGGCTGACACAATTATCCTTGAACTCCTCTTTGATCGTTGCGCCACCCATCACGAAAGGAGAATTCTGGCGGATATTATCATTGCCAGAGTATTGACCGTTATCCGAAAATGCAGTGCCTACTCCGGCCGAAGAGCATGGCCGACTAGCGTGAGACCTGGTCGATCGCCAAACCCAGGAGACTCGCCCTCGGAAGAAAGGTTGGCATGAACATATCTCGATACGGGATCCGTTGCACCACTAAACCCTTCCATTGAAAATCACGGCAAGGCAGAAGTCCAAACTTGGAAAGAGATTTAAGACCCAAAACTTCACAAAAATGAAGAAGAAAGCTTCGACAAAACTCACAAAGAGTAGAGAGAGGATAGAGAGAGAAGTTACCTTAAAGTTTCTTCTTTGGAGTGAAAGTGTGAGAAGTGAAATGAAGGGAAGTGAATACTTATATATTTTTACAATGGCATGGAGCATTGGGTATGATTACACTTGATTACCCTAGCATAAGCATGTTTAGCTTAATCATGACGGACATTGCACGAGTAAATCGATTAGGCATGGTCTCGGAATCGGCCATGACCATGATTAAGAATGGTCTCAGAATCAGCCAAAACTCGCACGAGTAAATCGATTACGGCCGAAAGGTCCGAAAAGGTCCTCATACGCACATCAATGGACGCAAATCGCCGTACTTGGGAGCTCAGAACAAATTATCCTCGGAAATATTACCTCCAAAAAGTCCGTCTTACTCTAGATGCTAGACCACGGCCAAAATACGACAAACGATTCTGACAATTCTTTGTCGTCAATAAATCCGCGTCGAAACGGAAAAACGGCCGAGCCGAATCTTTCGGAAAATTGGTTTCGTTTTGAATACTAAAAAAGACCTCGCCATCATCGCACTCGAGTCTGGCGAGCTGGGAGGATAACTGTTGGGGTCAAAATCCCCCTCGACGAAAACAATAGCCGAAAGCATGAGCAAGAAATCGGACACGGACATTCACCACACTTTGTATAAACGGAGCTTCATATGATTAACGTTTTATACAAAATGCATCGTATCAATGAAACTTCGTATGAATGACACTATATACGAAACTCTTCGTATGGATAACTTTTTAGACGAAATGAACAAAACCATTCAATCAAAGATCCGCACGGATCAATCGGACAAACACATCACTCGACAAAATCTACGGATAGGCACAAACATCCGAACAAGCTTATTCCGAGCTGAACCAGTTCAGATCCGAGCTAAACCAGTTTGGATCCGAGCTAAACCAGCTCGGATCCGAACATCTCCTTTCTTGTTTTACGAACACAATTCATTCCTTCAAAAGTTCCGAGCTGAATGCATTCCTTAGGAACTTCCGAGCTGAACATACTCCTCAAATTTTCCGAGCGGATATTCCACTCATATAAGACGTTCGGACATTTGCCGATATCTTCCTCTCCGGACGCGCAACTAGCCGCAACCCATCTTCGGAACAACAACTTATACGTCCTTAGACGTTAACAAGAATTGCCGAATTAAGTTATACGAGATACGAGCTTGGGCATAACCCACAAGACTTGTATTTCCGAGACTTTGGGCCGAATCAAGAAGTCCACGATCAAACGGACTCAGATCGTCCATTTTCAGCCCATTCGGAAAAATAGGTTAAGCCACGGAAAGATAATCATAAAAACGAGAAGATAAAATCGAAGAAGGAAAGGAGAAGATATCTCCGAGCAGAAGAGGAAAATTCGAGCTGGAAAAGTAAATCCCAACGGAAATGGAATATGGCGATAACATAAAGATTTTTGGAAAATCTTGCGGACGAAGATCCTCGAAGCGGACTCGCCGCGACTATATAAGAAGACAGACTTCCTACGATTTAGATATCTCGAAAAAACCCAGCATCTAGACTTAGAACTTAGAACTTTTAAAGCCTTTTTGCTCTTTGTAATTTGTTTCTGAGATCTCTCAATAAAAATATCCTCCGGGTCTCTAGTCTGTGTGTTTACTCTTGGAATTTATGTTCCTTAAAAAGTTAGCTCTACAAATATCGACATTGTGAATTTCGACTCTCACAATGGTTTAGGATTTTGGTTGGAGCATTTGGAGAAATGTTACTTAATTTGAAGTAAAAATGGCAATTTTGGTGAAAAAAGGTCGACACCGCCCGACCGATACGAGGAGCGCCCGCTCCCTAGGCTAGATCAAACGATCCATGAGGGATCGATCAATCCCACCATTCCCATAAGTCGTGAGTTTTAGAATTGAGCTACTCCAGAATGATAAAATCCCAACTGTCCAAAAGAGCTGTGATTGATCGATCCTAGTTCTTTAGCCATAGCGACCGCTCCAGCAACTAAACCGACCAGTTTGTGAGAAAACCAGGGAAAATATTCTTTTGTTGTCCCAAAAATCTCCTAGAGTGTATCAAAAGCACATCCCAATGCCTGAAAACGAGTCATTCATTATTCTATTATTTTCTACCTTTCTAGGGAGAGATAACTGTTGGGAATTTATAGAGAGAGAGAGGGGGAGAGAGATCTAACTTTTTGTAGGATTTGGTATTGATCATGTATGTTTCAATAAAGTGAATCTTGCCATTGTGTCGCCGACACAGTCGTCAACACAGAATCTTCAGGAACTTGAGCAAGCCACTGTGTCGCCGACACAGTCGTCAACACAGAATCTTCAGGAACTTGAGCAAGCCACTGTGTTGCCGACACAGTCGTCAACACAGAATCTTCAGGAATTTGAGCAAGCCTCTGTGTTGCCGAAACAGTCGTCAACACGTCTCCAACGGCCACATTTTCTCTAACGGCTATTTTTCAACTTCTAGACCTAGTTACTTCACTTTGTAACTCTATAAATAAGTCTCTATTGACTAATATCAAATATACACTTTTGGAGACTTTTCTCTCCATATTCTCTCCAAATCTCTCTAATCTCTTTCTCTCTAATCTCTTAATACTCTTAAATTCTATCATGGTATCAGAGCAAAGATCCTTATTCTACTACTCTCTTTGATTCTCTCTTGTTCATCTTTCAAAATTCTTAAAAATTCTCAATTTCTTAAAAACGCCCACCAAGTGTTCGACAAAATTCATAAACGAAATTTCAAGCTAAAAGCTATGAGTTCTTTTGTTATTACCACTGAGGGCTCAAAATCTTTAGTTGTTCCTACCATTCTCAAAGGAAACAACTATCTTGTGTGGTCTAGAACCACTAAAACCGCTATAAGCGGAAGAAGACTTTGGAAGCATATCATCTCAAAGGAGTGCCCAAAGAAATCCCTCAAGAGCAAAGGCAAAGACCAAGAGGCTCTAACCGAGGAAGAGAAAGAAGAAGCACTCAAAGAAGAAGAGGAGAAATGGGAAGAAGATCAACAAGCAGTCCTTAGTCTTCTTCAATCATCTCTAGATCCGACCATCTTGGAAGCCTACTCATATTGTGAGAATCCAAAGGATCTATGGGAAACTCTCAAAGGTGTGTACGGGAACACATCCAATCTAAGTCGAATCTTTGAAATCAAGAAGGCTATTAATGAACTCCATCAAGATAATTTGGAGTTCACCAAGCACTTTGGAAAGTACCAAACTCTATGGTCTGAACTTGAAATGCTTAGGCCAATGAGTGTGGATCCAAAGGTGCTCATTGAAAGGCGTGAGCAAGATCGTGTGTTTGGCCTTCTCCTCACGTTGAATCCGGGTTATAATGACCTCATTAAGCATATCCTTAGAGATGACAAGCTACCAAACCTTGAAGAGGTGTGTTCTAGAATCCAAAAGGAGCAAGGCTCCATAGGTCTCTTTGGTGGCAAATCCGAGCTTGTAACAGCCCATAAAGGTGTATACAAGCAAGACAAGAAGGGCCCAAAGGTGTGTGATCATTGCAAGAAGGATGGTCACTCAAAGGACAAGTGTTGGCATCTTCACCCTCATCTCAAGCCCGAGTTTTTAAACTCAAGAAGACCAAGAGCCAATGTTTCTCATGGTGA
The DNA here is from genome assembly GCA_030180135.1 of Orychophragmus violaceus. Classification (NCBI taxonomy): domain Eukaryota; kingdom Viridiplantae; phylum Streptophyta; class Magnoliopsida; order Brassicales; family Brassicaceae; genus Orychophragmus; species Orychophragmus violaceus. The sequence goes on from CM058235.1 coordinate 32,248,273, forward strand.
TGAGTCTAGACAAGCAAATGCATCCACTTCTCAAGGAGAAGTTGCTATGACAGCCTCTGTTGATTATGTGAAGAAAAGTGACTTGGATGCCCTAATCAAAGCCTTTGCCTCACACAACTCCGGTATCACTCTCTATTCTCACAAACCAAGTAGTAGACTTGTTATAGATTCGGGTGCTTCTCATCATATGATTAGTAATCCTAAGTTTCTAGACAAGATTGAACCGGCTATGGGTAGAGTAGAGATTGCTAATGGTGATGGAATTCCAATAGAAGGAAAAGGAACTTTAAAACTATTTAACAAGAAAAGTGAAGCGTATTATGTTCCTAAGTTCAAATCCAACTTAATATCTGTTAAGAGAACTACTAAAGACCTTAATTGCTATGCTATTTTTGGTCTTAATGATGTTTATTTTCAGGATATTGAAAGTGGGAAGTTACTTGGGAAAGGTGGATCCAAATATGAGCTTTATATTCTAGAAGAGCTACCACAAAATTCGGATGCTTTATCTTTTAATTCTTGTTATTTAGCTAATATAGATGCTATGTGGCATGCTAGATTAGGCCATCCTCATGGAAGAGCACTTGAGTTAATGTTGCCTAATGTATCTTTTGATCACACTAGTTGTGAAGCATGTATCCTTGGCAAACATTGCAAAGTTGTCTTTCCTAAATCTTCTTCTATCTATGAGCATTGTTTTGATTTGGTGCATTCGGATGTGTGGACTTCTCCTTGTATGTCTAGGGATAGGAACAAGTACTTTGTGACTTTTATAGATGAGAAATCAAAGTATACTTGGGTCACACTACTACCATCTAAGGATAGAGTGTTTGAGGCTTTCATCAACTTTCAAACTTATGTGACTAACCAATACAATTCCAAGATAAAAGTGTTTAGGTCCGACAATGGAGGAGAATACACAAGTACTAGATTCAAGGAGCACCTAGCTAAGCATGGCATATTACACCAAACAAGTTGCCCTCACACACCACAACAAAATGGTGTGGCGGAGAGGAAGAATAGGCACCTTATGGAAGTGGCTAGATCAATGATGTTCCACACCAATGTGCCAAAGAATTTTTGGGGAGATGCGGTTCTAGCTTCATGCTACCTTATCAACCGAATTCCAACAAAAGTCCTAAAGGACATATCACCATTTGAGGTACTTAACAACTCTAAGCCATCTATTGAACACTTACGTGTCTTTGGTTGTGTGTGCTTTGTTTATATACCAGGTGAACAAAGAAACAAGTTAGAGGCCAAGAGTACCAAATGCATCTTCCTTGGATATTCAACCACTCAAAAGGGTTACAAGTGCTTTGATCCGATCAACAGTCGACTCCTTGTATCTAGAGATGTCAAATTTATTGAGGGACAAGGCTATTATGATAAGAAGGATTGGGAAGGTCTAAAGGATCTATCAAGGTCACCATCGGATATAGCTACAAGTTTGAGGTTCTTACTTGATCATTTGGGAAATGATGAAGCACCAAGGCAAAGAAATGAAAATGGAAATGATCCTACTAATGTACCAAGACAAGGGGAAACAGAAACAAGAAGTCATCAAGAAGAGTTGCAAGAAGAAGAACCAGTGACAGCTAATCAAGAACCCACTCAAACTCAAGAGGAAGTTCTACTTCAGAATCAAGATCAAGACAACTTGAATATGAATGATGAGGAGATTATTCATCATGAAGAAGAAGAGATGGGTGTAGAGGAAGCTGCTCAACCGGTCCAACAACTCAGAAGAAGTACTAGAGAAAAGACGGATCTATCAAGCTACATCAACAAGAAGTTCTACTTCAACAATCATGCTGTTGCTCATCCCAACCAGTTCGTGTGTTCTATTGACTTGTTGCCATCAAGTCATTGCGCTTTTCTTGGGAAGATAGAGATGAATCATGTTCCTAAAACCTATGAAGAGGCTAAAGACACCAAGGAGTGGATGGATGCTGTGATTGATGAGAAGGGAGCTATGGAAAAGAATCACACTTGGAATGTGGAAAAGCTGCCAAAGGGAAAGAAGACTGTCAGCTCAAAATGGGTCTTCTTTTTTTGAAAAATATGTTAAATTATATTCCAAAAAAAAAAAAAACTTTTTACATAGGAAGTTTTAAACTTATCGAAATAGACTTTTTATGAGACTTTAAATAGGAACGTAGTTCCTTGATGCATACCAAACAAGAAGGGTATCATCGTGACCTCCCTCTCCCAACTCTCGTATTGACGTGATCCGGTTTCGGATTCTTTTGTCTATCGTTTTGTATAGGATCTGAGCAGATAGTGAATTCTCCCCATGTCTTCTTCGGTTTCGTTCAACCCACAGTGAGTGGATCACGGTTTGAAACGAGTATCTGAGCAAAAAGGTTACTGTCTTTGATTCATAGAAATTTGATACCAATTTCAGCACTTCCTCCCATTGGTCTGTGTAGTTTCCTCGCAAGATTCCCTCTACAGTCTTTATCCAAACCTGCGAGGAGTAGGAACAAGAAAAGTAGAGGTGGTCTCGAGACTCTGTTGCAGTATGACATAAAACACAGGAAGTGTCTACAACAACACTCCAGCTCTGCATTTTTTGTCCTGTTTTCAATTTGTCCAGTACAGCCAACCAAGCTAGGAAGGAAAATTTCGGAGTAGCATTGTGAAACCAAATCCCTCTGAACCAAGGTTTCTCATCCGCCACTGATCGAACAAGATGCCAAGTCGTTTTCGAATTAAAGATATTGCCTGCTCTGTTTTCCCTACCTCGCCACATAGCTTTATCCTCTGAATTGTGATTGGCCAATGTCCTCTGATTTTCGATTTCATTCTCCACCTGTATTAGAAGTTGCTGCCTATGTCTTCTCCTCCTACGGGTAGCTTTAAACACATCTCCGACAGTGGCTTGCATGCTTATTCCCAGATCAACACTGCCCCTGTCACCCAAAATATCATGTAAGCAGCCCAATGAACTCCAATTATCAAACCAAAACGACGTTGACTCTCCATTGCCAATTCTGATTGATAAGAATTGTTTTGCAGTTTCTCTATATTTGAGAACCTTTTTCCATATCCAAGAACCCTTACTTGAAGTTTCCCTCACTGTCCAGAAAGAACCTTTTCGAATCAAATACTTGTTTACCCAATTAACCCACAATGAGGACGTTGAGTGTATCCTCCATATCAGCTTAAGGATGCAGACTTTGTTCGCTTCTACAATCGATTTCAGTCCAAGCCCTCCTTCTTTTTTAGGCCTACAAACATCCACCCACGCAACCTTGGTTTTCCGAGGGTTTAAATCTGGTCCAGACCACAAAAAAGCCGAGCATAGCTTCTCAATTTCTTTGACACAAGCTTTTGGAAGACGAAAGGCTTGAATCCAGAAATTAATAATGCTGGATATAACTGATTGCAGCAGTTGTAATCTTCCGCCAAAGGATAAGAAACGTCCAGTCCATGAGCCAATTTTAGTCCGAATCTGCTCCAATAGCGGGAGGTAATCACTCTGAGTCATCTGCCTTGTAAGTAAGGGTAATCCAAGGTAGCGGACCGGTAGGGAACCAATTTCGAATGGAAAGCGGCTATTGATTTCATGTCGTACATCTGAGCTAACCCCTGCCATGTATATTGTAGATTTCTCCATACTGATGCGCAACCCTGATTGTTTCGCAAATATCTCAAATACCCGAGTAACTCCATCCAATGAGCTAGCTTTCCCATCCGTGAAAATCATTAGATCATCGGCAAAACATAGATGTGTGAGGTTCACCTTCTTGCAATCTGGATGATAGCCAAACTCTTGATTCCGCGCTGATCTGTCCAATTTTTTAGAGAGGACATTCATGCAGATTACGAAGAGGTAGGGTGATAGAGAGCAACCTTGCCTTAGTCCTCTTTTGCTTCCAAAGTAGCCTGCAAGTTCTCCATTTACTTGTACCGAAAAAGATGCTGTGGATACGCACAAATTAATCCAGTGAATGAATTTATCCGGAATGCCCAATGCTCTCAAAGTGTTTAATAAAAAGGGCCATTGTACCGAATCGAACGCCTTTGATATATCGATCTTAATAGCGCTGCGAGAGGTGACTGTTTCTTTATGATAGTCTTTGGCCAGTTCTGTAGCAAGCAGCAGGTTCTCCAACAACAATCTTCCTTTGACAAAAGCAGATTGATTCTCAGCAATGAATTTCGGTAGTAGTTTCTTCAGACGATTTGCGAGAATCTTCGATATCACTTTATAAATCACATTGCAGCAGGAAATAGGACGATAATCTTTCATTTCGATAGCTTCCTTTTTCTTCGGAATCAGTGCTAGTATCGTGGAATTGAGCCCGGTGGGGAGAAATCCATTAATAAAGAAAGACTGAACTGAAGTGATCACATCATTCTTTATCACAGGCCAGACCGAGGTATAAAATTCTGTGGAGAACCCATCCGGACCAGGGGACTTGTTTTTTTTCATGGCAAAGAGAGTCTTCCTCACTTCTTCCTCTGTTACTCTTGAAGTGAGCATCACACAGTCTGATTCTGTACATTCGAAACCCAACAATTCTTTCAGTTCTGCAGTTGGTGTTTCTTCATAGTCTGGTGGGACGAAGTTCAAGAAGTCCTTAAAGAAATTCTCAGCTTCGGATTTTATATCCTCTTGATCGTTAACCATCTGCCCATTCCTGCATCTGATCTCCTTAATTGCATTTTGAGCTTCTCTGACTTTGATGGCATTGTAATAGGCTTTATGATTATGGTCACCAACCTTAAGCCAATGAATTTTTGCCCGCTGAGCGAGGAACTCCTCCTCTAGACCTGCGAGACGTTCCCAAGTCTGAGTTGCTTCTCCTTCGTTTCGTACTGCTTGAGGCGTTGGGTTACACAATGTTTCCGTTTGGCACTGGCAAACTTTTTCAAAAGCTTCCTTTGTACGTTTGGATAAATCAGCAAGAAGAGACTTACCCAAAATCTTCAAAAGCGGTTTCAGCCCTTTTTGTTTCTTTGAGAGTCGGTGGAGTGCAGATGTTGATGTAAATATCGGTTCTGTGGCCATCCAATAATTTTCCACAGTCCGCTGAAAATCAGGGTGATGTAAGAGAGCAGTCACAAATTTAAATGGTTTCTTTGGGCGTATTGCTTCTTGTAATATGTGGAATCGACATCGCAAGTGATCCGAGCAACCTCCCGCCTCGAAAATCCCATAAGATTGGCCAAATTTCGTAAACCAAGTATTATTTATCAGAGATCGATCAAGCTTTTTGCAGATCAAGCCTTCATCCCTTTTGTTGCACCAAGTAAACATTGGCCCCTGATAACTTAAATCCATCAGCTCACAGTAACGGACCGCATCTTGGAAATCCCGCATACCCAAGGGAATTGTACCCGTGTTCACATAAGAAGAGTGTTCTTCTCCACTTAAGATCTCATTAAAATCCCCATTTATAATCCAAGGTTTATTTCGGATTAATGGGGAATCGTAATGAGATTTTAGGTCTGCCCAAAGCTCTTTCCGGTCTTCCACAACGTTTGAGGCGTAAACGAATGTGCAAAAAAACTCTTCACTATTTCCAGCTAGTAAGACAGCTACAGTAATAAGCTGAGATGTCTTATATACTGGAGTAACTCGAACATTTTCCTTCCAAATCACCCAAATACGACCAAGACGATGATCCTCATAATTTGAGAGAAAACTCCAATCTCTAAAAACCGAGTTCGCTATCCGCTGAGCTTTATTTTCCTTAACTTTTGTTTCCAATAGAGCACCAAAACCAAAATCATTCTTCTTCAACCATTCCTTCACTACTAAATGCTTTTCTCTTTTGTTAAATCCGCGTATGTTCCAGAAAAAACCTGACATACTAATGAATATGTTGGGAGATGTCTTTATTCAGAATTCTTGAGGAATTCCCTTTTTTCCCAATCGTAACGTGTTTGTGGGCGTCCTTTGCAGCTCGGGGCAGAGACTGTCGAGCTCCAACTTCCGCACTGACTTGATTCTCGATATTATTCTCTGCAGTTTCATTTACCACTCTAACATCATCTGCAATTTCAGCCTCCTCTGCATTTTCTTGTTGTTCAGAAAATGCAGCCTCTGCTTTTGTCTCTTCTCCAACTGTACATTCACCATCTTCCTCCATACCGCTTAAAGCAGAAAAGGGTGATCTAGAAAGTATGCTCACACCACCATACTCCAACTCTTTCTTTGATTTTTCAGGAGTTTTTATCGGATTTGAAGGAATCACCCATTTCTCTGTTTCAGGCAGCGTTACGGTTGTGTTTTGCGCCTTGGGAGACGAAGCTAGCTCATGTTGTGCCTGCAGCTTATCACTTGTCTGCTGAATTCTTTCACTAGGACTGTTTTCTTTTCTCTGCTCCTCTTGACTGGCCTTTATAGCACTAGCCCTTTGTGTTTTGCCCAGCTCTTCCATAAGCACTTCAACTTGGTCTGATTTTTCCCCACTTTTTTTGTTCTGCGGACTTGTCTGGTGTTTTGGAATTTTCCCTAAATCTTCTGTTGTACGAATGCATTCTTCGTCTTTATGCCCCCACTTAGAACAGCTACTGCATCGTGGAGGAAGCCATGGGTAAGCATAACTCACATTCACCTTCTCTCCATCAATGTCAAAGCTGTACTGATTTGGTAAAGGTTGTGTTAAATTGACTTCAACAAAGACACGTGCTTCTTCAAAACTCTTGCAAAGTTCAGTGTCCGGGTGTAATCTCTTTGGTTCTCCTATTGGACTCGTCAAGAACGACAACCCTTTCCACGCATACATGGTTTGGGGAACGTTTCTGACAATGACCCATAGTGGAATTGATTTCCATTCAGGCTGGACCTCCTCTACCTTTGGACTCCATTTGCTGATGATCATAGGGATATCACACAAGTTCCACATACCCCTTCTAAGTACTCTGTTCCGGACCGTAACATCTTTGATTCGAAATTTGACAGTGTTGTTGTTGATGACAAACACGTCAATTTTCACATTTTTGTCTCCTAGTGGCCAGATTCTGTTGACAATTGAGTGAATCTTGCCTACATGTGGGGCAGTTGATAAGAACTTCCCAATAAGTAAATCCTCCCATAGTGGTGGAGAATCCTCCAAAATATCTTTTGGAACTTTGATTGTCTGGACTCCATCAACTTCTATAACTTCATAGTCGTATTTCTTCATCCGCGGAGCGTTGTTTACCACACCAGCCCATGTATTGACGGTAGGGCCTGTGTTGTTTAAAGTTTTTTTGTCATCACTTTTTTGCAGAACTGTTACACCAGATGACTTCTCATCAACCTGCAAGCCCTTCTGAATGATCCGCGACTGTTCCAGGGGTGGAAAATCCACCGGAGGCGGCGTCGACATGGCCGCAAAACCCTTGTGTGCGGCTAAAACTTTGATACCTAGAATCGCCCTTTTTTTTCACCACTTGCCTTATTTAAATCGCTGAGCTAGTTCAAAATGGGTCTTCACAATCAAGTATAATAGCAATGGAGACATTGAAAGGTACAAGGCAAGGTTGGTTGCAAGAGGGTTCACGCAAACATATGGAGAAGACTACACTGATACCTTTGCACCAGTAGCTAAACTCCATACAGTAAGAGTTACACTGTCCTTGGCCACAAACCTTTCATGGAACCTATGGCAAATGGATGTTAAGAATGCCTTTTTACAAGGAGAGCTTGAAGAGGAAGTGTACATGACTCCACCACCGGGACTAGAGCATTTGTGTAAACCTGGTGAAGTATTGAGACTAAGGAGAGCAATCTATGGTTTGAAGCAATCACCAAGGGCATGGTACCATAAGCTAAGCCATACACTCATGGACTATGGATTTAAGAAGTCTCAATCGGATCACACATTGTTTACTCTTCAAAGCTCTTTAGGAGTGGTGGTGGTTCTTATCTATGTGGATGATTTAATCATTACTGGAAGTGATAATGAGGGAATTCAGTCCACAAAGGCTTTTCTCAAAAGTTCGTTTGACATCAAAGACCTTGGAGAGTTGAAGTATTTCTTGGGTATTGAAGTATGCAGATTCAATGATGGGTTGTTTTTGTCCCAAAGGAAGTATGTTAAAGACTTGCTGACAGAAACACGAATGCATGATTGCAAGATAGCAAAGACTCCTCTTGAAGATGGCTACCAAGTCAATAGAAAGGGGGAGAAATCAGATGAGGAGAAGTTCAAGGATGTCTCCTTGTATAGAAGACTGGTTGGGAAGCTTATCTATTTAACTCTCACTAGACCAGACCTATGTTTTGCTGTGAATCAAGTCAGCCAGCATATGCAATCACCCACAGTTTATCATTGGAGTTTGATTGAGAGGATCCTTAGATATCTCAAAGGCTCAACAGGACAAGGAATTTGGATGGGTAAGAATGATAGCACTGAGATTGTCGGCTACTGTGATGCAGATTGGGCTGGTGATAAGAGTGACAGGAGATCCACAACCTGTTATTGCACCTTCATTGGAGGTAACTTAGTGACTTGGAAGACAAAGAAGCAGAAAGTGGTCTCATGTTCAAGTGCTGAAGCTGAGTATAGGGCTATGAGGAAGCTTACAACAGAGTTAACTTGGTTGAAGGCTCTACTTAAGGACTTTGGCATTGAGCAATCAAGTCCCATTACCTTTCATTGTGACAATCAGGCTGCAATACACATTGCTACCAACTCTATGTTTCATGAAAGGACTAAACACATTGAGATAGATTGTCACAAGGTAAGGGAGAAGATTGAAGATGGGACGGTTCTACCTTGCTACACAAAGAGCGAAGATCAGCTAGCAGACATCTTCACCAAGGCTGCAAGTCTCAAGGTTTGCGATCATATCTTCAGCAAACTAGGACTTGTAGACCTTCCTACCCATGATTAGAACTTCCCTGATCATGTGTAGCATACTCTTTTTCCCTTGATGTGGTTTTGTCCCAAGTGGTTTTCTACATCAAGGTTTTTAATGAGGTGTTGCCATGATCATTCCAAGTTCATACTTTAGGGCAATTCCAAAGTTTGAACTTGAGGGGGAGTATTGATCATGTATATTTCAATAAAGTGAAGCTTGCCATTGTGTCGCCGACACAGTCGTCAACACAGAATCTTCAAGAACTTGAGCAAGCCACTGTGTCGCCGACACAGTCGTCAACACAGAATCTTCAGGAACTTGAGCAAGCCACTGTGTTGCCGACACAGTCGTCAACACAGAATCTTTAGGAATTTGAGCAAGCCTCTGTGTTGCCGACACAGTCGTCAACACGTCTCCAACGGCCACATTTTCTCTAACGGCTATTTTTCAACTTCTAGACCTAGTTACTTCACTTTGTAACTCTATAAATAAGTCTCTATTGACTAATATCAAATATACACTTTTGGAGACTTTTCTCTCCATATTCTCTCCAAATCTCTCTAATCTCTTTCTCTCTAATCTCTTAATACTCTTAAATTCTATCATTTGGGAGAAGATTTCATATTCTACCAATAGGAGAAGATTTCTGAACCTTTGTTTTACTCTTTCAATATTATTATGCATTTCTCATCTCTTCTTTGTGTTCTCTTCTCCATGTTTGAGTAGTCATTTAGTTGGGTTTAAGGTTTTGAAAGGAATCAACGAATCAATGAGTTAGGCAATGATATGGATTATAAATTGAATGACTTCCATCTATGGTTGTGTGGCAATGCTGAAAGAAAATTAGCTACAATATTTTAGATCTTATGAAATTTAGCGCAACAAAAGTTGGTTAGATAATGGAAGGAACATAAATGAACAATTTGTATTTAGCCTGAAAAAGTTGATCTTATTGCGACTTGTGAACTTATCGAACATGTTCACGAACTAATGCTTGAATGAAAAGCTTGCGAAAGTTAGGCTGATAGAAAAAGTAAATTGCGCAGCGAAAGTTGATAATATATACAATTATGTTTGAGTTTGAGACTGTATGTAATCCGTTATATGAATAATTGATTGATTTGCGATTCTAGATTCCTGCAAAATGCCCTTAACCGAACGCTTATTAAACTGTTATCTTTATTGAATTGCCCCTTTTCTCGTTAAATCATTACCAAAACTATCTCATTTGTCTTAGCTTTACTTTCATCTACAAGAATCTTAGTGCAAATTTGGTCTATGTGGATTCGACCCCTTCTATGCTATTGTGAATTGTTATACACTTGCAATATCCTATTTAGGGTTCAAAACATGTGTATCAATAGCTGCTAATTTGAAGTTTTCTCCAATAGGCGTATACACTGCCTTAGCCTCATCCATTATGAAAACTTAAAAAGATTTCTTGATATATGATGACTGTGACAAAGTAAGAACTACACTACATGGTCTATGTCAATATCCATACGCAAAATCATATTTTCCAGACCCATATCCTTCTAATAAAACTCACCACCTAGAAAACCTTTAACTCACCATTTGTGCCACTTTGCGAAGCAAGTAACATATCGTCGACATACAACAATAGATACATGAATCCATCCTAAAATATTCTGACTTGCACGCAATGATCATATTCACTCTTATCGAAACCTTGTTTAACCATAAACTGATCAAAGCAAATGTTCCATTGCCTAGGAGATTTCTAAGGCCATATAAAGACTTCTCAGATGACAAACATAGTCTTCCCTACCCATTTTTTCAAATCCTTCAGGTTGATCCATAAAGATGTCTTCCTCAAGGCTACCGTGTAAGAAAGTTATCTTAACGTCAAGTTGTTCAAGTTCCAAGTCAAGATATATTAACTACCATTGACAACAACATTCTTATTGAGACATGCTTGACTACATGGAAAAAGATTTCTTTAAATTCCATACCTTTCTTTTGAGAATACCCTTTTGCCATTAATCTAGCTTTAAAAATGAGTTTGTCAACCCCTGTAATACCCGACTTCTTAGTAAAAACCCACATATGATATTAGGACATAATGTCCCATATCGGTAGTTGGAAGGGATCTCACTTAATATATAAGGGATATGGGTCACTCCACTTATCACCAATTGGTTTTAGGTTGGAAGCCCATAGACCTTAATATGGTATCAGAGCCCAGATCCATGCAATCCAACCCGATCCGACCCATAGTTGGTCCACCCATCGATAAGTCAGGCCCAAAATTGGTGCCGTCGATCCAAGCCCGAACATTCCGAGATTAATAGCCAAACGACCATTATCTCGAGGGAGCGTATTAGGGACAAAGTCCCACATCGGTAGTTGGAAGGGATCATTAGTAGTATATAAGAGATATGGGCCACTCCACTTATTACCAATTGGTTTTAGGTTGGAAGCCCATAGAACTTAACATGGTATCAGAGCCCGATCCACACAGTCCTACTCGATCCAACCCAAAGTTGGTCCATCCATCGACAAGCCAGGCCCAAATTGGTGCCGTCGATCCAAGCCCGAGCATTCCGAGATTAATGGTCGAAGAACCATTATCTCGAGGGGGCGTATTGGGACATAATGTCCCACATTGGTAGTTGGAAGGGATCTCACTTAATATATAAGGGATATGGGTCACTCCACTTATCACCAATTGGTTTTAGGTTGGAAGCACATACACCTTAATATATGAAACCAATTATCTTATGATCCCTTGGTCTCTTAACAAGATCGTAAGTGTGATTTTTCTTGTGAGAACAAATCTTATCTTCAAATGTTCCTTCCCATTTACGCTAATTTTACTATTCATTACGTCTTGATATGCTCGTATAGATCTAGCTCTTTCGCCACAGAGAGTGAAAACACTTGCATTTGGAATCCGTCGACATATCTTGATGGTGGCTGAATTGTTCTCTTTATCCTATCAAGAGCCAGTAGTCTGTTACATCTTTAGACTCATGTTCTGAATAATCCTAATTGTCTTGATGTACCTCAATAACTCCACCTTCAGTTGTATCTTCTCTGTCTGGCCCATAACTCTCATCAGCCTCCAAAATTTTAATCTCCATTTCAGTGTTTCCCTGCTCTACCTTCTCAATATTAAGATTGCATTCCGACTAATAACACATTTCATAGAAATCCAAGTCACCAATCTTTTTCCTATCAAGTATTCATTTCTAAACTAGTATCTTAAGATTCTTCATGCTCATATGGCTAGCCTATTGTGCCATAGAGTCGTATCATCTTTCAAAGTTGCCACATTTGTCTCTGTATGTGCAGATTTACCATCTAGTCGATACAAACTTTCAATTAAGGTACCCTGAAGAGCAAGTGTTCCATTTTTGTAGAACATGGTCTTACCGTCTCCACCTACTTAATATGTAGCCCTGCAAATACAAAGAACTAACAAAAAAAAATCTTTTGAAATTTGGAACATATCTGCCATTGATGAGTCTTTTGATTTTTCCTCCTTTATATTGACTCTAATTGAGCTGAAACCTTGTACCATAACACTTCTATCATCTACTAGAAGAACTTGGCCACCTGTGATTTCACTGAAGTCATCAAACCATTTTGTCCTTGATGTCATATGATACGAACACCCCGAGTATATCACCATCTATCCTTAGGATATTGATCAGAAATGGGCAATGCGTTTATTTCCAGCAACTTATCTACCGTTACAGTTGCTTCTCCGGACATATTCTCCATTTTCTTCTTGAGAGTAAAACAATCCTTTTCATGTGTCCCTCTTTTTTGCATACAAAGAAGTGACTCTTGAGGCAGATCGAGATCTTGATTTGTACTTGTTTTTTCCCATTGAATGACTCCCACTTCTCTGGTATTCCACGTGCTATATAAGCCTCACCACTTCTATGTGAACAAGCCGATTACCTTACTTCCATCAACTCAATTTCTCTTGAATTTGCCGATGTAGTTACCTCTTCCAATGAAAAGTGTGTCTCTTCCATTCCATACTCCAATGTTTCTTTGAGCTGATTGTACTAATATAAGTGTAATGGCCCAATTTTAGCCATTGGGCTTTTAAAAAATTTCAAAGAAAAGTGAAGCCCAAATTCTCAAGCGTAAGTCATTAATATTGTTTCCTTTGAACTCTCGACTTTAATGTCGTTTTCCTCTTCTGATTCAAGCCATCAATGCCGGTTTCCTTTTCCGATTCAAGCCATCAATGCAGTTTCCCTTTTCGACCTAGGGCTTCTTCATTCTCCATTCCAATAAATAGGAGAGCTCCGAGGTGAAAAACTCATCCGATCTTCTCTGGGCGAAGCCCTGCTCGTTTCTGACACCCCTCTTACTTACGGTGAGCCTATTTCGATGTTCTCCTCTTTACTAGCAAAAAGGTACTGCCTTAAACTCAGTTTTAAAGTATGTTTTCCAAAACTTGAACCTTTAAACCCCCATATCTTTCAAACTGTTTGAAATCCTGCAAATCCGAGGCCACCATCGTGTTCAGTTCGCCGAGATGAAGCTGGAGCCACCAGCCGCGCTTCCATCAGCCACCACACACACCTCCACGCGCCAGGACAAGCGTAGTCGAGTGGGATCCAAGCGCGCCACACGCCGCCGGAGCCGACCACCACGGGCCGCCGCGCCGCTGCTAGAGAGCCACCGCCGTCGCCGAAGAACCGCCGGAGAGCCGCTGTCAGCCGCCATCAGCCGCCGTCAGCCGCCATCAGCCACCGAGCCAACTCGCCGGTGGACGAGTCAACTGGGTCACTGGTTTGTTGACCGGTTTGACCTGGTTTGGTTCGGTTTAATTTTTAATTCCGGTTTAGCTTGGTTCAATTTAATTTCTTGGTTTAGTTCGGTTTAGGGTAATTGGGGTGGTTATTCAATTGATGGTTTAATTTGGGTTTGGGTTGACTGGGTTGACCGGTTGACTCTTACTTGGACCGTTGACTTTTCGGTCAACTGTTTCAATTGATCGTAAGTAGCTCGTCCTTAGGCCGATTTGAGCGAAACGAAAGCCTATCTCAGTCGTTTTTCCGTCCTCTTTCCAGATTTGAAGGTTGTTCGGCGACAGAAATTCCTAAATTACGGTTTTGCGCTCTTTTGTCCAAGGTGAGGACCGGTCGTGATCTCTTTTTACTCTATCTCAACCCCGGGGCGCAAGGCCCTCGTTAATAGCGCCTTTCCTAGGTATCTCATGATTAGTAAAGCGCTTGATGTTATTAGAAGAACGTAAAACTGTTAGATTATCGCTTAAACCGAAAACATTGGTTGTGATTGATGGCTTGTGTGAGTTAGTTGTGGTAAGTGTATGTGATGGGCGTTGGTGGCAGGGCACGTGACCTGGTACCGAGAAGGAAGTTATATGTCCTGGTGAAGGTCGTCAGAGGGGGGTGTGACGCACCTCCCCGCTGTGGATGCCGGTTGGTGCCGGTTATGTGGGGTGTACTCGCCGGTTCATGGGTGCGTGTGGTGGTTGGGGCCTGAGTGTGCACCTATGGACAAGTGGCTAGTTGTGTAGGTTGTGTGGTGAGCCTTCAAGCGGTTGTTGTGCAAGGTGTTATTAGCTTGGTACTTGTTCCTATTGTTGCGTTGGCGTAAGCCGAGATCGCGGGTTCGTTGAATCCGTGCTCAATAGGTAATTGTGTTTGAATTAACTACTCAGTCCTCTTCCTTTTTCCCGCTCTTTCCCCCTCGTAGGTCCGGTAGCAGGGTGATCGGTCGGCTGGTGTACATTGGTGAATTTGAATCAAAGGGAGCGTGCGGACTCATGAGACCGCTGATGGGTGTCCCGATTAGCCATTGTTTGGTTCGGCGGATGTCCCACGACGCCGTTTCCGGTTTGCCAGGAGAAGGGCATCACAGTAAAAAACTTAGTAACATAATAAAATGTACTTCATCTGAAGCAGTAACGTAAACACTACCAAGATCTGCTATTAATTTCAAGAAGTCATCAATATTTTGATCAGTCGACTTGGATTCGACAATTTTAAAAGTATAGAACATGTGCTGAAGATGAACACGATTATGAAAAGTTTTAGAGAGATACAACCTTTATAATGTTTACCATATAGATGATGTAGTTGTACAGTTTTCTCAAGACGTGGTCACTGAGATTGAGTGTCAGCACGTCCCTATCCCTTTCAACTTTCTCCAGTCGATCAAATTCTTCTTTTTTCTTGTATTTCCTTAAAAGTATTTTTCAGCTCCATTTTCTTGATCGTGATTCTAGAACTCAGAATGGATTCCAATGTCTCTTCCCCAATATAAAGGCCACTCTGCGATTTAACTCGAACTAAATAAATTGAACTGATTGTTTTTATTTTTGTTTTGTTTTATTTAAAATCACAAACTGAATCAATCAAAATTTAAAATCAATCAAACAAGTCAAATCTTTATATTAATTGAAAAGTGTTTTACGTTTTATATTCACTCTCTAAATGGCTGATTATTAATTTATTTTTAATGAAATTAGGCTAATTACTATATTAATCTTAATTTATATTGATAATTTTATTATATTTTTAAAATTTATTATCAAAATATACATAAATTTGGATAAAAATGAGATGATAAATATAAAATATTATGAAATTTTTTGAATTTATTTTGAAGATATACATTAACTTAAATAAAAAAATATAAGATGAGATGATAAATATATTTATAAAAAAAATATTTGATATACATAATTTTTAAATAAAAAATAAAAATAAAATGATAAATATAAAAATATTTATGAATATTTTAAATATTAATAAATATTGTTTTGAATTTTAGGTAGTCAATTCTATTATTTATATATATTTCGAATTTTAATATATAAATAATAAAATATTTAAAATAGGATATTTGTGTATTTATTTTATATAAAATATATAATATATAATTACAATTTATTTTATTATTAATAATTTTATTTATAAAATATTTTATTAAATATAATAATGTATGTAGGTTTAATTATAAATAGTCTCGTATAAATTTTTATAATATTATAATTATTGTTAAATTAATTTGATAATTTTTTTAGAAAGTTTATGTTCAAAAATATTGTGTTGGATCATACTAGTTTATATTAACAGAAGATAATTATATCAGTAAAAAAAAATTTATTAAATTTTGTTCCCAACTATTTAATTAATTTTAAGTAATTTAATAATTATTAAAATTTGATCTTTATATATTCGTTCTCGACTACATATCAATTATGAACCACATATTCCCCAATTCTTGTCAGAGAGATTAAGTTCACAATGTTTGTGGCTATCTCTTAGCCAACCACGTGTCCACTACGTGAGTCAACAAAATATCTTTCACAATTCACACCAAAAAATCCGTACTCGCTAACACACCATCTACGCTTGGGTTCGATCATGTATGACAAATTAAACTTGGTTAAACTTCATCGTCTCGTCGAAAGGGAAATAAGATTATTATATTAATTATGAAATCGTTACAAATAAACATATGATAATTTTTATTTATCTTGTGCAACTCGGAGATTATTTTTCCCCGCACTCATCAGAATTACACGCAAATACATTATATAATTAAAACGTTAAGAAAACGCGAAGCTGGATCAGTTATTTGGACAAACAACAAACTTAGATTTTTTTCCGACGATCCAAGACCCATTATTACAAGAGTTTTTTTTACGGAGCTTTTGCGTTAGCGGTGGGTGCGTCGCCTGAAGGAGTGGGAGCATCGGTGGCTCCACCACCGAGACCAGCCTTAACTTCTTGGTGGCCTTGGGCTCCATACGCTTTCATCTTGTAATCTTCCAAGCTACCAGAGTTGTCCACGTAAGGACTGTTAGTCGGCAAGTCGTCATCGATCTTCACTTCTTGCTCTGGTTTCTTCTCCGTCGTTGTCGTCGTCGTCGTCGTCGGTGGGTTCTTCTCAGCCTCCATTTTTATTTTGTTTCTTTTTCTTTTACTACTAAAGTTGTTTAGGTTATTCTTGCCTCGTAGGCGATGAGATATGTTTGCTTTTATGGAAGTTGGAGTACACTGTGGCTCGTGTGCCTCTGACACGCGGTAGCTACGCGGTTCCTTGCGATCTACGTGGCTTTGTAAAGTAATGTCTTGCTGATGTCGGTGGCCTTATTGGTTATGGGCTTTTAAGTGGGCTTTCTTATGGGTTATGGTAAATGATTGTATAGTTTGACAAGTGGTCTGAGGAGTAGATCTATTTGTCTGTACGTGGTGGCGATTACATGATATTAAGAACTATATTAGTTTTATTGTTAAGCGGATTTAGACAGATTTATACGGTTTTAAAAGGTCAAGAGATAAGGCTAGAGAATTTATTCAGCTTGAATAGTATCTGAATTAAAGGGTTTATAACCTTCTCTCATTCTCATCTAAGTAGCACTGATACGGGTACAGTACAGGAACAAAAAATGGATACGGAAGCGGGGACGGAAAACGTCCAAGTAAAAAAATTATGAGTACAGGTACGGTAGAGATACGTTAAGAAATATATATAAAATATACATATACATATAATTATAAAGAAATTCTCATTGAAATTTTAACATAATGAAATAAAATGCGGTTTAGTTTTACGTAAAATATCAATTTTGAAACCTAGCTGTATAAAAAATGTTCTAAAATCTCATTTTTCTGATTTTTGATCATTTTTCTATCTTATTTTTTTCAGAGACGTTTCCGTGCTATCCCCAAGTTTCTGAGTTTCTGAACTGTTTCCGGTACGGGGACGACATGCATTTAGAAATATCCGTGCATCATAGATTCTCATTTTTTTAAGAGAATAAACGATTACCGATTAACCAGATTTTTTTGTGTTTATGTATATTTCTTCTCCGTTTGGAATTGATCTGTTTTTCTTTATGTGCTTTTGTCTTAGTAAATTTAGATTAGTCTGATTTAGGTTTTCCGACATCTCTGTCGGATTTCATATTTCTTTTTTTTTGTTTTTTTTGCCATGATTTTCTGGGTTTTTTTCGGTTTGGTCGGCTTCTTCAAATGTCTTGGATTAATATTATTACCGTCCACCGCTTGATGAAGACGAGTTTGTGGTAGATCATGGACAGGTCAATAAATTGAGTTTTTCTGGCGGTGGTGGTTCCTTGAATTTGGTAGATTCTAGAGAAGCTTTAAAACAGTTTTCTTTTCAGTGATTGTTGATGACAATGTTTGTTTAGAGTATAATCAGCAAACGTTTTCAGCAAGTTACAGGAATTTAGTCCGGTGGAGCAATGTCGTACGAACGATTTCAGAATCCTAAGGCTGAATTTAAAACGTGGCTATTTTTAAAATAATTACATTTTTGATAAAAGTTTTATTTTGAAAAAAGAAAGAAAAACTTTTTATAATTTACATCAAATACAAATAATAAATTATTTTGTAATAATATTATTTAAAAGATAAGATAACTATGGAACCTAACAAATAAAAAGGGTTTCAAATTTTTTGCTCTCGATAACCGTCTCCAGTAGGAGATCGTGAAGCGATCCAAAAGTCGAGATGAATTCTTCTTTTTCTTCTTGACAACAAACAAAATCAACAACAATGATCCCATTTTCAGTCACGTTCTCCTATGTGGCTTTTGCTTTCTTTTTAGAAAATGGTAATGGCTATTTACCGGTTATTATTACCGTTCATGGTTTTCATATTGTTGAAGATAATTGACTCCAAATTCGACGTCGGAGTGGAGTGGCTTTCTGACGGCTCTGCTACTACATCGTTCATCTCCGTTGTGGGAGTTATGGCCCGCTGCGATGAAATATTACAAGGTCGAAAGGAAATAATTTTCTTTTGGGTTTATGATGAATGGATCTCTTTCATCTTCAGTTGCAGCGGTTTATGGATTCGCCTCTTAATCGCTTTACTTTGGAAAGAACCACTGTGGAAACCACCATGGAGAAGACAATCCAGAAGAACTGTTTATATAGTTTCTTTGTTGTATGGTGATATTCGTATAATCGTTGAAAATTGACAATTCCATAAATTATTTTTATCGATAGAATCAATAAATTAGATTTTTGATCGAAGAAAATCTTTAGATCTAAAATTGTAATTGACCAATGTAATACAACATAAGAAATTAGTGATAGTCCAAGATAAAGATCACATTAAATGAGATGTGAATATGAAAAAAAAAAAAAAATGATATTCAAGAAGCGAATAAAACTTTTTGGGAAAAATGATCGCCAAATATCACCTCTTTTGATTTATTGTTCTTTCATAAGCTTAGTTATGTATTTGATTGTACTTTTATTATTTTCTGTACTTTTTATGTAATCTTGATTATTATATAAATAAAATAGATGTTAAGAAAAAAAAGGTTTCAAATTAACATACTACTAAAAACTAGAAAGAGCTACTGATGAATTGTGAGAAAAAATTGGGAAAAAACAAATAACAAGTAAATTTAATTACAAAGAAAATCTGAAAATGAAAGGAAAAACAAGATATCTCAAACAAAACAATTACCAAAATATAAATGCAGTTGTCCAAATGTAATGGGAAATTTTTAATGTTATTGAGAATCTAAACTCTAGCAAAAACTCTGAACTAGACAAATTAACCAGTTGATTCATATAACATGTGGTCTAAGGATATTGCCTTTTCTTTAAAAGGCTAGGCACGGCTCTGCGGCGGAGCTCGAGTGGCCGTGATGTTTTTTGGGGATGCCTTCCTTCATGATAATATGCCTTCGGATTAGGCCGCATGGCCTTTTATCTTCGAATCTGTTTTCACGTGGGCCTCATATTTAAGTCAAAAATGATCTTTGTAATATGTTGTACTGTTTGTATAGTTTTGGCCTTAGCAAAACTATATAGTCAACTATATCATATTATAGTTGCAATAAATAATCAAATATTTACTCGAATAGTTTACCATTTTCTTTCTCTAGATTTCTATTATTTTTTTATTCCTTCTCATTTCAAAACACCACCAAAACGATAAAAAGTAGTAGACAACTACCTTTTAGAACATTAATTTTACTATATAATCAATTACAAGTATATTATAATTGCAATAAATAATTAAATATCTACTTGAATAGCTTACTATCCTCCTTTGATTCGTCCTCCTCTTCCCCCTTTCGAAACACCACCAAAGAAGCAACCAAGTAATTGACAACTACCATTCGGAATAGTAACCTTACCATATAGTCAACTACAACTATATTATAGTTACAATAAATAATCAAATGTATAGCATTTGGGTGGTTGTAGTTGACAATATGATAAAGGTATTGTTCTAAATGGAAACATGGAGAAGAAAAATGGAAAGCTATTTGACTAGATATTTTATTATTTATTGCAAGTATAATATGGTTGTAGTTGAATGTGTATGAAGGTTATGTTCTAAATTGTAATTGTCTATTACTTTTTTTTTATTAATTTAGTGGTTCCAAGTTTGGCTTTAGGTAGGAGGAGAACAAACGAAATGTAATGGAAACCTAAAGAAAAAGATGAGAGATAGAGTTTGAGAGGAAAAAAAAATTAGAAGAAATTGTTGTGATCCATGTCTTGTACTCTTTGCAGAATAGAGGGAAAAGTAAAAATGATATTATGAAAAAGGATAAGGGTTTGTTGGTCTTTTAATTAGAGAGAAAAATCACTTTTCATGGATTTAATTTGGAAAAATCGCATTTTAAACTTGCAAAGTGTAACTTGCTATCACTTTAAACCTTAGGACATTTGCACTGACACTCTAAATCATCAAAGTAAAAAAACTTATAACCTTTAAAATAGTTTACGAGTTTGCACCGTCAAATAATTTAACGGAATAGTAAATCTCTGTTAATTTTAACTTAAAATATGCTTATTATCATATTTTAAAATAATTAATTTAAAAAGAAAAAAAAATTTGTCCTCATCTTTCTGCGATTATCATGGTGACGATTCTCTTTCTCACGTCCCCTTTTGATTTCTCCAGATAAAAACCTAAATATCTAAGCAAAAAGACTTGCCCTTTCATGTTTTCCAGTAGCTTCACACTCGTACAATCACATATATGTCGGATAAATTGAAACAAGAAACCACTGTCTTGAAGAAATCTCTCAATCTTTTCTATAAATGGCAGAATTGCAATTAGGTAACAATAATCTGCAACCGAACAACGGCGTTCCTCCTTCGTTATCGACGACCTCAGCCAAGCGCTAGCGATTACCACCACCATATCGAAAGAATTTAGGAGACCAAACGTTTGATTAGGAGAAATGGGAGCAAAGATATGAGCAAATATTCGACGAGGACTCAAGCCGTGAATAATGTTAGGACTTAAGATCGATTCAAGATTTATTTAACTAGTGTTCGTTTCAACTTTGTGCATGTCTTTAGTTTCTTTAGGTTGCGATTTGAATTGTGGAATTGAACTAAGAACTAATGCACACAGAAATGGTGACCCAGACTTCACCGAAGCTACTGTATGCGGTTCGATCAAAACCACCAAGCTTGCACTATGATCACGATTGATTATCAACAAACCGCTTAACACAATCGTTTCTTTGATCACATGTATTTACGCAGCAAGCTATTGGACCTTAACCGGGAAACCTTTGAGAACGAGAGAGAGAGAGATGCAAAAGACTTTGCAACACGTTGCCGGAGAAGAAAATCAGCTGAGCAATCTGGAACCAAACGCCGTGGCCCCTACCGTAGAAGCTCCTGAGTTGAGTATCGCGCAGACCTAAACTCCTCCGATCACTCAATCTTTCTCTCCTTTCTTCATTTTGTAGACTCAAATACTCTCTTTGTATTTCTCTCTGTAATCTTGTTTTATGTTTCTCTGTTTTCGGATTGATGACGATGATGATCGTAAAAAGTAAGTCCATCTAGACCAATAGAACTAACTTTTTTCCTTAGATACCAATCCTGATATCCGATCTAACATGCATGTTGGTTTATCGAGAAACTAACATGTTTCTCTTTCCTTTGTACTCATACGAGATTACCCAACCAACATGACTATCAACGAGCATGCTACCTTCGCTCAGGCGGTGACCTTCAGTGTTACAAGGCACTTCTCGAAAGAATTTCCAGGTAAAAACTTAGTTAGCATATCCGCAGGATTTAGGGCATTATGTATTTTCTGAATGTGAACCTTGCCTAGATCAAAGATGACTCTGATGAAATGAATTTTGGTAGCCACATGTTTAGTCCTGTCGTGATGAACTGCATTCTTAGCTAGGCAGATAGCACTTTGAGAATCATAATTGAGATTTAATGAATCAAAACTGAAACCTTTTTCATTGCAAAACTCCCTTAGCCATAACCCTTCCTTTGTTGCTTCTAACAGAGCCATGTATTCAACATCTGTAGTAGACAACACTACTACATGTTGAAGAGTGGCTCTCCAACTCACGGTGTTCCCACCGACTTGAAAAACGTATTCAGTCACTGACCTTCTTCTGTCAAGATCAGTGGCATAATCTGAATCGCAAAACCCCTCAATCTCAAAATGTTTTGACTTTGAGAAATGAAGACACACTTCCACTGCTCCATGAAGATACCGGAGAATCCACTTAACTGCTTCCCAATATTCTCTTCCTGGCTTAGCCATAAACCTGCTTACCAAACAAATTGCAAAACCCAAATCCGGTCGTGAGCCAATCATTGCGTACATCATGCTCCCTACTGCACTTGCATATGGGACTAATTCCATGATTTCTGCTTTTGTAATCCATTCTTTATCTGTCAAACTCTTGAGCTTAAACTGAGAATTTACTGGCGTTACAACAGCCTTGCAGTTGTCCATATTGAATATTTTTAGAACATGTTTCAGATATCTTCCCCGAGACAGCTTAAGCAGCTCTTTCTTTCTATCTATGATTATTTCCATTCCAAGTATCCTATTTGCTGGTCCCGAATCCTTCATCTCAAACTCTAGTCCTAAGATTTCCTTCAGCATTCTGATACTCTCCTTATTCCTTGATGTTATCAACATGTCATCCACATATATGAGTAGATACACACTGTTTTCCACTTCTTTCCCTTTGTGGTATCTTAGATGCATCTGTTGAACCCCTGAGATTTGATAAAATCATTGAATCTCTAGTTCCACTGCCTTGGAGACTGCTTAAGCCCGTAAAGAGATTTCTTTAGCAAACTCACTTTCCCTTCCTGACCTTTATGAATAAAGCCTTCTGGTTTATCCATGAAAATCTCCTCATCCAATACTCCATTCAGGAACACTGTCTTGACATCGAGTTGTTCCAGCTCCATGTCACAGTTGACCACAATGGATAGCATTATCTTTATGGAGACATGTTTGACTACTGGTGAGAATATCTCATTGTAGTCAACACCTTCCACCTGAGTGAATCTTTTGGCAACGAGCCTTGTTTTGTACCTTACGGTTCAACTCCTGGTATCCCATCTTTTATCTTGAATATCCATTTGCATCCAACAATCTTCTTGTTTGGTGGTCTGTCAACTATTTCCCAAGTGTTGCTTTTATCCAAAGACTTCTTTTCTTCTAGGATAACAACCTTCCATTTCTCCCAGTCTTTGCTCTTTCTTGCTTCTACATACGTCCTAAGCTCCTCCACCTAAATGACATATGCACTCGCTAGTGCATAAGCCACATAGTCACCGCTCTCAAACATAGCGGGTGGCTTCCTTTTTCTTTGTGCTATATCTTACCAGCAGGTAGTTATCCACATTTTTATCCGCCTCTGCATTCTCTTCTTTATCAGATTCTTCCTCAGCCTTTGAATCATCCCTTTCTGAAATTGCTCAAACTTCCTCTGTAGACTCTGCAGTCTATGTAGTTTCTGCAGTTTCTATAGTTTTTGCAACTTCTGAAACCTTTGCTGATTCAGTCTGTTCTCTATTCTGTTCTGAACTGATTCTGAACTGATGTTTCTGGTAGTACAATATTTCCTCATCAAAGACTACATTCCTGCTCGTTGTTACTCTGTCCTCTTCTAGTAGCCACACTTTGTATCCTTTTGTACCTCCAGCATATCCTAAGAATATACCTTTCTTTGCCCTCAAGCTTATCTTATCATGAATACGTGAACATAAGAAACACACCCGAAATCTTCTGAAGTGATTGAACTCCATATTGTTCCCTGTCCAGGCTTCTTCACGTATCCTGAACTTAAGAGATGTGTTTGGGGTTATGTTGATCAAATAAATTGCCGTAGATGCTGCTTCTGCCCAAAAACGTTTTTCCAATTCTGCTTCTGCTAGCATACACTGTATCTTATCTGCAATCATTCTGTTCATCCTCTCTGAGACTTCATTCTGTTGTGGAGTGTAGGCACAAGTTATGTGTCTTCTGATTCCAGAATCTTTACATAGCTTGTCCATATGTTTGTTACAAAAATCCAAACCATTGTCTGTCCTAAAACTCTTGATTTTGTTTCATGTCTGATTCTCAACCAGCTGTTTCTATTCTTCAAAATGCTCAAACACTTCATCCTTACTCCTTAGAAATTTTATCCAAACTTTTTGGGAGTGATCATCAATGAAAGTTATAAATTTTACTCCTTACAGCCTGACAGACTTTCTGAGTTTGTGACTGATCCCCAAAGATCACTATGAACATACTCCAAGTTGCTTGTAGATGTGTGTTTCGTAGTTTAAAAACTTAGCTTGTGGGACTTCCCTAGAACACATTCCTCGCAGAAATCTAGAGTGTGAACTTCTTTAGCACTTAAGTTACCCTTCTGAACTAAGAAATTCATATTCTTCAGACTCATGTGTCCAACCCTTGAATACCATCTATTCGTCGAGTTTACTTCTGCTCTACCCACAGAAACCTCTCCCTCAATTTCTGAGCCTTTCAGATAGTACATACCATCCTTGTAGACACATGATATAACCTTCTGACCCTCTTTGTAGAACGTCACAGTGAAGTCTTTCCCTTCGTAGTGACACCTGTTCGTCTCAAGTTGTCCATATGAGATCAAATTCCGTCCCATGGTCGGCATGTACCTTACCTCTATTAGAATCACAAGTGATCCATCTGGATTAACTATCTTGAGCTTTCCAATACCTTTGATTTCACTGTAGGTATTGTTTCCCATGAGCACCCTTCCTCCGTTGAATTCCTTTAGGTCGAACAATAGGTTTTTGTCTGGGGTAATATGAAAAGTACAGCCCGAACCAAGTACACATTCATCCTTTGAGTACTTGGTGCTTACTGTGAGAATCATTGGCTCATTTTCAAGAGCCATATTCGTTGAGCTGCCTAACTTTCCGTTCTTTCTCTGCAGACAATCCTTCTTGAAGTGACCTTCCTTACCGCATAACCAACATTCTTTTACCTTTTGCTGAGATGGTTGAACTTCTTTTGAATTCTTGGATCCCTTCTATTTACCTTTCCAGCTGTTCTTATTTCCTGACTTCTTACCTGACTTACTGTGACTGACGTACAATCCTTCTGCATCTGACTTTGTCTTTCGCAGTAAACCCAGTTCTCCGAGTTCCATCTCCTTAGTGTGAGATTAAGTGATCACCTCACTAAGTGTCAATGTTTCCTTCTTATTAACATACTTCAATGTGTGCACCAAAGAAGCATATTGTTCCGGTAAACCTGACAACACCTGAACAACTTAATCTTCATCCGAGACCTCAGTGTTCAAACTTGCTAAGTCATCTACCAGTTTTAAGAATACATCCATATTATTCTCAATACTTTTGTGTGTTTTCCATCTTGAAACTGGCGAATCTTCTTGAGATAAATCCTATTTGGTAAAGTCTTTGTTTGATAGTCATCATCCAAAGCTTTCCAAACACCTGCAGCTGTCGTTTGCTTCATCACCTTTCGTAGGACAAAGGTGGACAGACATGAGCAAATTAAATTCCTTGCTCAAACGTCCCTGTCTTTCTTTTGTTTCTCAGTCAGCGCCTACCCGTCTTTAGAGTCATCCTTATCATCTGAAGTTCCTTCGCCTGTGATTTCCCTTGTAACATGTCCCAGTCCTTGAAGTTCTAGAACTATCAACATTCTGAACTTCCAAATCCTAAAATCACCTTTTCCGTCGAACTTCTCCATCTCAAACTTCTTAACAGCCTCCATGATTGCGATCTTAGACTTTCTTGGATCGCAATCTTCCTTTCTTCCTTGATCCGATAACCCTCAGATCCCGAACACTTCTTGATCATTGAACTGTGATCTTCTTGCACCTATAACCTGGTGCTCTGATACCACTTGTTAGGATTTAAGATCGATTCAAGATTTATCTAACTAATGTTCGTTTCAACTTTGTGCAGGTCTTTAGTTTCCTTAGGTTGCGATTTGAATTGCGGAACTGAACTAAGAACTAATGCACACAGAAATGGTGACCCAGAATTCACTGAAGCTACTGTATGGAGTTGGTTCAAAACCACCAAGCTTGCACTATGATCACGATTGATTATCAACAAACCGCTTAACACAATCGTTTCTTTAATCACAGGTTTTTACGCAGCAAGGTATTGGACCTTAACCGGGAATCCTTTGAGAACGAGAGAGATGCAGAAGACTTCACAACACGTCGCCGGAGAAGACAACCAGATGAGCAATCTGGAACCAAACATTGTGGCCTCTACCGCAGAAGATCCTGAGCTGAGTACCGCGCAAACCTGAACTCCTCCGATCACTCAATCTTTCTCTCCTTTCTTCCTGTTGTAGACTCGTATACTCTTTATGTATTTCTCTCTGTAATCTTGTTCTATGTTTCTCTGATTTCGGATTGATGACGATGATGACCATTTAAGTCGTTATAACGACAACGGTTTGGGCCGATTTTCGCTACTAGGCCAAACTAAAAATAACTAATAGAATCAAGATAAGCTCGACGGTTTTAACAGCCCAAATAGCTAACACGGTTAGATCCGAACTCACACAAAGATCTGCGTCCTGACTCGGTAGACAAATATGGACAACCCTTTCAAATAATTTGAGTTTTGAGAAGGATATTAGCAGGAACCTTAGATGATGAAAGAAAAAGGAATGTATATTATTTTGGGGACAATAAATGGGGAAAATCGATCATGGTTATAAGGAAATTAGCGAATGGGGAAAAACTGGAAGGTGGGTTTAGGGATTTTAGTAATTGTTTATAAATAGTGTTTTTGTTATTTAAAAAGCTTTTTCTATTTGACAAAAAGCTTTTTCTTTAGTTAATTTTTTAAAATAATTATATTAATAAATATATTTTATATTAAATTAACAGACGTTCACTGTTCCGTCACGGAGTTAATTGTTTTATACTATTTTGACGTTATAAGTGTCAATTTTTTTTGATGGTTTAGAGTATAAGTACAAATGTCTCAAAGTTTAAAGTGATAGTAAATTCTATTTTGAGAATTTAAAAAACGATTTTCCGGATTGAATTTTTATCCTAAAAATGTCATCTAGCATATGCTTTGAATGGTAACTGCGGTCAAGGCGGATTAGTCCGCAAATGGTCTAAACCGCTTTTATTTATCATTCACACTTTTTAGTCCGCAGTGGTCTGAAAAAAGAAAGGCTTTGAATGGTAACTGCGGCCAAGGCGGATTAATGCGCAAATGGTCTAAACCGATTTTATTTACCATTCACAGTTTTTAGTCCGAAGCGGTCTGAAAAAGAAAATAAAGGAAGTTCGCAGCGGACTAAGTGCGGTCCAGTTTTATGAACAAAAAAATATTGGTCCGCAGCGGACTGTATCCGCCCCAAAAACAAAATCGTTTGGTCCGCAATGACCGCGGTTACTATTCAAAGTCAAAATAAAGGAAGTCCGCAGCGGACCAAGTGCGGTCCAGTTTTATGAACAAAAAAAAATTGGTCCGCAGCGAACTGTGTCCACTCCAAAAATAAAATAGTTTGGTCCGCAGCGGATTGTGTCTGCAGTGACTGCGGTTACCATTCAAAGGTGCTGTTCTTTTGATGAACACAGACGGCTGCGTCCAGAAAAAAGTACAATGGGCCTAATTATTAAAATTAACAAAAAAGCCCATTTACTTGTTTTACCAAACCCTAATCTACTTCTCGTCGTCTTCATAATGCTTCGTCTCTGTTAAAATCTGATCTGGAAAACTGAATCAATAAAAATGTGTTGCCTTTCCAATGATTAAAATCAAAACGTTGCGGCTCAATAAATGATTAAATCATGATTAAATCAGACGTTGCAAAAATTAGCGGCAGCAATTACTCCCATTTTGGCCGTTGCGTCTCTGATTTGCAATAAGATTGTTTGAATTTTGAATTTTATGTTGGCTACTCCAAAGAGTATTTAGGCTATAATTTAGACGCACCGGCTGCGTCCTGCGTTCATGAAAAGAACAGCACCAAAGTCATAATTTCTCAACTGTACATTTTTTACAACCAAACTAATCATGCTCATTGTCTCCTCGCAAAAGTTGTTTTAAATTTAGTATATTTAGTTTATATTTTACCAATTGAAATAAATTTTGAACAAAGAAAATTCACTCACGGTGTTCTGAGAGGGAAAAAAAAATTGTGTCTGCAAAATTGCAAAAGTGAGTGGATTTTAAAAAATTCTCTAGACTACATATTCCAATAATCAAATTTTTGTTTATATTCCATTCATTCCTTGCATGGTCACCATTGGGTCTGGTCTGAAACATGTTATGTTTGTCGTTTGACACTGGATACTTATTTAGCATTTACTCTACACGCAGATACACTTTACGTTAAGAACAAAGCTACATTATGAGTAACGAGTTTTTACGGAACTCCTTGACGGTTAATAGCTCCGGTGGAGGAAAGATCCGACGATGCAGCACCTCCGCCACGGCCAACTCCACCTGACGGAGCGGGAGCATTGGTGGCTCCACCTCCAAGATCGAGCTTAGGCTCTTGGTTGCCTTCGGGCCCACAAGCTCTCATCTTGAAATCTCCCAAGTCATCATAGTCCAAATATGGGCTCTTGATCTTGATGTTAGGAACGTCGTCCTTTTTCACTTCTTGTTCCGTTGTCTTCTCCATCGTTGCTGATTTTTTCTCATTTTCCATTTTTAGGTGATATCTCTGTTTTACTATTGTCTTTGTTAGCTGTTTAGGCATGGGATGTCTTTGCTTATATAGCACACATATGGCTTTTATCGGTTGGACACATGTCATACATGCGATGACTCTATATTTGGTTAAGATCTACGTCATCTTTGTAGATAAGGATACGTCTCATGATGTTTTAAAACTGGCACTTAGTTTCCTCCTTCGGTAACGCAACCAGAACTTTCTCGAATGAACTTTCACGAATGTTCGCTCTGTCTCTTGCTAATGTTTTCGAATACGTATTTGCTTCTTTTTCTTCTAAGCTAATTTAGTTATTGGATAACCTTTTTGAATATCTTATGGTTTATTTTCTACGGTAATATTTCAAATTGGTTTTTATCGCAATAAACAAAAAAAAATTGTGATTTTTTTCAAGGCTGGTTGTAGATACAACGCTAAACTGTATGTTATCATGTTTTACGAGAGCAACCACACTCCTATTTAAGAGTATCGTCTACCTCATGTCATGAATGGGGTTTACTGTTTAACCTTTTAATGAGTATATTGTGTTACACCTTTTTTTATATTGTGTTACACCTTAACATGGATTAATCATTTGAAACGTCTTTTTGACTCTAGACAATATAAAAAGCACAGAAGCATCAAAAACTTATTGAAAATCTTATTATAAATATATAAAACTATACCAAAAACGGTAAAATGTGAATATATCAATACATAAATTGTTGATAATTAATATATTTCTCAAATGAAAATTTAATCAAAGCATAAGATTTATAGTATGCTAAGTTTTTAGAAAGAGTCAGGATGAAGTTCAAAATTAACATAACTTAGATTGTATATATTTGGTGCTGGATGTGCCAAATATTTATAACATTTTTAAACAAAAACCTAAGGAAATATCTAAACGCACTAAGACATTAGATGCATGCAATGTTTCAAAGACACCTTTAAGCAACAAAAAAATCAATATAAAACTGTTTTAGGTTTAGTACGCTGAGTCAATTCGAGGATATTATTCTCATGTGTAGTCAATTATAGAAGACGGAGAAATTATGACCCAAATAAGCAGGCAACATATATCACTGGAGGGGGCTTAGCGAAAGGGCGATTCTTAGCTACAGTGTCGACAACGCTAGATCCAAATCGTGACCCACTTTTCTTCAGTAGCCCGACGTCTTTCACGGCGTCGGTGCCCCCTCCCTGGCTCCGTCATCCTCCATCACCTCTCGATGGGCGGAAAAAAGAAACCAAAACCGGCGAAGAGACCTCCGACGAAGGGTTCTCCAGCTCAGTCTGCTTCTTCGTCAAGCTCTAGGTCTTGTTCGTCTTCTCCTGCGACTTCCGGTAAGTGCTTGTCGGAGTCTCACTCTGTCGATGGCACTTCCGTGGAAAAGCTATCTTGCGCAGAAACAGCAACAGCATCTTCTTCGCCAACCGGAGATTGCTTGTCGGAGTTTCACTCCGTCGATGGCATCGCCGAGAGATTGATTGCCGCTCCTACCTCTATAAAGGATACTGAAGTCCGAAATCCAAGTGTGGAATTGGCTACTGCTTCTCACGATCAGTACCCAGAGGCTGACCTAATCGTCAGACCTGAAATTGCATCAAATGAGGAATCAGTTGCAGCTCAAACCAAAGCTTCTGCGAGCGCTATGAAAATAGCAAACCCAGAGAAAATCGAATCTGCGAAATCTACAATAGTAGAGGACCAAGTCAAGCCAGCTTTACCTGGCACAAATGCGAATGGTGAGCCCATCATTTTGGTTGCGCATCCGACAATCTCGGAGAAAACAACAAAGGTGACAAACTCAACTATCCGCAGACCTTCGCCTACCGGTACCAAAAAGATCCCAGCTCCGTCAGCTAGCGCCTGCGATGTTCAAGCTGGTGACAAACCTATAGTCGAGGACAAACCCAAAGACTCATGGTGAAATTTGTTCAAGAGTGGAACCAAACAACTGAAACAGCGAGATGACGGTTTCCTGCTTCCAACGGGAGAACTCTGTGTTGAGATACCCAACTCAATCATTGAAAAGAACAGGGGAGCATGGACACCTTTCATCATCGGACAATTCTACTCGTACCCTCCGTCACAAGGAATAGTTCATACCATTGTTAATGGGATCTGGAGCAGGCAATTTAGAGACATCTCTGTGACCAAAGCCGAGGGAAATGCTTTCTTGTTTAGAATTCCCAACGCAGCCACTAGGAATCGTGTTCTGAACCAACAACTCTGGAGTATCGATGGCCAAACCATGTTCGTAGCTGACTGGGAGCCAGGCCATGTTCTGGCCAAGCCGGAGCTAACTTCAGCCCCAATTTGGTTAGAACTCCGCAATGTGCCTCTGCAGTACTTCAATGACGATGGCTTTAAGCAAATCGTGAGTTTAGTCGGGAATCCGAGATTCCTTCACACAACTACGACCAATAAGACCAACTTAGAGGTCGCAAAAGTGTTCACCTTGATTGATCCGAGAAAGCCTCTTCTTGAAGCAATTAACGTGCGATCTGAATCAGGGGAAATAGTAAGAGTGGATATATCTAGCCCTTGGATGCCTCCAATATGCTCGTACTGTAAAGAGGTTGGACACTGTTGGAAAGCCTAGGATCTAGGGTTATGGTATTGAATCATAGATCTCGTGTTTACCTCAGAGATGGCAGCGGAATGAATTGGTAATCGAGATCAGCAGCGACTCAGGTGCTTCGCCTCTACCAGATACACACGCACACAAAGCTGGAAAGCCGGGATGCTAGTGCCGGATCTTGGGATCACTGAGTTTAGGTGGTTCTGCTTTCTCTGCAACAGAAAAGTGAACGGCTAGGGTTCCAGGTCGACGATATAATCCTTTATATATGACCTGGAATGACTAAACCGAAATCAGAATTAATTCCAATTCGTTTAAGTCATGAAATCGAAACGTCAGTTTCGAAACCCGATCTGTGTCGATCGACACACTCACTGTGTCGATCGACACACCACTATAAAACTCAATATCAATGTGTATCCAATCACATCAACATGATCATTACCATAATGATCGTTCCCATATATATGCTTCCAGTTTGCTTAGGTGTGTGACCCTATAGGATCATATGATACTAGCAGTAAGTCCACTACTTACAGATTATAAGAGGCTTCTAGCAAAGCATTGCAACCACCCAGTATTATACGAAATGTCTGATCTCGACAACCAACTATCATCAGGAGTGAGTACGAGTGTGATTTCAGGACACAATCTCAACAATCTCCCACTTGTACTGGAGTCATCAATTCCTATAATCCTTTTGTCTCTATATTTCGATTTGGCATAAGGCAAGATTAGTGTCATCCTTATTAAGCCAATATCGTGTTTATCGAACTCCTGATCTATACTGAACAAGACAAACAACTGAACTACAGGTCGTTTGAGTGCGGCCACACATTTTCTCAGTATTGAATCTTCGATAGGCCATGAGATATTTATCTCTCGTTATTCAGGAGGGACAAATCCCATCTTGTTTCATCCCTATTTCCATACACACTTCATGATACACCTAAGCAATGCCTTTATAGCCGCCAGTTACGGGTCGACGTTTGACAAGGTCAAAGTGTACCAATTCATATGCAAGAAAGCATGATGAACTCAGGTCTAAGGACTATACTCTATAGTCGTAATGAGAACCTCTCATGACACAGATATAACTATCCTGGAGACTTCTCATTTGCGGGTCATGTCCGATCATATGTTCATCAACATATATCTATGTGACTGACTGTGATACTCATATCATTGACTCCATGAAACTTAGTCAACAATCACCTCACAATCTAGTCTCTCGCGGTTGTCAGTGTCCCACTTTGACAACCTCAACTAGGGACAAATCATAATTTATGTCATCTATAGCTTATAGGGTTTCATGATCAAGTCCTCAACTTGATGACCTATAATATGGCATAAACTTACTTTGGGACCATTATTTAGATCACAATAAATAATGCTGAAATCAAATTTCATTAAACATATCCAAAAGTATGTTTGCAAGAACATCTTAATATAACTAAAATAAAACCATAAGAACTCCCACTAGAATCAAGATTACATCTTAAGATCTCTAATGCCTACAGCAGTAGTATGACTCTCATGCTTAGGCCTTGGGAGTGGCTTAGTCAGAGGATCAGCGACATTCTCGTCCGTCGGAACTCGGCTGATCTTCACTTCACCTCTATTGACGATATCACGAATCAGGTGATATCTCCTCTCTATGTGTTTGGACTTCTGGTGTGATCTGGGTTCTTTCGCCTGAGCAATGGCTCCATTGTTGTCACAAAACAAAGCCACTGGCTCCAAGATACTAGGAACCACACAAAGTTCAGTCATGAACTTCTTGATCCAAACAGCTTCCTTTGCCGCTTCTGAAGCAGCAACATATTCAGCTTCCGACGTGGAATCAGCTACGGTATTCTGCTTAGAGCTCTTCCAGCTCACTGCACCGCCATTTAGACAGAAGACGTATCCAGACTGTGATCGGAAATCGTCTATGTCCGTCTGAAAACTCGCATCAGTGAATCCATTCACCACAAGCTCTTCACTTCCTCCATATACCAAGAACTTATCCTTGGTATTTCACAAATACTTGAGAATATTCTTGACAGCTGTCCAGTGATCTTTACCTGGATCAGATTGGTATCTGCTCGTCATGCTTAACGCGTAAGCTACATCTGGACGAGTGCAGAGCGTGGCATACATGATGAATCCTATTGCAGAAGCATAAGGAATCCTATTCATGCGTTCTCACTCAGCATATATCGCCGGACACTGCTTCTTGCTGAGACTAATGCCATGGGACATTGGTATGAAGCCCTTCTTGGAATCATGCATCTTGAATCTGTGCAACACCTTATCAATATAAGTGTCCTGGCACAATCCAATCAGCCTGTTCACTCTATCTCTGTCGATTCTGATTCCAAGGATGTACGCGGCTTCTCCCATGTCTTTCATGGAAAAACAACTTCCGAGCCAAGTCTTAATGGACTGAAGCAACAAAACGTCATTACCGAGAAGAAGTATGTCATCGACATACAGTACAAGAAACGCAATTCCGCTCCCACTAGTCTTCTTGTATACACATGGTTCTTCTTCGTTCTTGATGAAACCAAATTGTTTTACTGCTTCATCAAAACGAAGATTCCAACTCCGTGATGCTTGCTTCAATCCATAAATGGATTTATGAAGTTTGTATACCTTCCCAGCATTCTTAGGATCTACAAAACCCTCAGGCTGTGTCATATACACATCCTCTTCCAGAATACCATTCAGGAAGGCGGTTTTGACATCCATCTGCCAAATCTCATAATCATAATAAGCGGCAGTTGCTAGAAGAATCCGAATGGATTTAAGCATGGCGACTGGGGAATAGGTTTCATCATAGTCAATACCATGAATCTGTTTGAAACCTTTAGCCACCAACCTAGCTTTATAAATTTGGACATTTCCATCCACGTCAATCTTCTTCTTGAAGATCCATTTACACTCAATGGCTTTTGCACCATTAGGTAAATCGACCAAGGACCATACTTGGTTTTATGACATGGATCCCATTTCGGATTTAGAGGCTCCAAGCCACTTTTCGGAGTCCGGGCCCATCATTGCTTCCGCGAAGGTCGCTGGTTCGTCACTTTCAATGATCATCAGATCATTGCAGTTGGTCACGAGAAATCCATAATATCTCTCGGGTTCGTGACGGATCCTTCTGGATCTGCGAACTTCAGGCTCCACAGGCGTGGTCTCCACAGAACTTTGTGGATCCAACTGCTGCTCTTCCTCAGCAGGTTGAGCAGTCTCCTGTGCATCTTGAATTTCTTCTAGATGTACTTTACTCCCACTGCTTTTCTTAGAAAGAAATTCCTTCTCAAGAAAAGAGCAGTCCCGAGCAACAAAGACTTTGTTCTCAGATTGGTTGTAAAATTAGTATGCCTTGGTTTCCCTAGGATAACCAACGAAGTAGCATTTATCTGATTTGGGTGCGAGCTTGTCAGAGATTAAACGTTTGACATAAGCCTCACAACCCCAAATCTTCAGGAAAGACAGACTTGGAACATTCCCAGTCCACAATTCATGTGGTGTCTTTTCAACTGATTTAGATGGCACCCTATTTAGTATAAACGCAGACGTTTCTAGAGCGTATCCCCAAAAGGATAATGGAAGATCTGAATGACTCATCATAGACCGAACCATATCCAATAAAGTTCGATTCCTCCTCTCTGACACTCCATTCCATTGGGGTGTTCCAGGAGGAGTGAGTTGTGAAACAATTCCACACTCGCTCAGATAGTCACTGAACTCTTGACTTAAGTATTCTCCTCCGCGATCCGATCGCAGAACTTTGATACTTTTGCCAAGTTGGTTCTGTACTTCATTCTTGAACTCCTTGAATCTATCAAAGGATTCTGACTTATGTCTCATCAAATTGACGTAGCCATACCTACTGAAGTCATCAGTAAAGGTAATGAAGTACTTGTAATTTCATACATCAGTATGAATAAGGCCCAATAAATCACTGGCCCTTTCATTTGGTTTGTTGAAAGGGGCCCTAGCCATTTTGCCCATCAAGCAAGATTCGCATTTCTCACATGATTCAAAATCAAATGAGCCCAGAAGCCCATTTCGATGGAGCCTCTGAATGCGTTTCTCATTGATGTGGCCCAAACGACAATGCCATAAGAAAGTCGGGTTTTCGTCATTTGACTTAAACCGCTTTGTATTTATGTTAAAGACAGGCATTTCTTGGTTTAAGACATATAACCCATTATCTAATGGGGCGCTACCATAAAATGTACCATTACGATGAAAAGAACAAACTTTATTCTTAATAGCAAAATCAAAATCTTCCAAATCCAAAACGGAAACTGAAATTATGTTTCTGCTAATCGCAGGTACAAAGTAGCAATTATTCAATTCTAAAACCATGCCAGAAGGTAAAGACAAATCATAAGTGCCTACGGCCAGTGCAGCAACCTTAGCTCCATTCCCGACCCGTAGCTCCACTTGTCCTTTCTTCAGCGTTCTACTGTTTCTTAGTGCCTGCATATTAGTACAAATATGAGCACCGCAGCCGGTATCCAATACCCACGAAGTAGAACTAGGAGTCATAACATTAAGTTCGATAACATAAATACCTGAATCAGACGCATCATACGTCTTCTTCAGCTTCTTGTAATCTTCCATGAACTTCTTGCAGTCTCTCTTCCAATGTCCTAGCTGCTTGCAGTAGTTGCATTTGTCCTCAGGAGAAGGCCCGGATTTGGGCTTGGGCTTGTCTTGACTCTCAGTCTGGACAGCTTTAGCCTTTCCCTTATCCTTACTAGGTTTCTTAAACCTTTTACCCCCTTGTACCATCAGTACATTAGAAGTTGCCTTCTTGAGATTCGGCTCTGCTGTCTTCAGCATGCCGTGCAACTCAGTCAATGTCTTAGTCATGTTTTGCATGTTGTAGTTCATGATGAACTGATGAAAACATGACGGCAAAGACTGCAGAATCATGTCAGTGGCTAGCTCCTGGCTAATGGCACAGTCCAGTTTCCCCAGGTTATCAATGTAACCCATCATTT
The DNA here is from genome assembly GCA_030180135.1 of Orychophragmus violaceus. Lineage (NCBI taxonomy): Eukaryota > Viridiplantae > Streptophyta > Magnoliopsida > Brassicales > Brassicaceae > Orychophragmus > Orychophragmus violaceus. The sequence goes on from CM058235.1 coordinate 32,284,609, forward strand.
TAAGGACATGAGGACTCACTGGACTGTCCTTAGCCAGCTTGCAATCCATGAGAGATTTAACCGTCTGGTATCTCTCTGTGCGAGCTTGCTCCTGAAACAATGCTTTCAGGCTGTTAATCATCTCAATCGGTGACAATACGTTCTCATATTTCTTCTGCAGCTCAGAGTTCATAGTCACCAGCATTAAACAATTAATGTCTTTGACATCAGCTGAATGCTTATCCCAAGCATTCTTATCTGCCTGCGTGGCATTGGAACGTGGCCTCTCGGGAAGAACTCTTGTAAGGCATATTCCTTGTTCTCCTGCCTGAGAACTATTCTCAGGTTCCGATACCATTCCAAGAAATTTGATCCATTAAGCTTGTCCTTCTCAAGGACGGATCTTAGCGAGAAAGTGTTGATGTGAGTTGGGAAAGACATAGCTGTAATTAAAAGAGGTAGAGGTTTTAGTTATGATGTTCAAGGAAATGAGAATTCTTATCCAATAAGAAAACTCGCATTGTATTCAAAACTATGTTTCCTCAGATGAATACAACGAACCAAGATCCTTACTTCACCAAAATTTGAGTGGGCGACTCGCCATCACCCGAACTTTAGTTATCTAGGTAAACAAATCATTGTTAATTGTACCCAGTACAACTCTTGGTCGCAGATAAGACAATCCATGTCTTACCCACTCTGATGTCTCTGGGCCCAGAACTTCTGATAGCCCAGTCAAGTAAACCAATCTCTTCAGTCTTGTGATCATTGACAGTCGCACTGCAAGTCTATCAATGATCACCTGCCTTACTCATGTAGTTGTGGATACCCAGGCCTCCAAGACTATCCAACAACGAAACGAGTCTTGACAGTAGACAAGGTTGGGCAAGACATCAAGATCACTTGATATTTAGTTGAGGAAAAGAACTATTTAATCTTGATGCATATCCAATATGCATTCAAGAAGTTTTTAAGTTAATTAAAACATCTAGATTTATTAAGTTTAGGTTAATCTAGAACATTGGATTAAATTTGGTTTAGTATTCGCAATTTGAGGTTCAACCACCAAATCTGCGAGTGGTGTGTCGATCGACACCAACCATTGGTGTCGGTCGACACAACCTAATTTAAACCGGACTTCGATAACCGGTCAAACCGGATCGAATTTCCTTAACAGGCTCAATCTAATTGAACCGGTCCGGTTTATGATAGGTCGAGTTTTATCCCTATACTAACTGCAAGTGCACAGTGATGTAGTTGTAGTACTTAGGGTATCGAATCCACAGGGACTCCGGTCAACGATAGATTAAGAACGATCAGATTAAACTAGGTGAAAGTAATGAGAAACTAAAGTAAGCAGAAAAGTAATCAGTAGCAGGCGAGTTTGTGAGCAAGGAAGCGAAGCGTTAGGTTTCAGGAGTTCTCAGGAAATCAGGAACACAAGCAACCAATCAATCAGGATCTAATCAATAACTGTTCTAGAACTCAAACACGGATATAGAATTCACCAACTCTCGTTGCGAGAATTCTCTAAGTCTAAGTGCAGCAATCCAAATCTCTTTGCAATTACTAACAGATTAAACTAGCATTAATGATCAGATTTGATATGTTCACAATTCCCCTAAACCAAATCTCTTTGCGAGTAGATCAAATTGCTCATCTAGGTTCTTTCTAGTTAATTAACCAACTCTCGTTGTATCAATCAACCTAACATCATAATTCTGATTAGCTACTTCAGATTAAGCATTAAGAACAACCTAAACAAAGAACTAGCAGATATGAATCCCTACAGATTGATTTAAACTATAGTTCCATGAAATCCCTAATGAGAATCCTTCAACCTAACAGGTAAACTACTCAGACATGTTCATCGAAACAGAAAACATCTTGAATAGAAAACCAAATATCATAAAATAAAACAAAGAACTGGGGTTCAAAATCCTCTCTCTCTCGAGAGCAGGATCAGCCCCTAACTCTCTCTGAAATAAAATAAGACTTAATGAAAAGTGTCGCCTAAACAATGGCTTAAAAACCCTTATATAATAGCTAAAACACGTTTTGGGCTTCTGTGTAAATATCTGGGCTTTCTGGGCTTTAGTGCATTAATCCTCATTCTTCATTAACGCTCGCGAGATTGTCTGCGTCGACCTTGCATCGATCGTTGCCACAGGTGTATCGATCGATGCAGGTCTGTGAATTCGACAGTGAAGTTCATCTCTCGGGTTAAATCTCCAAAATGCTCCAGAATGATCCAATAACTCCAATTATGCTCCAAACATGTCTAAACCTGTAAACATACTAAAAAGACTCCAAAACATAACATAAGACTCGATAAATAAGGCATATACCATGGTTAAAACCGGTAAAATCCATGGTATATCAACTTCCCCACACTTAGCTCTTGCTTGTCCTCAAGCAAGTAAAGAACCAAAGTATAAGAGAAGAAGTTTGAAAACACAGAAACTCATTTCGTCCTAGGAACTTTCACAATCACATTCACTTAGTAAGCCACTGAAAACTTTCCTACAGAGCTCAAGACCACAATGTACTTCCCCCACACTTAGCAACTGTCCTAAGTAAACTCCACAATCACATTCAAGCATTCAAATTCACCCTACTGACTTCTGCAAGTATTTAAGTGCGGTCTCACCTAAGGAGTATCGATCAAAGGGCACATGGACTCTTACCTTGCCAGCTCTAGACCACCATACTATCTTTCTCTGGTCCCTTTCTTCTCTTTTCCCTTCCTTAGCATTCTGATTTTTCCCCATTGGGTATCATTTTTTTTTTATCAGTGCTCTTCCCGTTAAGGGGTGTACTTTGGACACATTCCATGGATGCATAAGGGATAATAGTGTTTGCTACTATTCTCATGACCACTTCGGAGTTACTAACTCATCCTCAGTTTATTATCTTTTTTTTTTTTACTTTATAGAAGGGGAGAAGGGAACTAAATAGGATAGGTTGTCAGGCTGTGTCAGAACTAACAGGGAATCCGACACAAAGTATACCAAGCCCTTAGGTGAGAAATCTAAGTCAGTATTAAGGTTGAAGTCAGTAAAAGGATCATCTGATACCTGAAGTGATGTGGGTGTTCCCAGTAAGTTGATCTGTGTCTGGGTTTTCTAACAGTCATAGAGGCTCTGCAAGTCTGTCCAATGGTCACTTAGTTCCTGTTCAAGCGAAAATTTTCCTCGAAAAATCATAGTTTCATACAAATTTTGACTCAATAAAACAAATTTTGAAAAACTAAGAAAACAAAAGCGTGCGTCAGTAGCTTCCTCCCCCACACTTAAACTACACTGTCCCCAGTGTAATCAAAGCATGAGCTCGGTGAAAGAATAATCAAATTGAAGAACAAACCGAAAAGTTGCAGATTACTTACCTGTCGTCGCCCTGTGTCGATCGATGCCACAAGGGTGTCGATCGATGCAAGGCGAATATGCTCGCGGTTATGTGAATAACCGGTGTCTGAACCGCAATCAATTCGTTAAACCGTAAATTGCGACTGTATCGACCGATGCACAATGTGTGTCGATCGATGCAATGCGATTATTCCTGTTTCCTCAGCTCTGAACACACTTAAACAGAAAAATTAAAAATACCAAATCAAAACGAAAAAACAAAAACAAAAACGAACCTAACAGTGGGTTGCCTCCCACTCAGCGCTTGTTTTTAGTCATTAGCTTGACTATTGGAAGAGATCTGATTCATGGCGGTTTCAACAGAGACTTTGAATGTCTCTGTGAGTATCTCTTCATCCAAGGAGGTGTATAGGTATTATGATCATGAGGCTTCCCAAGGAAAGAGAAATCAGAATCAGGGCGGGAGCGAAACTTGGGCGGTCTACTGCGTTTTCCTGCATTCGAAACAATGTGATTAGAAGGTTTAAGCTTAGGTGATTTGTACCTTACCTTTGATGTATATCTGATGTCTGGAGCTTTCTGCTTATGAGCAGTTGCAGGTACTGAAGATGTTAGAGCATGTTCAAGAGGAACTGCCATCTTCTTCTTTCCACTATCAGATACTTTAGTTCCACCAATCTTAACTTCTTCTTTGAGATGACCATCAGTGGAGATCATCTTCTTTGCATGAACTCGCAAAGTTTCAACTGTTGGTGTTTCATTCACCTTCTTATCTATCACTTGTATGCAATTAGCCACTCCTATCTCTTGTTTGGAGGGTTTGGGAACCTTAGGATATGGCACAGGGGGCTTATAGACTTGTTCTGGTACTGTTGCAGGTTTCTGGTCATGTCTGCGTTTTGTGTCGATCGTTGCATGATGTGTGTCGATCGATGCAAGGCGATTCTGTTTCTCGATAGAACTCGAAATTGCCGTCAGAACGGCGTGTCGACCGATACATAGGGGGTGTCGATCGATGCATGTATCAGGCAGACAATATTCATCCAGAAAATCCGAGATTATGCTCTCTTCTTCACCTAGCAACTCAATCTTATCCCCTAAGGTCACAGCTTTGATGGATTTGTACTGTTCAGCTTTCCTAGTTTCATTATGCCTTTGTATTGCTCCAGCTGTCTGCTGAACTTGGACATCTAGCTTCTTCAAATGTGTGCTCAAGTATGCAAGCTTCCCACTCAGATTTTCATGTATAGCTTCCAGCTTCCTGTCGAAGTCCACAACAAACTTGATCTGATCCTCTAGCAGCTGCTCCATCATGGATTCTATCTTGCTCTTATAAGCATTAGCTGCAGGATGTGCCTGATAGGATGGTGATCCATAAGTCTTTTGATAGGAGTCACCTTGCTGATCTCCATACCTGCTTCCTTGAAACCCAGAACCATTTATGTAGTTCCTCTCCTCTTCCTGTCTTTCCAGTAACTGGTCCATCATAGTTTCCATCCTAGTCTCAAAAGCAGTGGCTGCAGGAGGTTCTTGCCCATACTTTTCAAGTATAAGACTATGCAGATAGTCGGCTTTACTCTTCAACTCAGCTATCTGTGAACTGTCAATCCCTGGACTGAAAAAATCATACATCTTCCTTACGATATGTGTCGATCGATGCAGGAGAAGCGTCGATGGATGCAAGCGCGATGATGTGACGATCGACACACAGGACCGTATCGATCGATGCAGTGCGATTACAGGCGTACCTGAAACGCAAGAAACAGAAAAAAAAAATTAGTGAAAAAAACAAAAAAACGAAAAACCTAGTCTAAACCCTAAGTTCAAATCTATCGGAGACTCAAAAGAGTCCCCGGCAACGGCGCCAAAAACTTGATAGGTCGAGTTTTATCCCTATACTAACTGCAAGTGCACAGTGATGTAGTTGTAGTACTTAGGGTATCGAATCCACAGGGACTCCGGTCAACGATAGATTAAGAACGATCAGATTAAACTAGGTGAAAGTAATGAGAAACTAAAGTAAGCAGAAAAGTAATCAGTAGCAGGCGAGTTTGTGAGCAAGGAAGCGAAGCGTTAGGTTTCAGGAGTTCTCAGGAAATCAGGAACACAAGCAACCAATCAATCATGATCTAATCAATAACTGTTCTAGAACTCAAACACAGATATAGAATTCACCAACTCTCGTTGCGAGAATTCTCTAAGTCTAAGTGCAGCAATCCAAATCTCTTTGCAATTACTAACAGATTAAACTAGCATTAATGATCAGATTTGATATGTTCACAATTCCCCTAAACCAAATCTCTTTGCGAGTATATCAAATTGCTCATCTAGGTTCTTTCTAGTTAATTAACCAACTCTCGTTGTATCAATCAACCTAACATCATAATTCTGATTAGCTACTTCAGATTAAGCATTAAGAACAACCTAAACAAAGAACTAGCAGATATGAATCCCTACAGATTGATTTAAACTATAGTTCCATGAAATCCTTAATGAGAATCCTTCAACCTAACAGGTAAACTACTCAGACATGTTCATCGAAACAGAAAATATCTTGAATAGAAAACCAAATATCATAAAATAAAACAAAGAACTGGGGTTCAAAATACTCTCTCTCGAGAGAGCAGGATCAGCCCCTAACTATCTCTGAAATAAAATAAGACTTAATGAAAAGCGTCGCCTAAACAATGGCTTAAAACCCCTTATATAATAGCTAAAACACGTTTTGGGCTTCTGTGTAAATATCTGGGCTTTCTGGGCTTTAGTGCATTAATCCTCATTCTTCATTAACGCTCGCGAGATTGTCTGTGTCGACCTTGCATCGATCGTTGCCACAGGTGTATCGATCGATGCAGGTCTGTGAATTCGACAGTGAAGTTCATCTCTCGGGTTAAATCTCCAAAATGCTCCAGAATGATCCAATAACTCCAATTATGCTCCAAACATGTCTAAACCTGTAAACATACTAAAAAGACTCCAAAACATAACATAAGACTCGATAAATAAGGCATATACCATGGTTAAAACCGGTAAAATCCATGGTATATCAGTTTACTGATCCATGTCAATCGACACACATCACTGTGTCGTTCGACATGACCTAACCAAAACCAAATTGGCTTTTCCGGTTCAATCCAATTGAACCGGGTCGATAACCGGTAAATCTAATTTAACCGAAATCAACCAATTATAACTGTGTCGACCGACGCACCCAGTATGTCGATCGACACATTAGGGTAACAGGAAATCCGATCTCTAAGATCGGAACCCTATAGTTTTATACGCGTTTTTGCGGCGTGTTGACCGACACAAGATTAGTGTCGATCGACACCATGCGAAAACACAAATTCATCGTTTTAAATCACAGACTAAAACCGAGTTTTTCTTGATCAAAACATGAAACAGCAAGCATACATCTATTCAAATACATCAGTTTTCGAATTACATGCTTTTGATTCAATGAATTAAACCCTAATAGCTCTGATACCACTGTTGGAAAGCCTAGGATCTAGGGTTATGGTATTGAATCATAGATCTCGTGTTTACCTCAGAGATGGCAGCGGAATGAATTGGTAATCGAGATCAGCAGCGACTCAGGTGCTTCGCCTCTACCAGATACACACGCACACAAAGCTGGAAAGCCGGGATGCTAGTGTCGGATCTTGGGATCACTGAGTTTAGGTGGTTCTGCTTTCTCTGCAACAGAAAAGTGAATGGCTAGGGTTCCAGGTCGACCATATAATCCTTTATATATGACCTGGAATGACTAAACCGAAATCAGAATTAATTCCAATTCGTTTAAGTCATGATATCGAAAGGTCAGTTTCGAAACCCGATATGTGTCGATCGACACACTCACTGTGTCGATCGACACACCACTACAAAACTCAATATCAATGTGTATCCAATACACATCAACATGATCATTACCATAATGATCGTTCCCATATATATGCTTCCAGTTTGCTTAGGTGTGTGACCCTATAGGATCATATAATACTGGCAGTAAGTCCACTACTTACAGATTACAAGAGGCTTCTAGCAAAGTATTGCAACCACCCAGTATTATACGAAATGTCTGATCTTGACAACCAACTATCATCAGGAGTGAGTACGAGTGTGATTTCAGGACACAATCCCAACAGACACAACGTCAGAAGGTGTAAGCATGCGCCAGTAACCTGTGAGGCATGTAATTCGACTTCGCACCTTACTGATAAATGCACGAGGCCTCAAAATAAGAAGAAGAAGAGAAAGGTTTATGTTCAGAAACAAGCAGCTCCTGCTCTCTCTGTTAATATTCCCCTTGCTTCTGATAAGTTTGCTTCAAAGGACAAAGGTACGACTTCCTCATCTCCCAAGTCTCCACTGCCTACCAAAACTCAGAAGATGAAAGAGAAAGTCGTTCAGCCTACAATCAATCAGAAGCTAAAAGAAAAGGTTGGTCAGGTTAAGGATTTTTCAAAGACTATTCCTCCTCCTCGTGCTCTCCATATTGGTAGCCCATCAAAGAAGAGAACCGGCGACTTAAGCTCTCATCCTCAGACCTCTGAAGCTGAATCAGATTCTTCAGATTTACCATCTTCTGATTCTGAGGAAGGTGAGATCAGAGATAAAAACGACGGGTTCATCGAAGTGTTGTCCAGGAGGCAACGAAGGATTTCTCGGGACAAGGGTCCCAAAAAACACTAATTTTTTATGTGTTACGGCTTTTTTTGGCTGGAACGTACGAGGTTTCAATAAACGTAGTCACCGTACGGGGTTAAAGAAATGGTTAAAGCAGCATCAACCTCTTTTTGGAAGTCTATTAGAGACTCATGTACATCGGCATAAACAGCGGAAATTCATTAACGCAATTTTCCCCGGCTGGTCCTTTGAGGACAATTACGAATTTTCTGATCTAGGAAAGATCTGGGTCCTTTGGCACCCGAGTGTTAAGGTAAATGTGTTTTCTAAATCACTTCAGATGATTACCTGTGGCATTAAACTCCCTGGCCTGCAATTCTCCTTCGTAGTCTCATTTATATACGCCTCTAATACCGTTGAAAACCGGCGTGAGCTTTGGCTAGAGTTGCTTGATATCTCGGGTAATCAAAACGTAACAGGACAAGCTTGGATTGTCCTTGGAGACTTTAATTAGACTCTATATCCCTCGGAGAACTCTCTTGTTCAAGATGGCAATGTGGACATTCACATGAGAGAATTCAGAGACTGTCTTGAAAGAGGCTCGCTAATGGATCTCACGTTCAGAGGCAACTCATTTACTTGGTGGAACAAAAGGTCAACTAATCCAATTGCTAAGAAATTGGACAGGATTTTGGTCAACGACAATTGGCTTAACCTCTTCCCTGACGCCTACGGGCAATTTGATGATCCAAGTTTCTCAGATCATGCTCCTTGTTCAGTCATTTTGAACCCGGCGTATGAAAGGCCTAAAAGACCATTCAAATTTCTGAATCTGCTAACGCAGAATGCTGAGTTCCTTCCTCTGGTCTCTTTGCACTGGTTTTCTGCAAACTTCATCGGTTCCTCCATGTATAGAGTCTCAAAGAAGCTTAAAGCCCTGAAGAACCCGATCAGATCTCTTTGTAAGGCCAATTACTCAGGTATCGAGAAAAGAACTGAGGAGGCTCACTTGCCTGTTTTGAATCTGCAGCAGCAACTACTGGCAAACCCCTCTCCTGCGGCGGCTGAATTGGAAATTGAAGCCAATCGCAAATGGCAGATTCTGGTATGAGCAGAGGAAAGTTTTCTCCTTCAGAAGTCTGGTGTCAACTGGATCAAAGAGGGGGACTGTGGATCCGCGTACTTCCATCGTCTTATGTCTACTCGTAAAGCAGCAAATTACATCCACTTTCTTGTTATGGAGAATGGCACAAGGCTGGAAAATCAAAGTGATATCCGCCATCATCTATGTTCTTACTTTGAAGAGCTGTTGGGTTCCCCAGTGCCTGCGCCTCTATTCCAGCAAGAAGACATCACTCTTCTTCTTAACCATACTCTTACTGATCATCAGAGGGCTCGGTTAGACATGGAATTCTCTCCAGAGGAAATCAGATCAGCTTTTTTCTCCCTACCTAAGAATAAAACTTGTGGCCCGGATGGTTTTTCTGCGGAATTTTTCACTGCTTGCTGGAACATTATTGGACCCGAGGTAATAGACGCAATCAGTGAATTTTTCAAATCCGGTAAGTTACTAAAGCAGTGGAACGCAACAACGCTAGTCCTTATCCCTAAAGTTCCAAATGCTTCTAGTGCTTCAGACTTCAGGCCCATTGCGTGCTTAAACACGCTCTACAAGATCATCTCGAAGTTATTGGCATCTCGGTTGAAGAATCTGTTAGAACCTGTTATCTCCAATTCTCATACAGCTTTCATGCCGGGTAGATTGCTTGCAGAAAATGTTCTTCTTGCCACTGAGATGATTAACGGGTATAACAAGGCAAATGTTGATCCAAGTGGGATGCTAAAGGTGGATCTAAGGAAAGCTTTCGATTCTGTGCGATGGGATTTCGTGCTAGCTACTCTTAGAGCTCTAAACGTCTCGGAAAGGTTTGTCATGTGGATCTCGGAATGTATCTCTTCTCCATCCTTCACTATATGTGTTAATGGTCAGTCTAGTGGCTTTTTTAAAAGCACCAAAGGACTAAGACAAGGAGATGCTTTATCTCCCTATCTATTTGTGATGGTAATGGAAGTCTTCACTCGACTGCTGCAATCTCGTTACTCTTCTGGATATATCGGATTTCATCCGCGAGCCGAGGTACTGAACATCTCTCACCTCATGTTTGCGGATGATGCCATGGTTTTTTTCGATGGCAGCAGCTCTTCCCTACACGGTATTAGTGAGACTCTTGATGATTTTGCAACCTGGTCGGGACTACATATGAATCAAGGGAAAACTCAGCTATTCCATGCGGGATTGAACCCAAACGAATCCACTGCTATTGCTAGCTACGGATTCACGGCTGGTTCTCTTCCCATACGATACATAGGACTGCCTCTAACATCTCGGAAGTTAAAAGTCAGTGAGTATGCTCCGTTGGTTGATAAAGTTGCTGGTTGTTTCCGGTCGTGGTCCTCTAGAGCTCTCTCTCATTCGGGAAGGCTTCACCTAATAGGAACCGTAATAACCGAGCTGATGAATTTTTGGATGTCAACATTTGTGCTTCCCAAGAGCTGCATAAAACAGATTGAATCTTTATGCATCACATACCTTTGGGCAGGTTCTAAAGAAGGGAAATTCATGACAAAGGTTGCTTGGAAATCAATTTGCTTTCCGAAGAAAGAGGGGGGACTTGGACTGAGAAGCTTCTCAGCTTTGAACACAGCTCTCTGTTTGAGGCTAATTTGGTTACTCTTCAGCGGCTCAGACTCCCTATGGGTATCATGGTACAAGCTCCATCATCTTGCTGACAAAAGCTTCTGGGAAATAAAGGAGAACCAGGCTGACTCAGGTGTGTGGAAATCTCTCTTAAAGCTTAGGCCTCTCGCCCAGAAATTTGTCTTTTGTTGCCTGGGAAATGGTAGAAATGCATGGTTTTGGTATGATAGCTGGAGTCCTTTAGGCCCGTTAATCTCTTGTTTGGGATCAAACGCTCCATCATCTCTAAGAGTACCACTAACCGCAAAAGTGGCAGACGTTTGCCCAAATGGTAATTGGCTAATCCCTTCTCCACGATCTGAAGCGGCTGTATTGTTACATGCCCACATTACAACCATTACGCTTCCGTTGTCGACGGAGGATGATAGCTTCAGATGGTCTATCGAAGGAACGTCAACAACCTTATTCTCAGCGAAATGCACTTGGAATGCGATTAGATTGAAGGAAGACAATAAAGACTGGTACGACACAGTCTGGTTCAAAGGCCATGTTCCCAAATTTGCTTTCTTCCTGTGGACAGCGATGCTTAACAGACTCCCAAAGCGTTCAAGACTTGCTAGCTGGGGAGTAAATGTTCCCTCAACTTGTACTTTCTGCTCAAATGATGAGGAATCCAGGGACCATCTGCTCCTTCATTGTTCTTTCAGTCTCGAAATATGGGGATCGGTTCTAAGGAAACTGGGCTTCTCACCATTCTTCTTCCAATCCTGGACGGTCTTCATTGGATGGGTGAAACAACGACTTCAAGGACACTCAACAACTCTCCGCAAGTTAGCCATTCAAACAACACTGTATATGATCTAGACCGAGAGGAACAACAGGATTTTTAACAATATCACAAAGCCACCAGCGCAGATTTTCAAGGAGATTGACAGACACGTTAGAAGAGTGATCGTGGCAAGAAACCATAGGAAAAATTTCAGAAACACAATGAGGGTGTGGCTGAGTTAGAAGACAGATTTGCTCTGTTTAAGTTGATTGTTACCTTGTTTTTATCTATTTTTGTCTTGGTAACAAGCTTTTGAGTTTGCTTGTAAAGTAACTCTAATTTCATTAATATGAAAATTTGCAGTTTCGCAAAAAAAAAAAAAAAATAAGCAGGCAAGCAATGTTAATGGCACCATAAAAAACGGTACACTAACTGTTTTAAAAATAGGTGACAAGCATAATGATTTTTGTTTTTGTTTTAACGTAAATGTATCTTTTTGGTAACACAAATTAAATGAGAAGCTCTGTTTCCCCTCTCTCAAAAAGTTTCGTGATAATTTTTTTTTTCTATTTTTTTTTCTGTTTCGTCCAATTAAATTTGGTTGTTTTTTCAGATTGGATTTGGATAACAATTTCGGACTTAGTTTGATTTATTTTCGTTTAAGTTTGTTTTCTTTTAATTTGTTATAGGATTTTTCTCTTTATACAAAATTTTCAGAGTTTTCAATTACCGGAAAATGTAAATTCTTGTCGTTTTTTTACACTGTTTATTAATCTGATTTGGAACATATTAAGAAGCCAATGGTCTTTTCACAAGGAAACCAATTGATAATGACACACTAGCAAGATCATGCCAATCTTTTTTCGAAACAAGATATAAAATCAGACGTTCCCATACCTACACTAGCAAGCGAACTTCTACTTTTAATATCTTTTGATAATTCTCATAATAGCTAGATCTTCTTCTTCAATTGCTTTGTAAAATCTTCCGGAGAGAGCTTCTCTGAAACTACCGTTGAACAAACTTGAAGATCAATAAACAAATCAGATTGATAATTAGGATTGACGAACTTCCAAAATCCAAGCTTGAGAAAGAGATAAACGCCATCACCCACCAAACACCATCATAGAACCACCAGCGAAAGGAATGACGCGCCGACATCGAGTGAACCTGGAAGAGAAGAGAGAAAATAAGATTAAAATCAAAAGAGATACGAAAACGAAGCAAAGAAAACAGAGAGACGGCAAGCCATCACACACTACACCGGCAAAGAAGCTCGGTGAAGGCGATCGCTCGCCGCAAGCGGTAGATCTCGGCTCTTGGCAAAGGGTGAGAACTCTAGGCGGCTAGGGTTTTCAATCCTTGCCACTCTTGTCACTTGATCTTCCTTATTTCTCCAATGATAAGGATCATGGATCGCGCATCACGGGTTTTTTCTGCTTTCGGTTTCACGTATTCACATTACTTGACCTAATCTCTTTGTTAGAGTACACTAAACTGCATTCTATGTCAAAGCCATCTAAAAACCCGTGATCATTTCACTACAAGAAAACATGGCATTAATTGACGGATTTTCCGACGGAAATTAGCCCGTCGGAAATTCCAACTGGTTTCCAACGGATAATCGACGATAAAAAGTCGTCGGAATTTCGTCGATAATTTCTGATGGTAACCAAATCCGTCGGAATTTACCGACAAATTACCGACGGCATCGGAAATCCGTCGATAATCCGTCGGAAACCCGTTAGTTCGATGTTACTGTTAACATAGCCGTTAATGTTACCGTTGGACCGACAAACAAACCGACGTATTTTCGACGCCAACGGCTATATCCGTCGGTTTTCCGTCGGTTAATTTTCAATATATACCAAACATCTCTCACTTCCCCTCCACACCAATCTCTCTCTCTCTCTCTCTCTCTCTCTCTCTCTCTCACATAGTCTCTCCCTCTCTAATACTGTTCATTACGACAAAATGTCTTCCTCTAATTATTTCAGATCGTGGATGGACGGACCGAGGGTTGATGAGATGACGAACTTAGTGCACACCCCATATGCACTCGGTATTATGGAATTCATGACGGTAGCTTGAAATCAACCACATACGCAGGAAACCGGTAAGATGAGATGTCCATGTACTCATTACCTAAATGTTAGAAATCCTACGATTGACGAAGTATGGAATCACTTATACTCAGTTGGATTTATGGTGGGTTATAAAATTTGGTATCTTCACGGGGAAACACTGGATAATGCAAGTAGTAGTAGAGAACCTTTTGGTAGTACTAGTACGTGGGAACCTATTGTTAGTTCTAGCGAACCTTATACCGCGGATGTAGATTTTGGTGTATGTACCGTTCAGATGGTTAATGATGCATTTAGAGAAAATATCCAAGAAGTAGATGAATATCAAATTCCTATGGTAGATGAGGAACCTAATGTAGAAGCCAGGAGATTTTTTGATATGTTAGATGCAGCGAAGCGGCCGCTTTATGACGGTTGCAAAGAGGGACATTCGCCACTATCATCTGCAACTAGATTAATGAGCATAAAGACGGACTACAATTTGGCGGAGCAATGTGTGGATGATATTTGCGATTTCTTGAAAGATATTCTTCCTGAAGATAATCTTGCGCAAGGTTCATACAACGAGGTCGAAAAACTTGTTAAATGGCTTGGATTACCGTATCAGATGATAGATGTGTGCATCGACAACTGTATTATATATTGGCGAGAAGACGAATACCGTTTAGAATGTAAGTTCTGTAAGAAGCCGCGCTATGAGGATACAAGGGGAAGATCTAAGGTTCCATTCAAGAGAATGTGGTATATGCCGTTAACCGATAGGCTGAGACGCTTATACCAATCGGAGCGAACTGCGGGGGAAATGAGATGGCATGTGATTCAAAAACTTGATAGGTCTCGAGTTTTACCCTATACTAACTGCAAGTGCACAGTATATCAATGTAGTACTTAGGGATCGAATCTACGAGGACTCAAGGCAACGATAGGATTAAGAACTTAAAGAGATTAAAACTAGGAGAAAGCAAAAAGCAAATTGTATTGAATTACTAAAAGCAAGCAGGAAAGTAAACAAGTAGCAGGTTGTTGTTGTAGGCAATAAACTAAGGGCGCTAAGTCTAGGGCGTTCTCAGGAAATCAGACAAGCAGATAAATCAATCAGTCATGATCTAATTAAACTCAGTTCTAGAACTCAAAACACAGATATAGAATTAACCAAATTCCTTTGCGAGAATTCTCTAAGTCTAAGTGCAGCAATCCAAATTCCTTTGCAATTACTAACAGATTAAACCAGCTTTAATTCCAAGTTCGATAGGTTTTGCAATTTAATTACTCGCAAAGGAATTTAGTGTTCCAAGTTGGAGGTTTACGAGATTAGTGTTCGGATTACTTATGGTATCATGCGTTTGCATAAACCGTCTGTAATCGCCAAGCAACGATCGATGCTAGAAGTGCAACGATCGATTCAACTCCAATCGCCTAGTGTCGATCGACACAAGAAGTGCAACGGTCGATGCTATGCGATTTCGAAACCTGCGACAGAGAGGAAACAGAGAAGAAAAATCAGTAAACAAAAAATAAAAATAAAAATCCTAGTAAAAACCCTAAGTTCAAAGCTATCGAAGACTCTACGAGTCCCCGGCAACGGCGCCAAAAACTTGATAGGTTCTAAAGTTTTACCCTATACTAACTGCAAGTGCACAGTATATCAATGTAGTACTTAGGGATCGAATCCACGAGGACTCTAGGCAACGATAGGATCAAGAACTTAAAGAGATCAAAACTAGGAGAAAGCGAAAAGCAAATTGTATTGAATTAACTAAAAGCAAGCAAGAAAGTAAACAAGTAGCATGTTGTTGTTGTAGGCAATAAACTAAGGACGCTAAGTCTAGGGCGTTCTCAGGAAGTCAGACAAGCAAGTAAATCATTCAGTCAGGATCTAATTAAACTCAGTTCTAGAACTCAAAACACAGATATATAATTAACCAAATTCCTTTGCGAGAATTCTCTAAGTCTAAGTGCAGCAATCCAAATTCCTTTGCAATTACTAACAGATTAAACCAGATTTAATTCCAAGTTTGATATGTTCACAATCTAATTAAACCAAATTCCTTTGCGAGTAATTAAATTGCTCAACCTAAATAGTTCAGATTCTAAACCACACTGTCGTGTCGTATTTAGCAACCTAAGATCGAGATTCTAATTGATCAGGTTAGAACTAGCATTAAACACAATTTAGTTTGAAGAACATCCATTGATGTGAATCCTTAACTGAATTAATTATATCTTGCAAGTCATGAAATCCATATGAGAAACCCTAAACCTAACTATGAAACTACTCAGACATAGATGATGTAAACATAATCAATGAATTAATAGCAATCATAAAAGAGATTAGAATATAAAAGGGGTTCGAAAACTTCTCCAAAACGAATGTAGTACATGATCAGATCAGCCCCAAAAGCTCTAAAAACTCTCTGCTCTAAGTTATGATAGCGTATGTAAAACGGAAGCTAAAAACCTAATTAAATAGCTAAAACACGACTTGGAGCTTCTGTGTAAATATCTGGAACTTCTGGGCATCTTTGCAATATTTGCATTCTTCATTAAGCCGCCGAGAATCTGGCCCAACTCGATGTGCATCGATCGATGCAGGTGTGCAATGATCGACACAGTACTCTGTTTCGGACAGTGAACACAACCTCTCGGGTCAAATCTCCAAAGTGCTCCAATTAGCTCCATAATCTCCACTTTTGCTCCAAACGTACGTGTACCTAATAAAACCTGCAAAAGACTCTAAAGGAACACTAATAGACTCTAAAACAGACTTATATCATGGCATAAAACCGGTAAAAACCATGATATATCAGCATGCGGAGCATAGAAGAGGAGCAGAAATTGCACATCCGTCGGATGCTGAAGCGTGGCGACATTTTCAAAGCGTATATCCAGATTTTGCATACGAGCCACGTAACGTGTACCTTGGATTATGCACATATGGTTTCGACCCGTTTGGAAGGCATGAGAGACAATATTCGTTGTGGCCAGTGATTTTAACTCCTTATAACCTACCGCCATCTATGTGCATGCGTCGAGAGTTTCTTTTCCTCTCCGTACTCGTTCCCGGTCCAGAGCATGCAAGAAGATCACTTGATGTATTCTTACAGCCATTGATATTTGAGTTGCAGATGTTATGGTTGCCCGGTGTTGTAGCATATGATGTTTCTTGCAAGGAAAATTTTCTGATGAGGGTTGCACTAATGTGGACCACTAGCTATTTTCCGGCTTATAGTATGTTATCAGGATGGACAACGCATGGGAGGTTAGCATGTCCGTATTGTCAGGAAAAGACCGATGCATTCCAGTTGAAGAACGGACGCAAATCGTGTTGGTTTGATTGTCATAGGAGATTTCTGAAGGAATTTCTAGCAGTTTCTAATCCAATTAGGCAACCCTAGGTATAAATTCCAAGCCTAGGATCTAGGGTTCATATAATCGAATCAATGGGATCTCATGATTACCTGGTGATTAGCAGCGGAAGATTTGCAGATAATCGAGATCGCGAAGCACCTCAAACGTTGTGCCTCTACTGGTATCCACACGCACACAAACTGAACAGGGGGGATGCTAGTGCCTATAGAAATATAATCTCTTGAGAGGTTTCTTTTCTAGTTCTGGTGGCTGTGAATTAGGTTAGATCGAGTTTAGGTCGACCATATATCTTATATATGTCGACTTAAACCACAACGGAATTAACCAACGATTAAACCGAATTAATCTGGTAATCCGCGAGTTGTGTCGACCGACACACTCTCTGTGTCGATCGACACGGCCGATCTGTGTCGACCGACACACTTATTGTGTCGATCGACACTGCCCAGAAACTTGGTATTGAATGCATATCAAATATGCATTCACCCGATCATTACAATAATGATCAACCTCACATACAACGTCCAGTTTGCTTAGGTGTGTGACCCTGTAGGATCATATAACACTAGCAATGAGTTCTAAACTCATTGATCATAAGTGGATTCTAGCAAAGCATTATGACTGCCCAGTGTCATATGATTGTCTCATCTCGACAATACGACTTTCACTTGGAGCAAGTACAATAGATTTTAGGACATTCCCAACAATCTCCCACTTGTACTGGAATCATCTATTCCTTTAATTCCTTCGTCACTATATCTCGATTTGGCATAAGGCAAGATCTGTGTCACCTTTATTTAGCCAAGATCATGTTCATCGAACTCCGATTTATACTGACAAGACAAACGACTGACAATCACCTCGTTTGAGTGCGGCCACACATTTCTCAGTATCAAATCTTCGATGGGCCCTGAGATATTTATCTCCTGTTATATAGGAGGGACAAATCCCATCTTGTTCCATCCCTGTTTCTTCACACACTTCATGATACGCCCAATCAATGCCTTTATAGTCCCCAGTTACGGCTGACGTTTGACAAGGTTAAAGAGGACCAATTCATATGTAAGAAAACATGATGAACTCAGGTCTAAGGACTATACTCTTTAGTCGTAATGAAAACTCTCATGACACTTATATAACTATCCCGTAGAGTTCTCATCAGTGGGTCATGTCTGATCCTGTGTTCTCCAACACATATCTATGTGATTGACTTTAATACTCTTATTAATGACTCCACGAAACTTAGTCATCAGTCACCTCACATACTAGTCTCACGCGGTTGTTAATGTCCCACTTTAACAACCTTGACCAGGGACCAACTTAATTTATGTCATTTATCACTTATAGGGTTTCATGATCAAGTCACATACTTGATGACCTATAAAATGTCATAAATTACTTTGGGACTATTATTTAATAACCATTATTAAATAATACAGATGTCAGATTTCAATAACATAATCAAATTATGTTTATACGAACATCATATCATAACTAAAATTAATAACAACGACTCCCACTAAAATTAAGATCACATCTTAAGACATATAATGCCTTTAGCAGTAGCCTGACCCTCATTCGCCCTTGCTCAGCGAGTGTCGAAAGACACTGCGTCTTGCTAAGAGTAATACCAAGAGTCATTTGCACGAAGCCCTTCTTGGAATCCTGCATACTGGACCTGTGCAAGGCCTTATCACCATAAGTATCTTGACACAATCCAATTAGCTTATCCAATCTATCTCTATAGATTCTTATTCCAAGAATGCATACGGTTTCTCCCATAATTTTATCGAAAAACAACTTTCGAGTCAGGTCTTAACAGATTGAAACGATGGAACTTCATTTCCGAGAAGTAGTATGTTATCAACATACAATACTAGAAATGCAATTGCGCTCCCACTAGTCCTCTTGTAAACACACGGTTCCTCCTCATTCATGACGAAGTCAAACCTTTTGACTGCTTTATCAAAACGAAGATTTCAACTCCGAGATGCTTGCTTCAATCCATAAATGGATTGATGAAGCTTGCATATCTTCCTAGCTTCATTAGGATCACTGAAAACTTCAGGTTGTGTCATGTACACATCCCTTTCCAGAATTCCATTAAGAAAAACTGTTTTCACATCCATCTGCCAGATCTCATAACCATTATGAGTGGCGGTTGCTAGGAAAATCCGAATGGACATAAGCACGGTGTCTGGGATTAGGTTTCTTCACAGTCAATACCATGAATTTACTTGAAACCTTTTGCCACCAATCTAGCTTTGTACATCTGAATATAACCATCCATGTCAACTTTTCTTCTTGAAAATCCATTTACTCACAATGGCTTCTACACCATCGGGTAAATCAACCCAAGTCATACTTGGTTCTGTGACATGGATCCCATTTCGGATTCAGCGGCTTTCAGCCATTTTCGGAGTCAAGGCCCATCATTGCTTCTTCAAAATTCGCAGGCCCGTCACTTTCAATGATCAATAGATCACGGCAATTGGTTACGAGAAATCCACATTTCTCGGGTTCGTGACGGATCCTTTCGAATCTGCGAGCTTCAGTTTTGTGTAAAAGTCGTGCACATATCTCATATGTATACTTTTACCACGACCTAATTAACCAAGATTCAAACCGTGTTTAATTAAGTCATAAACCAAAGTATTTTGGTTCGCGATCTGTGTCGATCGATACAACTTTTGCGTCGATCGACACTTCTTCAGAAACTCGCATTTGAATGTATATCGAATATACATTCAACAGATCCTTGCAAACCTCAGGCACCACAGTTTCAGGTTCTACAACTCTTTGTAGATCCAAATGCTGTTCTTCTTCATCAGGTTGAGCAGTCTCCTGTGATTTTTCGAATTTCTTCGAGTTCGTACTTTACTCCCACTGTTCTTCTTGGAAAGAAAATCTTTCTCAAGAAAACATTGTTCCGAGCAACAAACAATTTGTTCTCGAACTGGTTGTAAAAGTAACATGCCTTGGTTTTGTTAGGACAACCAATGAAGTAGCACTTATCAGATTTGGGTGTGAGCTTAACAGAGATTAAACGTATTATATAAGTCTCGCAACTCCAAATCTCCATGATGGATAAATCAGAAACATTTCCATTCCACATCTCATGTGGTATCTCTGTAACCGATTTTGATGGAACTCTATTTAATGCAAACTCAGACATTTCTAGAGCGTATTCTTAGAAGGATAATGGAAGATCTAAGTGACTCATCATTGATCGAACCATATCTAATAAAGTCCGATTCAGGAGGAGTGAATTGTGAAACACTTTCACAATCTCTCAGATGATCACTAAATTCTTGACTTAAGTATTCACCTCCATGATCTCATCGTAGAGTTTTAATACCTTTGCCAAATTGATTATGTACTTCATTTTGGAACTCTTTGAACCTTTCAAAGATTCTGACTTATGTCTTATAAATAAGACATAACCGTACCTACTGAAAATATCAGTAAAAGTAATGAAGTACTGAAAGTTTCCTCTAGCACTAGTGCTCATTGGGCCATATACATCCGTATGTATAAAGCCCAATAAGCCTCTGGCCCATTCATTTTGTTCGTTCGCAACCTGTATCGACCGACGCACCGTTTGTGTCGATCGACACTACCTTTTGTCGAAAGGGGCCTTTGTCATTTTACCCAATAAACTAGATTCACTTTACTCATTATGATTCATAATCAGATGAGCCCAAAAAACCCATCACTTTGGAGCTTCTGAATCTATTTCTCATTTATGTGGCCCAAAACGACAATGCCAGAGAGAAGTTTGATTCACATCATTTGACTTGAATCTCTTGGTATTAATGTTATAGTTTAGGCACATTCTGGTTTAGAACATAAAGTCCATTCTCTAATGGATTGCTACTATAAAATATATCATTGTAATCAAATGAATAACACTTATTCTTAATTTGAAAGCTGATATCCTTCCATATCCAAACAAGGAATAGGAATAATCTTTCTGCTCATAGCAGGTACATAGTAGGAGTTTTAAGTTCAAAACATGCCATAAAAGAAAACAAATGAAATACTCCTACGGCTAATGCAGCAACTCTTGCTCCATTTCCCACGCATAGATCCACTTGTCCTTTCTCCATAGTCCTACTTTTGCTCAGGCCCTACACATTTACACAAAATATGAGTACCACAGCTGGTATCTAATACCCAATAAGTAGGACTATAAGAAGTAACATTTACTTCTATAGCATAATACCTGAAGAAGAAGTCTCGTACGTCTTCTTCAGCTTCTCATAATCTTCCAAGAATTTATTGCAGTTTCTTTTCAAATGCCCATAACCATTACAATAACGGCACTTAACGTCTTCAGAAGGACTGGTTTTAACCTTAGGAGCATGGCCAGACTCGCTTGGATTCACAATCGAGCTCGTCTTGCCATCACCTTTGTTCTTACCAAGTTTCTTAAACTTTTTACCCTTTTGTACCATAAGGACATTTGGGGTGTCCTTCTTGATGTTAGGTTCAGCAGTCTTAAGCATCCCATGCAATTCAGTCAACGTCTCCGTCAAGTTGTTCATGTTATAGTTCATAACAAATTGATCATAGCTTGATGGCAGTGACTGTAGAATGATGTCAGTAGCCAACTCTTGGCTAATGGGACAATCCAGTTTCCCCAGGTTATCAATATAACCCATCATCTTAATGACATGAGGACTAACTGGTTCGCCCTTTGGTAGCTTGCACTCAATCAGAGACCTAACCGTCTGGTATCTCTGAGTTCGTGCCTTCTCCTGAAACATACTTTTCAGGCCAGTGATCATCTGTATTGGCGACTCCACGTACTCATATTGCTTCTGCAATTCCGAGTTCATGGTAGCCAACATGAGACAACTCACATCCACCGCATCATTAGAATGCTTATCCCAAGCATCCTTATCTGACTGCCAGGCATTGGCTCGGTACTTCTTGGGGAGAACTTTCTCAAGGACATAGTCCTTTTTCTCCTGTTTGAGAATAATTCTCAAGTTCCGATACCATTCAAGAAAGTTTGATCCATTTAACTTGTCCTTCTCAAGGACGGATCGCAAGGAGAAATTGTTACGATGGTTTGTGCTAGACATAGCTAGAAAAACAAGGGAGGTTTTAGTTATGATGTTCAAGAAATGAGAAGTTTTAACTATTAAGAAACTTCGCATTATATTCAAACAATGTTTCCTCAGATGAATATAATGATCCAAGACCCATACTTCACTAAACTTGAGCAAGCCACTGGCTATCACCCAAATTTTAGCTATCTAGGTAAGCAACAACTTTGCTAGTTATATCCAATATAACTCTTGGTTGTGGATTGACATCTTATGTCCAATCCACTTGATGTCTCTGAGCCCAAAACGATTTTGATGGCCCAGTCAAGTAAACCAATCTCTTCAGTCATGTAATTGTTGATGTCTTGCACTGCAAGTCCATCAACACGATTACCTCCTGCCTTACTCATGTAATTGTGGACATCTTGCACTGCAAGTCTATCGCACAATGAAACGAGTCTTGACAGTTGACAAGATTGGAAAGACATCAAGTATCACTTGATATTTGATTGAGGAACAGAACCATTTAAAATGTTCAGTTTTATTATGTTTTAATTCTTCTAATTAATTGATTTATCTTGCTTTGGTTCTGTGATTTCAGGTTCCATAACCCAAACCATCAAATCTGATGTCGACCGACACTACTTTAGTGTCGATCGATGCAAAATAACCAAAAGAATCTGCGATAACCGATCAATCCAATTGATCCGGTTGTGAATACCGGTCAGTGTCGATCGATGCTACACTAGCATCGGTCGATACCAACCTAATCAAACCAATCGCAATTAAACCATTCACAGTGTTCAACCATTATAAACCAAGCTCGATAATCGGTTCAATCTAATTGAACCGATTCATCAATCTCGCGAGGTTTGTGTCGACCGACACAACTCTTGTGTCGATCGACACTAGGCAAAACAAATTTTATTCGGGTTATCCTTCTGTGTCGACCGATACCGGATTGGTGTCGATCGACACAGGGCGATAAACCCTAATCGTTTTTCAAGCCAAAAACCTAAAACTAGATTTTCATGAAAACGAATTTTAGCAAGTTTGTATCAACCATACACAGATTCAGATTCAACTAATCTAATCAACATGCTACAGATTCAATGGAAACCTAAGGCTCTGATACCACTGAAGGAATTTCTAGCAGTTCCTAATCCAATTAGGCAACCCTAGGTATAAATTCCAAGCTTAGGATCTAGGGTTCATATAATCGAATCAATGGGATCTCAGGATTACCTGGTGATTAGCAGCGGAAGATTTGCAGATAATCGAGATCGCGAAGCACCTCAAACGTTGTGCCTCTACTGGTATCCACACGCACACAAACTGAACAGGAGGGATGCTAGTGCCTATAGAGATCTAATCTCTTGAGAGGTTTCTTTTCTAGTTCTGGTGGCTGTGAATTAGGTTAGATCGAGTTTAGGTCGACCATATATCTTATATATGTCGACTTAAACCACAACGGAATTAACCAACGATTAAACCGAATTAATCTGGTAATCCGCGAGTTGTGTCGACCGACACACTCTCTGTGTCGATCGACACGGCCGATCTGTGTCGACCGACACACTTATTGTGTCGATTGACACTGCCCAGAAACTTGGTATGTGAATGCATAAATATGCATTAACCCGATCATTACAATAATGATCAACCTCACATACAACGTCCAGTTTGCTTAGGTGTGTGACCCTGTAGGATCATATAACACTAGCAATGAGTTCTAAACTCATTGATCATAAGTGGCTTCTAGCAAAGCATTATGACTGCCCAGTGTCATATGATTGTCTCATCTCGACAATACGACTTTCACTTGGAGCAAGTACAATAGATTTCAGGACATTCCCAACAATTTCTACCGCCTGATCATCCATATCGGAAAAACACTAAACTTTTTACGAAGAAGAGGAAAGTGTTTGATGATCCTATTCTCCAAGACGAAGGGTCGACTACTTTGTACTTTTTGGAAACCTTTGGTGCACCAAAAACTCGTGAATGTGGTGGAAATGGGCATGAGAATGTATACGCAGCTGGTTTGTCGCACAACTAGCACAAGCTAAGCTTCTTCTGGGATTTACCATATTGGAAAGACCAGCTACTAAGGCATAATCTTGATGTCATGCACATTGAGAAAAATTTCTTTGATAACATCATGAACACTGTTCTCAACGTGCAAGGGAAGACGAAAGATAATGTGAAGTCTAGGCTTGATTTGCCTAAAATTTGTGATCGGCCTGAACTTCATCTTCAGAAGAACGAAAAACCTCCAATTACAGCGTATTGGGTAGATCCGAAATCGAAGGAAGAGTTCTTCGAGTGGATTATGCGACGAGTTAAATTCCCTGACGGTTACGCATCAAACTTTCGTAATTGTGTGGACACTGATGGAGATAAGTTTATCGGGATGAAGAGCCATGATTGTCATGTGGTGATGCAACAACTGCTACCGTTTGTATTTGCTCATCTCCTCCACAAAGATGTTCACAAAGAAATTGCCGCGGTAGGTGCTTTTTTCAGGGATATATGCACGAGGTCACTTACAGCTGACGGCATCCGATGTTTGGAGCAAAACATTCCTAAGATCTTGTGCAATCTAGAGAAGATATTCCCACCGTCTTTCTTTGATGTTATGGAGCATCTACCCATTCATCTCCCGGGAGAAGCTAGACTTGGTGGTCCGGTATAATATCGGTGGATGTATCCCTTCGAGAGCTATATGTTCCACCTTAATAAAAAGGTTAAGAACCCCGCTAAAGTGGAGGGTTCAATTGCTGCTCAGTACAACAACGAAGAAGCAGCGACATTTGCCAGCTATTACTTCTCTTCACAAGTACGCCAAAGAGTCGTCGCCCAGCTAGAAACGATGATAGAGGCGAGCGACAAATTTATCCATCAACGGTTCCCAGCATTTTTCAACAATTCGGGCGGTTAAGCGGTAAAGTAGAAAAGCGATAGCTAACGACCCAAGAACATGCACACCTACACAAATATATTCTTAACAACTGCGAGGAAGTCTTTGAGTATGAGAGGTGTGCATAGTTTAATTTGTTACAATTCTTGAATTTAAATTTCATAATAATTTTATTAATAAGTTTGGTTGATTTCTATAGGTTATACATGGAATCACTCCAACATCATCATCCTGAATTGACCGAGGACGAGCGCGAAGAGTGGAAAGAAACATACTTCTGCAAATGGTTACAGTTTTATGTGAACTTTTGATTTTCATATCACCCACGACCCAATAAATTTGATTGGTAACTAACTCGTTATTTTTAGATGAATAATGAAATCAAATACGGTCGCAACCCAGAAGATTGGTTAGTAGACATGGTCAACGGCCTCCACTACAACACAAAGTCTTATCCACGATATTGTACAAGGGGATATGCGTTTAAAGTGCATAAATAAGGATCCTCTAGGACAACGGACGATAATGGAGTTTCATCTACATCTGGCGAAGTTGTGTACTACGGTGTTCTTAAAGAAATAATTGAAGTGAAGTATATAGGGAATCTCGGCATGAGATGTGTGGTCTTTTTGTGTAACTGGTACAATCCTATCATTGGGAAAGGTGTAACAATAGATGAGTTTGGTGTGACGTATATCCATTCGACTAAGAAGCTTTGAAAATATGTAAATGACCCAACCTTTATGTAAATTTTGCATCATGAATTATTTTTAATTAACACAATATAATTATTTCTTTCATTTGATACAGGTGAGTTACATACCATACCCTCGATTAACATACAAGAACGACCCGTGGATCACAGTTACAAAAATATGCCCCCCAGGAAAAGTTTACGGGGTTGAAGAACAAGAACCACTGCAAGCAAGCGAAAGTGATTACATAGCTCCGGTTGAAAAATCCCTTGAAGTTAATCTAGTTGTCGATTTTAGTCATTTTGGGAATGTTGTAGTTCATTCTGATTCCGAAGAAGAGAGGGGGGAGTTCGACGACGATACTGACTCGATTTCAACGGATTACGACTCAGAAAATGATGCAGAATGAAAAAAAAAGTTTTTAAATATTTTAAAAAAAGAAACTTAAAAAAATTAAAAATAGTTATTGAGTAATTGTTTTTTATTTACATGTTTCACTATTTCTAAAAATATAAATGAAAAAATGTTTTTTTTAATATTACATGTATTTTTATCAATAAGAATTAATCGTTGCAAGAGAACAGTAACGTAACACTCAACACAAATGGTCATAATTCTCATTGAGAACCAACATGATCTCGAGTTCGAGCCCAAGCATAGGCTCTAAATTAATGGTAATTTTGATTAACCGACAGAAAGCCGACGAAAATTATTTTCCGTCGGTTATCCGTCGGTTTATTCCGACAGAAAAACCGACGTAATATAAAATTTAGGGTTTAGGGTTTCAAACCCTATTCTTCCAGAAGCTCCTGGGGAGGTAATGAAAAGGTTTTTATGAATTAAGAAAAACCTACAGAATCACGTAACTAATGCTTTATACATCTTCGGAAATACGAAGTATAACCGACGAAGTGACTTCTTATTCTACAATGTCGTTTATCGATAGTTTAAACGGATCTCTTATTCGATTTACGAAATTTACATTTACTTAGAAAAGTCAGAAGATCCTAAATGTCGTGTCTGTAATGACATATTTAAGATTGGAGCTTGCGAAATCTACAAACCCTAAACCCTAAACAAACCCTAAACATATTCTGTCAAAAATCTGTCGGAATCTGGTCAAAGGCAATTTACAGACGGTAATTAATCCCGACTATTCCCTATGCGTTGCTTTGGTAAACGTCTCTTCAGAATTTAATCTAATTTCCAACAGAATTCCGTCGGAAATACCGTCGGAAAATTTTGTATAAATATGTTACGAATGTTTCCATTTTTTCATCATCTCAAACACTCAAACACTTACGAAAAATGGATTTCGTTTATCTGTCCCCCGAGAACCGCGACTCTTACTTGCGGGAAATCCGTCAACCGGGTCGGGAACATCTTCCCGTTCTTGACCCCTCCCAACAGAACCGTGCCCTTTGGTTCGGTTACCATGCTAGGATTATGTCTGCCATCAGCGATATCATCCAGAATCGTTGGTCCGGGAGTTACGTTGAGTACTACAATGTTCCCGGTGATCTTAAGGCGGCATGGTTCCATGAATTTTTGGTAAGCAAGTTTTTTGTAATATGTCCTTGTCATTTCTAAATTTTAAATATTATATGATGTATTTTGTTATCAACTTACAGACGCACTTCACCTTTGGTCTGGACATCATCCTAACCGTCTAGCGGGAATTCCATAGGACAGCCAGGCGGGTTTTTCAAACAAAAATGCGCCGTTTGAAGTTGCTTTGGGAACGAGGAGACCCAAGACCGGAATGGATTCCCGCAAGGTCATGGAACCGTATGATCCGCCAGTGGAAACAGACGGACGCTGGGGATTGGTTTGAGAACCAGTTCTCGAATTATAATAACTAATCTGTCTGTTATGTTTTTAAAATTATGAAATTATGTATGAGTTAATATTTAATATTTTATTTTTAAATATTGTGTTTTTAAATTATGAAACTATGCGTTATGAAATAATTATTGTCTTTCAATAATTAAAAGTTAATTTGTTTTTTATTTTTCAAAACACACACATACTTTAACCTTATATTTATTTACATGTGAACAATGAACAATTAGAACACTTAGCATATTGGTTTGAGTTACTGAGTTTCAATAGACACGGTTTGAATCCTGCGTTGCATGTTTTATTTTCTATTTTATTAACCGACGGAATTCCGTTGGAAATTGAGGAAACCATCGGAAACCCGTCGGTCCATGAACCTCCAAAATTTCATGAAATCATTCGTATTACCGCCCAAATTTTTCGGTCAAAACACCAATTTAATTGGACCGACTCATAACCGATGGATTTCCGACGGGAATTAATGAACCGTCGGATGTCCGTCGGAAATCAATATTAATTATCCGAAACGATCTTCTTCTTCCCCATTCTCTGCGATTTCTCTCTCTCTTTAGCCTCTTCTTGTCCACCTTCTCTCTAACGAATCTCGACGATTCCGGCCTCCTCTCTCCTCCACCGACCGTCCAAATCCCTAGAACCATGTAAGTTTTCATCAAACCATTTCAATTTCGAAAATTAATTAGTTTCTAGGTTGTTAGGATTTCGGATTTAGGATGCATATAGTAGTATATGCTTGAATCTATGTCTGTGGAATGCTATTTAAGTTGCTAAATTGTTGTGTGGTTGATTGGTTGTGTTTAGGATTTTTTTTTGGTTTTCAAACGTTTGGAACCACTTTTAAACGTTTCAAAATGTTTTGGCCAATACCAAAATGCTCTTAAAACATTTACAATTTATTAAGATTATTAAAAAAAAATCAAAATTTTTAAAAACGTTTTTATATTTTAATGTTTTATAAAAACGTTTTTATATTTTAATGTTTTATAAAAACGTTTTTTTAAAGATTTTAACATTATTCTAAACTTTTTACCTAATTTATAAAAACGTTTTTTATTTTTAATGTTTTATTAAAAAAATTCATAATATTAAAGATTATAGAAACGTTTTAATAAATTTTATGATTTTTTATTTATAAATTTTATGATTAATTAATAGTTTTTATAATTTTTTAAAACGTTTTTATAACTTTTGGTTTTATAAAAACGTTTTTATAATTTTAAGATTATTATAACTTTTGTATAATTTTTATGATTTTTTGTTTTTGTTTATAAATTTTATGATTAATAATTTTTTTTACAATTTTTAAAAACGTTTTCATAACTTTTGGTTTTATAAAAACGTTTACATAGTTATTATAATTTTTTTAAAAGTCTTAGTAATTTTATGATTTATATAGATGTTTTTATAAAATTTAATCAAACTGTTGATTTTAAGGGTTTTTTTTCACGTGATGTAGGACTGATTACAGAGATTTCGAGGCTTTCTTGTCCAAAACCCAAGACGGTGGATTGCTTCCAGGTGAGCCTTCTCGGCCTGCTCCGACACGATCGGCACCTCCACGCCGAACTCGATCGACTCAGGTTAAACCGACGCAGCCGGTACCGTCGATTCCGCGGCAGGAAACTCCAAGCAGGAGCCATTTAGTGTCCCAGGTGCCGGATACACATGATGATGTCCCGGAGACGATCGCACCGGAGATAGAGTTATTGGTCGAGCAGCCAGGAGGGAAACGCTTAAATGACTTTATCTGGATCCTTTCAACAACCCGGGTACTTATTGGTAAGTTATTTTTACTTCAACAAGTTCGTTATTGTAAAGTTTTCTTATTAAACGTCCGTTTAATTTATAATGTTTTTGAATTGACTTGAAACAGGTTCAATATGACATTTTCGAAGATCACGAAAAGCATTTTAGGAATGATGTGTAGCATGCTCCATCACCCGTACCCGTTATAGAGGAAGCTTCCCAGGTCCGAGCAGCATAACTGGTTCCGCCAATTCGCGGTATGTATATCTCCGTTCGATATCTTACAAATTTGTAATTTTTATCAATTTTTACTAACATCAATCGGGTTTTTCAGCAATAGTACACGTGGGCTAGGAAACATACGTCGCTCGTGGAGAAGGGATTCCACCGGAAGGCGATGAGCCACTACTCTCACGTCCTGAACGAGTGGAAGCAGAAGTGGGTTTTAGGGGAAAAGCCGAAGGGAGTGAACCTCACACTGTTTGCGGGGTTCATCCGTCATTGGTCCATACCTGCTACAACAGCGGACTCCTCGATGCATTCCCAGAACCGCAAGAGTGAGAGAAACGGTTTGGGGATGGCGACGCATAACGCAAGAGCAAAGAGCACCGCACAACGCAAGATTGACTTTGTAAGTATCGCTTTTAGAATGTTCAATAATGTAATTAATTTAATACTATTGACGTTTAAAAAATGTGCAGAAACAAAAGACAGGACGCGAGCCGACGTTTGTTGAGCTCACTGTGGAGGGCCATACAAACAAGACTACGGGCGAGATCCAGGATCCGGTCGCTCGGAGGATCGTAGAATCGGCAAAGAGGCGGGTAGAGGAGGTCCAGACCCAACAGTCAGAGGAAGTCAGCTCAACGGATGAGGTACCGCCGCAAAGGATCAACGAGATCTTTCTTGAGGTAAGTTTGTGTATCTACTAAAAATTTACATAACTCATCTTTAATTGATCGTTGTAACTAATATTTGTTTGTTAGTTTGCAGGAAACGCAGCGCATGAAGGGCTGTGATTTCGGTTTAGGAAACTTGGGGGAGGAAGGGTCGACACCGCATTCCCGCTTTCGACCAGAGAACGACGTCTTCACCGAAGCTTTGTGTAACATACTGGGTCCAGCCCATTTGAGAAAGGCTTAAATGAATTAATTTGGCTACCTATATCACCAAGTGCACTTACCTTTTCCGGTCACTTGCCTGAAAGAACTCCAGAGTTAAGCGTACTTGGGCTGGAGTAGTCCCAGGATGGGTGACCTTCCGGGAAGTGACTCGTGGTAGCATGTGTGTGAGGACAAAACACATGGAAAAAAGTCATGGGGTGATTGTAGGGTCAGTAAATTACTCGGTCGGGCCTACCAAAAACAACGCACCGACCATCGGACAGGGGTGGGGCCCACAAGCCCGGGAGAGGGATGGGTGACTCACCGGTAGGGGCGGACGAGGCGTTACAAGTGGTATCAGAGCTCAGAGAAGTCAAACCGATTCTGCCTCGGGAGACAATCCTGGGGTTTGAGGGTTATGGTTGCTCCGGTTATGAGATGCGGAATTCGGGGACGAATTCCTATTAAGTGGGGGAGAATTGTAACATATTGGGCCCAGCCCATTTGAGAAAGGCTTAAACGAATTAATTTGGCTACCTATATCACCAAGTGCACTTACCTTTTCCGGTCACTTGCCTGAAAGAACTCCAGAGTTAAGCGTGCTTGGGCTGGAGTAGTCCCATGATGGGTGACCTTCCGGGAAGTGACTCGTGGTAGCATGTGTGTGAGGACAAAACACATGGGAAAAGGTCATGGGGTGATTGTAGGGTCAGTCAATTACTCGGTCGGGCCTACCAAAAATATTGCACCGACTGTCAGACAGGGGTGGGGCCCACGAGCCCGGGAGAGGGATGGGTGACTCACTGGTAGGGGCGGATGGGGCGTTACACTTTGCGTGAGAAATACGCAGAAATTGCAGCTCTCAAGACGAGTTTTGAAAGTCGGATGCAAGAGGAAAGGATGGAAAATGAAAGAAAGTTGGCAGAGATGTGAGATCAAATCATGAACTACATTCGGTTTGGCGGACCTCCTCCTGGAGGATCGGACGGGACAGCTCCTGTAGTGGGGCCGAGAGTGGGAACAGGAGCATCGGAAACGGGGACGGATACGGCCTCTGTAGAGGGAATGGGGACGGGATGGGGACGGGACTGAGACCCAATGTGGATCCAATTTTATGTAATTTTAATAAATACTTTTAATAAATTTAATAAAATTTATAATAATTTTATAAAATATTTCATATTGAAAATACTTTAATATTTTATATTAAATAATTTATTAAATAAATGTCGGAAACAAAAATTTACGAACCGTCGGTTATTAACCATCGGTTATTAGCCGTCGGTAAACCGTCGGTTATACCTGTCGGATAGGCTCGTCGGTTTACCGTCGGTTAGTAACCGTCGGTAAGCCGTCGGCTAATAACCGACGACTATACTGTCGATTAAGTCGTCGGAATTTTTCTATCGGTAAATTGTTTGTAAACTGACGGTTTATTGACCGTCGATAAATCGTCGATAATTTCCGACGGTTTTCCGACGACATAGAACCGACGGATTTTTCCCGCCGGAATTCCGTCGGAATTGACCATTTTCGACAGTTTACCGATGGAAGTTTACTGACGGTTTGGTCGATCGGTAAACGGGTGTTTTCTTGTAGTGTTTGTTTTTCCAATGTCCGTATGTTGAAGAGATGTGGCAGAACCTTACTCGGAATCTTTTTGAATTGAAGTATTCAACTTGCTGTAGTAGTATACTTGCAACCTTATCAGATCAATCTCTCGACAAGATCAAGCTATTTCTATGCCGCTATGTGTTTTAATCTACTACACATGCTATATGGAGAGAAAAAATCGGCGGAAGCATGGCGAGGATTCCATTCCTTCATCATGTCTCATCAGAAACATAGACAAACAATTGTGCAATAGACTAGCTTCAATTGCAACTCAGGGAGATTCACAGTTCAGATGAGCTCTCCAAACCTGATTTGCGACTAGATAATTTCAGTATAAATTTTGTTCTTTTAATTTCAAACTCAAGTCTACCGCTATTGTAAACAATAGTTTTTTGAACTGATTTAATATTCCCTCTATTTCTTAAAATTTGATGTTTTAAACTTTTCACACAAATTAAAAACAATTAATATTTAGTTATAAATATATATTTCTTTTTTTATTAAAACATTTTCCAATAACTACAAAACAACAGCAAATCAATATAATTTTTAAAATTTACAATTTATAAATATTAATTAATAAAAGTTGCATAAAAAACTTAAAACATCAATCTTTTGAAACAATTTTTTCTTTAAAATATCAATCTTTAAAAAACGAACGGAGGGAGTATTTATTCAAAAAATAGAGAACACTAAACTGGACTTAATTATAATCCAAGTTGTAAGTCACCGTAGGGTGGGCTTCTTTTCATTATGCCCTTTAATGAGTTTTTTCATATATATAATGAAAAGAAAACAGACAAAAATTGTTTTATCAACATATTATGTATATCTAATTACCTTGTTAAGCTAAAATTACTATTTTATTAACGGCTAAATCTTATTAATAAACCGAATCAAATACAACAATGGTTTTTAGGAATTGAGGATAACAATGGTACAAACTCCATTGTGAATTAACAGTCTTCTTAGCTTAATTTACTATTCAAATCACTATATTATCATCAATTGTATTTATTATGAGTTCTGTAACTATTAGTAGCCATTTCTTATCTTCATAATTTTTTTATAACCGTATAATTTTTTTATAACCGTATACCCGAGTTGAATCCATATAACTTTTGAATTTATTGCTATAAACATAAAAGTAGTGTATATTTTTTTGTTGACAAATAGTATATATATATATATACAAAATTAGAAGAAATTTAAATATCAAATTCATTTATTTAATTTTTGAATGGCAACAAACTAAGTTACAGAAAAACATACAAAATAAATGTTTAATTTGAAATATAGAAAATTAAAATAATTTTGTTTTTTTGTCACAAAAATTACAATAAATTAAAATGAAAATTAGCTTTAAACCTAGTTAATATCTAATTAATTTCGTTCAGCAAAATGTTTCTAAGAAAAATGTTTCTTAATTGATACTATATAATAAATGATGATGTTACTGTTTAAGAATAGATAGCATTAAAAATATAAGAGGAACGGATTTAAGGCTAAAAACTGACTTTATTTATTAGAAGAAAAAAATATGAACTGACAAAAAGAAAACAATAATGGATCATGTCCGAATAAAGGTAAGAATCTTCGACCGGAAACTTCTTTGAGGCATATGTCCATATAAAGAATCTACAGGAACAAGGTGTCGAAATTTTGTAAGAAGAAGAATCATGACGCCATGACTTAGTCTCATGAGTCGTTAGTAAGTCGATTCAAAGTTACCACACAAAGGAAAATTAGTTCTTCTTCGAGATGAGATCTTATGGCAAAGTGAAGAAGTTAGGGTTTCCGTACGTTTTAATGGCATGTTGTTTTTTCTTCTCCATCATCGTTTTCTCCATCTTCAGTCTCTTCTCTCAGGTTTTCTCTTTCTCTCCTTGTATCTTGGATCATCGAGTTATGTGGAAGAAGATTGTTCAAAGCTCTGTTTTCTCTGCTCATCTACAGGGTGAGATTCCAGTACGAAGATCTGTAAACGAGGGAGTTGAATCTTTTGGTCACAAAGAAACTGGAGATGGTTCTGTCTCTAACATTCCCTTTCAGGTCAAAATCTACGAAATTTTGATTCCAAATCCATTTCAGTTTCACAAGTATAGATGCTTTGGTATTGTTTGTGAATCACATGTTTTTGTGATGTGGTTGGTCGATCAGGTTTTAAGTTGGAAACCTCGAACTTTTTACTTCCCGAATTTCGCAACTAAGCAACAATGTGAAGCCATAATAAATATGGCTAAACATAAGCTAAAGCCTTCTTTGCTTGCTTCAAGAATAGGCAAAAACATAGAGACCACTCAAAACGTTAGAACAAGGTATTACTTGCCTAGATATATATGATCTTAAATATGACTCATTTCTCCATAATGGACATTGAGCATTAGATCATGAACATTTCAAATGCAGCACTGGAGTGTTCATGGGTCCTGATGAAGACGAATCGGGGATTTTAGCTGAGATCGAAGAGAAAATAGCCATAGCCACAAAGATCCCTAGAGATCATTACGAAGTAAGATATATACATCCATTCAAAACACATCGAAACTTGCACCTTTCAATAAGAACTTCATGTGTGTTTCTTTCTCCAGCCATTCAACATCTTGAGGTATCAGCTTGGTCAGAAGTATAATTCACATCATGACGCGTTCAATCCAGCTGAATATGGTGCC
The DNA here is from genome assembly GCA_030180135.1 of Orychophragmus violaceus. Classification (NCBI taxonomy): domain Eukaryota; kingdom Viridiplantae; phylum Streptophyta; class Magnoliopsida; order Brassicales; family Brassicaceae; genus Orychophragmus; species Orychophragmus violaceus. The sequence continues at coordinate 32,319,160 of CM058235.1, forward strand.
CAGAATAGCCAAAGGGTAAGCAAACTCATCTTATTACATTCTGATATTTTTATAATCTTTGTAATTTTCTATTATACAAAGAAATGTGTTTAGCAATAAGTCGCTTTGGCCGAGTGGTTAAGGCGTGTGCCTGCTAAGTACATGGGCTCTGCCCGCGAGAGTTCGAATCTCTCAGGCGACGTTTATTTTCTTTTTGAATACAGCTCGCTTCTCTCCTGTTGTACTTATCGAGTGTCGAAGAAGGTGGAGAAACGATGTTCCCATTCGAGGTAAATTAACTCGTTGTTTCTTTCTTTCGAGGGTTATGATTATGGTTTTTGTAAAGAGTGTGATTGGATATGAGGAAAGCAGAGTGGGAGAAACATGAATGGAAGCTATGATTATAAGAAGTGTATTGGTATGAAAGTAAAGCCAAGACAAGGAGACGCCATTTTCTTCTACAATTTGCTCCCTAACGGAACAATTGATGAGGTTTAGTGTTACACATACAATCATAAACCCATTTAGGATGACATATTATTATGTTTTTATTGTCAGAGTTTTGGTGTTGTTGTTGCAGAGATCTCTCCATGGAAGCTGTCCTGTTATAAAGGGTGAGAAATGGGTTGCCACAAAGTGGATAAGAGACCAATCCTTTGAAGATTATGCAGATAATTTTGTAAAAATGCAATCACGTTTACATGGAAACAATAAGTTTTAAGGCCTATAAAGTCTAAAGAAGATGATCTTACTAAAACTCAAAGAAACAAATGTTCAGACTTTTTTCTATCCAAACAATACCAAAACTATAAAATCTCCCGAAAATTAGTAAAAAATTCGCATAGAACAAACCAGAGAAGGTGGTAATGATATCTTGCACATAATTCTTTCCTAAAGACCTATGAACAGTATCGTAGACTTGGCACCGGTGCCTGATTTACCCTCTAAATGAGGAGACGCGTAGCTACTCTCTGTACGGATTTCTTTTTCAAGGGGTGATTCCCAAGGAGACAAAACATGTCCCCAAAAGAGAAACATCATCCACATTGGTCCAGCTTCTATTGGGGGATCTAGAGAAGATCGACCATATCAAGAAAGATCGAGAAGAATCAAGAAGGATCTGGAAAGATAGAGACAAATAACTGAGAATAGGAAATTTACCATCATCTATAATATGTTATATTCCATATTAGTTTAAGAATTAGGTTAATTTTACCACTATATAAGTCTATGCATATCGTACTTTATTCTTATGAGAGTCTAATATAATTCTTCCTAAACACTTTTGTGTCTCTACTCTCATCAACTTATCATGGTATCAGAGCAGAGATCCAAAACATGTGGATCAATGTTTATTTTTATTCCTACTTTAAAAAAAATAAGAGTTTTTTGAGTTTCAAAAAAAAAAAAAAAAAAAATAGAGAGGCAGCGATGTGGTCTTTGGTTTTCATGATCAAAACAAGTTTTGACCACTTATTCTCTTTGCGTTCACATTAATTTGTGATTCGCTTTCTTCTACCACTTAGACATTGTTTATTTGTCAAAGATCGACACTGAAAAACATATCTACTACTTATATTTTCTACTTTTCTTTTTTTACTGTGATCATCCACATATTCATCGTTGTTATTTTTTTTTCTACTTATACCAAGAAGTTTTGTCTTATGTGATGAATCTTCTACGTGAATCATTAAACATAGTGACAATTAATGAAGGCTTTGAAGATGCAGCCGATGGATATGTGTTTGGTTTTCTATTAAAAAAAAAAGATTTTGAATGATGACCACAATGTGGTTGTGAAATTTTGAACGTGAATCTATCGGTTGATTCGTTCAGTTTGATGTTATCTCACCCTCGTGAGTAACATCCTTTTGATTCGACTTCTCACCCTCGTTAGTTGTTGTTTTTTTTTACTTCGCAATCGCGAATTATCTCTGGACAACACAATCGCGAATTTTGTCCCTTATTAAAAGAACCCTACGATCGGGTATAACGCCGCGAAGATGACTCGACGGCCGAGTATAACGCCGCGAAGATGACTCGATGGCCGAGTATAAAGCCGTGAAGATGACCTGAAAACCGGGTATAAAACCGATATTTTGAAGATTTGTCCAATCTCATACGTGTTACCACGTATGAGCTTGCGGGAGGGTATTGGGAGATCTAGAGAAGATCGACCATAACAAGAAAGATCGAAAAGAATCAAGAAGGATCTGGAAAGATAGAGACGAATAACTGAGAATAGGAAATTTACCATCATCTATAATATGTTATATTCCATATTAGTTTAAGAATTAGGTTAATTTTACCACTATATAAGTCTATGCATATTGTACTTTATTCTTATGAGAGTCTAATATAATTCTTTCTAAACACCTTTGTGTTCTTACTCTCATCAACTTATCAGCCTCCCACCGAGTGGAAAAACAATTCCCATCGCAGACAGCTCATTTTTCCGGCGAAATTTTCAAATTCTACTCCGACGAAATCCTTCACTGAGTATTGTGTACTTATGCATCTGGAGTTTTAACCAAGATCAGAAGATATTTTCACCCATTTCACTTTCATCTTGCTCATAATGAAATCCTTGGTCTTGTGTCTCCGGTCAGCTTTTTTGGGCACCAGACTCTTCTTTACAGTCTAGTTTCTCACCCAGATCTACGCTCTCTCTCCGTGAGACCTCATGAGCTCGTTTCAAGTTACCCTCTTGGAAAGTTCCTGATCCAACAAAACCCTCTCTCAAGCTACTTCTTTCTCCTGCGTAACTACCAAGATAGCAGCATAAAGCTTCTACCTTTCGTCGTTTCCAAGAACCTACTGTTTTTTACATATTTGTGCTCCTACTGTACACCATTACCTCCCTGTGAGGACTCAAGAATCTTCTGTTTTTTCAGATCTGTGCTTTCCTCTGCACACTAATTACCTCCCTGTGAGGATCGTCTTTAAAGCTCAAGTTCTTCCAAGATGTCACACAGACTCTCCCGCCATGAGAAAGGAAAGTGGGTGGATGTCTCCAACCCTAAAAAGCGAAGGAACCCGATTATCCCGCCGTCAAGTGACAACTCTCACCTCATAGAGGGTAACAGACTTACCTTGATAGGCAGAGTTTGTTGGAATTTCTAGCAGATTCCTAATCCAATTAGGCAATCCTAGTCTGAATTCCGAGCCTAGGATCTACAGGTTCATGTAATTGAATCATTGGGATCTCAGAATTACCTGGTGATTAATGCAGCGGAAGTCTTAGCAAGTAATCGAGATCTAGAGCGCCTCAAGTGCTGCGCCTCTACTGGTATCCACACGCACACAGAACTGGACAGCAGGGATGCTAGTGCCTATCAGAGATCTTATCTCCAGAGAGGTTTCTTTTCTGTTTCTGGTGGCTCTCAATTAGGTTGGAATCGAGTTTAGGTCGACCATATATCTTATATATGTCGACTTAAACCGCAACGGGATTAACTAATGATTAAACCGATTTAATCTACTAATCCGCGAGTTGTGTCGACCGACACACTCTTTGTGTCGATCGACACAGTCGATCCGTGTCGACCGATACACATAGTGCGTCGATCGACACTGCCCAGAAAAGATGACATCGAATGCATATCAAATATGCATTCATCCGATCATTACATTAATGATCAACCTCACATTCAATGTCCAGTTTGCTTAGGTGTGTGACCCTGTAGGGATCATATAACACTAGCAATGAGTTCTAAACTCATTGATCATAAGTGGCTTCTAGCAAAGCATTACGAGTACCTAGTGTCATATGATTGTTTCATCTCGACAACACGACTTTCTCTCAGAGTAAGTACAAATAGATTTCAGGACATTCCCAACAATCTCCCACTTGTACTGGAATCATCTATTCCTATAATCCCTTCGTCACTATATCTCGATCCGGCATAAGGCAAGATCCGTGTCATCCTTATTAAGCCAAAATCATGTTCATCGAATTCCGATTCATACTGACAAGCCAAACGACTGACAATCACCTCGTTTGAGTGTGGCCACACATTTTCTCAGTATCAAATCTTCGATGGGCCCTGAGATATTTATCTCCTGTTATATAGGAGGGACAATTCCCATCTTGTTCCATCCCTGTTCCTTCACACGCTTCATGATACGCCCAATCAATGTCTTTATGATCACCAGTTACGGCTGACGTTTGACAAGGTCAAAGCGGACCAATTCACATGTAAGAAATCATGATGAACTCAGGTCTAAGGACTATACTCTATAGTCGTAATGAAAACTCTCATGACACTTATATAACTATCCCGTAGAGTTCTCATCAGTGGGTCATGTCCGATCATGTGTTCTCTAACACATACCTATGTGATTGACTTTAATACTCTTATTAATGACTCCATGAAACTTAGTCATCAGTCACCTCACATACTAATCTCACGTGGTTGTTAATGTCCCACGTGGTTGTTAATGACCTATAAAATGTCATAAATTACTTTGGGACTATTATTTAATAACCATTATTAAATAATCCAGATGTCAGATTTCAATAACATAATCATATTATGTTTATACGAACATCATATCATAACTAAAATTAATAACATTGACTCCCACTAAAATTAAGATCACATCTTAAGACATCTAATGCCTTTAGCAGTAGCCTGACCCTCATTCGCCCTAGCTCAGCGTGTGTCGAAGGACACTGCGTCTTGCTAATAGTAATACCAAGAGTCATTTGCACAAAGTCCTTCTTGGAATCATGCATACTGGATCTGTGTAAGAACTTATCACATAAGTATCTTGACACAATCCAATTAGCTTGTCTAATCTATCTCCATAGATTCTTATTCCAAGAATGTATATGGTTTCTCCCATATTTCTCATCGAAAGACAACTTTCGAGTCAAGTCTTAACAGACTTATACAATGGAACTTCATTTCCAAGAAGTAGTATGTTATCGACATACAATACTAGAAATGCAATTGCGCTCCCACTAGTCTCTTGTAAACACACGGTTCCTCTTCGTTCCTGAAGAAGTCAAACCTTTTGACTACTTCATCAAAACGAAGATTCCAACTCCGAGATGCTTGCTTCAATCCATAAATAGATCGATGAAGCTTGCATATCTTCCTAGCTTCATTAGGATCAATGAAAACTTCAGGTTGTGTCAGGTACACATCCTTTTCCATAATTCCATTAAGGAAAATTGTTTTCACATCCATCTGCCAGATCTCATAACCATTATGAGTGGCGGCTGCTAGGAGAATCCGAATGGACATAAGCATGGTGTCTGGGATTAGGTTTCTTCACAGTTAATACCATGAATTTACTTGAAACCTTTTCCACCAATCCAGCTTTGGACATTGCCATTCCGGATTCAGCGGCTTTCAGCCACTCTCAGAGTCAAGGCCCATCATTGCTACTTCAAAATTCGTAGGCCCGTCACTTTTAATGATCAGTAGATCACGGCAATTGGTTACGAGAAATCCCCATTTCTCGGGTTCGTGACGGATCCTATTGGATCTACGAGCTTCAGTCTTGTGTTAAAAGTCACGTACATATCTCATATGTAGACTTTTACCACGATCTAATTAACCAAGATTTAAACCGTAGTTAATTAAATCATAAACCAAAATATTTTGGTTCGCGACCTGTGTCGATCGATGCAACTTTTGCGTCGATCGACACATCTTTAAAACTCTCCTTTGAATGTATATCTAATATTCATTCATCAGATCCTTGCAAACCTCAGGCACCACAATTGCAGGTTCTACAACTCTTTGTAGATCCAACTGCTGCTCTTCCTCATCGGGTTGAACAATCTCCTGTGATTCTCGAATTTCTTCGAGTTGTACTTCACTCCCACTGTTCTTCTTGGAAAGAAAGTCTTTCTCAAGAGAACATAGTTCCGAGCAACAAACAATTTGTTCTCGAACTGGTTGTAAAAGTAACACGCCTTGGTTTCGTCAGGACAACCAATGAAGCAGTACTTATCAGATTTGGGTGTGAGCTTATCAGAGATTAAACGTTTTATATAAGTCTCATAACTCCAAATCTTCATGATGGATAAATCAGAAACATTTCCATTCCACATCTCATGTGAAATCTCTGTAACTGATTTTGATGGAACACTATTTAATGTAAACTCAGACAATTTTAGAGTGTGTTCTTGGAAGGATATTGGAAGATCTAAGTGACTCATCATTGATCGAACCATATCTAATAAAGTCTGATTCAGGAGGAGTGACTTGTGAAACACTTTCACAATCTCTCAGATGATCACTGCATTCTTGACTTAAGTATTCACCTCCATGATCTCATCGTAGAGCTTTAATTCTTTTGCCAAATTGATTCTATACTTCATTCTAGACCTTTTTGAACTTTTCAAAAGATTCTAACTTATGTCTTATTAATAAGATATAATTGTACCTACTGAAAACATCAGTAAAGGTAATGAAGTACTGAAAATTTCCTCTAGCATTTGCACTCATCGGGCCATTTACATCCGTATGTATAAAGCCCAATAAGCCTCAGGCCCTTTCATTTTAATCCGTTCGCGACTTATGTCGACCGACACACCGTTTGTGTCGATCGACACTACCATTTCGAAAGGGGCCTCTGTCGTTTTCCAATAGACAAGATTCACTTTACCCATTATGATTCATAATCAGACGAGCCCAAAAGTCCATCACTATGGAGCTTCTGAATCTGTTTCTCATTTATTTGGTTCAAAACGATAATGCTAGAAAGAAGTTTGATTCGTATCTTTTGATTTGAATCTCTTGGTATTAATGTTATAGCTATGCACATTTTAGAATATAAAGTCCATTCTCTAATGGATTGCTACTATAAAATATATCACCGTAAACAAATGAATAACACTTATTCTTAATTTGAAAACTGATATCCTTTCATGATCCAATCAAGGATTAGAAATAATCTTTCTGCTCATAGCAGATACATAGTAGCAGTTCTTAAGTTCTAAAACATGCCATAAAGGGAAAAACAAATGAAATACTCTCACGGTTAATGCAGCAACTCTTGCTCCATTCCTACGCGTAGGTTCACTTGTCCATTCTCTATAATCCTACTCTTGCTCAGGCCCTGCACATTTTCATAAAACATGAGTACCACAGCTGGTATCAAATACCCAATAAGTAGGATTATAAGAAGTAACATTTTCTTCTATAACATAATACCTGAAGAAGAAGTCTCGTACGTCTTCTTCAGCTTCTCATAATCTTCCAAGAATTTATTGCAGTTTCTTTTCAAATGCCCATGACCGTTACAATAACGGCACTTAACATCTTCAGAAGGACTGGTTTGAACCTTAGGAGCGTGGCCAGACTCGCTTGGATTCACAATCCAGCTCGTCTTGCCATCACCTTTGTTCTTACCAAGTTTCTTAAACTTTTTACCCTTTTGTACCATAAGGACATCTGGGGTGTCCTTCTTGATGTTAGGTTCAGCAGTCTTAAGCATTCCATGCAATTCAGTCAACGTCTTCGTCAAGTTGTTCATGTTATAGTTCATAACAAACTGATCATAGCTTGACGGCAGTGACTGTAGAATGATGTCAGTAGCCAACTCTTGGCTAATGGGACAATCCAGTTTCCCCAGGTTATCAATATAACCCATCATCTTAATGACATGAGGACTGACTGGTTCGCCCATTGGTAGCTTGCACTCAATCAGAGACCTAACCGTCTGGTATCTCTGAGTTCGTGCCTGCTCCTGAAACATACTTTTCAGGCCAGTGATCATTTGTATTGGCGACTCCACGTACTCATATTGCTTCTGCAATTCCGAGTTCATGGTAGCCAACATGAGACAACTCACATCCACCGCATCATTAGAATGCTTATTCCAAGCATCCATATCTGACTGCCAGGTATTGGCTCGGTACTTCTTAGGGAGAACTTTCTCAAGGACATAGTCCTTTTTCTCCTGTTTGAGAACAATTCTCAGGTTCCGATACCATTCAAGAAAGTTGGATCCATTTAACTTGTCCTTCTCAAGGACGGATCGCAGGGAGAAATTGTTACGATGGTTTGTGCTAGACATAGCTGAAAAACAAGGGAGTTTTAGTTATGATGTTCAAGAAATGAGAAGTCTTAACAATTAAGAAAACTCGCATTATATTCAAACAATGTTTCCTCAAATGAATATAATGATCCAAGACCCATACTTCACTAAACTTGAGTGAGCCACTGGCTATCACCCAAATTTAGCTATCTAGGTAAGCAACAACTTTGCTAGTTATATCCAATATAACTCTTGGTTGTGGATCGACATCTTATGTCCAATCCACCTGATGTCTCTGAGCCCAAAACGATTTTGATGGCCCAGTCAAGTAAACCAATATTTTCAGTCATGTAATTGTTGATGCCTTGCACTGCAAGCCCATCAACACGATTACTTCCTGCCTTACTCATGTAATTGTGGATACCTTGCACTGCAAGCCTATCACTCAATGAAACGAGTCTTGACAGTCGACAAGATTGGAAAGACATCAAGTGTCACTTGATATTTGGTTGAGGAACGGAACCTTTAAAACGTTCAGTTTTATTATGTTTTAATTCTAATAATTAATTGATTTATCTTGCTTTGGTTCTGTGATTGCAGGTTCCATAAACCCAATCATCGAATCTGATGTCGACCGACACTACTATAGTGTCGATCGATACAGAGTAACCAAAAGCAATCCGCGATAACCGATCAATCCAATTGATCCGGTTTTGAATACCGGTCAGTGTCGATCGATGCTACACTAGCATCGGTCGACACCAACCTAATCAAACCAATCGCAGTTAAACCATCATTAACCAAGCTCGATAACCGGTCCAATCCAATTGAACCGATTCATCATTCTAGCGAGGTCTGTGTCGACCGACACAACTCTTGTGTCGATCGACACCAGGTGAATAAGTTCTATTCGGGTTATCCTTCTGTGTCGACCGATACCCGTTTGGTGTCGATCGACACAGTGCGATAAGCCCTAATCGTTTTCAATCAAAAAACCTAAAAACTAGATTTTTATAAAAACGAATTTCAGCATGCTTGTATCAACTATACAGAGATTCGGATTTAACTAATCTAATCAACATGCTACAGATTCAATGGAACCCTAAAGCTCTGATACCACTGTTGGAATTTCTAGCAGATTCCTAATCCAATTAGGCAATCCTAGTCTGAATTCCGAGCCTAGGATCTACATGTTCATGTAATTGAATCATTGGGATCTCAGAATTACCTGGTGATTAATGCAGCGGAAGTCTTAGCAAGTAATCGAGATCTAGAGCGCCTCAAGTGCTGCGCCTCTACTGGTATCCACACGCACACAGAACTGGACAGCAGGGATGCTAGTGCCTATCAGAGATCTTATCTCCAGAGAGGTTTCTTTTCTGTTTCTGGTGGCTCTCAATTAGGTTGGAATCGAGTTTAGGTCGACCATATATCTTATATATGTCGACTTAAACCGCAACGGGATTAACTAATGATTAAACCGATTTAATCTGCTAATCCGCGAGTTGTGTCGACCGACACACTCTTTGTGTCGATCGACACAGTCGATCCGTGTCGACCGATACACATAGTGCGTCGATCAACACTGCCCAGAAAAGATGACATCGAATGCATATCAAATATGCATTCATCCGATCATTACATTAATGATCAACCTCACATTCAATGTCCAGTTTGCTTAGGTGTGTGACCCTGTAGGATCATATAACACTAGCAATGAGTTCTAAACTCATTGATCATAAGTGGCTTCTAGCAAAGCATTACGAGTACCTAGTGTCATATGATTGTCTCATCTCGACAACACGACTTTCTCTCAGAGTAAGTACAAATAGATTTCAGGACATTCCCAACAGAGTTACTAACCTCCAGTTCCAGAAACCCATTTGGGTCATTGATTGGCTTATTCAGTACTGTAACTTGGAATTTGAAGTGGTAGGCAGGGAATTAGGGCCGGACATGTTCCAGTTTCGCTTCAAATCCGAAGAAGCCCCTCAACTCAGAATTACGGCGAGCTCCGTATCATTACAAATGTTGGATGATCATCCTTCAAAAGTGGGAACCCATTGTCTCCAACACCTTCCCAAACATTATCACTGGATTCAACTACATGGACTTCCTTTACATTTCTGGAACGAAGAATCTCTTGAGACAATTGGCAAAGAACTTGGTCTGGTAATTGATAAGGATGTACCAAACGAAAAGATCAGAGTTCACATCAATGGTCTACTTCCTCTTGAAATGACTCTGCCGGTCCAAGTACCTTCCGGAGAAACAGTCAATGTCGTCTTGGTTTATGAAAAGCTTGAAAAAAATTTCTTCTACTGCTTTTGCCTCTCTCATGAGGAAGAAAACTGCTAGAAAAAGAAAAACCCTACGAAACCAGGAGCTGAAAACCTGGGTACCAGCTCAACACGCTCCGTAGCTTGGAGGAGCACCGGCTGAAGCAAGTTTCTAGGTTCCACAGTGATTATAATCCCCCCGACGAACCATTATCCACCTCAAAAGACAAGGGACAACAGAAACCACAGATACAGTGAAGACTCAAAGGATAATCACCATAAAACACTGTTGGTAAAGACTCATACTCTCAATCACGAGATCCAGGTCGTTCTGTACACCAATATCGGGAGGTCAGAGGTGATAATGCTCGAGCTAGATATCACCCATACTCCCATGGACACATTCCAAGATCTTCAGAAGCTGCTGGAAACCTGAATAGTAACGCTCAGCCCATAAGTCACAACAGGATTCTACATCCACTATTTGTCCGAGACTCTTCCGGAAAGTCTCATAGGTCCCAAATTTCAAGAACTCCACCACCAAATCCTACCCGGGAAGCCATGTCTCTCTAAAACCGTGGCTTTGGGGAGTTACTAGTACTCAGAAGGAAAGACGCCCGGCTCTTGATCGGGTCTCTGAACCAAAGAAGGAGGAAAGTCCTCGCATCTCTGCCATGGAAAGGCTTTCAGACAGAGCATTGGCTCAGATCAGGGAGACCGAAAAAATTTTGGTCTTTCAAACTCTCTGAGAGCTAGGATGCAGGTCGAAGGCCAGAAAGAATCAGAACATGTGAACCTCCCCTCTCTTTCCCCAGCTTCACCTGACCTCTGAGATGCTCTGCTAGCTGCGAAGTCCCCTGATTCAAACCAGAGAATCGTTAACTCGCTCAAAGTAGGACAATGTGCATCTCTGGAGAAGAGGCGAGTGGAACGGATGGAGGAAGGGCCTTCTGGTCACCAGTCCAAACAGACTGGGAAGTGTAAGGTCTCAAAACTCAACGCAAATCCCAGACGCATCCGCAGCCCTTTGCAAGGCTCTACTTCAAGGAAAATTCTCTCATTCAGGACGGGTATTTCAGTGAGAAGAAGACTCTCTACTGATCGCTCTTTACCTTACTCTAAGGACACTTCGAATCACTCTACTAGGGTATTTCCCGCATCTTCGAAGAGGAGTGTGGATTTTAAAAATCTAAAATCAGATTCTTTAGCGATCGTCTGTTGGAACTACCAAGGATTGACAATTCCAAAACTCCGGGATTTGAAGAAATCTACTTCTCCGGATGTAATCTTTCTATCAGAAACGAAGAACCAAGATTCTTTTGTTATAAAAACTTGCTTTGAATTAGGATTTGATCACCACTTTACCATCCCCCCAATTGGGGTAAGTGGTAGATTGTCTTTATAGTGGAATAATGATATTGATGTGAAGATTTTGAACTCTTCTCCGAACTACATTGACATTAAAATCAAATTCAGAAACCATTCACTATTTTTCACTGGAATCTATAGCCCGTCCCAAAAGGAAGATCGAGCTGGCTTTTGGGATCATATCTCAGATATGACTTTGGACAGAGAATCTGCTTGGCTTGTTGCAGGAGATTTCAATGAATTACTTGAAAATTCAGAGAAGGTAGGTGGCCCAGCAAGGTGTGAAAGTTCCTTCATACCTTTTCACAGCTTCGTCTCTACAAATGGGCTTTGGGACATCAAACACTCCGGCAATGTGCTTTCTTGGAGAGACGTGAGATCCTCGCACTTCATACAAGAACGTCTTGGCCGGGCTCTTGGTAATTGCGCTTGGATGGAACAATTTCCGCCGTCATTGCGGCTACCTCCGTTATGATGGATCGGATCACCGGCCTCTAGTTACAGTCCTTGATGCCACTAAACACTTCAGGAAGAAACCCTTCCGCTTTGATCGCATCATGAATGATGAACCTGAAGTTAAAAACTTAATCATAGCAGCGTGGAATCCGGATAAGGAAGAAAGAGTGGAGGTTAAGATCAACTGTTGCCCCCAAAGAGCTCATTGCTTGTGCAAAATCTAAGAGGGACAACAACGCAAAAATAATTCTCGGCTTGCAAGAGGACTTGGAAACCGCCTTATCATCAGACCCACCCTCGGAAGATGTGATCGCTAACATCACAAAGCGTCTTGATGTTGCCTATAAGGAGGAGGAAAATTTCTGGACACAAATAAGTAGGGTGCTTTGGCTCCAATGTGGTGATCGTAATTCTAGTTACTTCCACTCCGTCACTAAAACTAGGAGAGCTCGTAACAGGATAACAGTGATTGAAGATGAAGAAAACCAGCATGTTTTCGAAGATGAAAGTATTGGTCGTGTGTTTGGTAAATTTTATAAGAAGATCTTCACATCGAATGGGAGCCTTGAAGGTAACACGGTTAAGGAGGCGTGATATATCATGGTTTTTCTAGGTTTTCAACCATGATATAGTTGTATATATTGAGTCTTTAACCTAGTTTTTAGAGTCTATTGAGTCTTCTACAGGTAAGCTTGCGTTTGGAGCAAAGGATAGAATTATAGGACGTTTCTGGTGATTTGTGCAATGAGCTGAAGTTGGTGTCTCGACCACGATTGAGTGTCGACCGACAATGATTTGGATGTCGGTCGACACTGAGCGCGACAGAACAATACCCGAAAGTTGAAGACAAGTTTTGAAGATTTGCAGAATTTCCCATAAGTTTACCTTAATTTTAAATTGGCCCCAAAATATGTTTAGAGAGTTTAATTAGGTTTTCAGACTCAGTTTACCTTTTATCTTGTTCTTAACTTTGTTCTTGCTGGAGAGATTTGGAAGGGCTGATTCTTGCTACTTGTAACATTGAGAGATGAATTTCGAACCCTATTTCTTTATCTATTCAGTCTTTTGAGTTTTTTATTCATGATGTGTTGTTTGATTACTAATATGTCTGAGTAGTAACCTAGTTAGATTTAGGAATTCTCACAAAGGTTTTATGCTTGTTTGATAACTGGTTAATTAGGATTCACCATCCATTGTTCATCACCTAAGTGTGCTTAATACCTAGGGTCTAGTTAATTGAATCATGAATCTGATCTCGTGTTTACCTGGAGATTGGCAGCGGAATAGGGTCAGATAAACAAGATCTCTGGAGCGCCTCAGATGCTGCACCTCTACTGCAGTCCACACGCACACAAGCTGGAATCCGCCGGGATGCTAGTGCCGGGGTTCGGATCTCCTGGGAACTGAGTTTTCTCGAGGTTTCTGTGTTTTTCTCTCTGAGAAAAACTGTCTGAGCGGCGCTCTCCCTCTAGGTCGAATCTATAAGATCACTTATATACAGACCTCGACATAAACCGAAACATCAGTTTCGGTTTCGGCCTTGTGTCGACCGACACACTCAGTGGTGTCGATCGACACACATCTTGTGTCGACCGACGCACCCAATGGTGTCGATCGACACACTGTTGGGATTATGTCCTGAAATCACATTGTACTCACTCTAGAGATAGTTGTATTGTCGAGATCGGACAATTCATGTGATACTAGGTAGTCATAATGTTTTGCTAGAAACCGCTTATGACAAATGAGTTGTAACTCATTTCTGGTATCGTGTGAACCTACAGGGTCACACACTTAAGCAAGTTGGACATACTTCATATGGGATTGATCATTGGCATATGGTCTGGTCGATGTGTATTGGATACACATCGAATATGAGTTATAATGAGGTGTGTCGATCGACACCATTGGGTGCGTCGGTCGACACAAGATGTGTGTCGATCGACACCACTAAGTGTGTCGGTCGACACAAGGCCGAAACCGAAACTGATGTTTCGGTTTACGTCGTGGTCAGTAATATATAAGTGATCTTATTTCGACCTAGACAGGTGAGCCGCCTGAGACACCCTTTTCTCAGAGAGAAAACACAGAAACCTCTAGAAACTCAGTTCCCAGGAGATCCGAACCCCGATACTAGCATCCCGGCGGATTCCAGCTTGTGTGCGTGTGGACTGAAGTAGAGGCGCAGCATCTGAGGCGCTCCAAATATCTCGTTTATCTGATCATCTTCCGCTGCCAATCTCCGGGTAAACACGAGATCAGATCCTTGATTCAATTAACTAGACCCTAGATCCTAGACTATCGGGAACCTGACAGCAATTCTGAATATGGTAGAATTGGCTCCAAGTTCCAACAGTGGTATCAGAGCCTTAGGGTTTTCCATTGAATCGCACCTGTTGATTGAATCTGATGAGTTAAATTCGCAAGCTAGGTTGTTTGAGTTAGAACAGGTGAGATCGATCTGATCGATCTCCGATTCTGTGTTTTCGCACAGTGTCGATCGACACACTAGGTGTGTCGGTCGACACAGAGTGGCGAATTCGAAAGAATCGGCGGCTAGGGTTTTTCGCGAAGAAAAACCGAAAGCCTTTTGTGTCGATCGACACAGGTTGAGTGTCGATCGACACAGGTTGAGTGTCGGTCAACACAGAACAAATTCGGTCGAGTATCGATCGACACAGGTTAGTGTCGGTCGACACGGACCGAGCGAATGGTTAATCGGTTCAATTGGATTGGACCGGTTATCATGCTTGGTTAAGTCCGAATAGATCGGTTTAAATTAGATGAATTGGTTCAATTGGATTGAACTGATTATCTCAATTAGCATGAACCGATGGGTTAAATCAGTTTGATTGGATAATACGGTTCAATTGAATTGGACCGATTATTGCAATCAGTTGAAACTGGTTTAAACGGTTTAAATTAGATGAATTGGTTCAATTGGATTGAACTAATTATCCCAATTAGTATAAACCGATTGGTTAAGATCAGTTTGATCAGATAAGTCGGTTCAATTGGATTGGACCGGTTATCAAAACTGTCTTCGGTTCAGGTCTGTGTCGACCGTCACACACGGGTTGTGTCGATCGACATGACCGGTTCGATGAACCAGGTTAATTGGATTAACCGGTTATTGAATTCCGGTTTTGTTTGGTGGTGTCGATCGACAGACACAGTCTGCGTCGATCGATACAGTCTCGGAATTCTGGTTATTGAACCTTGAATTTGCAGAAACCAAACTCGACCAAAACCTTGATTAAAGCTTAGCTTCAATATGGTCAACTGTCAAGACTCATTTCATTGTGTGATGTCTAGCCAAGAGCTTGGTGTCCACAATTACGTGAGTAAGGCAGGTAATAATGTTGATGGACTTGCAGTGCATTAACATCAGCAATTACATGACCTAAGAGATTGATATGCTAACCTTTCAGAGTTTAGTTTCCTCAACTAAATATCAAGTAACCTTGATGTCTTGCCCAAATTTTGTCTACTATCAAGACTCGTGTCGTTTGTTGGATAGTCTTGGAGTCCTTGGTATCCACTGCAACATGAGTAAGGCAGGTGGTCATTGACAGACTTGCAGTGCAACTGTCAATGATCACAAGACTAAAGAGATTGGTTTACTTGACTGGGCTATCGGAAGTTCTGGGCCCAGAGACATCAGAGTGGATTAGACATAATTTGTCTCATCCACAACCAAGAGTTGTACTGGGTACAATTAGCAATGATTTGCATACCTAAATAACTAAAATTTGGGTAATGGCGAGTCGTCCACTCAGATTTTAGTGAAGTATGGATCTTGGATCATTATATTCATAGAGGAAACATTGTTTGAATATAATGCGAGTTTTCTTATTAGATAAGATTTCTCATCATATACATAACTAAATCTTTGTTTTTCTTGGATTTCAGCTTATGACTATGACTACTTTCTCGTTGCGATCCGTCCTTGAGAAGGACATGTTAAATGGATCCAACTTCCTGGATTGGTATCGGAATCTGAGATTCATTCTCAAGCAGGAGAGCAAGGACTATGTCCTTGAAAAGGCTCTTCCAGAAAGGCTTGGGACCAATCGCTCGCATGCAGATGTGGTAGATGTGCGTGATCTGATGTTGGCTACCATGAACTCGGACTTGAAAAGTCAATACGAGAACATGAAGTCGCCAATAGAGATGATCACCAGCCTGAAACTGAAGTTTCAGGATCTGGCACGAGTTGAGAGATTCCAGATGGTGAAGTCTCTAACTGAGTGCAAAGCTACCAGAGGATGCTCCAGTAAGTCCTCATGTTATTAAACTGATGGGTTGCATTGATAACCTGGGGAGACTGGAATGTCCTGTCAGCTTAGAGTTGGCCACTGACATCATTCTGCAGTCACTGCCGTCAAGCTATGATAAGTTCATTAAGAACTATATCAAGAAAGGCTTGACGAAGACGTTGACTGAGCTGCATGGCATGCTCAAAACAGCAGAGCAAAACATCATAAAGGGTAAAAGATTTGAGAAATCTTGTGTTGGCAAGGGTAGAGGCAAGGCCGTCCAGATTTGGAATCAGGATAAGCTTGTGTCATCTTATAAGCCCAAGTCAGACCCATCTGGTGTTAGAAAATGCTTCTACTGCAATGAGTCAGGGCATTGAAAGAGAGATTGCATTAAATTCTTGGAAGATTCACAAGAGATGAAGGAGATGTATGGTACTTCTTCTTCAGGTATTGTGTTAATAATTCAAGTTCTACGTTAGTATTGGATACTAGTTGTAGTACTGATATTTTGGAAATATGCAGGACCTGGACGACAGTAGAACGTTGAAGAAAGGACAAGTGGAACTGCGTGTCTGGTATGAAGCAATGGTTGCTGCATGAGCCGTAGAGATTCTCCACTTGTAGGAGCCTTTCATACTTGGTTTTAGAAATTAAGTGATTGCTACTATGTATCTGCCTCGTGCAGAAATGTCTTTCATTTTCTTGTAAGAATTTGGATGTTTTTCATTTTGATAAAAGACAAGCTTTGTTCTTTGGATCTTAATGAAATATTCTATGGTAGCACCCCATTTGGAATGGGTTTTATATCTTGAACCAATGTACGCTTGTACACATAACATAAATACCAAACACTTTAAGTCTGATGACTTGAAGTCGATTTTTCCTTAGCATAGTCATTTAACCACACAAAGTGAAGCGGATTCAGAAGTTCCATAGTTTTGGACTCATTTGATTATTAATCATTTGAGATATGAATTCTGTTCACTGGACCAAATGACTAAGGCCCCTTTAGCAGAGCTAAAGGAAACGGGCCAGAGGCTTATTGGGCCTTGCACATACTGATGTATGCGGCCCAACGAGCATTAGTGCCAAAGGAAATCTTCTGTACTTCATTACCTTATTGATGACATCAATAAGTATGGCTGTGTTCATTTGATGAGACACGAGCAGGAACCCCTTGAGGAGTTCCAAGATGAAGTGTAGAACCAATTTGACAGAAGTATTGAGATCCTCGATTGAATCGCGGAGGAAAATACTTGAGTCAAGAATTGAGTGATCATCTGACAGAATGAATCGGATCTTATTAGATATGATCCGATTAATGATGAGTCACAAGAATCTTCCATAATCATTTAAGAATACGTTCTAAAATGTCTATGTTTACGCTAAATAAGTTTCTATCAGAATCAGTGAAAAACACCACATTGGATGTGGACTGGGTGATTTCCAAATTTGTTTTTCTGATTAATTGGGATTGCAAGGTTTGTGTAAGACAGTAGTCAACAAACAAACTTGAACCCATATCTAATAAGTTCTACCTCGCTGGTTGTCCTAAGGAAACCAAGGCTTGCTACTTTTGCAACCAATCCGAGGACAAAGTATTGTTGTTCGGAACTGTGTCTTTTGAGAAAGATCGTACTTTCAAAAGGAACAGTGGGAGTAAAAGTACACATCGAAGAAATTCGATAAACACAGGAGGCTGCTCAACCTGTTGAGGGAAAGCAGCGGTGAGATCTACAAAGTGCTGTAGGATCTACACCTGTGGAGCCTGAAATTCGCAGATCCGAAAGGATCCGTCACTAACTCGAGAGTGATTTTTCGTAGCCAATTGTCGTGATCTGTTGATCATTGAAAAGTGACGAGCATGCGAAATTCAAAGAAGCGATGGTGAGCCCCAACTCCGAAAATTGGCTGGGTATGCATGTCAGCTTCACCGATCCACTTCTGGATTGAAGCAAACATCTTGGAGTTGGAATCAGCATTCTGATAATATGGTCAAAAGTTTTGACTTGATCAGAAAGAGATGAAACCATGCGTTTACAAGAAGACTAGTGGGAGCGTAATGGCAATTCTCACATTGTATGTAGATAACATACTTAATCTCATAAACGACGTTCCGACGCTAAAGTCTTGTCAAGATTTGGGTTGGAAGTCAAACTGAACGATGGACATGGGAGAAGGCCGTAAAAGTTCTTGGAATAAGGATCCATTGGAATGGATCAGAAAGGCTAATTGGATCGTGTCAAAAATCCTTATGATTGATAAGGTATTGGACAGTTCCAATATGCATGATTCCAAGAATGGCTTCATACCAAAGGTCTTATGGCAATAATCTAAGCAAGATGAAGTGTCTTGGACACTGGCTGAGCTAGTAACAATATTAGCAAGATGAAGTGTTTTGAACACTGGCTGAACTAATATTAATGAGTGTGATTGCTAATGCTGCTGCAATAGAATCCATCATAAATGCCATGTTTGCGCTCGTCAAGATGCAGCTTACGCATAAAGCATGACGAGAAAATACCAATGTGTTCCGGTAATAGTCACTGAACAGTTACCAGAAATATCCCAAGTGTTTGAGGAACACTGAGGATAGGTTCGTGGTGAACTGGTAAAGTGACGAACCAGTTGAAAGTAGTTAGACGGACAAAGACGATTCCCGGTTCCCACCTGGTTATGTCTCATTGTATGAATAGCGGTGCTATATGTTGGAAAGGCTCCAAGCAGTGGACCGTAGAATAGTGCTTTTATCTGAATGGCGGTGTGGTTTGTTGGAATTGTTTCAAACAAAACACCGCAGTCTCTCCTACAACCTAAGCACCAGATTTATTTTGTTGCTGTAGGTATAAGATATCTGAAGAGATGATCTTGATTCTAGTGGGAGTAATTCTAGTTATGTTGTAATCTTTACATAGACATGCTATAATAGTGTTTATGTAAGTCAAACTGACATCGGTATTATTTAATTATTGGATAATTAAGTAATAGTCCCAAAGTACTTTATGGTCATCATATAGGTCATCAAGTTGAGGACTTGATCATGAAACCCTATAAGTAAAAGATGACATAAATTATGATTGTCCCTAGTCGAGGTTATTGAAGTGGGGCACCAATAACCGCGCGAGACTAGTATGTGAGGTGACTGCTGGACTAAGTTTCATGGAGTCAATAATATGATTATCACAGTCAGTCACATAGATATATGTTGGTGAACATATGATCGGACATGACCCGCTTAATGAGAACTCCACATGATAGTTGTATCAGTGTCATGGGAGGTTCTCATTACGACTATAGAGTATAGTCCTTAGACCTGAGTTCATCATGCTTTCTAGCATATGAATTGGTGCGTTTTGACCTTGTCAAACGTCGTTCCGTAACTGGCGGCTATAACGGCATTGCTTATGCGTATCATGAAGTATGTGTAGAAATAGGGATGGAACAAGATGGGATTTGTCCCTCCTGTATAACAGGAGATAAATATCTCAGGGCCCATCGAAGATTTGATACAAAGAAAATGCATGGCCGTACTCAAACGAGGTGATTGTCAGTCGTTTGTTTTATCAGTATAGATCAGGAATTCGATGAACATGATATTGGCTATAATAAGGATGACACAGTCTCTTGCCTTATGCCATATCGAGATATAGAGACGAAGGGATTATAGGAATAGGTGATTCCAGTACAAGTGGGAGATTGTTGGGATTATGTCCTGAAATCACATTGTACTCACTCTAGAGATAGTTGTATTGTCGAGATCGGACAATTCATGTGATACTAGGTAGTCATAATGTTTTGCTAGAAACCACTTATGACAAATGAGTTGTAACTCATTTCTGGTATCGTGTGAACCTACAGGGTCACACACCTAAGCAAGTTGGACATACTTCATATGGGATTGATCATTGGCATATGGTCTGGTCGATGTGTATTGGATACACATCGAATATGAGTTATAATGAGGTGTGTCGATCGACACCATTGGGTGCGTCGGTCGACACAAGATGTGTGTCGATCGACACCACTAAGTGTGTCGGTCGACACAAGGCCGAAACCGAAACTGATGTTTCGGTTTACGTCGTGGTCAGTAATATATAAGTGATCTTATTTCGACCTAGACAGGTGAGCCGCCTGAGACACCCTTTTCTCAGAGAGAAAACACAGAAACCTCTAGAAACTCAGTTTCCAGGAGATCCGAACCCCGGTACTAGCATCCCAGCGGATTCCAGCTTGTGTGCGTGTGACTTGAAGTAGAGGCGCAGCATCTGAGGCGCTCCAAAGATCTCGTTTATCTGATCATCTTCCGCTGCCAATCTCCAGGTAAACACGAGATCAGATCCTTGATTCAATTAACTAGACCCTAGATCCTAGGCTATCGGGAACCTGACAGCAATTCTGAATATGGTAGAATTGGCTCCAAGTTCCAACACACACCTCATTAAAACTCATATTCGATGTGTATCCAATACACATCGACCAGACCATATGCCAATGATCAATCCCATACGAACTATGTCCAACTTGCTTAGGTGTGTGACCTTGTAGGTTCACACGATACTGGAAATGAGTTACAACTCATTTGTCATAAGCGGTTTCTAGCAAAACATTATGACTACCCAGTATCACATGAATTATCCGATCTCGACAATACAACTATCTCTAGAGTGAGTACAATGTGATTTCAGGACATAATCCCAACAATCTCCCACTTGTAATGGAATCACCTATTCCTATAATCCCTTCGTCTCTATATCTCGATATGGCATAAGGCAAGAGACTGTGTCATCCTTATTGTAGCCAACATCATGTTCATCGAACTCCTGATCTATACTGATAAAACAAACGACTGACAATCACCTCGTTTGAGCACGGCCATGCATTTTCTCAGTATCAAATCTTCGATAGGCCCTGAGATATTTATCTCCCGTTATAGGAGGGACAAATCCCATCTTGTTCCATCCCTGTTTCTACACATACTTCATGATACGCATAAGCAATGCCGTTATAGCCGCCAGTTACGGAATGACGTTTGACAAGGTCAAAACGCACCAATTCATATTCTAGAAAGCATGATGAACTCAGGTCTAAGGACTATACTCTATAGTCGTAATGAGAACCTCCCATGACACTGATATAACTATCCTGCGGAGTTCTCATTAGCGGGTCATGTCCGATCATATGTTCACCAACATATATCTATGTGATTGACTGTGATAATCATATCATTGACTCCATGAAACTTAGTCCAACAGTCACCTCACATGCTAGTCTCGCGCGGTTATTGGTGTCCCACTTCAACAACCTCGACTAGGGACAATCGTAATTTATGTCATTTTTACTTATAGGGTTTCATGATCAAGTCCTCAACTTGATGACCTATATGATGACCATAAAATACTTTGGGACCATTACTTAATTATCCAATAATTAAATAATACCGATGTCAGTTTTAACTTACACAAACTTTGCCATAGCATGTCTATGTAAAGATCATAACATAACTAAAATAACTCCCACTAAAATCAAGATCATCTCTTCAGATATCTAATACCTACAGCAAGAGAATAAATCTCGTGCTTAGGTTGTGGGAGACTCTGCGGTGTTTTGCTTGAAACAATTTCAACAAACCACACTGCCATTCAGATAAAAGCACCATTCTACGATCCACTGCTTGGAGCCCTTCCAACAGATAGCACCGCTATTCAGACAAAGAGACATAACCAGGTGGGAACCGGGAATCGTCTTTGTCCGTCTTAACTACTTTCAACTGGTTCGTCACTTCCTCAGTTCACCACGAAACTATCCTTAGAGTTCCTCAAACACTTGGGATATTTCTGGTAACTGTTCAGTGACTATTACCGGAACATATTGGTATTTTTTCGTCATGCTTTATGCGTAAGCTGCATCTAGACGAGCGCAAAATATGGCATTCATGATGGATTCTATTGCAGCAGCATTAGCAATCACACTCATTAATACTAGTTCAGCCAGTGTTCAAAAACACTTCATCTTGCTAATATTGTTACTAGCTCAACCAGTGTCCAAGACACTTCATCTCGCTTAGATTATTGCCATAAGACCTTTGGTATGAAGCCATTCTTGGAATTAAGCACATATGAACTGTCCAATACCTTATCAACATAAGGATTTTGACATGATCCAATTAGCCTTTCTGATCCATTCCAATGGATCCTTATTCCAAGAACTTTACGGCCTTCTCCCATGTCCATCGTTAAATTTGACTTCCGACCCAAATCTTGACAAGACTTTAGCGTCGGAACGTCGTTTTTGAGATTAAGTACATTACGTACATACGGTGTGAGAATTGCAATTACGCTCCCACTAGTTTTCTTGTAAATGCATGGTTTCATTTCCATTCTGATCAAGTCAAAACTCTTGACCACATTATCAGAATGTTGATTCCAACTCCAAGATGTTTACTTTAATCCAGAAATGGATTGGTGAAGCAAACATGCATACCCAACCAATTTTCGGAGTTGGGGCTCACCATCGCTTCTTTGAATTTCGCATGCTCGTCACTTTTCAATGATCAACAGATCACGACAATCGGCTATGAGAAATCACTCTCGAGTTAGTGACGGATCCTTTCGGATCTGCGAATTTCAGGCTCCACAGGTGTAGATCCTACAGCACTTTGTAGATCTCACCGCTGCTCTCCCTCAACAGGTTGAGCAGCCTCCTGTGTTTATCGAATTTCTTCGATGTGTACTTTTACTCCCACTGTTCCTTTTGAAATTACGATCTTTCTCAAAGACACAGTTCCGAACAACAAAAATTTGTCCTCGGATTGGTTATAAAAGTTGCAAGCCTTGGTTTCCCTAGGACAACCAGCGAGGTAGAAATTATCAGATTTGGGTTCAAGCTTATTAGCTATCATCCCCAAATCATCAGAAACAACTTACTTGAAAAACTTCCAGTCCACATCCAATGTGGTGTCTTTCAATTGATTCTGATTGAAACCCTTTTCTGCGCAAATACAGACATTTTAGAACGTATTCTTAAATGATTATGGAAGATTCCTGTGACTCATCATTAATCGGAGCATATCTAATAAGATCCGATTCATTCTGTCAGATGATCACCCAATTCATGACTCAAGTATTTTCCTCCGCGATCCAATCGAGGATCTCAATACTTCTGTCAAATCGGTTCTATACTTCATCTTGGAACTCCTCAAGAGATTCCTACACGTGTCTCATCAAATGAACACAGCCATACTTATTGATGTCATCAATAAGGTAATGAAGTACAGAAGATTTCCTTTGGCACTAATGCTCATCGGGCCGCATACATCAGTATGTGTAAAGCCCAATAAGCCTTTGGCCCTTTGGCCCTTTTCCTTTAGCTCTGCTAAAAGGGCCTTAGTCATTTGGCCCAGTGAGCAGAATTCATATCTCAAATGATTAATAATCAAATGAGTCCAAAACTATGGAACTTCTGAATCCGCTTCACTTTATGTGGTTAAACGACTATGCCAAAGAAAGGTCGAGTTCGAGTCATCAGACTTAAACCTTTAGTATTTGTGTTATATTCAAACTCACGCTGGTTTAAGATATAAAACCCATTCCAAACGGGGTGCTACCATATGATATTTCATTAAGATCTAAAGAACAAAACTTGTCTTTTATCAAAATGAAAAACATCCAAATTCTTACAAGAAAATGAAAGACATCTCTGCTCAAGGCAGATACATAGTAGCAATTACTTAATTTCTAAAACCAAGTATGAAAGGCTCCTACAAGTGGAGAATCTCTACGGCTCATGCAGCAACCATTGCTTCATGCCAGACACGCAGTTCCACTTGTCCTTTCTTCAACGTTCTACTGTCGCTTAGGTCCTGCATATTTCAAAAATATCAGTATCACAGCTAGTATCCAATACTTACGTAGAACTTGAAGTAATAACACAATACCTGAAGAAGAAGTACCATACATCTCCTTCATCTCTTGTGAATCTTCCAAGATCTTAATGCAATCTCTCTTCCAATGCCCTGACTCATCACAGTAGAAGCACTTTCTAACACCAGATGGGCCTGACTTGGGCTTATAAGATGACACAGGCTTATCCTGATTCCAAATCTGGACGGCCCTGCCTTCACCCTTGTCTATACAAGATCTCTCAAATCTTTTACCCTTTTTGATGTTCTGCTCTGCTGTCTTGAGCATGCCATGCAGCTCAGTCAACGTCTTCGTCAAGCCTCTCTTGATATAGTTCTTGATGAACTTATCATAACTTGACGGTAGTGACTGCAGAATGATGTCAGTGGCCAACTCTAAGCTGACAGGACAATCCAGTTTCCCCAGGTTATCAATGTAACCCATCATTTTAATGACATGAGGACTTACTGGATCATCCTCTGGTAGCTTGCACCCAGTGAGAGACTTCACCATCTGGAATCTCTCAACTCGTGCCAGATCCTGAAACTTCAGTTTTAAGCTGGTGATCATCTCTATTGGCGACTCCATGTTCTCGTATTGACATTTCAAGTCTGAGTTCATGGTAGCCAACATCAGACCACGCACATCTACCACATCCATATAATGCTTATTCCAAGCTTCATATACTGCATTCGAGCGATTGGTCCCAAGCCTTTCTGGAAGAGCTTTCTCAAGGACATAGTCCTTGCTCTCCTGCTTGAGGATTAATCTCAAATTCTGATACCAATTCAGGAAGTTGGATCCATTTAACTTGTCCTTCTCAAGGACGGATCGCAACGAGAAAGTAGTCTTAGACATAAGCTGAAATCCAAGAAAAACCAAGATTTAGTTATGCATTCCATGAGAAATCTTATCTAATAAGAAAACTCGCATTATATTCAAACAATGTTTCCTCTATGAATATAATGATCCAAGATCCATACTTCACCAAAATCTGAGTGGGCGACTCGCCATCACCCAAACTTTAGTTATCTAGGTAAGCAAATCATTGCTAATTGTACCCAGTACAACTCTTGGTTGTGGATGAGACAAACTATGTCTAATCCACTCTAATGTCTATGGGCTCAGAACTTCTGATGGCCCAGTCAAGTAAACCAATCTCTTTAGTCTTGTGATCATTGACAGTCGCACTGCGAGTCTATCACTGATCACCTGCCTTACTCATGTAGAAGTGGATACCAAGGACTCCAAGGCTATCCAACAAAGGAAAAAAGTCTTGACAGTAGACAAGATTGGGCAAGACATCAAGGTTACTTGATATTTAGTTGAGGAAACTAAACCCAAAATTTTAGCAAATCAATCTCTTAGGTCATGTAATTGTTGATGTTTAGCACTGCAAATCCATCAACATAACTACCTGCCTTACTCACGTAATTGTGGACACCAAGCTCTTGGCTA
Source organism: Orychophragmus violaceus (assembly GCA_030180135.1). NCBI lineage: Eukaryota > Viridiplantae > Streptophyta > Magnoliopsida > Brassicales > Brassicaceae > Orychophragmus > Orychophragmus violaceus. The sequence continues at coordinate 32,344,858 of CM058235.1, forward strand.
AACCATCACACAACGAAATGAGTCTTGACAGTTGACCATATTGAAGCTAAGCTTTGATCTATGTTTAAGTCTAGTTTGGTTTCTGCAAATTCAAGGTTCAATAACCAGAATTTCGAGTACTGTGTCGATCGACGCAGACTATGTCTGTCGATCGACACCACCAAACAAAACCGAACTTCAATAACCGGTTAATCCAATTAACCCGGTTCATTAAACCGGTCATGTCGATCGACACAACCCATGTGTGACGGTCGACATAGACCTAAACCGAAGACAGTTTTGATAACCGGTCCAATCCAATTACACCGACTTATCAGGTCAAACTGATCTTAACCAATCGGTTTATATTAATTGGTATAATTAGTTCAATTCAATTGAACCAATTCATCCAATTTAAACCGTTTTAACCAGTTTCAACTAATTGCGATAACCGGTCCAATTCAGTTGAACCGACTTATCCAATCAAACTGATTTTAACCAAATCGGTTTATGCTAATTGAGATAATCAGTTCAATCCAATTGAACCAATTCATCCAATTTAAACCGATCTGTTCGGACTTAACCAAGCATGATAACCGGTCCAATCCAATTGAACCGATTAACCATTCGCGAGGTCTGTGTCGACCGACACTCAACCTGTGTCGATCGACACTCGACCGAATCTGTTCTGTGTCGACCGACACTCAATCTGTGTCGATCGATACAGTAGGCTTTCGGTTTTTCTTCGCGAAAGACCCTAGCCGCCGATTTTGTCGAATTCACCATTCTGTGTCGACCGACACACCTAGTGTGTCGATCGACGCTGTGCGAAAACACAGAATCGATTTTGACCAGAATCGATCTAACCTGTTCTAACCAAACAACCTAGTGTGCGAATCTAAATCATCAAATTCGATTAAACAGGTTGATTCAATGATAAAACCCTAAGGCTCTGATACCACTGTTGGAACTCGGAGCCAATTCAACCAGATTCAGAATTGTTGTCATGTTCCTGAAGCCTAGGATCTAGGGTCTAGTTAATTGAATCATGAATCTGATCTCGTGTTTACCTGGAGATTGGCAGCGGAATAGGGTCAGATAAAAAAGATCTCTGGAGCGCCTCAGATGTTGCGCCTCTACTGCAGTCCACACGCACACAAGCTGGAATCCGCCAGGATGCTAGTGACGGGGCTCGGATCTCCTGGGAACTGAGTTTTCTCGAGATTTCTGTGTTTTTCTCTCTGAGAAAAATTGTCTGAGCGGCGCTCTCCCTCTAGGTCGAATCTATAAGATCACTTATATACAGACCTCGACCGACACACTTAGTGGTGTCGATCGACACACATCTTGTGTCGACCGACGCATCCAATGGTGTCGATCGACACACCTCATTAAAACTCATATTCGATGTGTATCCAATACACATCGACCAGACCATATGCCAATGATCAATCCCATACGAACTACGTCCAACTTGCTTAGGTGTGTGACCCTGTAGGTTCACACGATACTGGAAATGAGTTACAACTCATTTGTCATAAGCGGTTTCTAGCAAAACATTATGACTACCCAGTATCATATGAATTGTCCGATCTCGACAATACAACTATCTCTAGAGTGAGTACAATGTGATTTCAGGACATAATCCCAACATACACTTCGTATACGGAGCATGAGTCGTTACTACTTTCATCGCTGCTATCATCTCCCATAAAATAGATTTCCTCGAGAGAGTCCGAGCTATTTCCTGAACTGTCGGAATTTTCCCATGAATTGGTATCACTAGATCCGTAGTAACCCGCCACACTGTCCGACTGATTCCATCCCCCATCTCCACCGTTACGTCCATTACCTGTCGACATCCTGCAATACTCGATAATAGAGTAAGTCCTAAAGGATTTCCCACCCATCATCCTAATGGCATTCGGACGTCCGGATTCCTATGAGTTGGTTGTGACTAAATGGACTCGATAAAACCTTTTGAAAACTCTAACCCTTGAACATGATCATAAACCATGCTCTGATACCACCACTTGTAACACCCCGACGCAGACTACAAACAATAGCCGCACCGGAGATGTCACAAGTGATGAATATCGTGAGTGGTCCAGCCCGTCCGAAGGTTAGGCCGTACCATCCGCGATATCCAACCGTCTCGACTAAGACCTAGGGCTTGCCAACCCGTACAAAAGACGAGAGTTGTGTCAACTCGGACTAAGCCAGGTATCATCAGGTGCTAGAGGTTTGTTCCTGAAAATACGTTATGCCTCGCAGCAAAATAAGATGTAGTCAATATAAAATCTATGTCCGGACTTCCAAATGACTTTAATATTTAAAATATCATATTTACTTTACGTACTTAGCTTCGGGTATACAACCAACTCAGAAAGCTACACCGACTTCCTAAGTCTGAATCCTACTTACTAGCTAACATGTCCCTAAGGCTTCATGTGATACAAAAGTCCTTAAGTCCTTTAATGAGCAACCTAGGGTTACCCAGTGAGTCCAGGACCCGCTAAACGAAATGTTAGTGCCCAGTCCAACCCATAGCCAGAGCACAAGTAATAATCGTTTAAGCGTCAGCAATCAAGTCCAAGACAACAAAGCAATGCAATCAGAAGCATGAATCAATATACAAACATGAACAACCAATCATGCATGCATAATATGTTGCTAGTCTAGACTTTCTAGACTCTTTGCATTCTCCAAACACAAACCGTACGAAGGCCTTCTAATGTACCGGATACTCCCCTCTACACATGTGACTACTCACGCCTTAATCACCACCGAGGATCATAAGCCGAGCATATCACACCCGATTACGAGAACACACTTCCCTCGGGTACCCGATTACGGAGATCTCTATCTCTCCGGATCGTGTCGTCACATGATACTCGGCCATAGGCTGCAATCCCGTCTCTCCGAGTCTTCATTACCTTTTATTAGGCAACGATCACAATGGGAGTACCGCTTACACTAACTCTAGAACTCTCTCACCAGTTCTAGAATGCACCAGCTAGGACTTTACCCGCATGTCCTAAGCCACAAGAGGAAACAACACATGCTCTAACAAAACACCAATCAACTGGTCCGCGGTGTCCCTTGTTACAATCCACGGCCACATACACATCACGAAATTTATCTCAAATACTTGTTACGGTATAGGGTCTTGCAAAGGATCTGAATATCACGACAGCCGCTACAACCGTTTCCACAAACCGAAGGGAGGCTTATGTGGATCAAAGATCGCACAAAGCTTCCGCATCCTCATCCATACGGGAACACCACATGTCTTTCTCATCATGCATCATTACCTCAATACTCCAAGAAATCCACCAAAAAATTCTAAAAGAAATCATGCAAAGAATCACACACCAAAACGTTCATGCATGCATCATTCACAACTTATCGGTTATGAAAACATCAAGTAAACAAATTCATCAACCATAAGCATGCATGCATAAAACGTGAACCACACAAGCCAAGGAGGATAAATACTCAAGGTATTTCAATTCTCAAGGCCAAACCTGCATATAAAATGTTAGTCCTATCTACCGGGACTCACAATTCTCTAGCTGCAGTTTGGAGGCTATCTTGGCTTCGGGTGGACGGATTAAAGCGTTCTGGTTAGAACGTGGCTAGCTATCTTCTTAAGGTTATCCTCCATGGTCTCCCCTCTCCTAGGCTTGTCACGGTTCTGGAACGGTTCACGGAATTGCCCCGAACACTCCCTGGAAACTCCCCTTGCTCACGCCCTCTTTTCTCTCTTTTTGCTCTCAGTTTCTCTCTCTAACTCCTTTCGGTTTCTACCACTATAAATGGTCTGAGGGAGCATAAAATGATCAGAGGTTATCTGATAGTGTGTTTATATAGGCAAAAGGGTTGAGGAACAGCCTTGACAAGTGTAGGAATGGATGAGACATTCCATGCATTTTGGAGAATATTTGTCACCAAGTGCATTATGATGCTGCCACCTGTCCTAGCCATGCCTATCTTGCTCCTGGGCTTGAAAGGTCGTGGGTCTACATTCTTAGACAAGCCTGGTGTCATCTCTGGTCATTTTTGGTGCAAAGAACCTGATTCTCCTCTTGTTGCGCGCGGGCGACGAGAAACAGTCCGGCGCAGTCCCGAACAGTTTCCGTCCCGTCATCCGTCCAATCCGTATTGTACCCTATGACACCTTTTATTTACTGTTTCCTGAGTGATATATGGTCAGTATGGAGCCTTGCATAGATGTTAGACGGATTAAACAAGGCTACGGAACACTGTTGCACTATTTCGGTTTTTATTGCATAAACTGTCCCGTCACTGCTACTGTCTGCTTTCACTATTCCCGTCCTGATCTGAACATAATAAACCATCCTCATTAATCCCAATTATTGTCTTTCTTAATCAACCTTGATGATCCCGGCTTTCTACTGAACTGAAATATATTTTCTCGTCCCGACGCCTAAACCGTTTCGCGCGTCAGATTTTGTATCTTTCATAACTTCCCGCTCGTTGATCCGTTTTAGTTCCTGTTTCGTCCCAACTTCATATTTTTAATTCCTCTATCACTTTACAGTGATTTCTGAACATCCACATGTAGGATTGTTCGGTTGATCCTGATTCAATTCTCATATTGATATCAACCTAAACATGCATCAGATCTAGGTGTTCTTATTTAGAAACATTATGATCTCACCTTTTACCTGTTTGTTGCAGCGGAATTGATGAACAGGTCAGAGATCAGGGAGATACACCAAGGGATGAATCCTCCAAAGGCTCACACACGCAATCACCGGAAACTGGCTGCTAGACCACGAGGAGATGGGGTGCAGAAGAGAGAGAGAGGCGCGGCTGGGGAGGCTAGGGTTGGGAGAAAGAGGCTTTGGCTTTTAGTTTATAAAAGCCTTCTCTTTCCCTTTTGGGCTTTTGGGCCCAAAACACCAATCTGATTAAATCTCATTTAATCAGACCCGTTAATCTTTCTCTCTTAGTACGACAAATGCCTAGCACTTTTGTCGTACTTCTGCTTAGCCGTTCCTACTTTATTTCCTGCTAGCTTAAGCGTGTGACCCATATGGGATCATACAATAAAAGCAATAAGTCCGAGACTTATAGATCATGAGCGGACTCTAGCAAGCCATCATGACCCCCAGTATTGTATGACTTATGTCTGATCACTGACATACTCTTACTTTATAGAGACAGTACAGAGATTGCTGGACACAATTCCAACAATCTCCCACTTGAACTGGAATCTCTGTATTCATAATCCCTTTCGTCTCAATATCTCGATTAGTCATAAGGCAAGATTAGTGTCATCCTTATAAAGCCTAATCTTGTTCATCGGACTCTGATTTGATACTGACAATCCAAACGACTCGGGAAAGTCCGTTTGAGCATGGCCATGCGTTTTCCAGTATTCAAATCTCCGATTGGCCTAGAGATATTCACTCCATTTATATTGGAGGGACAAATCCCATCTTGTTCCATCACTGTAAACTACTCATTTCATGATGTACCCAAACAAGATCCTTATAGCTATCGCGGAACGATAGCGTTAGACAATGATCAAAGTGCATCAGTCCATATGCAGTCACATGCATGCGAACTCAGGTCTAAGGACTATACTCTATAGTCGTAGTAAGAATCTCTTATGACACAGATATAAATATCCTGAAGAGTTCTTATAAGCGGGTCTAGTCCGGTCGTATGTTCCCAACATACACCTATGTACTGACTTTGATGCCGTGCATCTATGACACATTAAGACTTTGTCATAAGTCACGTACCAATCTAGTCTCTCACGGTTGTTGTTGTTCCAATTTCAACAACCTTCGACTAGGGACAGGATGATATAAAACATCTGTCAAATATAGGGTCTCATGATCAAGCTAAATGACTTTGATGACCCAAGATCAAGTCATTTACTTCGATGACCTATAAAACGGTTCATATCATTTTGGAACGATTATTTCATCACAGTTAAAATAATCTTGAAATAATAATTTCATTAAACATAAAATAATGTTTCACAAGAACATATCAAATAACTAAAATAAAGCTCACAAAACTCCCACTCAAATTTAGATTACATTTCAATGTTTCTAATGCCTACAGCTTCAGTCAGTAACTCGAGCTTAGGCCTTGGGAGTGGCTTTGTCAACGGATCAGCGACATTATCATCTGTCGGAACTCGGCTGATCTTGACTTCCTTTCTATTAATGATGTCACGTATCAAGTGATATCTTCTTTGAACATGCTTGGATTTCTGGTGTGATCTTGGTTCCTTTGCCTGAGCTATAGCACCATTGTTGTCACAAAACAGTGCCAGAGGTTCAGCCGCATCTGGTATCACACCTAGTTCCATAATGAACTTTCGTATCCAAACAGCTTCCTTCGCTGCTTCCGAGGCGGCGATATATTCAGCTTCTGTAGTGGAATCAGCAACGGTGTCCTGCTTGGAGCTTCTCCAACTTACTGCACCGCCATTCAGACAAAAGACATAACCGGACTGTGACCGGAAATCATCTGTGTCTGTCTGGAAACTTGCGTCCGTGAATCCACTGACTTTAAGCACATTACTTCCATCGTACACTAAGAACTTATCCTTAGTATGTCTTAGATACTTCAAGATATTCTTTACGGCAATCCAATGGTTTTCACCTGGATTTGACTGGTATCTACTCGTCATGCTCAATGCATAAGCAACATCAGGACGAGTACAGATCATGGCATACATGACAGATCCTATTGCAGATGCATAAGGAATATTCTTCATGCGCTCGAGCTCAGCAGCCGACGTGGGGCTCTGCTTCTTGCTCAACGTTGTGCCATGTACCATTGGCGTGAAGCCCTTCTTGGAATCTTTCATGCTGAATCTTTGTAGGACTTTGTCAATGTATGAGTCTTGACACAAGCCTATCAGCCTCTTAGGTCTATCCCGATAGATCCTAATTCCAAGAACGTATGCGGCTTCACCCATGTCTTTCATGGAAAAACAACTTCCAAGCCAGTCTTTTACAGACTTCAGCATTGGAATGTCGTTTCCGAGAAGCAGTATGTCATCAACATACAGAATAAGAAATACAATCTTGCTCCCACTAGATTTCTTATACACGCATTGTTCTTCTTCGTTTCTGATGAAGTCAAATTGCTTGATCGCTTCATCAAAACGAAGATTCCAGCTCCTCGATGCTTGCTTCAGTCCATAAATGGATTTATGAAGCTTGCATACCTTTCCAGCATTCTTCGGATCTATGTAACCGTCAGGTTGTGTCATATACACATCCTCTTCCAGAATACCATTCAGGAAGGCGGTTTTCACGTCCATCTGCCAAATTTCATAATCATGAAAAGCTGCAGTTGCTAGTAGAATCCGAATAGATTTCATCATAGCCACCGGTGAATAGGTTTCATCGTAGTCCACACCGTGAACTTGTCTGAAACCTTTTGCCACCAACCTGGCTTTATAAATCTGGACATTTCCATCCACGTCAATCTTCTTCTTGAAGATCCATTTGCACTCGATGGCTTTTACACCAGCGGGTAAGTCAACCAACGAAAACACTTGGTTGACCGACATGGAGTCCATTTCGGAATCAGTGGCCTTGCGCCACTTAGAGGAATCTGGGCCCATCATGGCTTGATTGAAGTTCGATGGTTCATCACCATCAATGATCAAAAGATCATGACAGTCAGTCACGAGGAATCCCTGATATCTCTCGGGTTCGTGACGGATCCTCCCGGATCTTCGAACTTCAGGTACTACAGGTTCAGGCTCTACAATTTCTTGTAGATCCTCCTGCTGCTCTTCCTCATTAGGTTGAGCAGTATCCTGTTCATCTTGAATTTCTTCAAGCAGTACCTTACTCCCACTGTCTTTCTTAGAGAGAAACTCCCTCTCAAGAAAGTTACAATCCCGGGCAACAAAAATCTTGTTCTCGGAACGTAGATAGAAGTAATAAGCCTTGGTTTCCCGTGGATAACCAATGAAGTAGCATTTATCAGATTTTGGTGTAAGCTTATCTGAGATTAATCTCTTAACATAGGCTTCACAACCCCAAATTCTTAGATAAGACAGCACTGGAGCTTCTCCAGTCCATAATTCATATGGTGTCTTTGCTACTGCTTTTGATGGCGCTCTGTTTAGTGTGAACACTGCTGTTAGCAGAGCATATCCCCAAAGGGATATTGGAAGGTCTGTGTGACTCATCATAGATCGAACCATATCCAATAAGGTCCGATTTCTCCTCTCAGACACACCATTCCATTGAGGTGTTCCTGGAGGAGTGAGTTGGGATACGATCCCACACTCTCTCAGATGATCACTGAATTCCTGGCTTAAGTATTCTCCTCCTCGGTCGGACCGAAGAGCCTTAATGCTTTTGCCAAGTTGGTTCTGTACTTCATTTTTGGAATTCTCTGAACTTCTCAAAAGATTCAGACTTATGTTTCATTAAATAAACATATTCATACCTACTGAAATCATCAGTGAAGGTAATGAAGTACTGATAGTTTCCTCTTGCATTTGTGGACATTGGGCCACACACATCAGTGTGTATCAGGCCCAATAAGTCACTGGCCCTCTCGTTAGGTTTATTAAAGGGGGCCCGTGTCATTTTGCCCATCATGCAGGATTCGCATTTCTCACATGACTCAAAGTCAAATGAGCCAAGAAGTCCATTCGAATGGAGCCTCTTGATGCGTTTCTCGCTGATGTGCCCTAAACGACAATGCCATAGAAACGTTCGGTTTTCCTCATTAGGTTTAAACCGTTTTGTATTAATGTTATAAATTGGCGCGGATTGATCGAGTATGTAAAGCCCATTCGTAAGAGGGGCAGAACCATAGAACAAATTGTTGCGATTGAAGGAACATAATTTATTCTTAACTGAAAAATCATAACCTTCCAAATCCAACAAAGAAATTGAAATAATATTTCTGCTTATAGCAGGTACAAAATAACAATTATTAAGTTCTAAAATCAATCCCGAAGGTAAAGACAACAAGTATGTTCCTACAGCTAGTGCTGAAACTTTCGCTCCATTCCCAACTCGTAGCTCTACTTGTCCTTGCTTCA